>OZ025291.1:21536016-22786016 GCA_964019185.1 Maratus speculifer
TAGAGAAAAGAAAAGAAAGAAAAGAATGAGAAGAGGTGAAGAAGAAAGAAATGTGAAAGTTATGTGATGAATTTCTTTTTAGAACCCAGCATTTTATTAATATTAAATTTTGATTGTAATAAAGGCTTATTATTCAATAAACTGACTATTTTAAATAAACGTCATTAATGTGTACAGTCCAGTATTTGTTTTGTTTTTAAGTAAATGAGTTAAAAGGCATAACAATTTTGTAAGATGTTTTTTACCTTATTATTTATATAAATGTAATTTTAGTGCTAAAATTATTATTCTGAGAATTAATTTCATAAATATAAATCTGTCTTAATTTGTAAATGACTTTTTACAATTATGATTATGTAAATGTAATGAGAAATAAGAGAAAGTTGTTGAGTAAACATTATTTGTTCTTGAATTTATTTATTTTATGTTCTTGAATATCATAATTCATCATAAGTATGATTGAGAGTATAATTATGACTTATGATTTAATAACGTTTTTGTAAAAGTTTTCTTGGAGCTTGAAGAGAAACTGGAAAATTGGTTACGATAGTGTGAGGATAGACAAATGAAAGGTAAAGAATTGGGAAATCTGAAATACACCTGAATCTTCTTATTGATTGAATTTCACAACTTTTTTTATTTTATTCGTTTTTTGATTGGTCTATATTTAATGTCCAAAAGTGGAATACTTCTGTTGCCACAATGACAAAAAGAGTAATAAAATTAAAAAAAAAAATTGATAATTTGAAAACAAATTGTGATAAAGATTTCAAAGAAATTTCATTTAAAAGTGCATTTTTTTTCTCTACGCAACGGTGTACAAATTTAAAATGTGCGTTTTTTAGAAGTTTAAAAATTTGCAGTTCATAAATTGTTAAACTGAAATTTTATTTAAAATTTGTTCATGATAGGTCCGGGAATATTAATGTTTAATCCATCTCGTACGTAATTTGAAGCGTTCAGAAGTCAGTCTGATTAACTCCATCCAATAAAAAAGCACATTTTAAACAGTTAAAGTGGGATATCTACAAACTACTTTTTTTTTAATCATTAATGTAGAATATTAATGTTTAATGCATGGCGTACGTAATACAGGACTCGTTATGATCATCATAAAAATGATGTTTATTATTAATTTAAATATAGAATTTATTTATAAATCTTAAAAATTTGAGTCTTTGAAAATATCATTTTTCAAATAGTCGTTGTAATTTGTTAAATTACAATTTTGTTATTATTATTATTATTATTATTATTATTATTATTATTATTATTATTATTATTATTATTATTATTATTATTATTATTAAATTTAATTAATGAGAAAATCAAAAGTGAAGCAAGGTTTTTTATTTCTTTTTCTTTTTTTTTTTTTTCTTTGGAGTAGAGTTGGAACTGGGGTGAAAAGCAAATCTTATTGATTTTAAGCTTTAAAATAAACAACTTAAACTTTTTGATTTAAACTTTGTCTTTGTTTAAAGTGAGTGAAAATTTATAAATGAATTCTTTTCAGCTTACTTTACTCTTTCCTTTCTTCTCACTGTGGCTTGTTTTGAATAACTCTAAAACACAGTACAAAACACTAGAAAATACAACAGAAAATATTTATGAAAAATATAAGTATGAATATTATTCATACTTATATTTTCAACTTATTTATATTCATACTTATATTTAACAAAAATTTTATAGAAAATATTTATAAAACATTAAAAAAAAAAACCCTGCTGTTTTCTTTTAAACTATTTTCTCTGCATATCGTTATTGAATAATTAATATATGGTTCATTTTATCGAAACTTTAAACTAAAATGGTTCGAACTTCACGAAATCAATTTAAATTAATTGAGAATAACATATGCAATATCCTTAAATTTTTTTATATTTAATAAAATCTAAATAAATTTAAAATTATAAATTTTATTCTATATTTTTATATGTATATTTCGTTCTGGGATTAACGTTTCAAAATCTATCCACTTTCAATAACATTTTTAAATTTTATTGGTTTCAAATAACATGTTAAATTAATTGAACACAATAAACACATCAAAATGAAAAATAAAATAACTTATTGCACTTTATTTCCGACTTAAAAAATATTACGATTAAATTTTTAATAAAAATTGATATAGATTTTAATGTTTTCTATTCATAATTTGTTTTCCAAACCTTTTGATGATAACATTATTTTTAAAAGCTTTATTTGTTTATAGAAAATGTCAAATTCCTTTCTACTTTATGTAATTTTTTTATCAAAAAAATTATAATGTTAATGTAAAAAAATAAGTTGTCCTTTTTCTTTACTTGTAAAATTTTGAATTTAAATAAGTGTAACGAAGTGAATCTCAGAAGATTAGGTGCTAAAATTTATTTTCACGACGTTTTATCTGAGAACATAATTCACGTTATTATTTAGATAATTTTTGAAAATAAGTGTAATTTTTATTCCATAAAATATTCAATTGCATGTAGGAATCTAATACTTAAATAAAAGTTCACCTGCAATTTCTTTTAAAATTTGCTTTAAATTTATATTGAAACACGGTGAAAACTGTTGTATGCAATTCAAAAATTAATCTGTAAAATTTGCTTTACTACTCGAAGACTTTTCTAGTAGAAAACTGAATATACAAGTTAATACTAATGGGAAATTTGACGTGAAATAATTGTATTTTGACTACGTTATAATCAGTTGAATTACAATTTATGACGATTTATGTAAAAAAGTGTTTTATTCACTAAAAATATGTAAATAAATTTTATTTTTGTTGTTTAGTAATCTATTTATTGTAAAAAGATAAACATTAAAAATATGCATGTGCTTTTTTAAATTCAACTTATCATTAATTTAGTCTTGAAACAAAATTTTCCTACAGAATTTATTAAAACTTTGAGTATATATTCTACACTTATATTTGTGCAATAATACCACTATAACTCAAGATTTTGATTAGGAAAAATGCAGATTCTAGGAGGTCCTTTTAACCTAACACAAAAGAAAAAAAAAACTTTCATTTCGAAAGGCTTTTCCACATTGATTCACATACTAATCATTTCAAAGCAAAATTTGACTTTCATCAAATAATTTAACTTACAAAGAATAGCTGTTTTACATGTAAAGGATAGATATAAAAAATCCTGAATATAACAATAGTTTCAAACTCACAAAATTATGCTTCGAATTTTCACACATACACACAAAAATAAATAAACAAATAAATAAATAAAAATAAAAAAAATAATAAATTCACAAAAACAGGACTTCCATAAGAAAAATGTTGACAGATCCAACAGTTATACGAATTATTTTTACATTTTTATTAATGAATATTTTTGCAGAAAAAGTCAAATTATCCGTTCTTATATAAACAGTCCTGTAAGACCGTACGGATATGATTATCTGATAGAAAACTAATAAGGTTTAAAATTTATTTTAAAGACAAAAAAAAATTTATTATATTTATAAAATTATTGACCTATTGCAGAAAACAAGATCACTTCTTTTTGAGTTTTAGAAAAATCTCAATCATTTTGTCCACTTAATGATAGCTTCCTTTTCTGCAAGCATTGTTCACCGGATATTTAAGCATTCTTTCTAAAAATCCGATTTTATCCAATGAGGACATTCCGTTTCAACCAAATATAATGAGGATCGAAAAATGACTCCTAAAAATGTTCCTATAAATGAAAGCAAAACCTTCTTTTGGTGAAATAAACTTTTTTAAATATGCAACACAGAATAACTAAAAAAAAAAAAAAAAAATCAATAATAAATAAATTTTTCAACACCACAATGTGAAGACCCAGCAATGTGAAGGTACTATAGTGGTACAATGCATCCTCGATTATCCGAGCTAATTGGGACCACCAGTACCTCGGATATCAGAAATCTCGGTTAACTGAAATCGTGTATAATAAACATATATAAAGTTATGTTTCACAGCTCAATAAACAAAAACCGTTTCCAGTGATTCTAATTAAAAAAAAAAAAAAAAAAAAAAAAAAAAAAAAAAAAAGGATTTTGGTCCGGATTAGTCTGTTGAAGAATATTATGCATTTGCCATACCCACACACTGAGCGATGCCGATGTCTATTCTGGGCATGTTACATTTATACATCGATGTTGTCAAACTATTATCGGATCGTGACGCACACTTATACTTATTTCCACGAAAACCATATTCAATGAAAATGGCTCATTTTTTTATCGCCTTCGTTTCAATTTTTATATCGGCACGGTAGGTCCGCTTAATTTTTTATTGGTCCGGCCCGGCTCGTTGAAAAAAAAAAAAAAAAATCCTAAATAAGCGGACCGGTTATGGACCGGGTCCAAGCTCGAGCCCATGCAGATCTCTAAATCCTGTCGCAAGACAGGTGACTGAAAAGTATGATCATTTTCAAAACTCATTTAGAAAAAAATGTAATTTAACAAATTACAACGAATATTTGGAAAATAACGTTTTCAAAGACTATAATTTTCGACATATAAATGATTTCTATATTTAAAAAAAACTTTTATGATGATCAAAACGTAGCTTACGTAATAACAGAGTCATATTAATATGCCAAGTGATATTAATATTCATGGACCAATCATAAAAAAATACTAAATGAAATTTCAGTTTAGCAATTTTCGGCACTGAAAATTTTTAAACTTCTAAACGTCGCACATTTTCAACTTTTACATCATCGTAAAAAAAAAAAAAAAAAAAAAAAAAAAAAAAAAAAAAACTTTTAAATGCATTTTATTTGAAATCTGCATCTAAACTTGTTTGAATTCTTAATTTTTTTTTGTAGTTTTTAATACTTTTTTTTTTTTTTTTTTTTTTTTTTTTTTTTGTCAACGTGGCAATAGAAGTATTTCATTTCTAGACATTAAGCATGGACCAATCAGAAAACGAATGAAAAATTCAGATATTTGCAGAATTCAACCAATAAAAAGATTCAGATATACCTCAGATTTCCCAATTCTATACCGAAGACAACAACTATTTTCCAAATAGTTAAAAAAAAAAATCAGATTTCATTATTGGGTTGGTTAACAGAAACCTCGATTAATCGAGGTTCTAATGTACGTTATTTTTCTAGGCTAGAGTTAAGTATTTCAACTATTATCCGATTGAGTGTACCGCTCCCATTGAGACAAAACTGAGATATCCCGTTTTATCCGACTATGTAGTTTTGCTATACTTTCTCTTATTGCTCATTAAATACAACAAAGTCTTACCTCAAAAGCAGCAATTTTATTTTATTTTCCTATTCGAAAAGTATTTTTAGAAGTGAGTTTTAAATTGTATTAACTGCATTATCTGTTGTTACAAAAATTCGTCAGAAGACAGTGTTTCCAATTGAATTTATGATTTGAATTACAAATGAACTTGAATATTTCAATTACATTTTTCCAAAAACAACGCTTTTCATGTTATATATTTCGTTTTAACGTTGTTGTGATTAATATTTGAGAATAACTTTGCTTAGTGACAGCATATCTGTAAAACATATTTTAGTGCTTGAAGGTTTAGGTGCAGGTTCTCAACATTTTTAACCCTTTCGTATCTGGTGTACTATTAATAGTAGGTGTCTTTTAATCGAATATTATTTTGCTTTATCAAACATTTTTGTTATTGTTTACATGTAGTAATGTTAGCATGCATTTATGCATTTACTATGTAACTTCATTGACGATTAGACATTTAGTAATAATAATAATAATAAATATTGGCTTGAATCTCTTTGCACCGTTTGCGATTTTTTTTTTTTTGAACATACATTTCACTCTTTAAATTTAAAATAAAGATTACTTTCCTGGAAGAATTATGTGTAATAAAGCGCAAAAATATTAGAAGGTTATAAGTTAAATTTTGTTGTAATATAATATTTTCTATGCATCTCCAAAATCTCCTCTTTAGCCTATTTTCATATAAATATGAATTGAAGAGTATTCAAAACAACATTTGTTATGTTTCAGACAATGAAGTATTCGTTAAACTCTAACTAATATATTTGAATAGCTAGTATTAATATTATTAACGTAAAAATATTTTTTTTTCAAAAATTGAAAAAAAAAAGGTCCTGAAAGAGTTAAGGAGTCTGTGCCTCTTAAATCCAAATAAACCAGTTGCCACAATAAGAAAGAAATACATAAAAGCAATACTGTTTGTACAAGAAAAAATTCGGAAACTCAAAGCGAAAAATAATCTCAAAAAGTACAATTTTTTCTTTCATCAAACATGTACACTATATTGCCATTGATTATGGGACACTTGCGATTTTAGACATTTTACTAAATATCTAGAAAAATACATGAGGAATCATCTCGAAACTCTTAGTGTATAAATATAATAGTATAAGTCATACATTCAGTCCGTGAAGATTTTTTCCCGAAACTCCAAAGGGGGCCGTCAACAAATTAAAAAAGAATGAATATCTTTTGAATAACCCTGTCAAAACTAATGTAGCAAAAGAGCTCAAACTCTAGATTGTAATTGAATGCCTTATTGTAATAAGCCTTGTTCATTTTTATGCAAATAGCATGCATACTCGCAGAGTAATTAAGGTTTTTATAAAAATGATCCCAAATTTTTCCAAGTTTTTTCCTTATAATTTTCAGAGTTCTTAATATAAAATATTATTTCTTTCAGAAAATATGACAAACAACATTGCACATAGTACCCTGTAATCAGTATTAAAAAATAATGAAAATTGTATAAAAAATGAGTTGGTTTACTAAATAATTTTTTACTGCGCATGCGTCAACAATATCAAAATTTCATTTGCATATTATGTTAGCTAAATGTATAGAGCAACTTTTGTGAAAGTCACAAAATCATAACTTGAAAATTCTGACAATAATCGTCAATTGAATAAGTCGAAAATCCGTTATTCTCAAAATGAAGCAAAAACAAGAGGGGTTGTATCCATATATTCATTGATTAGTGTCAATATAGAATACACAATATGGGATGTACAACATTTGGATAAAATCCCTCATTTTTTTGCTTCATTTTGGAAACAACGGATTTTGTCCTTTTTCTATAGACGATTACTTTCAGAATTTTCAAGCTATGATTTTGAGACATTTACAAAAGTTGCTCTATACATTTAGCTAACATAATATGCAAATGAAATTTTGATATCTTTGACGCATGCGCAGTAAAAAATTATATAGTAAACCTACTCATTTTTCATTCAATTTTTATTATTTTTTGATTCTGATTACAGGGTACTGTGTGCAATGTTGTTTTTCATATTTTCTGAAAAAAATATTATTTTATATTAAGAACTCTGAAAATTATAATGGAAAAACTTGGAAAAATTTGGGACCATTTTTATAAAAACCTTAATTACTCTGCGAGTGTGCATGCTATTTGCATAAAAATGAACACAGTGTATTACAATAAGGCATTCAATTATAATCTAGAGTTTAAGCGCTTTTGCTACATTAGTTTTTACAGGGTTGTTCAAAAGATATTCATTCTTTTTTAATTTGTTGACGGTCCCCTATGGCGTTTCGGTAAAAAATCTTCACGGAGATGCATGACGTATACTATTATATTTATACACTAAGAGTTTCGAGATGATTCCTCATGTATTTTTCTAGATATTTAGTAAAATGTCTAAAATCGCAAGTGTCCCATAATCAATGGCAATATAGTGTATATTTCATTTAAACATACAATTAAAATAATTTGAATTTGGATATAATTTAAGTATAATATAAATCTTAAGTTATGTTGTATAGTCAGAAGATAAAGCTCTGTAAGATAGAGGTTAAAAAAATTAATAGATATATATTTATATGAATAAGCTAAGCAATCATGGTAGTGGGGAATATTAGGAAAACAGCATTTCTTATCATTTTGTCGTATAAGAATACATATAAAAAAAGAAATGTGAATGTGTAAGATTATTTTGCACTAAAAAATCAAAATAAAATTTAAGCATTTATTTTTCAAGAAATTTAAAAAAAAAATAGTCTTGAGAATTTCAAAAAAGTCGCCAAAGAAATCAATTTTGTCAATCGTCAGTAGAAAAAAAGGCGTAAATTTTGCAAAAAAGATCGTAAAAAAGGCAGATTTCGTCAACAAACTATTCGCAAAAATCTCCGCAAATTTCACCAAAGAGTTGCGAGAAAAACGCGAATTTCGTCAACAGATCATGGTAAAGCGCTAATTTTACCGAAGGATAAAAGTAAAAACGTTAATTCTGTCAAAACATCTCAGAATAAAAGTGAATATCCACAAACAATTGCAGAAAACTACAAATTCTGTCAACAAATAGCAGAAAAACTCACATTTTGTTAAAAAGTCGGAAAAAGGAAGAACACCCCCGTCACCAACTCAAATTTTGTCAAATGGATGGCGATAAAATGTAATTTTTGTCAAAGAACCGAAAAGAAAGAAAGAAAGAAAAAAAAAAACTTAAAATACCGCAATTTTTGTCCAAAAAATCTTGGGTAAAAATGCGAAATTCGCCAAAGGATGATGATTTAGACATCGAAAATTGGTCGCCAAAGCAAAAAACTTAGTCGCCACGTCGCAACTAGAGACCGTGAATCTGCACCTACACTTGATGATGTTGACGGTAAAATGAATATGCACATCTATAAAAGTAATATAAAACTTGACAGGATGTACATACAATGTTATTCGGGTTTTTATGCCTCATAACTTTTGATTGAATACCAATTCAAAATATTCTTAAAATTTATTATATTTAAGCATACCCAATTGAATTTTTAGTTATAAAATTAATTTTATTTGTATAAATGTATATTTAATTCTGGAATTAATATTACAAAATCTATCCACTTTTAATAATATTTAAAAAATTTATTGGTTTCAAATAACATGTTAAATTAATTGTAAATAATGTGTTATATTTTAATGAAAAAATAACTTAATACACTTTATATTTAAGACTTAAAAAATTAGTAATAAGTTTTTAATAAACTCATAAATAAATTAAACAAACTATAAATAACTTTTAATAAACTGATAATTTCTTTTAATTTATTGAGACTTTAATGTTTACTACATTTAATTGCCTTCCAAACCACATGTAGGGAACATTATTTTTGAAAGTTTCATTCATTTATAGAAAAATGAAAACTTTATTTCTATTTTATGGAATATTTTGTAAACAAATTTGATAGCAATATTAATTAAAAAAATAATTGCTTTTTTTTCTTTAATTGTAAAAATTTCAATTAAAAAATTTAACAAAATAATCTGAGAAGACTATTGGCTTAAAATTATTTTCACGTCTTTTTCTTTGAAACATAATTTACTTTTTTATTTAAATAAATTTTTCAAATAAATATAATTATTGTATTATCGAATAATCAATTACATATAAAAAATCTGATATTTTAACGAAAGTTCGCCTGCAAATTGTTTTTAATTTTTCTTAAAATCTGTACTGAAACATGGGGGAAATGGAAGGATGCGTTAGAAGAATTAGCCTGTAAAAGTTGTTTTACAGCTTGAAGACTTATCTAACAGGAAACTGAATATAAGTGTTAACGCTATTGTAAAATTCGTCGTGAAATAGTTTAATTTTGACTACCTTAAAATCAATGGCATGGCAATTTCTTGCGATTTATGTAAAAAAAAGTGCTATAATCATTAAAAATATAAAAATAGATTATAATTATATTCTTTAATAATTTATTTGAAACAAAGAGATGGATTTTAGGGTATGTGCTTTTTTTAAAAATTTGCATTTTAAATACTCTACATAATATTAATTTTTCTTGAAACAAGAATTTTCAACAGAATTTAATACAGCTTTGAATGTATACTCTGCAATTATCGTTGTGCAATAATATCATTATAAATCAAGAAACTGAGGTTTATAAAAAGTCCCTTCAAAATAATTCTTATCCTAAAACAGAATTCATCGATTTTTTTTTAAATAGTTTTTCAAAACATTTTAATAACAATTTTAATTCTTCTTAAGAAAGGTGTTATAGTAAAAATAAAATACATTGACATGTTTCGGAACCGTCAAATAAGTTCCATAGTCATAATATAAATAAAGCAAAATTTCAAAATATTTCTCTTATTTACGGTTAACTTATTTGACGGTTCCGAAACATATCAATGTATTTTATTTTTACTATGACACCTTTCTTAAGAAAAATTAAAATTGTTATTAAAATGTTTATATAAAAGGTGAATACTTTAAAATCTGATGATTTAAAAAATCAATTGGATTTAATTAACTTTTTATCATAGTTTTTCAGAAGTTTCAAAAACTTTTCATAGACATTTCAAAACTTTCATTTTAAAGACCCTTAACCTTTAACATATTAATGAAAAACTTACCTTTAGAAAACAATTGAAATAAGCAAAACACATATCAGTTAGATTTTTATTCCATAAAAGATAGGCATACAAGCCTTGAATATAATAATAATTTCAAATTCACAAAATTATTACTAGAATTTTCACAAATATTAAAAAAGCAATCTTAATTTTACATAAACAGTATCCCAAAACAAAAATCTTGATATACCCTTGTAAATATATGAATTAATTTTATATTTCTACAAATAAATATATATTTTTTAATAAATAGTCAAATCATCCGTTCTTACATAAATAGTGGGGGAATGATCCCACTTGTTTATCTTACAGAAAATAATAGAAGTTCGTATGTTATTCTGTCAAGTAATTAAATATATTTATATATCAGCTGTAACTAGGTAATTAAATTTAAAATATTTTAATTATAAGTCTACAGATTTAATATTTAAATGCAAAAGAATATGCATTTTTATAAATATATTGAAAAAATCGCAGAAAAGAAACTTATCTATTTATCAGTTTTAGAAAAACTGTAATCATTTATACCCATGTAATTCTAACTGATTTTTCTTTAACATTGTTTACTAGATCTTCAAGCGTTGTTACTCAATATCATATTTTATGCCATGAGGATATCCAGTTTTACCCGAAAATAATGGGGATCCTAACGATGTCCCGATAAATGATAACAAAGGTTTTATTGTGAGAAATAAATTCTTATAAATATGCAATGCACAATAATATAAATTTTTTAAAATAATAAATAAATAAATAAATAAATAAACTTTTAAATACGAGAATACCACAAAGTGCAATTTGAAGATACCGTGATGTTATACTACTTTCTTAGAGTAAAGTATTTCAACCATTTTCCGAAAGAGTTCTACTCATATTGAGTCATAACTGAGATGTCTTGTTTTATCTGATGATATAGTTTTACTCTCCGATTCCTTATTGCTCATTAAGGGGCCACAATACCTTGAAATCGGACAAAATATTGATTTATTTTTATTTTTTTATTTACTGAAAGTTTTTTTAATTGCGAATATTTTGACACCTCATTTTTACCTATACAATAACTATGTCACGAAATATTGTAGATTTTATTAGTAGAACAAGCCTAATTACCCATACAAAAGAAAACTTTTAACTGATTTTTCACCATGCTGTTGTTTTTACCACGCTTTTATTAACTTCACCTGTATGTTTGTGAGTTTGTGAGTTTGTAACTCTCCTTATTTTATGTATGTTCACCGATTACTCCGAAACCATGCAACCGATTAACTTGGTTATGGTGTTAAATGAAAGACAATGCTTTCGAATTGGTACCACTTCAGTTTCATCGAAATTGGTTCAGTACTTTTTTAGTAATTAGGCAAAAACTAATAAAATTAGTGATTTTTCGCTAATTAAAAGTGTTGAATACGTTTACTGAATGGAGTGTAGACAGCATGGCCGAGCGGTCTAAGGCGCCGGATTGAAGCCCTGTTTTTCGAAAGAGATTCTGGGTTCGAACCCCACTCCTGACATTATTTACATCTATGTAAAATTAAAAAAAAATTCCGTATTACAATTTTTATTTTTAACCGGCTTCAGAAAAGGAAGAGGAAGTTATCAATTCGACGCGTATGTATTTTTTTTCTATGTATGTTCACCGATTACTCCGAAACCATGCAACCGATTAACTTGGTTATGGTGTTAAATGAAAGACAATGCTTTCGAATTGGTACCACTTCAGTTTCATCGAAATTGGTTCAGTACTTTTTTAGTAATTAGGCAAAAACTAATAAAATTAGTGATTTTTCGCTAATTAAAAGTGTTGAATACGTTTACTGAATGGAGTGTAGACAGCATGGCCGAGCGGTCTAAGGCGCCGGATTGAAGCCCTGTTTTTCGAAAGAGATTCTGGGTTCGAACCCCACTCCTGACATTATTTACATCTATGTAAAATTAAAAAAAAATTCCGTATTACAATTTTTATTTTTAACCGGCTTCAGAAAAGGAAGAGGAAGTTATCAATTCGACGCGTATGTATTTTTTTTCTATGTATGTTCACCAATTACTCTGAAACTATCCAACCGATTAATTTGGTTTTTGTATTAAATATAAATATAGTTTAAAAAACTAAAAACCGCGCTTTTAAAGTAATCAAACTAAAAAGTGAAAAATAAATATAGTTTAAAAAACTAAAAAACACGCTTTTTAAGTATATCAAACTAAAAAGTGAAAAATAATTCGTACTATAAGCTAAAAACGAAAATAGTTGAAAAATACTATATTACTATAAAATCATTGTTATTATAGAAGTCAATTAATAAGCAATAAATAAAATTATCGTGGAAAAAAAGCGTGGGGTGCTTCTTAAGAACTGATAGATGGAGCACCCCACGCTTTTTTTCCACGATAATTTTATTTACTGCTTATTAATTGATTTCTATAATAACAATGATTTTATAGTAATATAGTATTTTTCATCTATTTTCGTTTTCAGCTTATAGTACGAATTATTTTTCACTTTTTAGTTTGATATACATAAAAAGCGTGTTTTTTAGTTTTTTTAAACTATATTTATTATAACTTGATTGTTCGATAAACAAAGGCCTTCTTTGCTAATTTAGCTAATTTAAATGGAGGTTTGAATTCTTTTTTTACTTGTTCTCCATGGGATATTTAATATTTTTGTGTATGGATTTAACATTCAAGTTTATAGTTATTTTTAACATAATAACATAATTTTTTTATAACTGCTTAGAAAATAGAAATTCTACTGTACGCTACAGAAACTATTAAAAATAAGTGCATACTAACTGTTTTCTAAATGGATGAAAGTTTCAACCATTCTTTTAGCGGTAAATTGCTATGAGATTTCGACTATGATCGCTAGAAAAAAATTGATGTTTGGAAATTATACTTTGCATACAACTAATAAACAATACGGTAAATGGTATCTTCAACTAAGCATTTTAGCTAAACTTTTCTCCATTTGGCAATGGATGCGAGTAATTTTGTTTGTAATTTTATCGGCGCGTAGATAGTGATAGACTGGCAACAGATAAATATTTATCGTACAATTCTATCTGTATATTAGGCTATTTTTAAACTGAATTTGTATTGAATGAGTGCCTCTGTAATATTTCTTTACATCTATTTTAAATTTATTTAAAATAAAATTTTAAAAAATCTTCCATTGGGCTATTAACTTTATCATTAAAATATTATTTTAATTGTCGTTATAAATACAAAATGCGTGTTTTTCTGAAAAATTCAGAAATTTTGTACTAGTTATACATAATATTAATTTTAATAATGCTTTGATATACTTGCACAACTAATACGTGAGATATAAAAATGTTCATTTCCGTTCGAGAAACTTTTTGAACCACATGTATTTTCCCATAAGTAATATATCTTGTAACTTTTTATACATTGTTCCCCCGTGAAAGTTGCATCATGTCAAGTGTAGGAGCTTGAGTTTATTGAGTTATTTCGGAGATATTGATGATATGGACCTCGCTGGAGGTATGCGAAATCTCTCAGAAGTGACACCCTGAGGTCAGTATTGTGACAGAATCACTTAAGGAGATGGATTTTAGGCTAAAAAAAGCTATCAAATTTAAAACGCACCATTTTTAAAGAGAGAAATAGCTTAAACTGGCAAGCGTCCATTTTATGTCCAGTTTCCAACGACAGTTTTCAATCAGGCTCTGAAATGATCCCACATATCGATTTTATTTATTTTTAATCTCATTTATATTTGTTTCTTCGTGGAAACGACTTAAAACGAAATATTAAAAGCAAATTACTATTTGTGCTTTAACAACTTTGTGCAATCAAAAACAAAAAAGATTGTTCTTAATATTTTTTTATATTATTTATTTATTTATTTACTTATTTTTAAGAAAAACACATCGTACAAAAATGGAGATCAATGGGAGGTCATGGTGAGGGGGGAGGATTTCTCAGATTTCGAAAAAATTCTTTTTCTTTAATGATTTTGAAAATAATTTTTAAAAAATCAAGGTGATGTAAAATAATTAAATATCAAGAGAAGAAAAAATAATTTTGTAAATAACTAAAATTAAACATTATTATTTATTTATATATCACATTATAGCATCAACTTATTACTTTTCCTCCCTAAAAAACAAATCAATGATAATGATATAATTTGCTGCTCCCTTCCTTTCAGAACTTGGATTTCATTTATTGACATAGATTAATACAATATGTATTATGTTTAGTAAGAAAAGACAAGTAAACAGAGGTTATATAATTAACTACATATCAAACTATATATTATTTTAATAATATGAATAATAATCAAAGAGACAGCGTCATACATTTAGAACCAATTTCAGAGTCGAGGATTTTAGTACATTTGATAAATTGGATTATACACAGAGAGAAATTACCAGTCAGCTAGCAAACAAGTGGAAGAACATTATCATTTCAACATCAAACAGAACTGTAAAACGTGAAATGAGTGGCAATCCGATTACTGATATTGCCAATGATAATTTTGCATGAAAAGTAGGCAAATAACAAATTACAAAGATATTGCAGATCGAAATACCCTCTTTATTTAAAAAATAAATAAAAATTTATTGTTATTACTATTTATATTTTTATTTATAAACCTGATTGTATAATATCGTATATTATACCTAAAACTGTATGTATCGTAATTTGGCACCAGCTTATCGAAACGCCTCACCCCACCTCAGTATTGTAATTGGGCTGAAACGCGTGGGAGCGCCGTTGCCAGAAATATTTCGTTTGTTACTATAAAAAGGTAAAGAAAATCGTGTACGAACGCAATCCATTTTTTCTTCAAGCTTGCTAATTTTAAGAAGATCCATTTAAACATATCAAAAAAGAAGATAATTCGACCAATCAGATGCTTTGAAGTCGTCATCATGCCACCGCCGCCCCTTGAATACAAAACAATACCTGCTGACAAAAAATGGTAGCTGTTGAAGACAGGTTTTTTAAATGTGTGTACGGTCCCCTAAGTTTTAACTCTAGTATTTTTAAAAATATTTCTTAGACTCTTTAGTCTCAGAAAAAAAAAAAAAAAAAAATTATTTATACTAAAACTAAAGGGAGAGTACATAGCTGAAAAAAAGCCGTCATTTTTTTGTCAGTGTTGAGTCCTAGTATTCAGGGGCGGAGATTCTGAACTGACGTCAGTTGCCCAGTTCTTATTGAATGAAAGCAAGTTACATTACTATAAAAACTTCACTATAATAATTATAACTGTTAATTTTTTTTTTTTAAAAGTCGGCTTTTGTCTAAATGTTTTAAATTGACTTTTGGTTATCTAACAATCCGGTAGCATCATTATAATGGAAAGTTGAGTTCCCACAAATATTTTTTTTCCAACTACAGCACTGCCCTACCTTTTCAAAAAAGAAAAGAAAGAAGAAAAGAAAAGAAAGGCAAGCAATATATATTTTTGAAATAAAATTTTAAAAAGTACTTCTTAAACTTAGTTTCCCTGGAATGTAGATTAAACATGTTGATAAAATAATTTTATTACACTAGCGTAGTTAGAGTAGATAGGTTGAGTATAATACATTAGGGGGGATCTGCTCTTTGCGATTTACGCTCGATAACCTTTGTTCAGACCTAAAAACATTTTAAGTTGCTCTCTTAAAAAAACAGAAAATTAAAAACAGAGAAACTCAATAAGCATTTCAAATTAAACATTATTAAAAGAACGTTTTATTTAATAAAGTATCACTGTCTCTTCATCTAGGATAAGAAATATGAACATACAAGTTCGTGGAATTTCGCCAATTTTGTGTAATCATAATAAAACATTTAAGTTTAAATATTTTTTAAATATTCTGGAAATTTTCATTTAAAGATACCAGGGGATTTAAAGCAAATGCATGTGATTTTCTAAATATGACAGGATTTTCTCATATAAAATTCACATAATTAATGTTACATATAATATGTTCATATTGAAATGTTATTACTCTTCTTGTGTTTCTTTTTAAAATATGGCTACAAGAAAAGAGATATCGATTATATTCCTAAAATAAATAAATATTACAAATCTTTAAATTCGAAATTAGACAAAATCAAAACTGTTCTATCGTTAACAATAATGTAATATTTACTTAAAACTTTTATATTATATTTATTATTAAATTTATATACTGTTATTCGTGTTCCATGTATCATAAAGAATACTCTAACAATTAATTTCGCATACCGTTATACCGTCTAGAAAAAAGCCTTAGTATTATTTTCGCCATCAAATACTTTTCACACACAATAGTTTAATAATTTTAGCATTTTCTTTATTTTTCTATATTCAAAAATACACGTTTCAATTGAAAATATATTGTTTGGAAATATGGCGCATTCCAGTATAATGCATTAGTTCAAATAGCTATTTTTATAGCTATTTGAAACTATGAATTAAATCTGCATTAAAATAAGAAAGATACTTTGAATAAAAATTTTTAAAACAAAATACATAAAAAGTCAAATTAAAAATGTGATTGAACACTGCACAACACATTTAAAGTATACGCATGCAAAAGAGGGTTAAATATACATGCATGTTATTTTATCCTATAAAACTTCTATAACTGAATTCTATTTACCAATTTCAACATTAAATAGTGCTTTAAAATATTTGTTAGATTTAAGAAAAGTCTACTTCATACCAGTTTTCTTGTTTCGTGTTTTCTTGTTCTTTCATATCCAATATTTTTTTGAATGATAAGCTGAGAAATTTAGAAGGACATGATAAATTTAACAACGACAGCAGCAGCTTTGATAGCTTTTTTTTTCTCTCTCGGATTATATATAGGATACTGATCTTGTTAGTTTTTTTAATATTTTTCTTTTTTAGGTGCGTTCGTAATTATGTAAATACGTAGCACCTATAGTTGTGGTCCAGTCCGTCCGTCAGCATATAACAACGCAAAAACTACCCGACCGAATCGTTTGAAATTTAAAATATATAATTATTACATAATTTTGTCGAGTTATTTCAAATTTCATGAAAATCGGATGTATAGATCAATTACAGATATAATCAAAAGTATTCCATTCCATTACATTCAATGGGAAAAAAAGTTTCAAATGCATTTTAATCGTTTGGAATTTAAAATACATAGGTATTACATAATTTTGTCGTGTCATTTCAAATTTTATCAAAATCGGATGCATAGTTCAATTGCAGGGACATCAAAAGTATTCCGTTACATTATGGTCAATGGGGGAAAAAATGTTTTAAATGCATTTTAATGTTATTACACTCATTCGAACATAATAAAATTGATATGCATCTATAAAGTACATATTATAATATACATTTTGCATAACCTGTAGTGCAAAGAACATTTTTTATTGATTTACAAGGCCACACAAAAGTATTCCATTACATAATGGTAAAGGAAGAATATTGTTTGGTGCACATTTTAATTGTAATTAACTATTTACAATTTTTTGAGATTGACATATGAGAGTGATATTGTTAAAACTTCGTTATCGTACGAACGCACCTCATTTGCTACGCTTCACGTGCAATTTCCAACTTGTTTATAATTAATTAGTTTCTTACTTATGTTATTAATAACTTTTAAATAGTATGATTTAAAACTTAGGACAGAAATATAAATAACATGGCGAGTACTAAAGGATGAACAAAGGAAAGAAAGCTGAATTACTGAACATGAATGAAGCGTGCAATTCTTGTAACCTTACGTTTTTCGGCAGACTGTAAAACTGGTTTTTCCTTTAATATACCCTGAGTGTTGGGAAATTAAACTAGAACTTTGTTCAATCAGATTTCCATATACATCGTCATTCATTATTAGTAAATTACAAGATATTTATTTACCATGATTATTATACCCATTTTAACTGATTGTTGCTAATTTGCTATTTGTACATATTTCATATGTTTAACTTTCTGAAGATGAAATCAGTGCAGAATATTTGAAGCAGAACGCATTTCTTTCAAAACCTTTCGGGTCGGTGTTTGAGTAGTATTTTGTATTAACAAATACTTTTGTTACTGTTTAAATATTGTAATGTTAGTATGTCATGCATTTAGTATATGACTTCATTAACGTTTAGGCATTTAGTAATAATAAGAATAATAAATATTTCCTTGATTCTCTTTGCACTGTTTGCGATTCTTTTATTTTTAACATATATTTTCTCTTTCAGTTTACTTTCTTGAAAGAACCATGTGTAATGAAGCGTAAAAAGTATTACAAAGTTGTAATGTCAGTTGAATCTTCTTGTATTATATTATTTTATAAACATCTCCTTAGCCTATTGTCACATGAAAATGAATTGGATAGTGCGCAAAACAACGACATTCGCCATGTTTCAGACAATAAAATTCTCGTTAAACTCTAATTAGTCTATTTGTATAGTGTTAATGTTATTTACGTAAAAGTATCATATTTTCTAAAATTCGATTTTTGTGATTTTAAGTATGATATAAATTTAAATCTATTTGTAATTTTTCATGGATATCAAAACATTGGAAATCTGCCTAGCATGATGATTTTATTGACTTAGGAGTGGTAAGAAGGTAAAACTTTTGTTTTTTTAAATTTAGTTATTTTTAAGAGAAAATAGTTTTAAAATGCTTAATAATTTTGGTCCCTTTAGCGCTCGAATAAAATATGTTTTCTTTATTTCTTTCTTTATTCTTTTCTTTTCTTTTTTTTCATTTTTATTTGTATATGTTATGGTATAAGTAAATAAAAGAAATAAGAAGAAAGAATTTGGAAACTTTTAAGTTTAATCGTTTTAAGAGCTATTAATTGTGTTTCTGTATTTTTGATATCGCACCTGAATTTTTGAAAAAAAAAAATTATTTGATAGTTAAAAAATGCAATTTTATGACTTTTTTCACCAAAGTTGTAAAAATATTTTTTTTCTTCAAAAAATCTGGCATGAATATTGGTTAAAATTAAGTGGTACAAAAATACTAAGACACCCTTTAACGGGTTAAAGGCAAAATAATTAGTTTTTAGGCACTTAATGCTTGTTTATGGAGAGTTCTTTTCAATGATATTAGAATAAGATTCCACAGCTATTTTTATCCTTTATAAAATCATATGATAAATAGATTTAGACATTTTTATCAATGTAAATAAAAATGAAAAGAACTATTCTCCATCTCTCCCTCCTAAAATTTTTAATCGTTTGATCCATCCAATGAATTTTAAACACGACGTGTGAAAGTTCATATTTGTATTAATTATACAATTATCTAATGAATAATAATTTGACAGGGGTATGATGCGAGTTAGCGGAAAATTGGTGATATCTACCACCCCCTAATTGAAACATTTCACTAGAAGGAGTGAAAAAAAAAAAAAAAAAAAAAAACTCTTCCGTTAATTTAATCAGTTAGAAAACAAATCCCGCCCCTTAAAAAGAAGCATTTAGCGATCTCAAATCAGCAATTACTCTGAATTTCCGTGCTTCGCTACACAATAACTCATCCAATACTTCCACCCCCCTTTCTTTTCTCAATGAAAACGCATGTAAAGTGTCGCCATATCTAATGAATGTATTTAAGGGGGGGGCAGATGGCCGAGGATCTAACCCCCCGATAATGGACCCGTCTGCCATCTGCCGCCTCATCGCGACATCATAGTCCTTCAATAGCTTCCCACTTTTGACAGCAAGAAGGGGAAGAGGGGTGTTTTTTTATTAGGTATATTGGTGTTTTATACCCGCCTGGTAGGCGTTAAGTTAAATTAATTTGTCCTGGGGGTTTAAGGGTGATGATACTACCGGGGCGGTAGAATTGACATTGATGAGAAAAGGATGAGCCGCTCAAGGAGAAAGTAAATACTACGGAAGCCAGACTGTATATGCATGAGTTGTAGGTCTGTAAAAGAAGTGGATTACAAACAAACGAGATAGAAGTTTGCTTCCACCCCCCCCCTTTTTTTTCCCCTCCAGATTTTATTTCTTCACAAGAAAATTACAAAAATGTTGCTGAGGCAAAATACTGTAATTGAGTATTTTTTTTTTCGTCCAAAATACACACAATAGGTGTGCCGATTCTTAAATAGGAGAATAATTCATAAAGGGAAAAGCCATAAATAAGCAATATTTCAGTTTTTTTTTTTTTCAAATTATTTTCCCTAAACTGCATTAATATTTTCTTTCAAACTATAGATATTTGTTTATTTCTTTGTTCTTCTTCCTTTTTTTTATAGGGCGTTCGTCTTGCTAAGCGAATTTTGTCATTCCCATGCATTGTTCAGAGCATTTGAAAATTATTCACCTTCTTCATGATTTTATTAAATGCTTTAATGAATGCAATGAAAAAAAAATTCTTGTATCTTCTTAACATCCTTTGATACATTATGTATAATGCATTGTTTAAAGGGGAAAAAATCCCAAATAACTTATTTATAAATGCAGGCACGTACTTACAATCAGGAATTTGAAGAACAAATACATCACATTTTCCTCAGAAACCAAAAACAGAAGGGAAGGGTGCTGAATAAAAAGTATGATAATTTTCGAGTTGACTTACTGCTTAAAATATTTATGATAAAGGATTCATTGATTACATATTTAATTTATCTTTCTAAATTTTAAGTTGCTTGATTCTAGTATTGTTTTATTACTGGTATTAATAGCAATAAAATTACTACGAAAACTATATTGTACATGCTTGAGTTTTATGCAGGCCCTGATTATGACTAATTGGGGCAGTGGACAAAGATAAATTAGGAGGCCCTTTTCGAATCACTGCAACGTTATTTAAATAGAATTGATGGTCACTCATATGTATATGTATAATGCATAAACATATCTTCACACTTTGGATATAAATAGAAAATAATTCTTAGCTCCATCAATTCTAAATTAAATACCTTAATTAGTAAAAGTACACCTTTTTTCCCTACTTAGTACAGAACAAAACTCTTGTATATAATTTTAGCAATTTGTTGTATTACTTTGAGATGAATTTTATAACTTTAACACATGGAAGAACTAAACTGAAAAAAGTAAATATTTTATCATTTAATTGTGGATTTGTGGGCCCCTTAAGGTCTGCGGATCATGGGGAAAGTCCCGATTTGTCCATGCGGTAATAAGGCCCTAGTTTTGTGTTTGTAAAACAAATGGATTGCGAACAAACGGGATAAAAATGTACCATCCTCATTCTTTTCTCTCGGTTCCCAGTCTTCAGAAGAAAATTTTAAAGACATTTCGATTCAAAATTTTGTTTTTTTAAACTGTGCACAATAGCTGCACATGTCATTAAATCAGAGAGTAATTCATAGAGATAAGTAAATAAACAACAATCACAATATTTAACTACGGACACTTTATATATTTTCTGGGTGTATTTTTTCTTAGTGCTGTGCTCGTCTTGATTTCCGTGAACGCTATATCTGAAAAACAAATAGATTGTCATTTAAATTTGATTGCAGACGATTTGAGTTATATACAAGAAATTTATGTGGTGTCCAAAATATGGTAATTTATACAGCGTTTAATTTGCGCCGGAACTCAACACCCGTACATCTTTGCTTTTCTTTATTATTTATATATTAGTCAAAATTTACTAGAGCTCATAAATACAGCGCTCTACAGCCCTGCAGAACAGAGTTTTCGAAATATCGAAGCGTATATTGTCTTTTTCTTATTCCTCAAAATCAGCGATACTTTGCGTTCTTTTCTACCAAAGCGTTTACATGTGGGACATAGCATGTTTCCCACCATAGAAGCAGCATACGTTTATCCAGCGCGATCAAAAATGTAAACTCAATGGTTTTCTATCGCAAAGGTTTTCAAAAAGTGACAAGCGATTCCAGAATGAACCACAAGCGTATCTGCCATTTTTAACTTTAGTCGTGTAACGTTTACTCGCCTTTGTGAGTGTGTGTAGATGAATTTGTGCGCATGGATTGTAAATTATTTTCACTGAGTAATTTATTAATTCCACACTGTGTAATTTGCGCTGG
This sequence comes from Maratus speculifer, assembly GCA_964019185.1. Classification (NCBI taxonomy): domain Eukaryota; kingdom Metazoa; phylum Arthropoda; class Arachnida; order Araneae; family Salticidae; genus Maratus; species Maratus speculifer. The sequence goes on from OZ025291.1 coordinate 21,558,310, forward strand.
AGCACACAGAATCATAGCTCTAGAACTACTTTATTTTTAGTAAATGTTTAAACATTAGTCGGAACTAGCCAGAGTTTATAAATACTACCCACCGAAGATCTGTGAGTTGTATTTTGATAATGTATACAAAAATAAATAAATAAATAAAATAAAATAAAATAAAATAAAAATATATGATGGTACATAAATATGCGGATGGGGGATACTATGCAGGGAGGGGGGTACACCGAGGTTATAATTACTAGAGAAAATTTCAGCTTTTGTATTTCTTTTTGTTTGAAATTAAACCCTGAGTTTATATGATATTTAAAATTTTATATTTAAATGAAGTGAAAAAGAAAAAATAACAAATATAGATACTGTACATTTAATATAAATTACAAGAAATGCGTATTAAAATTGCAGATATTATATATTTATTGTCTCAAATGTTACAAAAATAAAGCTATATAAAAGGCATTCTCTTTGCGTGTATTCACACAGCACGCAAAAATATCCAACTTGTGAGACACAAACGGGTTATTATAAGATTAAATGCTTAAAAATTAATGCCTCACTTATACTCCAAGAGAAATTTCTATTGCATAGGGTTGAAGTTCTCATTTGTGATGCAAAGCTGTTTTATTTAACTGTAATAATTAAAAAGGCATAAACAGAAGTGTACATGCCCTGGAGAAAAAGGTAAATGAAATATACATACGAGCTAGCAAATGTACTTATCCAAATTAGAAGTAATTTATTTTCATCAAACCGTAAATTGTTTAATGTAACGTCCTGTTTTTATTTAAAACACAGTACTGTATACTAGAAAAAGGGGAAAGTGCATTTCAGTAATGAAAGAATATTTAATGAATAGTTAAATATATTAATGATAATATGTAAGGCTATAATAATGAAGCGAATTGTTGTATATAATGCATTTGTGTTTATTTTAGGTAGGACTGACATTATGCGACAAGCAGAACAAATAGTTTTTGACTCAAAATAATCTTAAATTTTATCCCAAGGCTTTAGCCAGTTAAAAAAGTCAAAGAGGAGCCTTGAAATGTTTTGTAGAACTAACACATATGATCTGTCCCCCCCTTTTTTAATCTATATCTATCTATACTAATAAAAGAACAAAACGCTCTGTCTGTCTGTGTGTGTGTGTGTCTGCGATGGCTAGCAAAATCTACAGCATGTACGAAGCTCAAAATTTTTTTTGAAAGTAGCCCCAAATCTCTCCTGATGTACCTGAGCTTCAGAATTTCGAAATTCTATTTATTAACTGAGTAATTAATTAAATTCCAAAGCTCACTCTCATAAAAAATCGCATTTTTTCTTCTTTTCCCCTTCATTTGCTTATGGTTGGTTGGTTGCATAAAATTTTCGCAGAAATAATTAAAAAAGCGGAAACAGACCTTTAGAATTCATAGACTGGCAAACTGTCAGTTTAAATGATGATTTTTTATCACACCTGTTGTACGCCATGGAGAAAAAAGATAGGTGGAGGTGAAGTAAACTGCAAAAAAGGTTTGCAATATGAAACCATTTATCGCTCAAATTTTAATGTCCCAAACAAAAGTATGTGGAAGGGATTTTGTATTACTAAGACGAATTGAAAGAAATGAATTACAGCTGAAACATATTTTACGAAGAAACAGTATTTTTTAAAAATGGTCTTTTTTCTATTATATTATTTATTTTAAAAAATGTTTGCTTTTAAAATAATGGAAATTGGAAAATTAGAAATAATTAAGTGTCAAAATAAAATTAAATAAAATATTGAAAACATTTGATTTGAACTAAATATTGTATTACTAAAAGTTTTCTTTCTTTCTTTCTTTTTTGTTCTTTTTTTTTCAGAACTTTTTAATACTTTATAACGTAGATGAAAAATGTTTATGATTTAACAACATATTAATAATTATATGTTAATATGTAAAACATATTGTTGAAAACATTCTTTTAAAATCATGCATGAAAACTTAAATAATAAACATTAATGTAAAATCTAGATTTCAGTGTGCAGACGATTTTAAGACATTAACGAAATAATGTTAACTTTTCAAGCAAAATCTTAAACGATGCTTCTATATTGATATTTCAAAGTCGTATGATAAAAATAATCAAATAATTCTTGCCTATGATTGATATATTTGTATCTTTTATGCATTCCGATCGTGTATTACAGCCAATAAAGGCACAAAACTTTATTTTTTAAACGAAATTTTAGTCATCTATTCAATAATAGTTTAAAAGGTAAAAAATAAAAACAAAGAAATACGGGTTTAAATCAGTTTGAATTGATCGGCATGTCAAAGCACATGGTTTTGTTGGTGCTTATTTGGACTTAATGTAGCAGATTTTAGGGTCACATTTTTGGCGTCACTCTAAGACATTATACTTCCACTCAATTAATTTCTTTTTACTGTAAGGTTGTACGCGATTTTTGGCATTTCGAACATCAGAATGTATGAGTCATTAGCTGTGTTGCAGTAAAAAAATCACACAACAGTTTTCTAGGAGTTTAGTTTTTTATCATTGATAAAATTTAAATGTATTCTATTCAATTTAAAATTGTATTATGGCTTTAATTTGTTTTTAAAACAAAAATAAAATAGCTGTTTGGCGTACAATTGTTCGAATCCGCAAACGATTCATACACCATAATAAATTATCAAATAGCAAACTAAATTATTTATCAGAAATAGCCATAAAAAGAATAGTAGCAAAACTGATTATAACCTTAATATTTAGACTACATAACACATAATCCAATCCCAACCAGAAAAAAACCGACCGCACTCCGATCCGTGATAGATAAAATTTCCGTGAGTATAAACCCGACCCGAAGCTAAAAATTCTGTTTGAAAAAAAAAAAAAAAACTATGGATTTGATAACTGACTCGAACCAAATCTCAATCGCGTAAAAATGTCCAAATGGAGCCTAACCCGATCCAAACAAGGAAAAATAATTTTAGTGGGCATGAAACCTGACCCAAAGCTAAATATTTTCTTAAAAAAAAAAAAAAAAACTTGAAATATCACCCGAACAAAATTTGAAACCGATAAAAATATTCCAGAGAATTATAACTCGATCCCAGCAAGTCAAAATACTTTCCGTGGTCATAGACTCGACTCAAACCTAAAAAATTTCATTTGAAAAATTCCTGAAATTTGACCCAAATCACATCTAAATTCGACCAAAATATTCGAAAGAACCATAACCGGATTCGAGTAAGACAAAATAATTTTCGTGGACATGAACTCGATACGAGCCTAAAACTTCCATTCGAAAAAATACCTAAAATTTGAATCGAACCAAATCTAAATCTGACAAAACTATTTCAAAGAACCGCAACCAGATCCGAACAAGACAAAATATTTCCATGCACATGAACCCAGTCCGAACCCAAAAAATTTCTTTGAAAAAATCGCGAAATCTCAACTGAACCAAATCTGAACTTGGCAAAAATATTCCAGTGAAGCATGTCCTGATTCGAACAAGACAGAATAATGTTCTTGAACGCACAAGAAAGACCCGAATCCAAAAGTTCTATTTGAAGAAAAACCCGAAATCTAAATTGAACCAAATCTGAACCCGATAAAAATATTCCAAAGAACTATAACCCGATCCGAGCAAGACGAAATAATTTCCATGGACATAAACCCGACTCGAACCTAAAAAATCCGATTTGAAAAAAACCTGAAATTTGACCCAAATCACACCTGAATCCGACCAAAATATTCGAAAGAATCATAACCGGACTCGAGTATGATAAAATAATTTCCGTGGACATGAACGAGATCCGAACCTCAAAATTCTGTTTGAAAAAGTACCTGAAATTTGAGTCGAACCAAATCTGAACCTGACAAAAATATTCCAAAGAACCGTAACCGCATCCGAATATTACAAAAAATTTCCATGCACATGAACCGAATCTGAACCTAAAAAATTTCTTTGAAAAAAATCTCGAAATCTGAAATCTGAACTTGACAACAATATTCCATTGAAGCATGTTCTTATTCGAACAAGGCAGAATAATTTCCGTGAACACGCAAGAAAACCCGAACCCAAAAATTGCATTTGAAGAAAAAGCCGAAATCTGAATTAAACCAAGTCTGAACTTGACAAAAATATTCCAGTGAAGCATATCTTTATTCGAAGGAGAAAGAGAAATTTCCGTGGACACACAGGAAGACCTGAACCCAAAAATTCCATTTAAGTTACGGTAGGGAACTGTTAAATCGCAGTTAGGTTACAGACAGGTTATGGTTACGGTGCAAAAGTTTATGGTTAGAAATTTGTCCACAGAGTGATATAATATACACTTATAATATACACTTATAATATACACTTATAATATACACTTAAAAATATACACTTACTTTTGTTAAATGGCTCTGAAATCATATTACTATATACCAACCTTTTATCATCGAGCATCGATTTCATTCACCGTATAGTCGGATTTAAAAGTGATATAATTAATTTGAAATCTATACTAATAAAAGAACAAAACGCTCTGTCTGTCTGTCTGTGTGTCTGCGATGGCTAGCAAAATCTACAGCACGCACGAAGCTCAAAAATTTTTTAGAGTAGCCCTAAATTTCTCCTGATGCACCTGAGCTTCAGAATTTTGAAATTCAAATTATTAACTGAGTAATTAATTAAAATCGAGAGGTCACTCTCAAAAAAATCATCTTTTTCTCATTTTTTTTCTCATTTTTTTTCTCTTTCGTTTGTTTACGGTTGGTTGGTTGTGTAAAAATTTTCGCAGAAGTAATAAGAAAGCTGAGACAGATTTAAAGAAACCCATGCAGGAATGAGATAAGTGGAGGTGAATTAAGCCTCAAAAAAGGTTTGCAATATGAAACTATTTATCGCTCAAATTTTAATGTGTCAAATAAAAGGACGTGGAAGGGATTTTGTATTATAAGATGAATTGAAAGAAATGAATTACAAGTGAAGCATATTTTTAGAGGAAATACCGAATTCTTAAAATGGTCTTTGTTCTATTATTATTTATTAAAATAAATGTTCGTTTTTAAAATGAAGGAAATTGGAAAATTAGCAATTAAATATAAAATTAAAATTAAATAAGATATTGAAAACATTTGATACGAACTAAAAATTGTATAACTAAAAGTTTCCTTCATTAATGTAATTTTAAATACTTTATAACGTAGATGAAAAAAGTTTATGACTTAATAATTGCATGTAAATAAATATTTAAAATATAATGATGAAAACATTCTTTTAAAATCATGTATGAAAACTTAAGTAATAAATATTAATCTAAAATATAGATTTTTGACTGCAGACGATTTTTAAGTATTAACAAAAGAATGTTATATTTTCAAGCAAAACGTTAAAACAATTCTCTATATTGATATTTAAAACACAGATGATAAAATAATTAATAAATTTTTACCAGTAAAGCGATAGATTAGTTCTTTTTAAGAAACAAGAGCAAAAATATACGGATTTAAACCTGTTTCAATTGATAGGCATGTCAAATCACGTGCTTTTGTTGGTACTTAATTGGACTTAATGTAGGGTTACATTTTTAGCACCTCCAGAGATAATACTTCCACTCTATTAATTTCTTTTTACTCTATGAAAGAAACCAATTTAGATTTTGACATTTCAAAAGTGACTGTTTTTTCCCAAAGACCTTTAAAATTCATAGACTGGCAAAATGTCGGTTTAACTTGGAATTTTTGAATACAGCTGTTACGTCAGATCGTTGATACTTCGTACATTAGAATCTATGCGTGGTTAGCTATGTTGCAGTAAATATATGTATATGTATATATGAGGCTTTTTTAGCAGTTTTTTTAAATCATTGATTAAATTTTAATGCATTTTATTTAAGTTAATATTTTAAGACTTTAATTTGTTTTTAAAACAAAAATGAAATTGCTGTTTGACGTACAATTGTTCGAATAGGCAGACGATTCATACACAGTAATAAATTATCAAACAGCAAAATAAATTATATATCAAAAATAGTCACTAAAAGAATAATAGCAAAACATAATTTTTAGGCGTATTAACACATAACCCGATCCCAACCAGAAAAAAATAGACCATACTCCGATCCAAGCAAGACAAAAATTTCATGAGCATAAACCGACCCGAACCTAAAAATTCCATTTGAAAAAAAAAAAAAAAAAAAAAAAAAAAAACTATGGATTTGATATCTGACCCGAATCAAATCTGAATCCCACAAAAATATTCAAATGAAGCATGCCCCAATCCGATCAAGGAAAAATAATGTTCGTGTATATGCAACCCGACCCGAACCTAAAAATTTTCTTTGAAAAAACTCGAAAAATGACCAGAACGAAAACTGAAATCGATAAAAATATTCCAAAGAACTATAACCCGATAAGAGCAAGACAAAATAATTTCCGTGAACATAAACCTGACTCGAACCTAAAAAATTCCATTTGAAAAAAGACCTGAAATTTTATGCAAACTACATCTGAATCCGATCAAAATATTCGAAAGAACCATAACCGGATTCGAATAAGAGAAACTAATTTCCTATGACATGAACGCGATATGAACCTAAAATTCCATTTGAAAAAATACCTGAAATTTGAATCGAACCAAATATGAACCTGACAAAAATATTCCACAGAACCATACCCGGCTCTGAACAAGACAAAAAATTTCCATGAAGATGAACCTAATCCGAACCTAAAAAACTTAACCAAATCTGAATCTGACAAAAATATTCCAGAGAAGCATATCCTTATTCGAACAATTCAGAATAATTTCCCTTGATGCGCAACCCAACCTGAGCCTAAAAATTCCATTAAAAAACCGAAATCTGAATTGAACGACATCTGAACCCGAAAAAAATATTTCAAAGACCCAAAACCGGATCCGAGCAAAACAAAATAATTTCCCTGGGCATGAATCCGACCAGAAACTTAAAATTAAATATGAAAAAATTCCTGAAATCTGATCGAACCAAATCTGAATCCGACGAAAATATTCCAAATAACTATAACCAGATACGAACAAGACAATATAATTTCCATGGACATAAACCCAATCCAAACCAAAAAATTTCTAAAAAAAAAAAAAAAAATCCCGAAATTTGAACCAAACTTAATTTGAACCTAACAAAAATATTTCAGTTTAGTATAACCTCATTGGTACTAGGTAAAATAATTTCCATGGAAGTACAACCCGACCCGAACTTAAAAATCCCACTTGAAGGGAAAAAAAAACCTCACGAAATCTGAATTGAACCGAATATAAACTGAACAAAAATATTCCAAACAACCATAACCGTATCCGAAGAAGACAAAATAATTTCCATGAACATGAATCCAATCCGAACCTAAAATTCGGATGTTCTACAAAACATAATGCGCTCCGTAGCGGTGGAATGTGAAACTAAGTACTTAGCGCAAGATGGTTAAGATATTTCGTTTATAGTTAGAGTTAAATTATAACTTAGTTACTGTTAGGTAACAGTTAGGTTGCAATTACGGTCCGGTGAGCCTTATGTTATGTTCTACAAAACATAATGCGCTCCGTAGCGGTGGAATGTGAAACTAAGTACTTAGCGCAAGATGGTTAAGATATTTCGTTTATAGTTAGAGTTAAATTATAACTTGGTTACTGTTAGGTAACAGTTAGGTTGCAATTACGGTCCGGTGAGCCTTATGTTATATTTAATTTCCGGTTAGGTTACAGTTAGGTCATGGTTAAGTTACAGTTAGGTTAAGGTTAAGTTGCGGTTAGGTTGTGGTTAGATTATGGGTAGGTTATGATAAGGTGACGGCCAGGTTACATTTATGGTTTATTTAAGTTACAGTTAGGTTACTGTTAAGATACAGCTAGGTTACAGACAAGTTATGATTACAATACCATTAGATTACGGTTAGGATTTTGTTCACAGAATGAACATTACGCATGTTTGATAAAAAATATACACCTATTTTTGTAAAATGGCTCTGAAATTATAATACTATATACCAGGGCTGTCCAACGCGGCGCCCGCAGGCGCCATTGCGCCCTTTGACGATTTTCTTGGCGCCCTTTTGAAGATTTCCTGTTATTAAATATTTTAGAAGTAAAATTCCATTATAAAGATAGTTTTAAAAAAATCATTAATATTTTATCAGAGATATTTTTGAAAACTTATGTCTGGCTATTTTATATCAAGGATAAAAGTGCTTAAATTTCTTCCTTCATTTTCGAAATTTTAGGAGTTTTTTTTTGTTTGTATCTTTATTTTTTCTGTGATTTTGCATAGAAAAAATAAGAAACAGTTCAAAAGGATATACATCTATGAAAACATAATATTTCCAGCCTATCTCTTTGAAACCACTCACATGGTTTAGTCACTGTCATGCTTGTCTGTTTTTGTACTTTTCATAAAACTAAACTACCGTATTTACTCGTGTATAGGGCGCACCCCTACTTTACAAGTAAAAATGGCGATTTCTTAAAATCTCGTATATAATACGCACCATAAATTTGATATGCTAATGAAGAATGACCAAATGAATTTCAGTAAAAAAAAAAAAAAAAAAAAAAAAAAAAAAGAAAGAAAAGAAAACAAGACGAAAATGCATTTTTAGACTTCGAGTTGTAAAGGCGCGATCACATTGGGAAATAGGTGAAGCTTTAAGCACAACACACAACTTTTTCTGATGCAAAAGAGGTGGGGTCAGCCGCGAAAGGGTTGCTGGATGATGCGTAGAAAGTTTCGTCTAGGTAAACAAAACTCAGCAAGAAATTTACAACAGAAAATTGTTTATCGCCCACACGGCATCTAAAGTTATGAGTAAAATAAAAAGTTGAGTTCCTCTAATAATGGCAATAATTAAAAATGAATTTTTTTTTTTTTTTTTTTTTTTTTTTTTTTTTTTTTTTAAGGGGGGCGAAGGGGGAACTAGGATGTCACAACATTTTGTTCGAAAAAACTGGAAATTGAGATATCGTTACATTAAATCATTAAGAGACTACTTCATTCAAGCAAAAAGACTCATTCGCTAATGCTAATCTTATGGAAGAAATTTATAAAGATATCTTGTTGCATTTCAAAATCTATTTTTATTTTATTTATTATTATTATTTTGCATTGAATAGCTCAAAACGATGTGTACAAGGATCGTTTTTTAATTTTGTTTACAAATATTTTCAATGGGAGCACTTACATTTTCGGAACCGGTTACGAAAATGAAAATATTCTCATAAAATATATATAATATAATATATATATTTATATATCTGCAATCAAAATTGAAAAAGCGGCCTTTTGTACAAATTGAACTCAGCTACACAATAAAAAAATTTAAATGCAACCATATTATTTTCATAAATTATATGGATACTTTAAAGATATAATTACAGATATTTTTGTAAATTTCTCCCATGGAATTAGCACTAGAAATTGAGTCTTTTCGTGTGATTAAGTAGCCCTTTAATTATACTTAGAAATTTTTTTTTAACACTGCAAATACTTAATAAGTTTTAGCACCCCCTTCCCCCATATTTTGGCGTTCTATTCTTATTTTAACTCCAAAAGTTCGTAAAAATTCGTTCAGGAAAAGAAAAATAAATGGTATAAATGGTTAAAATTGTTTTTTAAGGATAAAATATGTACTTAAATTTACTTTTAAAAAATGCGAGTGTATATGTTGATTTTTAAGTCAATATATAATTTTTCAATGTTTTTCTTTAAATGTAATAAATTTTGGATGGATTTTATTAAATTTAAAGAAATTTCATGCTTTTTACATTGTTATATATTTTAATACACTCTATATTTATACAGGAATAAGTTTAGGAAAATTTTAGGTCCTTTAAAGGACTGAAAATAATTTATCCTCAAACTGCACCCTTCATAATTTTTTTTTAATCACCAAACAGGACCCTTCACAAAATATTTTATCTTGAAATAGGACATTTCACAAAATTATTTCTTTATTAAATAGAGCTTTTACAGAATTTTTTCACCTTCAAACCGAACTTTTCACAAATTTAATCATTTAAAAATAAAAACTGGCCTGTAAATAAACAGTTGAACTCATCAAAGATCATATTACTTAGCTTTTTCATACATGAAGGATAGAACCTGAAGATTTTGATAATTTAAAATTCACAAAATTATGACTGAATTTTCACAAATATAAGAAAACTTCACAATTTCACAAAAACAGGACCCCGGGAAAAAAAATCTGGACAGACTCTTGTTATGTATATATCAGGCATGAAAGTGGGAAATGAGAAAAAAGGGTGGAAATTTTTTTCCATCAATACAGTGTGTGAGACTTTTTAAATTTAAGTATCATTTTAATAGCTACCTATGCAATAAAATTAAATATAATTGCGCATGTTTTATATATATATATATATATATGAAGTATTAACAATGCTAAAGGGATAAATCCAAATAAATCTGATCAACTTATGTGAAGTACAGTCTTTAATGGTTTAGCTTTTAAGTCTCTCTCCCCCCTTTCTTTAAAAAAATTCTCTTTACTAAATTGATGTTTGCTTCAGAAATACATCTCAAAAAAGGTATCACAGAAATTATCCAGAAGTGTTTATAATTAGCACAAAATATTCTATTCCAAGAAAAATTTCCTTTCACTTTAAATTGTTATGATAAAAAAAAAAAAAAAAAAAAAAAAAAAAAAAAAAAAAATTCCATGAAAGGTATTTAAGAGTAGTTACTCTAAGCATCTTTCCTGAATGATTTTTTTACACGACTTTCAGGTGCTTATATGTATAAGCTCACCTTTCATGTTATATCTCTTTTGCACAATAACTCAAGAACAAACTCCAAGCATTTAAATAGACAAAATGTCAAATTACTAAAATTTCCAGGCATCCCCCCCCCCCTCCCTTATTATCCTTCCAAAGTTTTTCTTTGCATTTTTGCATCAATCTAGAGAAAGCCTAAAATTTCTTTAGGAAAAGTGGAATTCCACCTTAAGGAGGAATTCTTAATAATATATATATATATATATTTTTTTTTTATTAAAATATAAATACATATATCCTAATAAAATATATTTATATTTTTTTCCCTTCTTTCTGCCAAGTATCTCGCTTTTTTACTGAGATTTTTAATTACAAATTTAATTAATTTTCATGTGTTGAAGTACATCATATTATGACAGCATAACCCTTTTTCTTGAAAGTAGTTTGCTCCATGATTTAGGAAAGATATTTTTCGCCTTTTAACTACTAAGTTTCTGCCATCAAATAAGGAAAATTGTTTTTTACCAAACTAGTAATAGCTTGAAGGTTATCAGATAAAATGTTATGCACTGTTAATAATATAAATTAATAAATAATTTATAAATGTTGAAATAGTTTCAAATAATATATATATTTGAAACATTAGTTTATATTATATTAGTGTTTATAGATGTTTAAAATCAATTGTGTAAGTAAATATTTTTTTATAAAATTTAAAAGTTTTATAATCTTGCATTTTATTTAACAATAAGATTAAATGCAATGTTAAGAGGTTTTTGTATTTTTACTTTTTATGTGCTTTGATGGTGTTTTGTTGGTTTTCATATTTCTAAAAATAATAAATGTGTTATTTGCATTCCATCACTGACAAAAATCTTCTAAACATAATCCTTATCATTTTAAAATATTATTATATAATTAGCAAAAGACACCAGATATAATTCCATTATTTTTGAAAAAGGACTTAAAACAGGAAACAAGGAATGACAAGGGATATCCCACGGCATCTTCATGTTACTAACACAAACCGTGTAAATACCTCAGAATTAGATAATGAAAATAATACAATTCACTTTGTTCCCATCAAAAAAAAAAAAAAAATCTCCAAATAATTATAATTAAATTTAAAAAAAATTAAATATTATCGCCATATTATGTAGACGCCTTTTTCATTAATTTTCATTTTTAATGCTTTACAATAATCCATATGAAAATAACTTTATCGATATGCATAATAAAGAAATAAAGTCAATGTTTACACAAGTAATTCATCAAATAAAACTTCAAAACATTGTTTAGCAAGAGATTTAAGCAGTATAGCTGATAAATGTTTTCCAGTTAATTAATTTGTTGGTAATACGATTAGTCAACCAATATAATTTAACACGACATATGACATGCATAAAAGGTAAAACGATAATTAGTACAATGTTTTTAAAAATAGGGTACACCAAAAAAATGAATAATCGGATGTATTGTTTGATTTATAAAGCTGACAGAAGCATTCAACTAATATTTTTGTGTAATTATATATTCAAGATGAAAGAAAATACTTTGTTTACTAAACATTGGCGAATTTGGCGACAAGTATGGACAAAACACAATCAAATTTCATAAACAGTAAAAATATATTCAAAACTTCTTAACATTGCAATTAAACTTATTGTTAAACAAAATGTAAGAATAATAGTTAAAAATACTTCTAAATTTTATAAATATTTACTTACTACTTAGAACATTCGCAGCTTGTAATCATCGAAAATTCATGGCGACGGTATTTGGATTTTGCTATTTTTAATTGCCGAAGGATCCTTATATCATTGTCCCGCAATGAATTCAATTAAATATTTTTTTAATGTGAAGTTTTTTTGACGCATAAAAAACCGTTTCTTGCGTTTAGATCTTAAATACTTTATTTGTTTTCTATACAAACGAGCGTCCATATACACTGGCAGCCGCCATCTTGATTTAGACGGCCATTCAAAGGAGTGACGCAGACAATCTGCTTGTACGCTATTGGTCAGATTACGCGCTGCATGCCACATTTTCCACTTGGAATGGAAAAAGTTTCAGCTAATGTTTCGCATTTGAAATCTCAATCGCACGGCGTTTTTCGCGAAGCAGCTGCAGCCAATGCTGCATGTTGAGCTTAATGTTTCATTTACACAGTATGTGTGATCGCGCTTTAAGAGAATGACGGGAAATAGGAATGAGTGACGGTAAAGAGAATTGCTAATTAGCGTTTAGATAATGTCACTAGCTCTGTTGTATAAAAAAACTGCAAGGAATGAAATAAATATGCAGTTATACTTCAATTAAGTAACAATGGCCGTGTTCAAAAGCGGCTTTTTTTGTGCGCGCGCGCTCAGAAGATTCTGCTTGGAGTAGGTGCTATCGAAGAAGAGAATTTTAAACTTATTCAATTATTGTATTATTTTTATGGTTCAGAATTGGTAAATACAAATACCATATCTCTTTATCCTTTCAAAATATGATTTTCGTAACAGAAATACATACCTGTGACCACTCAAATAAAATTAAAAGTATTCCGGAAAAGTATCACGTGACCTATTTCATGTAATTAAGCCCGATTAGCATTTAAAAAATGACAATCAACCCTGCTCAAACCTTGACGCGCGCGACGCAAAAAAAATGATGGGCGATTTGATCACGTGATTGTGCGTTTTGTGCTTATCTCTTATTGGTTGCACGTTGTTTGTTGTCAAAGTTGGTAGGTTGACTGATACAATTTAAAAATTGGTGATTTAATTTTTTTAATAATTTTATTTTTATTTATTTAAAAATCATTTATCAGTTGCTTTATACTTTTCGTATTAAATAATAGAATACTGTTGATTCTATTGTTGTAATTAATAGAATGCTGTTGATAAACCAAGGTTGAGATATCCACACGGGGGACTAGCTAAGGGGGGGGGATACCCTCCCAAAACATTGACAAATGTTGTTACACTTTGCAAATTTAAAACTTTTATGTCAAATTTAATTAAAATTTTAATAAAAACTGCAATACATTTTCTATTTTTGATAGAATTTGCAAACGTTACAACTCTAATTGGGAATATAATTAATTTTTTTACAAATAAGAATTGTATTACATTTTCAAAGTGCGTTAACTTGGCAAAATTATAAAACGAGTTGGCGAATATAAAAATTTGACAATATTGATACAGACTTGACAATATTAAGGTTTTCTCCCCCACCAATAAAAAGTCTTAGCGATGGCCCTGTATCCACATATTACAAGATTGATTTGTAATCTACAATACTGGATTGATTTCAATGGAATTTGCATTGTTAGTTAGATAATTTTTCAGAAGAAGTTTTAGTATGTATATATTTCTTATTTAATGATTGTATATTTTAATACCATGTGGATAACAGGCCAAAATATGTCATAAAATATGAAAAACAAACGACATCCGAAATTATGTTAGTATAAGCAAAACACTTATTAATACTTTTAATAGAAAAATTATAAACATTCTAATCATACTTTATTCATTATAAAACTAGAAGGCAAACTCCAAATATTTCACTTCTTTAAAATATATGTATGCAGATATTCTTAATTTAAAAAAATGTATATCTTTTACATTTTGCTTTTATAATATTTTCCATTTTGATTTTAACACCGTAAAATATCCACGCATGCATTATATTTGCATCCTAATCTCAATAAAAAATTACTTCTAAAATTTTCAAAAAAAAAAAAAAAGAAGAAGAAGAAGAAGAAGAAGAACATTAATAATTATTTTATGCGTATACGGATATTTTCGCAGAAAACTTTTTTTTTTTTTTCATTTTCTTAATATATATATAAATCACTTTGGAACGATATTAATATCGTTCTAATTATCCTTTTAATATTCGAAATTTGGAATATTAAAACTTTCTCCTCAAAAATCTCATTTTCTCATATTTAAATAAGTATTTTATTATTATAATAGAAATACATGTGCTTCTGTATTATTAATATAAAATTTACCTTTAATAAAAATGTCTTATTTATTAATAAAAAGCAACCAAAAAAAAAGAAAAACACAAACCAACTTTTGGCCCGCGCATGTTTCGAACCCGTATCGTCTGGGTTCAAGCTCAGCACTCTGACCATTCGACCAGCCAGCTCATTTCATTTGTAATAGATTATCTTTATAATTGGCACTACAAGTAATTACATCCTTGATCTGTTCTCCATCTGTTACTGAGCGAACAGTTACAGTAACTGGTGGCACAGTAGCGAGGACTGAACGCACATCCCACCAAGTATAAGTATCCACTCCATGTCCGTGGCTCCTAGCGTGCGCGTGCAGCGCGCGTAACAGCTGAACACGGCCATTTTCTGAGTTTAATATCTTCTTTGAATAGTTTCTTGTTTCGTATGTATATCGTTCGACTTCATCCAACAGTAAAAAATTATTCCGTGTATAAGGCGCACCTAGGAGTTTTGCCCTAATTTTTTTGAAAAAAAGTGCGCGTTATACACGAGTAAATACGGTAACCCACGCCTTCAAAATAAATCAAACAATATTTTCGCATCTTAAAAGAAACCTAGCAAATCTCTGATTTTCATATTTATTTATTTATTATTATTGTTATTAAAGATGCGATTACATTTTCTGGCGCCTAATCTTACAAATATATTTGATATAGATTTGTCATATTAAAAAATGTAGAATTTAAAATTTAGTACACGTAATTGCAAACTGTAGGGGTCTTTTGCTTAACGCTGTACGTTTCATTTGCATTAAAGTTAAGGCGTGCGTATATACTAATACTATGCGATAATATTGCCACATGTTTTCAGTCATATAAATAATGGCGCCCTTCATTGACTGCCAAGAGCCAAGATGCGCCCTGGGTTACTCAAAGGTTGGACAGGGCTGCTATATACTAACCTTTTAGCTAATCATCGATAATCGATTTCATTCACGGTATAGTCGGATTTAAGAGTGATATAATTAGTTTGAAATTCAAAATATTTCACTTGGAATATCTGTGTGAAAAAAGTATTTAGTTAAGCCACTTAACAGTAATTTTAAGGATAAATAGCAACACTTTAACACGAAAATCGTGCAATCGTTGCACACATATTCCCTCCTGCGTTTCCCATTGCAATCATTTTGGGTATTTTTGGAGCTAAATATTAGTTTTTTTAAACCAATTTTTGACACAGTCAGGGGGTATATATTTAATATAATGTACACTGTAAAAAATTTGACCCTTTTGCTGCATCATCACTCCCCCGCTTTTATAGAATATCTCTCTTTTGACCTATGAGAATGCTCCATAATAAGCTGAAGTAATCATTTTCTATAAAAGCGGTGGAGTGGCGATGCAGCAAAAAGGTCAAATTTTTAACAATGTATTTACACGTATTTCGAGTTAAAGATAAAATCATAAAAATTTCAAGTTCCTTTAACATTATTATTACGGACCTGGGCAACGCCGGGCGGGTCAGCTAGTTCAAAATATTTCACTTGGGATTTCTATGTGAAAAAAATAATTAGTTACGTGACTTAACAGTGATTTTTACGGGTAAATATCAACACTTTAACACGAAAATAACGCAATCGTTGATACATGTACCTCCCGCATTTAATCATTGCTTATTTTAGGTATTTTTAGAGCTTAATATTAGTTGTTGTTTTTTAAACCGATTTTTCACACAGTCAGCTGCCACGTATTTCAGACAATGCATTTCTGCATGCTTCGAGTTAATGATAAAAAATCATACAAATTTTAAGTTCGTTTAATATTGTTAATATGGACCCGGGCAACGCCGGGCGGGTCAGCTAGTATACTAATAAAATAACAAAACGCTCTGTTTGTGTATGTGTGTGTCTGCGGTGGCTAGCAAAATCTACGGCACGTACGAGGCTCAACAATTTTTTGAGAGTAGCCCAATATCTCTCTAATGCACCTGAAGCTCAGAATTTTAATTTTTGATTAGTTTCATAGGTATTAATTATGAAGCAGAACTCACTCTCTTCAAAAAATCATTTTTTTTAATGTTCGGGGAAAGAGAACGTTTGCACATGCGCACAATCTCAATTACTCACCTAAACGAAGAAAGAAACTTTTCCCCCCGTTTATTTCTGTTTTTGGATCATTTTGATTAAATCCAAATCAACCAAACTGCTCAACGCAGCTAAACTTAAGAGACAAATTTCGAAAGATCATATTTTTAGGTCTCAAATGCAATAATCAGTTCGAAAAAACGTTGCAGTTAACCCTTTGAAAACAAATATTCAAAATTGGTCGTTTTTTCCAAAACTATTTTTCTCCCTTTTGTCAATGCCCCTCCAGATATAAACAAACCAAAAGGAAGATCTTAAAGTTAAAAATTTTTTCTAACCGATTGTGTAATCGGTTTTAAAAAAATACACTGGCAAACACACTGGCAAAAGAAGAACATTTTGCGAATCGCAGAGAGGATATTTTTTCTACGCTAAAATTATCTTAACATACATATTTCAAATCAATCTTTTAAAAGCTTCTCAATAGACCAAATTTATATTCCCTACAAAAACTTCGCAACGTTCGGACAGATAGAAATATTTTTACAGAATAAAATGTGCGAAAAAATTAATGAAATCAATAAAAACAGATCGTTTTCATTGCGGTTTTGCATCAGCAGAGCGCAATCCTATAGGTACCAGCAAACAAAAAACATATTCTTAAATCTTAAAAACATTATTATATTCTATGATGCAATCGGCTTTTAAAATATAAGATTTAACCCTTTCAAATACATCGGCAAAAGGTGGTCACTTTGTGACTCATGGATAGAATTTTTTTCTCCGCTAAAAGTATCTAAGCATGTATTTTGCAGCACAATCTTTCAAAAGCATCTCAATAGACCAGATTTACACCCTCTATAGTAATTTTGAAATATTCGGAGGGGTTGAAATATTAAAAAAAAAAAAAAAAAGTGCGAAAAATTTAACAAAATAAATAAAAACCAAATCGTTTCATTGCGGTTTTGCTTTTGCAGGGCGGAATTCTAAACGTCCCTACAAATTGAAAATATTTTCTTAAAGCTAAAACATTCTTATAATTTATAATGCAATTGTTTTTTTTTAATGAGATTTAACCCGTTCAAATACACCGATAAACAAGAATCACATCCCGACTCATGGAGAATGGAGAATACAGTTTTTCTACGATAAAAGCAACTAAATGCCCGCATTTTAGCACAATCTTTTTAAAGACTTTCAATAAACCAGATTTACATTACTTATAAAATTTTTGAAACTTTCGCATGGCTAGAATTACTTTTTAGAAATTAAAATGAGTGAAAATTTTTACGAATTCAGTAAAAACCTGAGTGTTTCGTCGCAGTTTCGTTCCCTTTTCTGCACGCATAATTTTCAAAAATCAAATTACGTAGAAAATTAAATTCCAAACAGCATGTGCTTTCAATTCGATATCTTTTTGCAATTTTTCCTTTTAAAAATATAAATTTTAACAAAATGGACTTAAGGATATAAAATCATAGAAATTTGAGTTTAATTTAAGGATCATTTAGAAAACAGATAACACATATAAAATTGAATAACATCTCGGGCCCGGGAAACGCCGGGCAGGTCAGCTAGTGATAAATAAATATAATCAAGAGTAGAGGGCGAAATCTCTCTTGTAATATAATTTCTGATAATAAAGTTATAAAAAAATTAAATAAGGTCCCCAAAAGTCAAGGGGTGTAAGTAACAAAATTGAAATAATTGAACAAAGTGCACAGACGATCTGGAAAATTGCGTTTTTCTTTTCTGATAATGAAATATAAGTGATCTTTTAATTACGTGTTGCGTATTAGAGATCAACCACTTTTGCCGAATAATAATCAATATTGACTAAATATAAATTTAAAGAAAGTTGTACTCTACTTTTTTCACAGCTATTGAAATAAGAGTTCGAAGATTAAAGTAAAACTAGCGGGAGTTTTCTATTTCACTCCAATCAATTATTATTGATGTTCAAATTTAACGTCAATTACCTTTAAACTCGATATATTCCAAATCAAACTTTTGTCAATTGTACTCCTTGGCTTCTAAGGTCCTCAAATGTAACATGGATGACATTATTATTGAAAAAAGATATAAATTTAAGAGAGGTATCAAGAAGTTTTAAAGGAGAAGGTGTCTCATCTTACCCCAGTTTCACATGCTTACGGCCCTGTTTTTTTTTTTTTTTTTTTTTTTTTTTTTTTCTCTAGTTATTTCGTTTTCCGTTTTTGTTTTCTATGAGTTTGTGATACCAGAGTGTTTTATTTTTAAATTGAATAATATATATATTTCTTTTTTAAACTTTTCTTGAATATTTATGGATTCGAGTAAATAAAGAGAGTGGGTCAGAATCAATAGTGAATAAATTCAACTAATAAATACCGTATTTTTAAATTTTTTCATTATGAATTTTAAGCTTTTAACACGGTAACTAGAAAAGACTGTGACGAAGTAGCATAACTGGCAGACATTTATAAAGCGGCTTTTGGTATTTATTAGAACTTCTATCCGATACGTATGTCAGTAAAACTTTTAGTCGGTATACGTATAATAAGACGGTATGGAATATGTATGCTTTAAAAGATATGCTTAAACGTATCTGGATACGTAACATAATGAATGAGTTACCTATATTTGTTAAAATTATTTTTTAGCGCAAATATAGTCGCATAATCATGAAATTGAAAATGTTATTGATATTCACTATGGCAAGTTCTATAATGCAGGTGTCATACTTTCCTTACAAGAATTTTCAAAAGAGTTTCATTACATTACGATCTATAGGGTAAAATCGTTTGCCGTGTTTTTTTAATAATGTTTCATAGCATCAAACACACTGAAATTTGTACAAATATCTATGAAGTGTACGACAAGATGCTTGCTATAGAATATGGTATGGATAGACAAATTTACAATTTTTTAACTTTGCAAACTTTACAATTATAAGTTAATGAGAATATATATCGCATAGTTTCGTATTGTTGAGCAGTGAATCTGAAGCCATCTTAGATATATTTCCAATTTCTAAAGTGGTTTTATATATATTTCCAAAGATTCCATTAACAGAAGTTTCATAACGATGCTAATATTTTTACAAAAATTCCATCAACAAAAGTTTATTAACGATGCTAATATTTTTACAAAACATATTGCTTGCTCTACACATTCTGAGAACAATTATGTTCAGTTTCGGCCAGGCATGAGTATGGCTCAAATACGTAAAAAAAAAGTAAGTTTGATATCAGCACGGCACAAGTCTGCTGAAAAAAAATTAAACAGACAGTCCGATGTTGATCTCTACGGTATATTTAAACACTGAACACCCACAACTAATCATGGAGGAGATTTATCAGAATGATCCTATATCTAAAATTTAAATGAAATCTAATAATTCTGTATAAAAATCTCTTTATCTAAATTAAAGGGGGGGAGAGGTATTAATCCTCGTCCCTCCCCTTAATTTTATCCAATGAATTCCTAAAACTAATCAAAGAAGTGCCTTATTAGAATAAATCTACATCAATATTTGAAGCAAATCGGATATTTATATCAAGAGTTATCACGTTCCGTAACATACGTATGTACATGCATACAGAACCTGCGGGCAAATTTAAGATTAAAATAATCTGTTTGAAAAAAAAAATCACTCAGTATTTCAATGTGTAAAATATATATATATAAACAAATATCTACGCGTAAATCAGTCATTTTTTTCAGTTAATTATCAATATTTTAGCATGAAAATTAGGCAGTTGCTACACATAAACACGCGTTTCCAAGTCAGTTATTTCTAGCAGCTAAATATCAGTTGTTCTTTTGCACAAATTTTTCATAGTCAGTGGACACATATTTCAGGAAAAAAAAATCTAATTAAAAAAAAAAAAAAGATTTAAGGTTTATTTAAAAACATTGTCACGGACAACATTGGTCGGCAGCTAGTCTTACATTTTTATCTGCTATGGCGCTACTATAGATTATAATTCCAAGCTCTTTTTAGGGTTTCCTTCATCTGACGAAATCCTACTCATCTCTGTTCTCTGTCTGTTCGTCAGTTACAGAGTCCGTACACAAAAACTATGTAAGTCAGAGACTTTAGATTTTGTGTACTTATAGCTGAATACCTCGAGTCACACGAAAAATCACAAAATTTTGAAAAAGTCTATTATTTTAATTGAATGAATTTTAACTATGTCATCTGTTCATTTTTGCGATTTACATTTTAAAAGAGAATCTTATTTTCAATCGTGTAGGCATCATACCTTGGAGAAAGAGCTCTCGCTAGCAAACAGAAGGTTCTTAGTTCGGTTTCTTCGGTTCGAAGGTTCTTGGTTCTTTGCTGGAATTTGAAATTTTCGCACTATGATAGATTTAATTAAAAGAAATTTCATGTTTTAGGTAGATTTCGTATGAAATACTACCTATTGCATTGTCTCCCATGTTGGAATTTCTGAAAAATTTTTGCGGATTTACACGAATCATGACTCCTAGACCCCAAAACTACCATCAGTAAAAAAGTTTATATATATATATATCTATCTATCTATCTATCTATCTATCTATCTATCGGTGTATATCACTTTCTTCTAGACACGATAACTTCCATAATTATGCTCAGATCTTCATCAAACTTTTACATAAAATAAAGGGGCATAAAATCTCGGTTAAGTTCGTTAATGGGCAAAATCGGACCAAGGGGGTGGAAGTTAGGAGGGTTTTTGTGAAAACAGAAAAAACGCGATAACTTTTTAGTTAAAATAGATATCGAATCGGTTTAAAGTTTATATTACTTCTGAAAAATGAGGAAAAAGTTTATGCGTGACAGATTTTTGATAAAGTTAAAAATGGGCTCAAGGGGCGAAAAAAACATGGTTTTTGGGAGAAAAAAATTCATAACTTCGTCAATTCTCAAGATATCAAATCCAACTAAATTTTATATAAATGTACTCAATATTATCTAAAACTTTTGTATTTACAAGTTTTTGATAGGACCAATTTTTACCGATGAAAAAAATTAAAAACGAAAAGAAAAAGGGGGGAGGAAAAAGAAAAAAACCCATAACTTACTCAATTCTTAAGCAATTAAATCTAATTAAATTTATTTTACATCTTCACAATAATATCTACAACTTTTATATTGACACGTTTTTCATAGAACCAATTCTTATAGCAAAAATAAATTAAACAAAAATAGGAGTTGGAGAAAAAACCTCAAATCCAAACTGCTTATATTCTGACTCATTTTAAAATTCATTTTTGATTTTAAACGCATCCAAATGACAGATCCTATTATTTAGCAACTATATAATGCGACTTATTGGCCAATTTTTTGATAAAGGCAGAATATATTTTTAAAAAGGCTGCCAAAAAAGGTATTTTGAACAGATTTCCCGAAGTTTTCACCATTAAAAAATTCATTAAGTATAACAAATTGCGTTTTTCATGAGTCATTTTTAAATTCATTTTTGTTCTCAAACCCATGCAATTTACAGGTCCTATTATTTAGGAACTATATAACTTGACGTATTGGCCAGTTTTTTGATAAAGGCAGAATATATATTTTAAAAGGCTGCCAAAAAGGGTATTTTGAACAGAATTTCACGAAGTTATCGTGATTAAAATTTGAGGAAATTTAAGAAATTGCGTTTTTACCGAGTCATTTTTAAATCTTTTTTTTGTTCTCAAACGCATCCAATTTACAGGTTCTCTTATTTAGGAACTATATAATGTGACGGAGTGGCCAGTTTTTTGATAAAGGCAGAATATATTTCAAAAAAGGTTGCCAAAATGGGCACTTCGCACAAAATTTCCCAAAGCGAGATGATTAATGAACTGTGGGTATTCAAATAACAAATTGGTTATTTTATGACTCATTTTTAAATCAATTTTGCTCTGACACGCATTAAATTGACAGTTTTTTGTTACTTAGGAACTATATAATGTGCGTATTCGTCGATTTTTTGATAAAGGGTGAATATATATATTTTAAAAGCTGGCAAAGTAAGCACTTCGCAAAAAAATTTCCCAAAGCGATCATGATAAAAGAATTGAGGTTGTATTCAAATAACAAATTGTTTATTTTATGACTCATTTTTAAATTCAATTTTGCTCTCAAACGCATTCAATTGACAGTTATTTGTTATTTAGGAACTGTGTAATGTGCCGTATTGGTCAGATTTTTGATAAAGACTAAATATATATTTAAAAAAATCTGTCAAAGTGAGCACTTCGCACAAAATTTCTCAAAGCGATCTTGATTAAAGAATTGTGGATGTATTAAAATAATAAATTGGTTATTTTATGACTCATTTTTAAATTCAATTTTGCTGTCAAACGAATTTAATTAACAGTTTTTTGTTATTTAGGAACTATATAATGAGCATATTGGTCAATTTTTTAAATAAAGTAAGAATATAATTCAAAATATATTGCCAAAATGGGCATTTAAGTAGAGATAGGCATTTTTTTTTTTTTTTTTTTTTTTGAGATGAAAACTTTTCGAAATCTACCTCCGCCTATAGGCCATGCCGAAAGGGATTTTTTTTTTTGTCAATTTAAGGATTTATATATATATATATATATTTTTATTACTGATATTCATAATCATTTTTGGAATTACAACTTTTTTCTATTTTAAAAACTATTGCGATTTATTAATGATTCAGCATTTTAAACTCGTTTAAACATTCTTTTTTTTTTTTTTTTTTTTTTTTTCGTTTTTAGAAATTTAAAATTTTATTTATATCTCCTCTATTTTTTTTTCTTTTCTTAATTTCGGATTTTTAAAAAAATTGGAATTTTCAATTTTATTTAAATAATTTGATTTGATAATTTTTAATTTGATTTAATTAAATAACTTCCTTTTATAACTATTTTAAAATTACATTTGCTGGCGTTATCATCTACGTAAGAATTTAATAATTATAAATTAACAATTTTGATTTATTCATTAACACGTTCGCTGCCGCCCACGCGAAAGTGCGTGATATGGCGCCAACGTTAAGGGGCCACTCACGCGCCTGCGCGTGATGTGGGGTGATGTCTAATAGCAAGCCACGCGCTGGCGCGGGAAAATCTTTCACTCATTCTTTGTTATAAAAAGTAAATCGGCTTCTGCGAAAAATCCACTTCTACAGTGCGGCATTAACTATCATCACATCTTCATGTAAGCGGCAGCGAATGTGTTAAAGATAAGTTGTTTTGAAAGAAACATTAAACGAAGCCCTCTATGCAGTCTGCGATCGCACTTACCCACTTGTTTTTCCATTGCTGATTCATGGAATTAACAATGTATTAATCTTTATCACATCCATGTAACTAAGAACTAAATATTTTCTAATTAATCTTTCCTCAATAATTTTGGAAATAAATAGATTTCAATTTATTTTTAAATGCTATAAGTGATCTATTAAAAATAACACAAATACCTTAATAGATCACATATACTTTATACTATAATACTTTAATAGGTAACTTATAGCATTTAAAAATAAATTGATATTTTTAAAGTGATGTTTTATATTATATGTAGTAAATAGATTATTATCTCCTTTGTATGTTATACAGCGAAAGTCTTAAATATGACTTCTGTACCACACCAGTGCCAACACGGTCATGTGCGTGACTCCAGAGTAAATTGAACTCGCATAAAAACTTTTGCATAAGAGTCCTATTGATCAAATTTGTCGAAATATGAAGTTTATTTAGTACATTATACTTATGCAAATAGGTCGAAATGCAACGATATCACTTACTATTCAGTATAGTATTTTGCATGCGTTTCGATTCTTAATATTTGAATTTTAAATAAACAGAAAATGCATCGAGTCAGGAAAACAAAACAGGATTCAGTTTTAGAACAAATATTATTATATTTATTTTCCGGAGAAACTTTTTCTATTGATTTCTGTAAATAAATAATACCTCTATTAACGATACACGTGCTCTGCAATCTTTTTTTAAGGCAATGCACAGAAGAAAGAGCAAATGTCAAAGTAGCAAGAAAAAAAAATAATAATAATAAAAGAAGATTTATATAAACCATTATGGCAAATTTTTTTATTGTTTTATACATAACAGTCCTTGCGTGTATGTTTAGTAAATAAATAAGTAAAAAATAAGCATAATATTCAGAGTTTAATTTGAAATTTTGCAATGGTTATTCAATGCCAATAAGAAAAAAAAGAATATATATATGTGTAATGAGCAGTATTAAAAATGAATGGTAGGATTTTTTGCGGAATTTCGCTTTATAACATTAGCCTTCTATTATTTTTTTAAAAAACGAATTAACCATTCAACACGCGATGTAATGCTGAAAGTTTGCAAAATGAAGCGTAACTTAAGTATGATGCCCTATTGACGTTACGGAACACAGTAAACTCTTTCTGTTTTTGAAATGTGTGGTAAACACGTCAAATAATCATCGTGAAATAAACGTCGACATATGGGGTGGGAGGTGGAATATCTTTGCCATTTATGGTACTATAATCGGTTCCGTTTAATTGCATACATTTGGTTCCACTTAATTGTATGCAATTAAGCATTTAACCCCTTGCGGTGCGGGGTTATATGTATGAAACCACTTAATTTTAATTCCCAAACGCTACATTGGAACCGGAATTTTGGTTAAAAAAAAATTCGTTTTATTGAATTCCTGCAATATAGCTTTTTTCTTAATTACAAATAAAGTTGTTTTCAAATTCTGATGTCAGTCAACTATTTCAACTCTTAAGCAATGAATTTGCAAAGGGTTAAGCGAGTACAGCAATTATCGTTATTAGTATAGGTCATCATTTAATTCTATACAACAGATATGACAAATATTAAAGAAAAACAAAATCGTACCCAATCGCGTCTGTCGGCTTAACCATTTGGCAGGCCCTTATTACCGCAGGGGCAAATCGGGACTTTGCTCATGGGCCCCAGACCTTAAGGGGCCCCCAAATCCATACATTACATTATAAAATATTTAATTTCTTTTTCCAATTCTAATTATTCCATAAACTAAAGTTATTAATTTAATTTTACAGTAATATAACAAATTGCTAAAGTTATGTAAAAGAGTTTTGCTTTGTATAAAGGAAAAAAAATTGTATTTTTATTAATTAAGGTATTTAAAAAAACACATATGATTGATCTTCAGTTTTATTTAAATAACGTTGCAATGATTCGAAAGGGGCCCCCTAATTTATCTTTGCCCAGGGCCCCAGTTTGTCATAATCGGGCCCTGCCATTTGGTGTTTTCGTGGTTTTCTTCGAACCTTGCGTATATACCGGTTAGGTTTCCTTGGGAAGAGCCCCATGGAGGGCACTCCCTCCCCTAAGGCCTGTATCTCTCATACAGATAATCGGCTTTCATAAAGAACCCCACCATAACATTAGAACTCATTTAATTTTTTTTAGTGTTTCGCTCATGTGATAAGCGGGCTCTTATTGTTAGTTTTTTATTAAGGAAAATTTGAATTAAAAATAGGCGAAAATAATTAAATATCTCAACATTAATTCTTCAACTAACGTAAAAATAAATTTGAAAATGCAATAAAGTAATTTTATAAATTTCTCCTTCGAAAAGGTTTTATGTTATGTAATAGCAAATGCAGAGTACATCAATTTTAATTGAGTTTATTGAAAATAGTATATATTGAAGGTAACTCATTCCCGAAGGCGGGTTCTCTGTTATTTTCAAAAGTTGAAAAAGCACTGTTGCATGCATTGAATGTAATGCATTTTGATTTGTATATTATAAATATTTTGTATGCATTGTAAAACATCTGCATTCTATATAAGGCGTTTCTAGTCTTGTATGATGTACGTAAAATATAAAAATATGGTACTTTGTATCAACATATTAACCCTTTCAGGTCTGGTGTACTATTAATAGTACATGTCTTTTCATCGAATATTATTTTTTCTTAACAATTATTATGTTACTTTCGACATATAGAAATGTAGTATACGACTGTGCCTTTCTTATTATGACTTCATTTATGTTTTGATATTTAGTAATAATAATAATAATAAAAGTTTACTTATTTATCTTTGCACCGTTGGCAATTCCTTTAATTTAAACGTATATATCACTCTTTAAATTTATAATATAGATAATTTTTCAGAACGAATCACGTGTAATAAAAATCAAAAAACATTAGAAATTTGTAATATCTGTTAAACCCTTTTGTAATATGATATTTTCCAAAAGTCTCCAAAATCTCTTCCTTAGACTGTTATCATATCAGTATGAATTCAATAGTACACAAAATAAGCACATTCGTTGCATTTCAGACAACGAGATAATCTTTAACCATCAATATGTCTATTTGGATAACTACGATCAACATTATTAAAGTAATAATAACTTTGTTCTCAAAATGGTAAAAAATTCGGACCCGAAAGGGCTAAAATAGAAATATTCAGCTTGATAAAAAGCCCAAATTAATTCTAAATGTACACGGCAGATAGCTGTTCGGAGCAGGGGTGTAGTCGTAAAAAAAACCAGAGGTTATACGATCGATGCAGAGGTATACGCTTAAGGCAGAGAGTATACCCAAGAGAGTACATGTTATCGGTTTCATGAGAAACAGAGGGTATACATTGTTCCTTAAAAAATCCAGAATGTATACGGCGTACACCTCAGTGTACCCCCCATTACATCCCTGGTTCAGAATCAACCCTAACTTCTTCTTAAAGTTATAAAAACTAGTCGTTGGGGACCATTGCAATGTTTATCCATCATGGATATGCATAATATAAAATATGAAAATAAAACATGTGTAAACTATTTATGAAATGCATCGAAATTCAAAAATTAAAATTTAAACGTATATTTAAATATTTTTAATACATTTAGTAATGCTCTATTATGGAACTGCGGGTTTTACTTGATTCGACCCATTTTCGACAGATAATATAAATCGTCAAAACTACTTGTAAATTATACAAATTGGCATATTTTTTATTTTAAATAACAAACAAACAAAAAAAATAGTAAACAATTAATAAAAATATAAATTAAAAATCACTTGATGACATACAAATACATGTAACATGTTTAATGTCAAGTTAATATGACATTTACTATAAGTTATTATTGGCATTTAATCTTATAGTTTGACCATAGATTCTTGGTCAACAGAATAATCAAGTAGTAAAAGAAAATATCTTTATAACTCCAAAAATTGATAAACTTAATAACTAATAATTTATTGTGTCGGATGAAATGTCTAATTTCCAATTAAAATGTGCATTTGAATTGAAATTTAAATGAAATATTTTTCTGTGAAAAAATGTAGAAAGTGGGATTACAAATATCTCGGCAACTAGTTATCCGATCGACTTCATTCTTTACGGAAAATTTGTATTTTTTTTATTGTTTTTTACAACCGTTCCTTGAAAAAAGGAAAATTTTTGTATACCTTTCATTAAAGCGAGTATTTCTAGAGTGATAAAAAAATAATTACAGCTAATCGAGGTTATTGATATTCAATAGATTGCTGTTAATTACTACACACTAAGCGCACACCAAATTTCAAGTCTCTACCACAATTTGTTCGAGAAATTGAACGTTGATCGACACAAAAAAAAGATAGACGAACAGACGGACGACACCTTTTTTTCTAAAGATATGTTTTTTGGAATCTCCTGTGTCTGAAACGTGTAAATCTGTCTTTTTTTTCCGATTTTCAAAACGGTCGCAAGATTTACCCTATACTACGTATGACGGGTAAGTAGTAATAAAACATTTTTTTTTAATGCGTAAAATGGTGAAGGCGATAGCAAACCGTAGGCAGTAACTTGCGTAGCTTCTTTTAATTTCAAATTCTCATAAATATGTTTTTCATGTTTAAATGTTTAAGTTTTCACTATGTAGATTTGAAAACCCCGAAAAAGCTGTCGGCTCTTTACATTTAAAATTGATTTCTACTTTTTATTAAGGTGCATATTTGTTGTTTAATATACAGCGTATGCTTTGCAAGTATGTAAACAAGAACGTATGTAAGAATATGGGTAATATAATAAATATATAGAATCAAAAATAAGATAAAGTGTGAAAATAATTGAAAATAATTATTAATTTTAGCTCCTTCAGCTTGTACATAAAAAATATCAATTAACGGGTTAATTATCAGTCGCGTAACCAGGGTGGGTGACCAAAACCAGTAATATTGTTCTTTGATTCATAGCAGAAATTTTTCTAGTAAGATAAGGTGAATATAACTTTGAAAATTTACCAATACTCAGAGCACTTGGGCACCTACCCTGGTTACGCCACTGTTTATCACACACATATATATAATGAAACTTTCTTGTGTGACCACCTCGTTGAACGACCGTATTTTAATGGGACGAAATTTATTCCCATAGGCTCAATGCTAATTTTATTTCCATTCAGAGACCTTCTCAGTTGAACTTCCGCCATCAGCAACCAAAAAAAAAAAAAAAAAATAAAATAAAAATAAAAATAAATAAAAAAATATTTTTTTTTTTTTTTTTTTTTTTTTTTTTTTGGGGGGGGGGGGTGTTTAAAGAAGGTTTTATAAGGTAAATAATTACAGAGAGGAGCACATTATTCATCAAACATTTAAACTAAGTTTAGATTCCTGTTTTATTTATTCCGTTAACTTTACTCTTAAGTATTTGTAAATCCATTTGTGCCTTTTAGGCAACGAAATTAACTCTAATGACGAATTAAGAAGAACGGTCAATAAACACCCCTTCCCTATTCTGCCAGGAAACTCTCAAAGAAATAAATATAGAAATCGTCATTATTTGTATCCGTCCAAAGTATTTATTATTTAAACTGTGCTGTTATTAACTTTTCTTTGTATATTTAATTTTTTGTAATTTTTCCTAATGTGAAAAATAAATTTTAGTAACATTGTTACCTTTCTTTCAACAAGTAAAATCTAGATTTAAACATGACCTCCATTAAGAAACCGCTTTTCGGAGCAATTTTTATTGGAACGGAAATGGTCGCTTTAGGGAGGCTTTACTGCACATATATGTGACATTTTAAGTGAGAAACTCGAAACATCTTCACCAGTTCAACCTTTTTTAAACACAGAGTCGTGGCAAGCGACGAAAAAAAAAAAAAAAAAAATAATAATTGTAGACGCTTCATGGAACTACATATTGGCTTCTCCAAAAAAGTTTATTCAATTTAACGCGGAAAATGTTCTCTTGCAAGCCGTCTTGAATAGAATCCACGAAAGAAGAAATAAAATATTCCATCATAAAAACATTATTCCACCGTTCCTTCTACCCAAATTCTCGGGAAAAAAAAAGAATATCTCTTCGTCATCACCTCTCAGCTTAAAAAAATCCTTCCCTAATGGACTTAAATCTAACATCCCTTCTTAAATCTAAAAACAAAGCTTCTCGAATATTTTCTAGTCTCTAATCATGATTTTCACATGTAAACAGAATTCTGTCCAGCATCGAGATTAATTTCATTCAGACGATAATTTTTATTTAAAAAATTTTTTATTTAACTAATTTATAATCCGACGCTGAATTCGATATCCTGCAGACGATATTTAAAAAAAAAGGAAAACGAAAGAAATGAATTTATTGATACGCACAAATATCAAACGTTGAAGGGGAAAATAAATAAATAAATAAAAAGAATGATATTTTTTGAAAGGTATGATTCTGGAATAAATTTAATAAGACTTTCTTAAAAAGGGTTGATAAAAACAGGGAAAAAATGTATTTTATTTGGAGTATTAATAAATAAAGTTTAATTAAGAATATTTTTAATTTAGAGCCATCTTTTAAATTTACACATATTGGAATAAATGTTTTTTTAAGGCGAATTAAGAATTTATATCGTTTCCATAAAGATTAATAGATCAGATCTAGTAATAAGATTTTAATTTAATAAGTTGAACTAAGTACGGAATAGTGTTAAAAGGAAATTAATATAGTATAAAGGTTAATTTTGGCGAAAAAAATTAAATTTGTAATATATATATTTGATAACAAAATAGATTTTCATACATAAATATCAAACAATAAATGGCTTCTGCTTTCATTTCAGTACTATTTACCGTATCATTTCGTGATGGTTTGTTGCATGACGTCACACACAGGTGCAAAATTAAATAACCTCTCTGCCCCTATTGCCTGCGATTAAATAATTTAAAAGCAATCAGCTAAAACGTAAAGCTGATTTGCCGCATGCACTTTATTTATTTATTTTTTTTTAATTCCTTATTTAGCACTGTTGCTTTCACGAACTAATTATTCATGAAAGAGTGTAGAGATAACTTACACTACAAGTAAAAAAATAATGTCGTACATTAGTGCATAGTTTTCAAAGCAATAAAAATGGGGATTTAAGGGGGGGGGGGGTAATTTTTGTTTACGATCACAGGTGGCGTGCTATCATTTCATTTGATGTTTATCTTTTAACCAGGAATTTAAAGTTTTGCATCCGAGTTGGCTAAGATAATTTTATCCGAAAACGATCCAATAAGTAGTGGTACTGTTTTATTTTTGCTGCAGGTCAGGTTAACTTCTATTTTTCCATAGAAGTCAGTATGAAAGTTGTAGATAATATCAAGAAGATTTATAATGAATTTAAGTGTATTTGATATTTTGAGAATTAGCAAAGTTATGTATTTATATCTTCTTCGTCCCCCCAACACTCATTTTAAATATTTATATGGTAAGAGTTGGTCCTATCGAAAACTTGTCAGTATAAAGGTTATACGTAATAGTACGAAGATTTATAATAAATTTAAGTTGATTTGATACTTTGAATTGAAGAAGATAAGAACTTTAGACCCCTCAAAATTTTCTGGTATATGCCAGATAGGTTCCGATACACGCAGGACTTTAACCCTTTATGATCTAAATTATGAGTTCATGAAAATTTTATCTTGTACACGGTTCGTGCGCTTCAGGGACTTTCAGTCATCTTTTACCAAAATTTTCAATTTCGTCTCAATTCCTAAACAGAAAAAAAAAAGAGATTTTTTTAAGTTATAGCCAAGTCTTGATTACCACACAGGTCAACTAAGCTGTGACTCCAAATTGAACAAAATGATTTAGAAAAAAAAGCCTTAAATTGCAGTTTCTACATTTATTTTCTCACAAACCAAGATATATTTTGGATAACTTTGCAACCGTATCATAATATCTAATATTATTCTCTTCTTATATGCCTCCTCTGCCCCCTACCCCCCAAAAATATATAGCAACTGCACTATATGGCAAAGGTGACCGGCTACTTGCGATTTTAGACATTTTTTTAAAATATATAGAAAAATACATGAGGAATTATCCTGAAACTCTAAGTGTGTAAACATAATAGTGCAGGTCAAACATTTCCGTGAAGATTTTTTTCCCGGAACTCTATAGGGGACCGTCAATAAATCGAAAGAGGACGAATATCTTTTGGATAACCCTGTTAAAACTAATGTAGCAAAAGTGTTCAAACGGTAGATTACGATTAGGTAGCTTATTGTAATAAACTATGTTCATTTTTATGCAGTTAGCAAATATACTTGTAGAAAAATTAAGGTTTTGATAAAAACAGTCCCAAATTTTTCCAAGTTTATTGCTTTTAATTTGTAGAGTTCTTAATATAAAAAAAAAAAATACTATTTTCCTAAAATATGACAAACAACATTCTACACAATGCCCTGCAATTTGAACTAAAAAATAATAATAATTGTATGAAAAATGAGTAGGTTTACCAAATAATTTTTCATCGTGTATGCGGCAACGCTATCAAAGTTTCATTTGCATATTGTATTAGCTAAATGTATAGAATAACTTTTTTGAAAGTCTCAAAATCATAACTTGAAAATTCTGAAAGTGATCTTCGTTAGATTAAGCTGAATTTTTGCTTCAGTGTTCCCAAAATGAAGCAAAAAAAAAAAAAAAAAAAAAAAAAAAAAAAAAAAAAAAAAAAGAGGGATTGTATTTATATGTAGATGTGCTATATTGTGTATTCTATATTGACACTAATCAATGGGTAAATGGATACAACCCCTCATATTTAGCTTCATTTTGTGTTCATTTTTGAGTTTTCTTAGATATACAATTATTAAATATGTATTTGAACAGGTACTTAACAGGTAATCTTCTTTCAGGGGGCTTTCTTGTTGCAACAAACTTCACACCCAGTGTGCACATAAAATGTCTTACTATTGAGTGAAGTGTAAATGTAGTAAATGCTACTTAAGCAAAAAAATAAGAGAAAAAGGAAAAAATGGAAAAAATCTTAAATTTTAAAATTTAGGAAAAATAAATTGAAAATAAATCAAAGGATAAAAAGAATAGATGCATTTAATAATAGGAATAAAAATAAAAAATAAGTATAACTGTAGTTGTAAAAAACAACTGAGTAACTGAGGTAATAATTGTTGTCAAAAAAGAGTTTAATTGCTTGAAATCAATACAATTTCAAAGAAAACGTACCAGATCAGGGCAGAGCTAAATCTATATTTGCGGAATCAAATAATGAATATTTATATATTTTTTGTTTTCTATACCATACCTTTTCCGGTGGACGTAATTTTTTTTGCTGTAAAAAAAAAAAAAAAAAAAAAAAAAAAAAACTTTTATTTTTCAGATTTGATTGAAGGAAATAAAGTTAACAGATAAATTAATTAAAAGTAAGCATTTCATCCATAATGTATTTGAAATTTTTTACCCATCAGACATTAATAATTGCTTGCATAAATAAAATGAATTTAAACTATAATATTCTTACATGCATATATGCATACATTTTTTCTCATAAGAGGTTTTTTTCTGCTACTTTATGCTTACAAATTAACTGGAAATCGCTAATCATATCTATAGCGATACATTGGAAGATTTAAATATGTGTATTGACGTAAAATCTGAAATAATTTATATATTAAAACTAGTAATTGTTTATTTTTACAATTAAAACTCATTGTGTGAAATTTTAACAATTAGAATAGAAAATCTCCGAAGATTAATATGTATATTTTTCAATTATACGCTCAAGTTATTTAAATATAATAAATGTTTTCATACATGTCTAATTAAATTCTCTACGGAAATGATAAAATCATATATATATATATTTTTTATTTAGATAAAAATCAAAATAGTATTGAAAAAATATTTTATAAATTTATAGATGCATATCAAGTTTCAATTCCCTGCAGTGCGAAACTTTTAAAATCCAGAAATTTTCATTCAAAGCAACGCATTTTGGCATAAAAATTATTTAATTTTTTTCATTTTTAAAAGTTTATATGAATATATTTTAAAAAGTTTGGTTAATCAAATAGAATTTTTTCTTCAATAATAATTTAAAAAAAAGTCATGTCAGACAATGAGTTTCTATAAGCGTATTTAATTATAACAATAAATTTATTTTACAGCTTTACATCTGCACAATGTTTAAACTCTGGAACCTAATTTAACAATAGCATGCGGCTGTATATCTTACTTTTTTAAGAACTCGATAAACAATAACTGTACCGTTTAATTGCCCAAAGGCTTGATTTTGAAAACCACGATGTAAAAATGCCTTATTTCAGTTTGCTCAGCTAAATTCAAATGTAAACATTTTCTCTTTTGTTCTGCTTTAAATGCTTGATTTTGTTAATTTTAATATTTTATGTCAACAGGAAAACATCAATAATGTGCTTTTATTAATGAATTTAAGTGCAAAAAATTATTTATTGTATGCAATGAATTAATTTTTAAAAAGTAACAAAAGAATGCGAAAAATTACGGATGAGAAATCATAGAGAAATATCTGTAAAATATTTATTAAGGTGCAAGAGTTCTATCTATTTCGAAAGCGTCTGAGCTTTTTGTTTGAGGCATTGAAATTAGTTTTAATTTGATTAATTTTTATTGAATGAAAGGGCAAAAAGATTTAATTAGAAAATTGGCGATTGATTGACTTATGCTCATTAAATATCATAACCGATGAAAATGAAATTGTTATTTAATCCTTTAATGTCCGTGGTAGCATAATACGCTACCAAGAGTGCTATCATTGCAAGAAGGTATTGGATTCATGGAAATTTTCGACATCCAGATTTCGGCGGATTTATAAGTTTTAGGGGTCAGAAAATCCCAAAAGCACGTTTTTACAAAATATCTGTTTGTTTGTCTGTTTATATGTGACAAGAATTTTGCAGGTGCTCTGTCTCTAGAACTAAAGCACGGAATTTCACAAAACTTTAGATTCTGTGAGATCTTGGTATAAACTGGATCTCATTAGTTTTTGGTGTATATCTCTCAACAGATGGTGCTGCTATGCTGCATTATTTAAAATTTCCACAATAACTATATCTCAAGAACTAGCGCATAGATCTTTTTAAAACTTTATATTTAGTTAGTACTTGATAACACATGGTGCTGATTATGTTTTGGTGCAAATCGTTCAAAAGGTGGCGCTACTATGGTGCATTATTCGTGATTATCGCAGTAGCTCTATCTCAAAAACTGATGCAGGAAATTTTCTAAAACTCCAGATTTAGTTAATCCCTGATATTGGTTAGTATTTTTTTAGTTTGTGGTGTAAATAACTTTACAGATGGCCCTGCTATGCATCATTTTTCACGATTTTGCAATACATGTATCTGAAGAACTAATGCATAGATTTTCATTTGTGGTACTATGTTTTTAGAAGCTGTGAAGTCTGAACAGGGGTTGACAGGCGTAACTATCAAGGGGCAGAGTCCCCCTAGTAAATGTATATATAAATATTCAAATTTATAGATTGTATTGCATAGTTTTTACTAAAAAGTAATAAAAAAGAAATTTTATCAAAATGTACCTATCATCTGTGGGTAACACGAAAATTTAAGATAGCATCACAGAAACAAACATATTCAAGCATTCAAAATCGTATTAATATCAATTAAAAATTTAGTTAACTTTAAGATATAGGGGATAAAATAGGGATGAGTTTCAGCTTTTTTAACATGTTTATCCCTTAAAAAAGTTTAACTCGGTTGCTTGTGTGTTTGAAGGAGATACAAAACTTTTAAAGATTATAATCTATGAGAAAATGCAAGAAGTATGGGACTTTTTTGAATGTTTAATTGAATTCTTCTACAGCCCAATAATGCGCCTAGTAATGTAATAATTAGATTATTACATGCCTGGTGGTCTTGTCAAAGACAAGTCACCATGAGATGATATGGGTTTTGATGGGTTATTGCGTTCTAGATTGCAAACGTTTTTATTGCGTATTATTTTTTCAGTTGCAGAACACTTGCTAATATTATGGATAAAAATCCCTTCAACTAAGTTTCGGGAATAGAATTTTTTCAATGTCGTGTATACAAAAGAATAAATAAACAAAAAGTAATACTAATTTTAATATACATATGATTTAGAGGACGAAAGATACCAATAAAATTGAAACATTGTATTCAAAATTTATATTTCGGGTTGTCTGACTTTGTCCCCGTAAACAATTTAGTTAATTAAGTTTGGAAAATTATTCTCTTCCAACTTATATTTCTTTAATGCATTACTGATGGTAGAAGTTTTCATTGCGCAATATTCCTTCAGTTGCAAAACACTTGCTAATATTACAGATACAAGTTACTCTAATCAGCTTGCGATAATAGAATTTGTTCAATATTGTGTATAAACAAGAATAAACAAATTAAAAGTGATGATATATTCTAATATACATACGATTTAAATGGGGAAATATACCCATAAAATTGAAACATTGTATTCAATATTTATATTTTCATATTATCTTCTTTTTTCCATAACAATTTATTTAATTATCTTCCTCAAACTTAAGCTTCTTTAGTATACTTAGGATTGTCGAAGTTTTCATCATGCACCGTTCTTTGAGCTGCAAAATACTTGGTAATGTTAAGGATCTAAATTTCAGGTTATCAGCTTTCGTGAATAGAACTTATTCGATGTCAAGTATATAAACGAGAATAAATAAACTAAAATGATACTAAATTTCAATATACAGATGATTTAGATGAAGGAAGATAACCATAAAACTATTCGAGTATAGAATTGGTGTTATTGACTAATGGAACAAATAGAGCGCCGTTCTCCACTTAATGAAGAAGGTGTAACGTCACGCGCTCACAAAATAGCTACCACGGTAAGGCAGGGTGGTGATGTTTCTTGAAACTTTGTATTGTTATTCATTTGATAAAAGGAAATCGATTACGTTGGGGAGAACAAAAGATCACTTAAGAGATCGGATTAGCAGATGAAAAGTAAGAGATAAATGAATATGTCTAGTCGACAAAATGTTTACTTCTTACGTATAGAAAGAGAAAGTTAAATCTGATTTGTTTTAGTGATAAATTATCTTCAACATTCAGCTGATTTAATACGAAGATTTAAAACCTTTTACTTTTAACCTCTTCAGACCCCAGGGTTTATTTATGTACTTTTTAAAATTTCAGTTGTGTATTTATAGACTTGAAATTTGGTGTGTACTCAGTATGCAATTATGGAAGGAAGCCTGTTTAACATCAGTAACCTCGATTATTACTATTTTTTCGGAACTATTTTTTATTTTATTTTATTTTATTTTATTTTATTTTATTTTTGGACTCTCGTAATATTTGTTCTGAGAAAAGTACATAAAATTTTTAAATTTTTTTATTTTAAGGAAAGGATATAAATGACGATAAAATAACGCAAATTTTTCATAAAGAACGAAATCAATCGGATAATTAGTTGCCGAGATATTTTTAATCCTATTTTCCAAAGTCTTTGATTTTTCATATCCTGTTTTTCATTCAAATTTCAATTCAAAGATATATTTTAATTGAATATGAGACGCTTAATCCGACTCAGTAAACTGTAAGTTAATATGATTATTATTTTTGGAGTTATAAAGATGTTTGTTTTATGCAATTCGGTACTAATGGAGTAGTTCAGAGTTTTATATAATTTGTCGAAATTGGTTCATCGGCAATTCATTATTATGTGTTAAAAATATTTAAATATACGTATTTAAAAATATGAAGATTTAAAACCTTTTACATTTAACCTCTTCAGACTCCGGGGTTTATTTATGTACTTTTTAAAACTTCTGTTATGGATTTATATTAACAAATTGATAGCTAAGAAAGATTGAACAACGAAAAAAATTTAATTTACTTTTTGTACATGTATACATTTAATATTTTTTTATTACTAATTTAAGGTAATTTCTGGCATATTTTGAATGTATTGGAAAGTATTCATAATCCTTATTTCTTGTTTCAATAGTTTTAGAATTACGTATAGCTTTTCCTTCATGGGATGCCATAAAAAAATTAATACATAATCTTCTATTGAGTTTAAAAATGAGGTATATTTGAAACAAAAGGAAAAAATGTTTAGAGTCTGTGTTGATTCTAATTGTTAAGGGGAACATTCGGTTTCGGTTTGAAATATATTGTGGGTCATATTTAATAGCCCTTTTCTTAAATAAATAAATAACTAAATAAATAAATAATAAATTAAAATTAAAAATAGAACTAGTCGTTCTATGTTTTATTGGGAGGGGAAGGGGGCATTATAATATTTATCCATCATGGCTAGGCATAATATAAAATACGAAAATAAAACATGCTCGAGCTATTTATAAAATGCATCGCAAATAAAATTTAAACGTGTAATTAAATTTTTTAACACATAGTAATGGTCTATTAATGAATTGCCGATAAACCAATTTCGAAAAATTATATAAAACGCTAAACTACTCGATTAGTACCGAAGTAACCGAATTGCATTAAAAAATCTTTATAACTCCAAATATAATGATCATATTAACTGACAGTTTACTCCGTTGGATTAAGCGTCCCATATCCAATTAAAATAAATCTTTGAATTCAAATTTGAGTGAAATAACAGGATATGAAAAATCCAGGACTGTGAAAAATAGGATTCAAAATATCTCGGCAACTAATTATCCGATTGACTTCGTTTTTTATGAAAAATTTGTGTTATTTTATTATCATTTACGTCCTTCCTTTAAAATAAAAAAATTTTAAAAATTTTATATACTTTTCTCAGAACGAATATTTCGAGGATCCAAAAATATAGTTCTGGATAATCAAGGTTTCTCATATTAAAGAGGCTTCTTTCTATAATTACATACTGAGTACACACCAAATTTCAAGTCTCTTTTTTGGGATATAGAGCGTTTACAGACACACTGACTGAGGAATGGCAATCCCTGCCCCCCCCCCCCCCCCTACAAATATGCTTTACGGAATCTCTAGTATCTGTAACGTGTAAATCCGTCAAAAAAATTTTCAAGAAAAAAAGAACGAAAGAAAGGAAAAGATAGAAAAGAAAATCAATAATATTATTTAAATAATAAATATATAAGTCTAAAATCCAATAAACAGGTAAAATATAAACGTGATTTTCTAAATACAGTGATTTACAATGGCGCTGTTCACTATATTATTCCCAAACAGGCGATTTTTTGTAGTCTTGTACCTAAAGGAAAATATTCTCCGTATACATATTACAAAAGTGTACTACCTAATTCAACTCCTTTCGTATAGTTCATCATTTCTATCATAAAACGAGTTCTTGTTTTACCTGTTCATTAACGAAGTGTTTGTTTATGCTGCTCCTTACACATCAGGCAATCAATGCATCGTAAAACAAGACGGGTATTAGATTAATGTAGGGTCGGATAAATGAGAAACAACATCCGATCAGAACTCGGACTAATTTTACCTCGAAGTCACGTGTAACTTCGATAGCCAATTTCGTATTTACTTTCCAAGTAATATAATGCTTTCAGGCGGAGGTCACATTGATGGACTGAGGGAATTGTTTCTGGTAATTGTTTAGAATTCATTTACTGTTTTTCTTAGAACAGTATCTATGCAAATTTCGCATTCGTGTTTAAATATTTTCACATTTTTATTTAAAAGAGAATTTCATTATAAAAATTCTGGGATAATTAGACTATTTTATTCAAGATTTCATCATTTAAATTTTAAATTAGCAAAATTTAAATTTTACGTATTTTTCATTGATTTTTTTAAATCTTATAAAAGAAATATGAATAAGAACTTACAGGAATTATGTAAATAAACAGCAAAAAAACTATAATAGTTCCTTAAATCGTTGTTTTTGCCAATTCCATAAAAAAACAACTCTACAATAGACTTCGTACGTACTAATTTTTCAGATACCTTTTCCAGATATTTTTTTAAAAAAAGATTTCTATAATTTCTTTATTACACAAATTTCTCATAATAATAATAATAAAACAATTTTAAAATATGCAAGAATTTTTCCAACTCCGAATAATTATTTTTAACTGAATGATTTTCTAACAAAGAAACAGGAGGAAAAAAGGGTAGTATTCTATTTTCCTAAATTTAATGACTATTATGTAAATTTAGATTAGGTATTTTCATATTATACGTAAGAATAATACAGAGTAATAAAAAATGCCTTTATCTGTTGACTCTAGCACGCATGAATTATAGCTCTAAGAAACATTGAACTCTATTTTTATGTAATGAAAATTCAGTACATGTACTTAATTTGAAATTTTTTTCAAACTTTGTATAAGTTTAATTGTATCAGTTTTCAATTTTAAAATAACAGTATCCTAGATTATGGTTTTTTGAAGGTTTTTCTTCCTTTAATCAACTGTACTTTTATAATTTTATTTAGCATTGAGAATCTAAATACTATTATTATGCTGTATCTGCTGTTGATGGAAGAAGGAAAATACGCTTATAATGTTGAGAAGCTTGCATTTCGGTCTGTATTGTTTGTGTTGTTAAAATAAAAAT
This sequence comes from Maratus speculifer, assembly GCA_964019185.1. Taxonomy (NCBI): domain Eukaryota; kingdom Metazoa; phylum Arthropoda; class Arachnida; order Araneae; family Salticidae; genus Maratus; species Maratus speculifer. Next base: position 21,598,812 of record OZ025291.1, read on the forward strand.
CCTGAAAACATCTGTATTTTTTATTAAAATAGTTTTTCAGAAAAAAAATCTGTGAAAACCACAAAATTAACTTTTTTATAGTAAAAAAACTTTTCCTTTAAAATAGTTTTTTCTGGAAAAAATAGTGTAAATTCGTATAGTTACCCCAGCTAAGCACCCCTAATTTTTCAGTTATTGCAAAGAGTTTTGCAGTGCACGTGTAACTTATCTGCTCCAAATTTTATATAGTATTCAATAAAAAATACTACTGTTATCTAAATACCATATAAATAAATAAAAAAAAGCTTAAACAATGATTTTGGCCATTTAAACCGGACCTCAGGGTTAGACGGCTCACTTAATCGGTATAAATAAGCCACTCGTAACAGAATCAGAAAACATAAATAATTAATACTTATAAATTAAAAACTACATTTGCATTTGACTTAACCCCTTAAGAAGCAAGCAACAATGTGTCTGTTATATTGCATTCTCACCAGAATAATAAATTTTTTTTTTATTTTAAAATAAGGAAAGGCAATATTGTAGCATTTTGTCCCCAAACTTAAATGTGTAAAATTTCGTTAAAAGTTGTGTTGCGAATCTTGTTTCAAATTGGTGGGATAAAATGTATCTCACCACCCTTCAACTGTTTGATATTCCATTTACATCAAATTTATGTATGTTTTGTATTTAAAAAGAAAAAAATAAGTCAATCGTTCAAAGAAGACAAAACTTAAAAAAAACCCTTCAAATTTGGCAAAAAATCGAAAAAATGAAATTTTATTTTGAACCACCGACATACGTCACTTTAATAGAGCATATGTCAGTAAACATCGGCCTAGTATTAGTGCGCACAGTTATCTTGATCGTCATTAAAAAAATGAAGTTAAACGGCACATGACACAATGATAGTAAGTGAAAAAAATTCAATAATTTTATTTCAAACATTCGTTTGTTAATTGTACTGTAATAATTTAAAAATAATGTTTTTTGACTCCGTAGTTACATTACTCCGTCCATTGTTACATTTCTAAATCGTTTGGCCCATTTCCAAATTGTTACTTTTATCTATACCTATATTATAAAGAGGTAAAGTTTGTTCGGTTGCAGGGGGGGGGGGGTAATCTCTAGAGCTACCGAAGCGTTTTCAAAAGTAATGGTGCCAAAATGATAGTGTCTCCTCTATTCAAACTTAGGCTATATCAAATGTCGAGGCCATTAATTCAAATGAGGGGGAGGGGGTGCAAGAGCAAAAAGCGCTTTATAAATGTTAGTTTTGTGTCACTGAAGGACCTTGAAACATGAAATTTGGCATGTTAATTATTTATAAGACGTAAATGATCTCTAAAAACATTTTCTAAAAGAAAAAAAAAAAATTCAAAAAGGGTGAAAATGCGCGAAAAATATTCTAAAACGTTTTAAATAGCGTTTTTTAAACAATCTCGGGAAGTAATGATCCGTTTAAAAAATAACGATGTCAAAATGATGGTTACAGTTCTTGTTTCAACATAGGCTATATCTTATATCTGTGTCACTACCAAAAAGAGAGTGCAAGAGCAAAAAACAGTCTAAAAATAAATTTTTGTGTTACTGAAGGACCTAGAAACATAATATTGGGCATATTAAATAAAATTATTTCTAAAAACATTTCCTGAAAAATACAAAATTAAAAAAAAAAAAAAAAATGAAAATTCGCGAAAAACGTTCTAAATTGAGATTTTTAAGCTTTTTGGGGAAGTAACGAACCGATTTTAAAATAATGAATTCGAAATGATGTTGACAGTCCTTGCTCCAACATATGTCACACATACAACATTGATAACGTACATCTTATGTCTGTGTCACTATCACAGATGGGGTGCAGAAGCAAAAAGCGTTAAAAATACGATTTTTGTGCTACTGAAGGTCCTAGAAACACGACATTTATCATGGTAGTTGCTTATAAGATATAAACGATCGCTAATATTTCCTTAAAAATTCGAAATTTAAAAGGTGTAAAAATGCGCACTACATTGTTAAAAATTTGCACGATTTGCTGCATCATCACTCCACCGCTTTTATGAAAAGCGGTGGACGATGACTATATAATGAAGCATTCTAATTGTTCAGAAAAAAGATAGTCTATAAAAAAATTGTAATACGAAAAAAAATATTGTAAATTTTACACGGATGTAAATTATGTCATGAGTGGGATTCGAACCCACGCTCTGATCAAGATCAAGAATAGAAGGACATTTATGGATGATGGTGGCTGAAAAAAAGTTAAACTTATGTTGAGAAGACCAACAATGTTGAGCAATAGAGGAACGTTTAAGCTCTTGATTTTTGACATACCTTTTATGTTCCATTAAACGAAATCTGAGAGCACGTTTAGTCTGACCAATATAAGACAGACCACATTGGCAAGAAATTTGGTAAATACCCCAGTTATCTAAGTGATCAATGGGGTGCTTAAGATTTGAAAAAGCAATTTTATTAACAGGAGAAAAAATAACATTGAAATCGAACCTTTTTAGAATTTTAGCAACTTGCTGACTGATTTTGCAGAAAAAAGGCAAAACAATCAAAGCATTGGAGTTCGAATTAAAGTTCTTACTTTCAGATTGTGCAGATTTTGTCAATTTTCTATAAATAGAATCTATAATATTAGGAGAATAACCACGATCAACAGCAATAGCTTTTAGGTAATTAAGTTCATCACTGAGTAACTGAGGAGTTGAACAAATATTGGAAGCCCGGAAAACAAAAGTTTTAAAAGCCGCAACTTTCTGGTTAGGAGGATGAGAAGAATATCTGTGAGGTGGAAGACTGACCGCAAAAGGTTTTCGGAAGACAGTAGTCTGAAAATTATCTTCATTGCGAATAACAAGAACATCCAGAAAAGGAAGGCAATTGTCCGATTCAGTCCGATCCAGAACTTTTCTTCAGCCACCATCATCCATAAATGTCCTTCTATTCTTGATCTTGATTTTTGGTACCACATCATAAAAAATTCTCACTCCTTAGTCAATGACTTATCTAGTACTCCTTATTTTCCAAGTATTTGGAAATCGTTAATTTAATACTTTTTTTTTCACAAGATTCTAAGTTTTTGTTTCTCTAGTTCTCCGATAGATGTCGCTACTTGTCCACTCAGTTGGTTTTGGCTGCTTTCTTCTCATTGGTTGCTTTCCTTTAGGCGGGATTGTTCCCATAGCGGGTATATAAGCCTGCGTCTCTCTGTCTCTTCGCTCAGTTTTGCTACTTTTAGCTCGCTGAGTTTTGCACTGATGAAGAATCTCGTTAGTAGATTCGAAATAGCTATTTGCTACCTTCTCATACTTTATTTGTGCATTTATATTCGTTGGCTCTCTATCCTTAAACATTTGTGCACAAAGGCTTTATTTGCTATTTTAATGATCCAGCCGTTCTTTAAATATAAATAGCTTGACCCAGACCTTTTATGACCCATTAATCGAAATTTCTCGAAAGTGTGACCTAGCCCAATGATTTTCTTGTGCCAAAAAAAAATGTTATATACAAAATTTCGTTAAAATCGATCCACCTGTTCTTTAGATTTAGCTTGACATGATCCATTATGGCCCATCATGACCCACAAATGATCATTATAGTCGAAATCTCTCAAACATGTGATTTAGCCCATTAGTTTCTTCGTGTCAAAAAAAATTGGTTGCCTGTAAAGTCGGTATACGGGCGAAAGTTTTACGTGACAACGACTTTGAGTTGTAAAATAATTTTAATGTGAATATTCATTCGTATAGTAGGAAGAAGGATGAAATAATAGTAACAATTTAAAACATTTATTTATACAAAGAATTATATTTAAAACATTAATTTATACAAAGAATCTCGCACTGAATTTCATATTAACAAAATTTTATTTTTACCTTTACACATACATACGTATTTATATACAAATATACATACAATAACTTGCAATACACTGTGTTTGTTAAACACATTTTACTTCATGTTTATTGATGTCAAATGTTGAATTTTGTAAACAGCATATTAAAGAATTTTTCAATGAGCAGAATATAACTAAAGTAAAATGGCTTTCACTAATCACATATCATTAGTTTTCCATAATATACCACCGAATTACGAAATAAACTACACTTATTTTCTTTGTACTTTATACTAATAACTAATACATAACGTATTTCGTCTTAGTTTGATACTATCTAAAATTCCTATTAAGCACCGCCCCTTCCTTGCAGCGAATTCACATTCACGTTCAGAAAATGGTCCCACAAGTGACCGGAAAAAGTTAAGAGAAAAGTGAGCGCGTATCGTGAGCGGAGCGTAACGTAACGTAACGCAGTTTCTTGAAGTGTCTCCCGGCAAACCAATTTACAAGACGTTGTCACGTCAATAGGCGGAGTAACGGTGCAGATTTTTAACAATGTAAAAACGTCCTAAATTGCGATTTGTAAGCAATGTGAGCATGCATCAAACCGATTTTTAAAGTAAATTGGTGGTGACAGAAACTGTTAAAACATAACAAACATCAACTATATTTTATGTGAATGACACTATCATTTAGATGTTTGCAGGAGCTAAAAACATTCAAAATGTGATTTTTATTGTATTTTAAATATGGCATGGTAGTTATTTATAAATTATAAATGTCTTCTAAGAACAATCGGAAGTAAATTTGAAATTCAAAAGTTGTGAAGCGAAAAACATTTAAAAAAATTCCTAATTTGCAATTTCTATGCAAGCTCAGGAAGTAATAAACCGATTATAAAAGTAATGGTTTCGAATCAATGCTGGCAGTCTCTGATCCCACATACTCTATATTCTGTGCTGGTGCCACTACCAACAAAAGTAAGCAGAAACAACAAATGGTCTAAAAGAGCTTTTAAAAACTTTCTAAATTACGTTTCTATGGAATATTAGAAAAAATCAATTCAATTTCAAAATTAACATTTGCAAATTAATGGTGACAATAATGGTGACAAGCATTTTATGGTAGTCCCACTAACGCTCGAGAGATGGTAAACCCTTTGAAAAGAAAATTTATACAAGATGATTAATTTTAAGATGTAAATGCATACGAAGATTGTTTCTGAAAAATTAAATACTTCTAATGAATACTGAAATGAAGGAATGAATTGAGCATAAAACTTCAAAATATTTGCTAAATTACCGTTTATTTATCTTTATCTTTATCTTTATCTTTAATCTTTAATCTTTATCTTCAATCTTTAATCTTTATCTTTAATCTTTATCTTTATCTTTAATCTTTATCTTTAATCTTTATCTTCAATCTTTACATTTGTATTTAATCTTTATCTTTAATCTTTATCTTTAATCTTTATCTTCAATCTTTATGTTTAACATTCTCCTTCTTTCTCTTAAATTATATTTAGTTCTTCCCACTGTTTTATGTCTCATTTCGCAATGATGCATGTAATAATGAACTTTAGTCAAACTGTACACTGGTGTCCAAAATTTAAGCATAATTGGTAATTAAGTAATTATTTTTAAGTAATGAAAGAAATATGAATCGGAATGTGCTGAAACTCCAGGTGTGTAAAGAAAATAGTACGCGTCACATATTTTCGCGAAGATTTTTCCCCGAAATCGAACAGTGGACCGTCAACAAATTGAAAAAGAGCAAAGATCTTTTGAATAACCCTGTCAAAACTAATGTAGCAAAAGCGTTCAAACTGCACATTATGATTAATTGGCTTATTGTAATGTACTGTGTTAATTTTTACAAGGATAGCATGTATACTCGTAGAGAAATTAAGGTTTTTATAAAAACAGTCCTAAATTTTTCCAAGTTTTTTGTTTATAATTTGCAGAGTTCTTATTATAAAATAATGTTCTTTTCTGAAAATATGACAAACTTCATTATACACAATACCCTGTCATCAGAATTTAAAAATAATAAAAATTGTATGAAGAATGAGTATGTTTAGTAAATAATTGTTCATTGCGCATGCGTCAACGATATCAAAATGTCATTTGCATATTGTGTTAGCTAAATGTATAGAGCAACGTCTGTAAAAGTTTCAAAAACATAGCTTGAAAATTCTGAAAATGGGAGCCTATAGAATCAACTCAAAATCCGTTATTCCTAAAGGAAGCAAAAAAATCAGGGGTTTTACCGAAATATAGTTGTACGTGCAATATTGTGTAGGCACTAAACAATGGAATATGGATACAGCCCCACATCTTTTTGCTTCATTTAGGTAATAAAGGATTTTGATCTCATTCTATCAACGATAATTTTCAGAATTTTTAAGCTATGTTTTTGAGACTTTCACAAAAGTTGCTCTATACATTTAACTAACATAATATGCAAATGAAATTTTAATAGCGTTCACGCATGCGCAGTAAAAAATTATTTAGTAAACCTGCTCATTTGTCATACAATTTTTATTATTTTTTAATTCTGATGACAGGGTATTGTGTACAATGATGTTTGTCATTTTTTCAAAAAAGAACACTATTTTATATTAAGAACTCTGCAAATTATAAGCAAAAAACTTAGGACTGTTTTTATAAAAACCTTAATTTCTCTACGAGTATACATGCTATCCTTGTAAAAATTAACACAGTACATTACAATAAGCCAATTAATCATAATGTGCAGTTTGAACGCTTTTGCTACATTAGTTTTGACAGGGTTATCCAAAAGATCTTCGTTCTTTTTCAATTTGTTGACGGTCCCCTGTTCGATTTCGGGGAAAACTCTTCGCGAAAATATGTGACGCGTACTACTTTGTTTACACACCTGGAGTTTCAGCACATTCCGATTCATATTTCTTTCATTACTTAAAAATAATTACTTTATTACCAATTATGCTTAAATTTTGGACACCAGTGTAGATTAAATGGAAGATTTTGAATTATTCCTATACATATTATTATTTCTAATAAAAATCAGACATAGAAATGTCACTTGGCATATTTTAACTATTATTCTAGCAAAGCCGCAGGTTTTGCTAGTAATATAATATACATAATTCTATATTTTGTTTAAATTTATATAAAATAATCTTTTAAATTATAGAATGCGAACTATAATTAGCATTTTTAAGTACTACTAAAAATATGTTTTTTTAATTTACAAAGACTAATAACTTATATTTTTAATAATAAACAAAGAATAATTGCATTTCATGCTTAAAAACAATTTAATTCATAATAATCTTGAATTGGACTTCGCATAAATAACTGTCCCCTAAATGGGTAATGAAAATATACATTCATTCCTGATTACCGTCTTATATATTGTACGCGACAAAAGTGCATGAAAAATAGGCTTGAACATGTAATTTCCCAATTAAAAAAAAAAAAAAAAAAATATGGGCCTTCGTGGCTGAGTGGTTAAGACACCACTCCGCTAATCGCTTGCGAGCGTAAAAGGCTTTAAGTTCGAATCCCGCTGACTCCATTGCACACCCTCTTTGTTTGAAGCTCTTAGTTCTGTTTCTCGTGTAATGTAAAATTTCCTTATATTATCTCGTACTTGTTTATTGACGATGACTTATAAGCAGGCTTCATGTCAAATACACAAGTCAGATGTATGTTGTTCAATGAATAAATAAATAAATACGTATTTCAAAAAAGTTTACAAGATAAGTTTACGACTTTTTCATTGGTGTCCTCGATATAAAGAAACATAAATAAATTTACTTTTTACATTTTGTCACTTTGAAAAATGAAAAATCTATAAACTTCGAAAAAAAAAAAAAAAAATATAAGCAAAGAAATATTCTTCTTATGCTGTCATTTTTCTGTAACATTTAAAGATATTTATTGGTAATTATTTCGTAACAATTTTCATTTGATAAATCAGAAGAAAATTGTATAAATTTATTAAATTTCGAAGTGGTCCCAATAATTGGATACTAGGCGTAAACAAATTAAATCATTTTACTTCATAAAATCATATGGCAATATTTCAAAAATACATTATAAAATGTTAAAATAATAGTTCAAAAAATGCCAAATATCCCTCTAATTATTCATACATACCTATAATAATAAAAAAAGGCAAATGTTTTTTAATCAAGAAAAATATAATATAGCAGCAAATAAAAATGTACAATAAGCATTTGTGCGTTACACGTCTTTCAAAAAGCGCTATCTGTCTTTAGAAGTCTCAGAAATCAATATACTATTGAAATATTGGCTGTGCAGGAGCTTTTATTAAATCAAAGTTTTTTTTTCTTGCCGCTAATTTTCGCAATTATTTCCAATTAGTTTTTAATGCGTATTAAATAATTTTCTAAATCCAAAATGTAGGTTTTCCGGATGTTTATAATTCTCATTGTAAACAATATCAAATTCAACAAACATGTTTTTCAGACAAACATTATCAGTAAACAGCATCAACATTAATATTAATATTACTATAATTTTGTTAGTCTTGCCTACATAAATTCATTTCAAAGTTAAAAAGATTAATTGAAAATGATAGCATCTTAAAAAACGATACTCCTGCTGAAGAAACTGATTAGTAGGTACATATGAATATTGAGCTAAACTCAGAATATTTATACTATTGCAGAAACAGTGTTCAATGAAAAAAAAAATACAAAACGTTTAACATCTTCATGACATTTAAAATATACATGACATTTAAACAAGACTGCGGAGACGGTGGGAAAATGGCCGATTCCGACTCCGACTCCAGAAAATCTAAAGGATTCGACTCCGACTCTGACTCCTGGTTGGCTAATATACTAGTGTTGCTGTTGGTTAAAATTATGAAGGAACGTAAGAAAAATAAGGCGAAACTTTCACTATTTGGGTATTAATTCAGTTCTTAGAGCTTTGAAAAAAAAAAAAAAAAAATACATTCCGTTTTACCAATTTTCAATTTTGCGTCCTACAAACCCGAAAAATCAAACTATCGAAATCTAAAAAAGAAAACAAAACAGAAATTTTACTATCTCGGATCCGTGGACTTATAAAGTGAAAAATCTTTACAATTTTGATGTTGATTCGTGTCCTCCAAAGCAAAAAAATTTCGATGAAAAGGAAAAGCAAAAAAAAAAAGATGAAAATTTTACTGGTTCGGAAATAATTCGAGATCTATTAGAGATTTAAATAAAAAATGGGTACTTCTAGGTTATCCCATCGACCAATTTTACCAAATTATACAAATCGCCAAACTGATAGCCAAATTATACATGCTGACATAATTTTTATGTTACGGAAAAAACAAATAATTAGTAGAATATTAACAAAAATATTAATAAAAAGTCAAAATAAAGTCACTTAATGACATTTTAACAACGCGAATCGCATTTAATGTCACTGAATGTGACATTCACGATCATCCATTATTACATTTAATCTTATAGTTTTGGCGATAATTTTTTGGTCGACGGGATAACCTAGAGGTACCAAAAAATGTTTTCATCTAATGTGTATGTCTGTCAGTATATTGGGAATCTTTAACTTGGGTAGCCCGATATAATCTAAAAATAACAATAATAATTCTTATTATGGATTTAAAATTACATATAATTGATTTAATTTCGCTTCAAACTGTCTAACAAAAAAAAGCTGTAGTCGGAGTCGGAATCGGCTTGTTTTTTAGCGACTCCGACTCTTTTGCTCAAAAATGGGCCTGACTCCGACTCCGCAGCCCTGCGTTTAAACACTAAAACGATGTTAAAAATTTCCCAACAATTTCAGTGAAAGCACGTGGTTTTTCTCAAGGGTACTGAGGATGCAGTGACGAAGGAGCACCCTCCAACTCGATGAGAGTTTTGGCTGAAACCACTGGGATACTGGGAAGTTTTAAAAATCGTTTTAGTGTTTAAACACTATGCATAATTTAAATGTCATGTAGATTTTAAACGTTTTGTATTGTTCTCAATGTACACTGTGTTAGCAATTGCATAAGTATTTTGAGCTTAGCTCTTTATTCATATAGTAATCACAGTGTAAAGTCCACTCTTAAACAATGAATAATACATTTTAAAAGTAATGCAGAAATTTGTTCGAAAATCAATAGCAACAAACGAAACTTTGTTTTGTAAATTATTCTTTAAATATAGAAAATATATTGGTTTCTGAGATTTCTAATGATAAAGTACGCTTTTCGTAATGCTGCGTAACACCAAATATGTTTTGATGTATTTTCGTAGATTAAAGGGCTACTTCATTTACTTGAAAGCGCCACTCACTAAAGGTAATCCTATGCGGAAAATTGTTTTAAATATCTGGTTTGATTTCAATATTTTTAAATGATTTCTTTTTGCATTGGACATCTGAGATTAAAATTTACTTTGGCCGTTTCTTAAATTTCTCTATTTTGTTTGCATGTTTATTTATAAGGATACTTTCACTAAGGAATCTTGTAGAAATTGATCTAAACTATTCAATTCAAAATAATAATAATAATTTTAAAATATTGAAATGCAAACGAGATATTTAAAAAAAATGTTTCGCATTGGATTAACCTTAGCAAGCGGGTGATTTCGCAAAAGTGAAGTAGTCTTTTTTCCAATGCGTTTTCAATTGGGGCAATGTACTTTCAATGTAACACTATAATATAAAATTTAACAATGGTAGATATTTTATAGATATTTTTCCGTATATATCAGCATATTTTTTATGCCGCTAGATATTATTTCTTCCTGCATTTGAAATAAGTTCTTTTAATAAGAAAGTGCTGTCGATTTTATCCATTGGCAAAAATCAAACACCATCTCTCTAGCTCTAATTTTTTTTTTTTTTTTTTTAATAGAAAAATCGATTGAGAAAAATCTCATCCATTATATAACAATAGAGCTCTTTGGTAAAGATGTTTATTGAACATTATACGGTTTCATGAACTGTGTATGTCACGAACAGGTGTTCACGTTTGACAGTGATGGAGGGTCACCCAACTCCGCCTTTTCGCCAACGTTAGCGTAATGATCAAGCTCATTAACGCCAAATAGATTTTTCCCCTGGTTGTATACGCATTATGGAGAAATTGAGTACATCAGATTTGGCCCATTATCAACTGTTCTAATAATTTCTGAAATCGGTGTTTTCAAAACTTATATTGTAATTGAGTATCATAAATCGATACTTACATATGTTTAAATATTATTATTGTTTTTTCCCTTTAATTCCCTTTAATGCCATATAAAATTGGCTGTACTAGAGTGTTTTCTTCAGTCTCAATGTTATCTATGAGTGTTATATGTTATAATTACAGGATATGGATTCCTGCCAATAAAAATTTTAATACAAGTTTGTGTTTACAGTTTTTAATTCCATTTTATGTATATAAAAATAAGGTAAAGGATTATAGACATTTATTTGTTAAAAATTTTGAAGAATTAAATTCTAATATAAAAGGATAAAAAAAACTTAAATTTTATGTAACTTTCACACATATATAAAAATAATTTCATACTAATAATAATATACTATTTTTTTTATTTTTATTTTTTTTTACTCACAGGGCTTGAATTTCAAGGCGGGATGACGGGATTTGCGCCCAAAATTTTGAAATCCCGTCCAAAAGAATAACGTGGACGGGAGAATCCCGCCCAAAAAATTTTGCATTTTGAAACTATGATCAACTCTCACGACCATTTTACGAATTTTATGATATTTTCGTGCTAGTAATCGACATATTTTGCGAGTTTTTTTACTGCGAAAAATCATTGAAAATCACGATTTTTTCCGCGACTGATTGACAAATTTTGCAATTTTTTTCCTGCAATCAATTGACGAGTTTCGTTGTATTTTCCGCGGCGAAATAGAGGTGATTCTGTTCGGAATCCCCCCCCTCCCCGCACAAAAAAGTTACGCATTCAATTCTAAAAATTATGAAGCAGTGACGCCGCGGGCACGCTATTGCGCATAAATTACACAAAAGATCGGAGATGACATACGAAAGAAACAGCTCTTACACGTTTCACAAGACGCGTGATTTCGTAAAAGTTTGCTAAAAAACGGCAAATATTGTTAAAAGATCGCGAAAAAACAACTAATTTCCGGAAAATTTCGTCAAAAGATTCACGAAAGAATGCCTAATTTCGTCACAAAGGTTTTACAGTTTTCGTCAAAAAGGTCGCAAAAAACGTCAAATTTTGTCCAAAAATTGCGACAAACGGCAATTTTCGTAAAAAAAATTGCAATAAAATATCAAATTTAATTAAAAGATCGCGAAAAAACGGCAAATTTCGACAAAAGATTCACTATAAACGACAAATTTCCCCAAAATATCACGAAAAACGGCAATTTTCGTAAAAAAATCGCGATAAAACATCAGATTTCATCAAAAGATCGCGAAAAAACGGCAAATTTCCTCAGAAAATTCACGAAAAAACAACAAATTTTGTCCAAAAATTGCAAAAAACGACAAATTTCGACAAAAGATTCACTATAAACAACAAATTTCCCGAAAGTATCGCGAAAAACGGCAATTTTCGTAAAAAAAAATCGCGATAAAACATCAGATTTCATCAAAAGATCGCAAAAAACCGGCAATTTTTCTCAGAAAATTTACGAAAAAACGGCAAATTTCGTCAAAAAATTCCGAAGAAACGGCAGATTTCGTGAAAAGATCGTAAAAAAAGACGGATTTCATCGAAAGATAGTGAAAAAATGCAACTTTCGTCAAAGGGAACCTCTCCCTCCTCCCCCCCCCCAAAAAAAATAATATAATGGGGAGTTCATTTTTCTGTTCAACAAACTAATTTTCCTGCTTCAATATATTTTTTTCTTTGCTGCTCTAAAATCAGTTTCTGACAGCTCCAAATCTTTCTGAGTGAGTGAAATTCCTGAAAGCAGCCATTCATTAAACAAAAAGTATCCCTTTACTCAACAAAGTGTTCATTCTTTAAGAAAGTCTTTTTCGATGAATTTGACTTGTCCCTTTTTTAAAGAAATACAAACAATAGTGATACTCCTTATTTTCTGCACTCAAATAAGTATTATATTATGATTAAATTTGTATCTTGCACATTTAAAATACAGAAAAATAACATTATTAATTATAATTATTAATCATTAATTATAAATTTATAAATATGAATTTATTAAATTAACTAGTTTTATTAATTATTATTAAAATAATAATTAGACCTGTGACAAAAATAATTAGCACCAGGAGGGAATTTACCAGCAGTAAAAACTAGACAGCATAAAAGTTTTTTACACATTCCGCATAATTATTCTGAATTGTTGATAAAAATTGCTTCAGTGATATTTTTTTATGTCTGTATTCTGGTAATTCTTTAAATAGCACATAAAATAATGGCGGATTTTAAACATTTTTTCTCCCTCCCAAACAGCCAAACTCCCCTCCATTTACAAATGTTGGTAGGGAGACTCCCCTCCTTCGAAAAATTGAATTTCAAGCCCTGCATACTGAAATCATTCATATATTAACTCAATTCATATTCGATGTTTATTATTTTTTTAATTCTTGGAAGCTATAAAATTAAATCAATATCTATACATATATCAATAAAGTCCAAACCTTTGAAAATTTCACCTTTGTTGTAAATTTTGAAATTGTCTAAGTTGGAAAATAGAGAATGGCCTATTACATAAGTTTTTATTTTCCAAATTTTTCTCTTATAAATCATTTAATTGCGTAAGTTACCAAAATGTCTATAGTGATGCTTCATAACAAGTCACTGATTTATCAGAAATATTTTCATTAAAATTGAAAGGAATTTAAAAATAGTTTCTTTAATTCATAGAATCTATGTAACAACATCTTTAACACTTTTTGAAATTTTCTACAAATAAATTCCTTCTTTAGGACAGAAAAAAAAATACCGAGGAATTAAAAAATTATAACTTTTTTTTATTTTTATTCATTTTTTAATTATTTTAAATTGTATAATAAGTTTAATATTTTTGCACCATATTTTAAGAAAATATTGATTATTTATGCATAATTAAAAAATAATAATAATGATGATATTTAGTTTTTGAAAACAAAAATTATGTAGCAAATAAAGCAATGAAATAACTTGTCGAAAAAAAACAATGTTAAAATTGGCAACTGACGGAGAAATAAAAGGTAGATCAACCGTATGCATTCTTCCTATCAACCAAACTATACATAAGGTGAAACGACATTTACAGTCAGTCATTGCTGAATAAAAAAGGGTTTCCGGAGAATCTACTAAGTCGTTTTCTTTTTCTTTTTTCTTTTTTTTCCCCCCCTCCCTCTTTTCTGCATCAAAATAACCTTCAAGGTGAAACACTATTTACAGATCTGTGTGAAGAAAGAATCATCTGGTTTGTGTGAATATATATACTGTGCTATCGATACTATAGTACAAGAACATGCCCGTGCGAAACGCTAACATCATATTGACAGTAAAGTTAACGGATTTTTTTAAAAAAATATTATTTTACAGTGTATTCATAGTTTGGTCAGTCTTAATTTGTAAAAACTATAAATATAACTTTGTTGAAATCAAACTTCGTTTGAGTTGTGTAATAAATGTATTAGTCAAATTAATATTTAATATTATTGATTTTTCATTTAAAAAAAAAAAAAAAAAAAAAAAAAGTTGCATTGCTTAAACTTACTTTTCTTTTAAATATTACTTTTCTTCAGAAATAAAAAAGTGTCAAAAATTTTTATTTATTTTCTCACTCATAGAAACACCGCCTATACTACTGGGGGTGAATGCTTTTCATTCAAATTTCTTTTTTTTTCGGATGAAATTTTTGCTTAAGATTCAGGAAGCAGAAGGAAGAATTAGAAATTCATATCGCCATAGGCCATTCCATAAAATAGCATCCTCACTTAATTTAAGCCACTAATTGATATCGATATATGTCTATTTCCTTCTAAAAATTCAAGAAATCAATGCATTAGTCAAATTATTATTTAACTAATTAATTTTTCACAGTTAAAATAATAATAATAATAATGGGTCTTTTAAATTTACGTGTATATTATATTTCTTCGGAAATAAGAAAACATCAAAAATCTTCGTTTATTTTTTTTATTCAGATAATGACATTTTGTTACATTTATTGCAAGTGAACTTTTTAAAATTTAAATTTTCTTTCTTCTATTGAATGTTTTGCTTAAAATTCAGTAAGTAATGAGAAAATTCAGAAATACATATCGCCAAATCCCTTCCAATGGTTATTCCATAAATTAACAACCTCACTCAACCCTAAACTACTATAGGTACCAACAATTTTCTTCTAGAAATTCGTGAAATCACTGCATTAGTCAAATTAATATTTAAAATTCTAATTTTATATAATTAAAAAAAATTGCATTTCTTAAACTTATGTTGATATTATATTTCTTCGAAAGTAAGAAATAATCAAAAACATTTATTTCTTTTCTTATTTAAAGAAGCACAACATTCCTTTAAGTGAATTCTTCTTGTTTAAATTTCTTTTTTCTGTTGAACTTTTTGCTTAAAATTCAGTAAGCAATGGGAAAATTCAAAAATACCTATCGCCAAATCCCTGTCAGTGGCTATTCCATAAACTAGCAATCTCACTCAACCCAAGCCACTAATTGGTACCGGCACCATATGTCAATTTCCTTCGACAAATTCATGAACCCCCCCTATCCATATCCACATTTTTATTATCGTATAGCCTTTAACTTCTGATCATGGCCTGATCACATTCTCTGATGCGTGAGAGTGCCGGCGGAGAGGGCAACATTTCTGTAAGGGGACACCCTTTTGTCCCACCGGGGTCGGGACACTACGTAAATCAAGTCCCCACAATGGAGCGATCGACAGATTTGCTTGTGGCTCTTCGGGTATTATCTTAATGAGCACGATGCCAAGACGCAGGGGCGGATTTTTAAAGCAGATGGAGTCATCTATAAGGTGTCTGCTTTCAATTAGTTAAAGCTGCTGTGGGAGAAAAGGGCGGAGACTTAGTCTTTGTTAATAATCCGATAAATCATTTTTAGAGCGACAGCTCGGGGATATTAAAGTCAGAACAAAGTACACAAGTGAGATATTTCCTTGAATAAATATTGGGAAATATTGTTATATCAGCTTTCGGGTTTTGAGAAAGTATTTTGAATCAGCTGTGGAAAATGAAAAGGCTTTAATTTAATTACAAGCGTTTGAGTTTAACTGTTGAGTTTTTTCTGTAAAAAAAGTGGCATTTTTCTTTTAATTGTTTTCTTTTTAAAACTTTATAAAAATATTTTTAAAGCTATGTGTAGCTTCAAACTTAATAATCTAATAAAAAATAATTATAAAGGAAAATAAAAGAAGAAGAAAATAGAAGAAGAAGAAAAGAAAGAAAGAAAAAAAAACATGTAAATTTAGAAAATATAATTTCATAATAAATTCGTTTCTATATTTATAAAGATATTTATTAGGTTTATAAATT
The DNA here is from genome assembly GCA_964019185.1 of Maratus speculifer. Lineage (NCBI taxonomy): Eukaryota > Metazoa > Arthropoda > Arachnida > Araneae > Salticidae > Maratus > Maratus speculifer. The sequence goes on from OZ025291.1 coordinate 21,615,117, forward strand.
TAATATAAATTTACTGAAGACAATATTATGAAAAAAAAAAATTTTACTAGAGAATTAGATACACCACAACCTTTCCTTTTGTATTATCAATTCTTTTTACCAAAATAAAATTTTCATAAGAATTAGTCTAATGATATATTTGTTTATGCTTAATTGATGTGAATAAAAATAAAATCAGTTTAAATTATTGCATTTTTTACTAATTTCATTAAAATGATAAAAATTGTATTTACATTCTTCCATAAAAACAGCAATTACATCCATTGAGAGAATAACAATAAAAATATATTTTAGATAATTTACATTAAAATACATTTTTAAAAATTTTGTCTTACAAAAATTATGACTTAAAAATGTGTGTGTATATACATATACTCACACACACGCACATATATATATATATGTGTGTGTGTGAGTACATATATATATATATACAAACACATTTTTAAGTCATAATTTTTAAACGATTAGTTTAATATAGATTTACTTTAACCAAGATTAAAGGGGCAGATCATAGGAAGAGTCATAGGGGGTAATAACTCCGGTTTAAAATAAGAAAATTTCTACAGAACAACATGTTTCAATATATATATATATGTTTTTCATTTTTTTCTTTCACGCTTCAAAATTGTAATTTTACTGATACTTTCAGTAGGTTATTTTGAAAAGGTTTGCATGAAAATTAGAGAGAATATTGCTTAAGCACTAAAGAATTCAACAGTGTTTTTCATTTTACTATAAGTGTGGCATATCTAGAGTTATTTTCTATTGCATTTGGAAGAAAATAGTTCCATGAATGTTGAGCCCTGAAAATTGGCTCAATACTTTCTGTAAAATTCTTTGTTTTTTTAAATTCATTTATCGGATGTGCCAATGAGAACACCTTCTTATATCTTATATTCTTCAATCTTCTATCTGAAAATTTTAAAATATTCGAGGATAATACAACATAGCAGAACATATATTGGGCGATTTACACCAAAACCTAATCAACTGAAAGTTACGTCAAGAAGTAATTGCATATGAAGTTGGATAAAAAAGAGTTATTTTAGAAATAGAAAGAAAGTAGCATGACAGCGCAACCTAGTGAACAACTTACATCAAAAACTAATCAACATCAATTTTTGTCAAGGTCTAACTGGATCGAAAATTTTATTAAATTCTATGTATTAGTTCATGAGATAGAACATTCACAAATTTTTGTCGAACACAGATATTCTTTGAAACAGTTAAATTCGGTTGAAGACTTTCTAAAATACATAAATCCACCGAAAACTGAATGTCAAAAATTTTAACTAATTGCATATTTCTTAGTACCAGAATAAAACGAGAAAATTTGATGCATTTAGGAATGTAAATAAATTCGCGTGATGCCTCAAAAAACGGCCAATCTCGATCTACGATGGAAAATTAGTTTGAAATCATATAATTCCACATGTATAATTCCACAATATAATTCATCCTCTCCTTTTGAGAGAGAGAAAAAGAGAGAGAGATGACTCCCCGCTAAGTGTGGTACTGCATTCGCCCTTACCAAGATTCTCTTCTTTGTACCTATGACTGTAAATAATGTTTCACCTTTAAGGTTGTTCCGTTGCTGAAAAAAGATGTAAATACAAAGTCTGAATATGACCGGTCTTTGCTCACAAATAATACCCGACTGTAAAGGTTGTTTTACCTTCTAGTTTGTTTAGTTGGTAGAAAAACTTGGATACAATTGATTTGTTTTTGCTCATTTATCCGTTTTAATGTTGCATCATTTGAGAAGCAGTAGAATATTTTTTTCTATTTTTACTTTTTACTTGTTAACGCATTAATTGTTATTTATTTATTTGTATTTTAAGTTCTTGTTATCGAAAACGTGCTGAAAAATTTTATTTTATAAATTAATGTTTGAATTACAAGACTATTGAAATTAGGAATGCATTTAAAAGATAAGGGGAAATTAAAATTATGCATACATAATACTTCGAATACTAAAAATTTGAGAGATTGTATCAAATATCTGCTTTATCCAAAAACATGAAATGTACATTAATTATCAACTAATTTGTGCCCGTATACATATACACCCAAAATAATATTTTTTCGTTTTTGATTTTGGCGTTATAAGTAGGATTATATTGGTATTTATTTATTTGTATTTTTAAATTTCTGCTATGCCTTTGTTTCCTTTTTATCACCATTATTATTATCGTTATTTTTTTATTTTGTTTTCTTTGATCATTTTATTACTTTAAAATATCGATTATTTTAAAGAAAGTAATAAAATAATGCTAATTAAAAAAAGTTTTATTTATATGCAATAATAAAATAATTTTATTCAATAAAAATATCTTTCTGTTTAGTTACAGTAGTTTTTTTAACTGTTTAATGAATAATAGAACAGAAATAAATTATAATCAGTTGTTAATTATGTTAAAAAACTGAAATGAAATGCACGTCTGGATTTTTGCCATTGAAAATAATTTAATGTTTTTATAACGTTAAAAAGCTTTCTTTTCCAATATTTTTAATTAATTTAAAGACACTTATTTACAGTCTGTATTGATACTCCTTACCATGTCAAGTTATTACTTTTTTTTTTGGAAAGAAATGTAGTTGGCTTGATAGTTAAAATAGCTTAGTTTTACCTGTTCAATCTCATTTTATTCATTTCAATTATGTATATATAATATTAAAAAACAGGAATTCATTTTTAATTAATTTTAATGAATTGAAGGCTGTTTGGTGCTCATTGAAATTTTTACTATACGCTGAGAATTTTATACTTTGTACTTTAAATTATGTTTTTAGTTTATTTATAATTTATTTAAATTTTAAATGGTATCAATAACGAATTATGTCTTCATAAACTCTTTTAATTTTAAAATAATAGTTATCACTTTTGCACCATTTTGCCATTCACATGTGCACGGGTAGCAAAAATATGTAAAATAATAATAATAATAACAACAACAACAACAACAACAACAATAATAATAATAATAATAATAATATACATGAAATGTTTTATTGGATAACTTCTAAATCAGATCTCTTTTTTTGCTTATAATTTATAAATACTTTTTCATGTATGTGGTTTTTTAAGTTGTCTGCCATAATGTGACAATACATTTGCTTAATCTAGATGATGGTTTACTACTTAAGATCTTTTTAAAATCATAATTTCCCTTTATTAAAAATATGTTTATGCACTTAGTAATTTTACAAAATGTTCAGTATTTAAAAATTGGTGAAGTAATTTATAATCTGATTTTATTGAAACAATTTTTTAAATTAAATAAATTATTTTTACTTCATGAAAGGATATATTTACACTTTTTGAAGTATGTGTAAATTTAAATGTTGTAAAATTTGAATGCCAAATTGAATTTTTAAGGTATACAAATGGTTTGTCTTATTTCGTTTTCTTGAGTTTATCCTTAAAAGTTTTTTTAAAGTTAAGTTTAGTTTTTTTCCATGAATGAAAATACCAAATCATAAATTAGAATGAAAATATAAAAATGCATTTTTTTTTCTCCTTTTTTTTTTTTCTTTTACTTTTTAATGAAAGTGCATCAAAATCCATCCATAGAAATTTTTTAGAGGCACCAGTGATTTATAAGTAAGATCACTTAAAAAAATTACTTTAGAAAAAAAAATCTTTCACAATTTTTGTAATCTTCCCGGAAAAAATTATTCAAATAACAATACACTGATTTTTTTTGAGGGGGGGGGGGGCAACTTTTGTAACGATATAAAATTATAACTTATGGAGGTATTATACTTTCGGCTTTCAGAGACCTATTTATTAAAAAAAAGCTCCTTTAAAAGTATATTAAACTTTTTATAAACGCTGAAATAATTAAAAAAGATAATTATTATCTGGAATCTAGACTTTGTATTAATAAATATTTTTTGATAAAATAGTCTAAATTTACCTTTCTAAAAGTGACTGTTTTTCTTATGCATTATATCTTAACATTTAAAATCTTTTTTCCAGTGCTCAGCTAGGAAAACGCATAATTAAATTTATTCAAAAGTCAAACGTTTATCGCATAAAGACGAAAAGCGGGCACAAAATGAATAAACTTTTCGAGAGAAAAAAAAAATCAAGAACTATCCTAAAAAGAAAAGAAAATACTCTTTCTCCAAATACATACCGTGACCACCGCACAAGAAAGAATGTGAACTTTTGCATTCCCCCTGTCCCTTAAGCAAACAAGAAACTTGTGTGCTTTTCTTGTTACTCCCAAAAGTCCGTCAGTAATTCTCTGCACTGTCCGGCAGTAATCCCGTTAAAAGCATTTCATTTGTTGGTCAGTGACTCGGGCAATCAACAGTTACCGGCCGCAGTCCGTCCCATGGGAGGGCCCAGCTGCCTGAATGGGTCCCCCGGGCCTCCATTAACCTTCCCTAACGAGGGCCATTAATTACAGGGCCGCGCGATTACTGAAGTCCTCGCAGCTCCCGTGGGCCTTCACTAGCTTATGTACTGAAACACTTAGGCTGACTAGACATTGCCAGTTTAAACGGGTTAATAGAATTCCTCTCTAACTCTTTAATGGCTAATTTCATTAATGGTCACCCACTTGGACTGAATGTTTTATTTGGATGAAGTGGAGCTTTTTTAGCAAGGCTACCCCTCTGCTTCTAGATGCTGATGTAGTAGCTTTTGGTATGGTTTTTTATTTGTGTTCCGCTGTTCTCTTCTTTTAATCGATTTAGAGGCAGTTCTTTATGTTAAAGGATCGCCGTAAAACTTTTTTAGCTTCTTTATTATTTGGTCAATTTTTAATCACAATAAGTGAAAAGAGCCCGGCTGTCACATATATTCTCTCAAAGTCAACTGATGTTTAGGGGGTAATTTCTGAAATTGACCTGTGATAATTTATTCAAAAATAGCCTTATATGCATATTTTATTTTGTTTGAATTGTTTTGTATTGCGATTGTTTTATTTTTATTTGTAATGACATCGAATAAATCTATTTAAACAAAATTACAAATGCATATATAATGAACTAAAAAGAAACATTATGTCAGTAAAATATATACAAGAATTATCTTAATCTGAATTATCTTTCTTTCAATGATGATCTACATTTGGAATATATATATATATATATACTCTCTTAAAATATCAGTCAAAAAATAGCTCAAGTTGAGCCGAAATTCACTCATCTCACGTTTTGAAAGGCAGCTTCTCATACAGAGTTGAAACAACTCAAGTAAGTGAGTTGTTTTTAAGCAATTTAAAACAAGGTGAGTAAAGCATTTAAAAAACAACTCATTCACGATCCAATAAATTACAGCTCTTTCCTGAGAAGCCAAATTCACTCTTTCGTTTTAAGAGTGTACATAAATATATATATTGTTGTTTATGATATAGAAATACGATGACTGAAGGAAATAGGTAAGCACTTTTAAGATTGTGATAGCTTTCGCAAAGTTAAAAAGATGAAAAACATACGATTATTTCTGTAGTATATCCTCTTTAAATTATGAAAAATAATGTGTATTTTTCCTTTCGTTTTGCACTTTCAAATTTAAAAGTCAGCAAAGCACATTCTTTTGAAGGTAATTCGATCATGTTCTTCACTTTTTAAATAAATAAATTTCTGCTAAGTTTTATTTTACTTAACCTGAATGAGCAATGGATAAAAGAGACGCCTTCATTTTTTTTATGAACATAACTCTTTTTTTTTTTTTTTTTTTTTTTTTTCTTAAATAGAACTAAATGTAAATAAAAAAATCCAAAACATTAATTTAAGCATTCCAAAGTGTTAAAGAAATTATTTTTCCTTAGGGATTTTCAATAAGTGGTGTATTTCTTCGACCAGAAAGAATATTGCTAAAAAGTCATTTTTATTTCTCCCAGTATAGGGTAATAATAACACTTATTTGAATTGCTCCAATGTATCTTTGAAGATATTCTTCCAAATCGTCCTAGGTCTTCCTCTCCTTCTCCCATCTGTCAGGCACTATTTTATAGTAACTTTTAGTAGACGCTCCTCGTGCATTCTACAAATATGTACATACCATTTAGATTTATGCAAATTGTAAATGATGTACAGATATACAAATAAAATACATACATGTATGAGATAAATAAAGTAATGTATTTATTCAAACGTATATAAAAATCCTATTCAACTGCCAATGATTTTGCGGATTCTTAAACTTAAAATCTTTTGAGCATTAATGCTCTTATATATTTTCTTCAGAAGTCTATTGAGTTAAAAGTGATATTTTCTCCTTTTTTGTGGGAGATTTAAGACTCATGTCTCACCATGTAATACATAATTATTTGGACGATTACACCATAAATTAGTCGTTTATTTTGGGGAGAATATTATTAGTTAACAGAACATAATTCAACATTGCAAAAGTTTTCCTGCCTCTTCCCCAATTATCTTATCTACATTTCTTTGATATATGATCCTGATGTTGCTGTAGGATATGATGTTGGTGTATATCAGGATGTTATACATCCTGATGTATTATAGATCCAATATATTTGAATTATTCAGCAGTTTTTATATCATCCAATAATATACTTACATTCAGTCTTGCTGTTAAATGTGTCAGCTTTATACATAGATGGTATCTTTTAATTAATTTACAACTTTAAAATGAAATAACGTTGCAGATACTCACTCGATAGCGCTATTTATTAATGCAGTGGCGGAGGGTACAAAAGGAAACTATTTCAAGTTGGTTTCATACTTTTACGAAAATGTCTTCCAAAGTGAGATATTCAACCGAAGACTGTATATTCATTGCTAAAAATTGGTATTTATGTAATGAAAATGCAATACTATTGCTTGGGAAGTGGACTACAACGTACAAAAATCGACCTAATACCTTATTCGCACTAGAAACATAAGATATCTTAGATCGCCGTTTTTGAAGTGGTACCCTGTCGGAATTGAATGCCTGTTCATATCGGAAAACTTACCTAAGATATCTCAGTCAATGTCACTATATCTGTGTTCTGGATAAAAGTAAAATATGCGCATTCGTTAAAAATAAAGACGGCTGCAACAGCCAAACAGTAAATGCGAAGCTTTATAGCCAACCAGAATGAGTGGTTGTTCCGGTATCTAGCTGAAATCACTGAGAGAGTTTGCGGAACTCTCTCAGAGAGTTTCGCAGCCTGAGATATATTAAGTACTTCAGTGCGAACAGGGTATAAGCTTTCTAGAACAATGATAAGTAATATTGTAGAAAAATTTGAGGTGTTTGATAACGTGATGGATGATCTGAAGGGAAAAATTGGCGCAAAGATGGCTGTTAGAACAGAAGTGATTGATGCAGCAAAACATATCATAGCAGATGAGCCAAACACATCCACTCGTAGACTGGCATGTCAATCGGATATCATTTGAAACTCTACAGCCAAGATATTAGAAATGGATATCGGACTCTTTCAAAACTTTACAATTCATCGCGGATACTGCTTTCTGATAGCGATGGGACTTCGCCGATGAGATATTGGACCTCATCGATACCGGATATATGACCACATGAAGATTGGTTCTCGAATGAAGTCGATTTCTGGTTGTCAGATCGGGTAAACTGACAAAGTTATCGTTTCAGGGGGGTCTTCAAAAAGACCATTGCATCCAAAAAAGGTAACAGTTTGATCTGTTCTTGATTCAAGCAGAATGGTGCCCCTCCTTCATGAACCTCCGCATCAAACAGGCAGAGTATTTGATATCATTAACAGTGTGCTTGAAAACCTGGTTATTTTTTTATCAATACCCGAACAATTATACTGAAGCGTTGAATTGGCCACCTTATTCACTGGATATGAATCCGAACGATTTCTATCTTTGGGGTAACAAAAAAGACTTGGTATACAAGAAGAAGCCCAAAGACCTCAATAGCCTCAAAAAATCCGTTACCGACTCATTTGCAAGCATTAAAAAAGAAACACTTGACAAGTAACTGATAACTTTGTGACTAGATTGCACTACTTACCGCCTCTGGTGGGTCTCACTTTGAAAACCTTGTGCATTAATTACCTTTTCGATGTTCTTTTGAATAAAAAAATTGCTATGCTATCTGCAATGACTATTGTGTTATTTCTTTTTAGAATTGTAGGCTAAATAAACGACATCTTGTATTTATCTTTAATTATTATTCATCACAAGAGCCCTTTAGTTTGTTGTGAATGTATTCTTCATTTTCTACTGTGATAACCTGATCGTTCGCAAACAATGAGTGGTGGTTGTATTTATTATCAATCAATTTCAATAAACTCATTTTTAATAAAATCGTCAAAAGTTTAAAAGTAACAATTTCCTATAGGGGAAAAAAAAAAAAAAAAAAAAAACCTGTTAGAAAATCGCAATCTGGAAGTATAAAAATGATTAACGTCGATACCATCCAGACGACGTACTGACAATGCTGGTCGTATTAGTCTCAAATTCTTAAATATAAATTAAATTGATTTCAAATTCAAAATACTTCGAATTCGATATGAACTCATATTAATTTGTTTATTTTGAAATAAGTATTTGATTTTATATCTTTATTATTAGTTTAGTTATTTTAGCACTATAAGCGTTTTAGATTCGCTTTTTGTTCAAAACCGTGTATCTCTGTACAGTAAAATAGCAAAATGTCCAATTTTCAAAATTACTTAATGACTTTTTGGTAATTCTGAATATCATCAGTATTTTAATTTAACGGTTCTTTCTACTGAAAGTAAAGTATTTCTTCATTTCATAAAAAAAAATAACTTTCCAAAGAAATTTTTTTATTTCAAAATTTCTCGAGCATTTTCTTACCTTTTCTCTTTTTGTTTCTGTATGAAAATCTTAATGTTCCAAGGAAAGTTATTTTTATCGAATATTCACGTTAATCAAATAGGCAGTGAATGATGATTGACAAAAGCTCAAAAAATTCGTAAATTTGAATAAATGTTTAAGACAAGTTGAATGTTGATTCTGCCATTGCAGAATTCAGTTTCGCCTCCGATTAAGAAAAAAAATAATATTCGATAGAGGTCTTTTAGAAGGACGACCCCGTTTAGAATGCAATGAACTAACTTCATTTTTCTTGTGTTTATCAATATAATAGCAAACAGAACGGCATGAAATACCCAATTGATTAGCAATTTCTCTCTGAGACATTGGAATTGCGGAATTATAAAGAGATACAACTCGGCGTGCTACTTCTTCATTGACTAGATTCATCAAAAACGGATTTTTATTTTAGTTTAAACATTTTTTTTATAGACTCTGAGAAGAAGGAAATGTATTTTAACAATAAAATTGTATGAATGTCTCGTTTTAACGGCCAGATTACGAAACTAGTCGTTGGGGGCCACCAGAGCTGCTAGAGCGTACCAACTTAATGCTGGAATCTGTCTGTAAGATAACAAGCTGCGCCAGCTGGTGGCAGGGGTGCAAATGAATGCGCGGGTTTGACGTCATATATGCGCAGATGTTTATTACCTCCGCATCTCTTGCGCATATTTTCTGATTTTTCACTCAATCACGACAGATTAATCAAGTCTACGAGATATATTGCAAAATATTTTTGTTACAGTTTGTATCGATAAAATCATGTACATTTAAAAAAATAGTCACAATATCATCTTAATTTCGGGAGAAAAAGCACTAATTAGTACTCATAAGTACCATATAATGCTACGAAAAATATTGACTTTTACCCTAAAATTAAAATGACAATGCGACTTTTTTTTTAAATACCCAGATTTTTTTTTATTAAAAATATATGTATTTAAAAAAAGTCGCATTGTTATTTAATTTTAGGGTAAAAGTCAATATTTTTCGTAGCATTATATGGTACTTATGAGTACTAATTAGTACTTTTTCTTTCGAAATTAAAATGATATTGTGACTATTTTTTTAAATGTACATGATTTTATCGATACAAACTGTAACAAAAATATTTTGCAATATATCTCGTAGACTTGATTAATCTGTCATGATTGTGAGAATAGCTTGAAATTTGTGATTGAATTTTTAATGTGAAGTCTCGAAATAGCTTTGTCTGTTTAAAAAAAAAGAGAGAAAGAGAGAGTGTGTAATCTACGATTTTAAGAAAATTATTGTCTTGATCTAGAAAGTTAAATATTTAAACAAATAAATTAACAATATTTCTTTGTTTAACAAAACAACATTTAATACATACATTTAAAATTATTCCGAATATACGTATAATGAAATAGGTTTTTAAATTAAAAGAATGAAATGTTTGCAAGTTAAATAATAAAAGTCGATACGACCAAGAAAACATTGGATTTTTATCGTCTGCAATTAATAATTAAAAATGGAGCTAAAGTTAAATATTTTATTTAGCATTAAATTCTATACATTTCTAAACATTGCTAAACATTATATTATCATAGGAAATACTAAGGTGTATACAATTTTGTATAACTTAGCTCATCAAGATTTAGTAAAATGTGACACTACCTCAAAATTCTGCATTTATATAATCTACTTACTAAATTATATGAGTCATCTTTCATTACATTAAAAACATAATTATAATCGAACATATTTTAATCAGCGATAGTTGTATCGCATAGTTAAATGATATTTCATCTTAGTATATTTTATGTTAATATTTAGTCGTACTACCCTTATTTATTCTATATTTATTTACAACATTTCAAACCTAAAACTTATTCTCTGCAATATTTTAAAGTAACATTTTATAGAAACAAAAAAGTTTTGTTGCCATTCACACAAAAGAAACTGCAATCTACTTAATAATCTTCTAGTTATGCACCCCTGCCACTAGATGGCATATGCCTTGACCCCGCCCACCACGCCTTTAATCTTGCGGACATCTCTTCCATAGAAGTTGGAACGCTTGAAATATATGCAGTTTTGGGGGCCACCGTAATACTTACCCATCATGGATATGCATTATATAATATGTGAAAATAAAATATGTAAAAACTATTTATAAAATGCATTGCAATTCCAAAAGAAAAATTAAACGTATATTTAAATATTCTTAATATATATAGTAATGCTCCATTAATGAATTGCTGATGAACCCATTCCGACAAATTATGTAAAATACCAAACTTCACAAGTACAACCGGATTACGTAAAAGAAACATCCTTATAACTTCAAAAACAATAAACATATTAACTAACAGTTTACTGCGTCAGATTAAGCGTCTCATTTCGAATTAAAACATATCTTCGAATTGAAATTTGAAGAGAATACAGGGTCATGAAAAATCGAAGAATGTGGAAAAGAGGATTACAAATATTTCGGCAACTATTTATCCGACTTCGTTCTTGATGCAAAATTTGTGTTATTTTATTGCCTTTTACGTCCTTTTCTTAAAAAAAAAAAAAAAAAAAAAAAAAAAAAAAAAAAAAAAAAAAAAAAAAAAAATCGAAAATTTTTATATACATTTCATCAGAACGAATTTTTCGAGAGTCCAAAAAAAATAGTTCCGGATAATCGAGGTTACTGATATTAAATAGAATTCGTCCTATTCTTACTTACTAAGTACATAGAAAATTTTAAGTCTCTATCTCCATTTGTTCGTGAGATAGAACGTTTACAGACAGACAGACGGACGGCAATTTTTTTTTTTCTAAAAATATGTTTTTCGGAATCTCCAGTATCTGAAACGTGTAAATCCGTCAAACGACGATTTCAAAACGATTGCAAGACTTACCATAAATTACGTATGATAGGTAAGTAAAAATGGGCCACATTTTTTGACACGACCCTTTTTAGCTTGTCTGAAAGTAATAGCATCAGAGATTTAAAAAAAAAAAAAAAAAAAAAAAAACTAATTTTATTTTTATTGTGACATTATTTTCACTAACTGAAGTCCTCTGATATTAAAATCTCAATCTCAGTGTCCATAATGAAAAGAAATATTGAAATGTAATATCGTTTTGAGTAAAAATACGATGTTTTAAATAGTGACGTCATTTTCTCTTCAAATTTTTTTTAAAAGTTACTGTTATTAGTAATATTAAAAAGGCATCCGTAATAATATTGTAATTCTCATTTATCTGGTCTCATTTATCATCGTTTTCCTCATTTGGAAATTTTCTTATTTTGCTTTAGACATTAATTTTTATCATAAATTATTTTCTGTTACTTTATTTATATTATTCATATTATTTCTTAGTAAATGTATTTTTTTTTTACCTCAATTAGTGCATAATTATACGCAGTCCTTTTATTGTGGTTAAATTTTAGGAAAACAATTAACTTTTTTTTTTTTAAATGCGAGGACATGTTCACTGATGAGATCAAGCTTCTGATAATGGAAAATAAATTTTTATTATCGAGAGAAAAGCTAAACTGAGTTGCCACCATTTGAAGAAATATCGTAAAAAAGCATTTAAAATTAAAAATAAAATATAAAAATGGAAAAAAATAAAAAAATAGCTAAAATGGGCACAACTACAAATAAATAGCTTTCATTTAAAAAAATAATTATCAAAATCGGCTGAGTAGAAAATTCAGGGATGATGACACGACATTTTTAGCTTGTCTGAAAGAAATAGCATCGGAGGCTAATAAAATAAAGATATTTTGAAATACTGAAAGTCCCCATATTTGAAACATGAACGGAAACATATTTTTTAAACTCGCATGCTAAATGTTGCATTAAAAAAGTATATTTAATGTTTACTCTCGTCACAGATATTATGCCTTCAGGCATTTGTTTCATTTCCCCGTATTATCAGCAGTTTATTCTTTGATCTGTTTAAGGCATCGATAATTTCCAATGCCAACAATATTTGTTGAATCTTAAATATATAGGAAAATTTTGGCATCAAATATAAGACTAATAATACATAGTGTAACTACATCCAAATTAATTTCCTTGAAGCATTGTTTTTGTTTTGTATCTGTATCCATATAAATTTGATTTAAACGCTCGAAAGGCTTTTTTTATTCTCATTAGTTTCACACTAGGTTTAACGCAGATAAAAGCAAAAAGATATAAAAATACATCTTCGCGTTACATCAAAGAAACTTTTAAAATTACTCCCAATCTTATAATTACATTTGTAAACAACTGTGTATCAAGGAAGGACATTTTTATCTGCACACACGTCTTGAACTATAAGCAAACAGAAAGCTCAGAAAACCAGTGAAGTAAGATTGAATGGAACGAGATTTTTGAATAAGCTTGACGAATTTGAGCTCTTAATTTAAACAGGTTTTAATGAAATTTTAAATTACGGACTGAGTTATTTGATATTAAATATATCTTAATGAAGACGATGAATAAAAAACTTTGGCTTAGAGCACTGAATTTATTTACTTGGTTAAAACTATTAATTATAATTTCATTAGATCAAAATTTTAAGATACTCTGTAAATAGTTTTTTCTTCATTAATGAAAAAGAAAAAAAACTATTATAACCTTTCGATCTTTAAATATATTTAAAAGAAATACAAAATATATCCATAAACAAAATTTAATTAATGAAATTTATGTATAGTAATTCAATTGATTTTTTCAAAATGAATATTTTTTGAAATAATTGAGTTTAGTATTCAATATTCTCGTTTTTTATGACTTAATGTTTGCACCTTTTTATCTATTTTTGTTCACAAATAAAATTGATTAAAATTTTAGCTTTCAAATTTTTAACAAGTATAAATTTCAATTATTTTATTTTTACGATCATCCGATGCATTTAAAAAATGTTGGTAATTAGTTTACAAAAATATATTACATATTTTAATTAATTTACAGCAGCGCAAGTACATTTATATATATATAAAGAAAATTGATTATTATTGGATTGTTTTTTAAATTTCACTGTTGCTTGAAGTATCAGCATGTAAATAAATAAAAAAAAAATATATAGATGTAACAGAAATACGGAAAATGATATTTATTTTTAAGCTAGCAAGTAAAATAGTGGTATAAAAAATTAAAAATTACTACTACTACAAATAATAATAATACTTTTATTCAACAACAGAGCAGAGATGAATTCAGTTTAAAAATAAAAAACTATGTTTTGACTAAATATTTCAATTAATACTTAGTAATAATATTCAATTTTTAAATGCTAAAAGGTGAAAGATTAAAACTTTTAAAACAATAACATAGTTGACTGTTGATAGGTTTCGACTCTACCCAAGTCATTTTCAAAACAAACAAACAAAAAATATTATAAAATAATAAAATAAATAATTTATTTTATTTGTTTTTATTATACAGTCGAAACATATCACTAGTCAAATAAAATTATATTATTCTTTTTAAAGTTTTAAACTCACCTCTTTTAGCAACTGGAAGTATAATACTATTTTTGACTTTCAAGATACATAAAACTTTATAAAAGTATAAAATTTTATGAAAAAATTAAATAAAAAAAATAACGTAAAAGTTTTTCTTATCTAAAATTATCGATGTTGCTTTGTGATTATGATATTAGCTTTCTGAAGTTTTACACTTTCAGTTGAGGAAATGCAAACAATTTCCCACTCTTTTAATTATTTACTTTCTATTACTCTTTTATCAAAACCTATTCTAATAACATTTCCTGTAAAATATATATTTGATAGAATACATACTTTAAAATATTTGTAAAAAAAAAAAAAAAAAAAAAAAAAAAAAAAAAAAATGTATCTATGGTGAGGAAAAAAGAAAATCGATATATGGTAGTATTTTTTAAGCTATTTAATTCGCTATTTCGACAAATCGAAACTATATTATAATTTTTAATTTTATGACTTAATAACAAACCGATGACAACATGGTGATAATACGTTATAATAATTATAATTATAATCATAATTATTATGTCATATTCCCTTGCTTTGTGTGTATTTACATATAATTACTATAACATCATAAAAAATCCATTTCGTGTTTAAAAAATTTTTGTATCGTTTATTACTAAAATTTTAGTTATTAAAATAATGTAAATATTACTACATCACAGTCATGTATTTTTTTTTCAAGATATTTCCTTTAATGAAAAAATTTCAATTTCAAAAAATTTCAATACTCATTTTTTTTTTTTAAGAATAACATCTTTACAATGCTCATTCGACGAACTAAAATCTAATTACAGTTTAGAATTCCACGGTACGCCTCTAAAGTCGACGATGACATGGTGATAAAAAACTATATCTTTATTATTATATTTTTATTAATATGTCACAGCATTTTTCTTCTTTGAATATGCTTGTAAACTATCATTATTAATTTATTTGTTAAAATATATTTAAAATTTAACATTATTTCCTTCATTTATTATCTAAAATCTAATATTATTTCCTGCATTATTTAAACTTTATTTGTTTAAATAATACAAATACTAACATCGGTACATGTATTGAGGGAAAAGGGGAGGGGGGAAGGATACTCAATTGCACTTCTATTTGTAAAATCCTTTTCAACAATTCTGTTCTCACGCCCCTATTTAAAATCATTGAAGACATTTTTTAGTGGTCAAACACTTTTCAACTTGAACACCATCTGACGCCTCTTAATAAAAAACACAAATTAATATTTTCCCACATTTATGAGATCTTCGCTTTCTTTTGCGGCTGCATAATCACGCCCATTACCGCTCTCTTTTCTAGCGTGTGTTGATCACACGACCCTTTCCTGTAATCTCGAGGTATACCAGCTGTTTTGAAGGATGGGTGGCACGTGACTCGGGGGTTGCGATAACTCTACCGTGAAAACGGTCCAGAATGGAAAGTGTGAAACAGGTACTTTGGGTAGGTTGTCTATAAAAATTACCTTCTCCTTAGTTTTTCAAATAGCATTTCTATGAAGAAGTTATTGTTTCATCATTTTACAAAGATATATGCTTATCTACAGGATAAATACATCATCTCTTTATGCGCTGTAAAAAAAAAAAAAATATATATATATATATATATATATATATATATATATATATATATATATAAATTTTCTCTTAATCTACGAAAATATGAACAAGCCACGGATGAAAATATAAAATAAACACTTCCGAATTACCCGCTATTCCAAAAAGCATTCGTTATCTTTGGAATTCTCAAAAAATAATAGGGACAGTTAAAGCTAATTATTCCACTTAACCCTTTGCTTCCCAAATTATTATTTACATCATCTAACAACATTTTTTTTTCTATTACTATGATACGCTAAAATATATAGCAATAAATAAATAAATAAATAAATATATATATATATATATATATATATATATATATATATATATATATATTCGAATTATGGCTAATTACTTGATGCGGTTCTTCAAGAGTACCGTTGGGCCATAACGCTTGGACAAAAATCGAGACTTTTCTTAACTTTTTACTCTAACGTATCATGCATATATCTTGTATATATATGTGTATGATGTATATATGACTAAATGATGATAATGATGATAATGGTGCATCATCAGTGAGCATTTAGCCATCAGAAGAATATGCTATAATCGTAACACTGCTATCCGATTTGAAGCATTTCTGAAAGAAATTTCCAAACTTTTAAGTAAAAAACTTAAAAGAATTCATAAAAATACTGAAAGATCTATACTAATAAAATAACAAATCGCTCTGTCTGCGTGTGTGTGTGTGTGTGTGTGTGTGTGTGTGTGTGTGTGCGATGGCTAGCAAAATCTATGGGACGTACGAAGCTCAAAATTTTTATGAGAGTAGCCCAATATCTCTCCTGATGCACCTGAGCTTCAGAATTTCGAAATTCTATTTATTAACTGAGTAATTAATTAAATTCCAAAGATCACTCTCATAAAAAATCGCCTTTTTTCTTCTTTTTTTCTCTTCATTCAGTTATGGTTGGTTGGTTGCATAAAATTTTCGCATAAATAATTAAAAAAGCTGGGAATAGACCTTTAAAATTCATAGACTGGCAAACTGTCAGTTTAAATGATGATTTTTTATCACAACGGTTGTAAACCATGGAGGAAAAAGATAGGTGGTGGTGAAGTGAACCGAAAAAAGGGTTGCAATATTAAATCATTTATCGCTCAAATTTTAATGTCCCAAACAAAAGCATGTGGAAGTGATTTTGTATTAATAAGACGAATTGAAAGAAATGAATTACAGCCGAAGCGTATTTTATGAAGAAATAGTAATTTTTTAAAATGGTCTTTTTTCTATTATATTATTTATTTTTAAAAAAATGTTTGCTTTTAAAATAATTGAAATTGATAAATTCGAAATAATTAAATGTCAAAATAAAATAAAATAAAATATTGAAAACATTTGATTTGAACTAAAAATTGTATTACTAAAAGGTTTCTTTTTTTTTCAGAACTTTTTAATACTTTATAACGTAGATGAAAATATGGTTTTAATATAACAACATATTAATAACTCTATATCAATATATAAAATATATTTATGAAAACATTCTTTTAAAATCATGCGCGAAAACTTAAATAACAAATATTAGTCTAAAATCTAGATTTCAGAGTGCAGACGATTTTAAGACATTAACGAAAGAATGCTAACTTTTCAAGCAAAATCTTAAATGATGCTTCTATATTGATATTTCAAAGTGACGGCTAGGTTACATTTATGTTATATTTAAGTTACGGTAGGGTAATGTTAAGTCGCAGTTAGGTTACAGACAGATTATGGTTATGGTACAAAAGTTTACGGTTAGGAATTTGTCCACAGAGTCAACATTACGCATGCTTTGATTAAAAATATACACTTTTGTTAAATGGCTCTGAAATTATAATACTATATACCAATCTTTTATCATCGCGTATCGATTCATTCAAGGTATAGTCGGATTTAAGAATGATATAATTAGTTTGAAATTCAAAATATTTCACTTGGGATTTCTATGTGAAAAAAATAATTAGTTACGTGATTTAACAGTGATTTTTACGGGTAAATATCAACACTTTAACACGAAACTAACGCAATCGTTGGATACATGTTCCCTCCCGTGTTTTTCATTGCTCATTTTAAGTATTTTTAGAGCTTAATATTAGTTGTTGTTTTTAAAACCGATTTTTCACAAAGTCAGCTGCAACGTATTTCAGACAATGCATTTCTGCATGCTTCCAGTTATTGATAAAATCATACAAATTTCAAGTTCGTTTAATATTGTTAATACGGACCCGGGCAACGCCGGGCGGGTCAGCTAGTGTTTTAATATATTAGTTTGTATTTTTTTTTTTTCCATTTTTATTTATGAAAATGGAACATTTTTTCTAAAGATTTTTTTTCTTGCTTTATTATTCATCAGCATTTTGCTTTATTTATTATTCATTTATAAAAGCAAATTTTTCTAATGCTTTAATAGAAAATGAAGGTATACATAAGAACATAAGACAGGGATTAACACTTTAAGTCCCGACGGTGCTTTAAAGTACCATTTTTTTATATCAATTATAGAACTCTCACATTGAATGCATTCGCATTTGTAATTTTAAGAACAATGGTAAATACTTCCCTTGACAATCACTAGCGAGAAATAACAATTTCAGTAAGCTGAAAATTATTCATGAAGCTATTTTGACGCGAATGAGTATCAAATGAGCATTAATTTTGCTTTTTCTTGTCTAACATGGTATCCCTAACTTTTGCTTGAGTGATAATACTGCATTTTAAAGGTAAGTCTATCATACTTTTTTCTTGATTTAAATAAATCAGCTGAGAATATGTTATGCTAAAATATTAATGTTAAAATAAATTCCTTTTAAGTTTGTCCACTTTATGAAGCGCTTTTAAAGAGGTACTTTGGAGTGAGATATACACAAAAGATATATGCATGATAAGTCGTGTAAAAAAAAAAAAAAAAAAAAAAAAAAAAAAAAAAAAAATGTTTGAATTATTACATTAAATAATCAAATGTAATTAACAAAAAAAAAAAAAAAAAAAAAAAAAAAAACTGAATCTTTTATTTTTAGTGCATTTATCTTCCAATATATCATTGTATTACAAGGGGGAAAAGTTTCATGAGGTTATTTTTTAAATTCATAATTTGGGATATAAAAAGTTAGCAAGAAAATTTTAAAAATATGTATTTTAAAGATTCATGAAAAAATGTTCGTAGAACTCTTATAATAGGTAAAATACCTTAAAGCTGATATATTAAGGATACTGGACAGTGATGTGCTTAAGTTATTTCTTTTAAAATAATTCGCGTGCAAAAAATTTTTCTACTAAAAAAAAAATATTTTTTTTATCATGATGTTGCATTTTATATTTAATCAAATTTTCATCCTTCAAATGAAAATTCAATTCAATCAAATCCTTCATTCCTTTCAATTGATGTACCTATATTTCTTTTTTTTTTCATAATTATAATTTTTAGCACTTTCTAACTGAGTTGAAAAGTATTTATGCATTCGGTTTGTCTGTCCGTCTGTCCGCGCTCTAACTCTGTAAATATGCTCGGATCGTCATGAAATTTTTATGTGTTATTGACATTTACCCTAGTACGAACTCTTTTGAAAATGAAGTTTCTACCATGATTAGTTTATTTACAGGAGTAGTCAAAAGTTTACCGTTACATTACGGCCTATGGAAAAAAATCGTTTCAAATGAATTTTAAAGATGTTACACCCAGTCAACCATATTAAAATTTATATTCATTTACAAAAGGCATTAAAATATGAATTCTGTAAAAAATGCGGTGAAAAAATATTCATTTACAGGGACACGCAAAAGAATTCCATTACATAATGGTAAAAGGGGAAATTGTGTGCGACATATTTTAACTAAGTTAAACAATTTCATATATAATAAAATTGATGTATATAACTGGGGCTTAATATACATTATACGATACAGTCATGCATAATATGAAATACATAGCATTTACAGTACGCACAAAAGATTTCAAATAGTACACTCTTTCCGAAGTACTGTACATGTATCCGATGATAGCTGATGGATGAATGAAATGAATTTTAATTAAGATATGTACGTTTAAGTTTCACTAAATCTATGCATATTATATGGTGAGTATAATTACTATAGTTGATATAAAGGGCTGCACAAAAGAGGTCGCAAAAGTTACTGAATATGAGCTTAAATTACTTAAAGGTGGTTTTTAAATAAGTTATGCATTTTTACGCTGAACTGCATTCATTTAACTAAGAAATGTTTGTAGAATATAGATAAAACGATATACAGTGCCGCGCAAAGAATTGAATACATGGACGCTTTTGAATGACCGGCAGATCAAATACAGGACTGTTCAACAGTGTTGGAATACATATTTGGCTATATACAGTAAAATCTTATTGCCCTCAATGGCGAAGTTAAGGATTTCATGAAGTGTTGGAAAGTGCTTCATAATCTATGTTTAACGCATGATTTTTCTTACTTGTTATAATATTCGTTCATAAGCTTAATCTTTTGCACTTGAGAGGTGATTTTCACTGGCTGTTAATGTTCCACGTAAATGGGTGCTTCAAATGCTCTGGACACCAGTATTTTGAACTAATTTTCTTCGCTTATCTAATAACCGAATAATCTGTGATAAAATATGGCGAAATAAACTTTACGATATTAGTGGTGTCCAAAGCATTTTGCATCCTGATTAACAAGGGACACCTAACGATAATAGTGGTGAGTTAGAGTCACCTCTCGAGTACAAAATGTTAACATATTATAAAATAAATTTTTTATCGAGTTATGGATTACGGAAATTTAAGATATTATATTATTAATTTGGTCATTGTTACGTTTTAGATCACCTCCTTAAATAATTTTGGTAATTTTTCAAACAGCTATGTTAACATTAAAAAGTGTCAAAATCAATACGCGGTAGGGAGGAAGAAAACATTTTTTATTGGCGACGTGAAATTTTTCTTGGCTACCATTTTTTCCCAATATTCATAATCTTGCTAATAATTATAGTTGGAGTTGAAGATTTTTAGATTTCCTTTCACATTCTCAAAGTATGCAAATACTTTATTTTTGTATACTTTAAATCTGATGAGTTGTAAATAGAATATCCAGCATCTAAAATTATATTTATAAAGTTTTTTAATAGTGATAAAAATAGTCTCATAATTGATGTCGAAAAATTTTTTGGTTGTAATATAAATCAATATAGAGTTTAAGACTTTTGAAAGTATGGAAATGTTTTTTCTGTAAAACTTGTTTTCCTACAATAAGAGTTTGCTCGCACAGAAAGAAGATACGGAGGAAGATCGGAAATTTAAACTATCTGCTTTCCAATGCAATTACAAACACATTTGTAAACGAATAATAATAATAATAATAATAATAATAATAATAATAATAATAGTAATAATAATAATAATAATAATAATAATAATAATAATAATAAAATTAGATATTTTTTAAGTTTATTTGCGAATCGAATATTTTTTTATCATTTTTTCCAAAAAATATGATCCAATATTGCACAGATTTTTTTAAATATACGACATTGGTGGAATCGTCACAATAAATAAATAGAAATGGAAATGAATTTAGAAATGTGTCAAATAGATTCAATTTGTTAACCATTTCTCCACTGGAATTAAAAAACTTATATATTTTATAAAAAATTAAGACGTTTAATTTAATATAAAAGAATTTTAGAAAATATTCCAGCATTTTTAAAATAACTCAATTTTGCCAACAGTTTGAGTCGTGCCAGATTGGCGCGATTTTTTGTCGCAGCTCGGGTTAACTAATTATTTAATATATTCGGATTCAGTTTGATTCTTGTGGGACAGGTTCAGTTTAATCTGATTTTTCACAACAATACTGAAATACCGTTTTAGATTTACAAAATTACATATTCGAATGTAAACGACTATTTGGATGTTTATTTTTTACACAAAAGATTAATTTGATATTAGAAATATCTTTATAGATTATCATTTTTTTATATAATTACATTAAATTCTGGACATATATATATATATATATATATATATATATATATATATATGAGTTATCTTTTCAGTTTAGTTGTTTAATCATTAATTTATCCACATTTATTTATTCTTTATTTCTTTCTTTGTTTTTTCATTTGCTTTGTGTACATGCTATACATAATTGACTTATTAGCACATGAGTTCTTTTATTTGTATATTATTTACTATAATGGATTAATTTTTAAAAAAGTAAGGTAATTATTAATATAATTGTAAAAACTAGTTCTCCCTTTGAAAATATCTTTTAATACTAATAACTTTGCTAAATTATAAATAGGAAATTTCTTTGAAAACATCTGCAAAATTTATATATATATATATATATATATATATATATATTTTTTTTTTTTTTGGTATAACATAAATCGCTTTTAAATTATTTCAGTGAAGAATGTAAAAAAATTGCACATGTTTACAAGAATATACATATATAATGAAATTCGGAATTTGATTAAATTGTTTTATTTTAGTTATTTATTTGCTTTTCATAGATTTCGTTTAAAATTTTTTCGTTTATCATACATTTAAATAGGCTACCAATATTTTTAGAGGGATATTTTTTAGGAACTTTAGAGTTTAAAAAATGTATTTCCTTCATCGATATTCAATAAAATTATTAATGAAAATTTTTTATAAAAATTATTTATTAAAACTATTTCATGAAAATTTTTTACAGAAATTATTTATGTAAAGAATTTTATTAAAATTTATTATTTATTAATAGTAATAAATTTGATTATTTATCATAATAAATACATTGTATTACATTATATTAAATTTCCAATAATAATAATTTTAGTTATTTATTAAATTATTTTCATAAAGTTATTTATTAAAAACAATTCTATAAAAAATTGTTTGAAAATGATTTTCTTAGTAATCACAAAGGTGATATGATTGTGGTACGAAAATAAAATCTCTTACAGTAATATGATAATATAATGTGTTTAAGTCGGAAAAAATTCATTCTCTGTTCCCTAGGAATACGTTCCCTGTAAATATCGTTTTATCAAAAGATATCATCCTCAAAGAAGAAAAATGACTATTTTTAAATATACCTAAAAATTGTATAGTGTCCTCAAACATTGGCAAAATCCCGTTGACAAAAATTACACTATTATTAAGCCTACTAATGTGCTGATGGTGTGTTTCGACTCAAAAAGCACATTCAGAGTTTCTAAATCTGCGGCTTTTTGGACACAACTACATTGCAAAAAAAAAAAAAAAAAAAAAAAAAAACTGTTAAATTAGTCAGCAGTTTTTGCTGTAAATTTAACTTTTTTTTTTTCCCAGCAAAACTGTTATTTTTTCTTAAATCGCTAAAGTGTTCCTATTAATTGGCAGAGCATTTTCAGAATTAAAATATTGGTAGGAAACTTGGGAGCTCTGCATATATGAAAAAATGTATATTCGAAATGAGAATTAAGCGCAACTTTGGATGATTGTATATCAGTGTGCTATAAGTACGCAGTTCAACATCTTTTATCTTTTTTTTTTTTTTAGCTGATGTCATCATGATGTTGAATATTTTAAAAATTCGTTATCTTTAATTCTAATAAAACGTAACTTAAGATAATATTTTCTGACAGTAATTTATAGTATTTTATTAAAGATGTATAGATGTAACGATGTAACTTTAGTAAAGATGTATCAGTAGTTTTTATCGAAATACTTTTTGAAGTTTTTAAAAAGCCACCCCATCATGAGCAATAAAATTTCTGTATATTTTTTAAGAGAAAGTTTGAAATAAAATTAATACACTCTAATTAATAAATCAAAGAAAAAATGCTTAATCTTGCCTTTACAATAAGATTAATTTTAATTACTTCTCACTCTCTTTTTTTATTTTGAGAGAAATACTTTTCGTTATTTATTTTCTGTTATTTATACTTTGCATTCAGATTAATACAATTAAAATAAATGATGACCTATATGGTATATTACACGAAATGTATATTAGAGTCATTGTGGATTCTATGTTACATAAAATAAAGACTTTTATCTCGTTATTGAGTAATTCAACTTTGCATTCAACTAATTAACTTACTTTCAAATAAAAAAAAGGGATCATAAAAACACGTTTTGGCATAGGTTACAGAAAATTCCCCTCTATTCACATTGGGAAATAAATAAATAAATTCGCGTTGTTTAAAATTCGGTTTTTAAATAAAATTTTACCGTATAAAAAGTCATTATTTTTAACTTTTAAGTAATTTTTTCCCTCAAAAATATTATGTTTATGTTTAAAATTAATTTTATGTTTACTTTTAAACTTAAATTTTAAATTTATCATAACCATAAATGCAGTTTTTAACAGTCTACATTTCCATTTTGTTACATTCTATTTTTCTACTTCTATTTTAAATAAAATTTTATCTATTTCATTATTTTATTTTTAAATTTCAACTGAAAAAATGCAATTATTATGTTTTTTTTTTCTTATTTATATTTTTTTCATCATAATAAATATTGCATAAAAACAATATTTATTGTATTACACTAATTTTAAATAAGCCTCCTTAGAAAATAAATATCTTTTAAATATGACTTTAAAAAATAATACATGTTCATAAAATTAATTTTAAAAAATCTTTGAAACATATTAATTAATATTTGCTTTGATTTAATGTATTTTTTATGTATTTCAATGAAAATTAAAATATTGTAGTGGGCCAAAAATGTTTACGTTAATGAATATATTTTAAAAATTTTAATGAATTTTCACAATTTAAATGGCTTATTTATATTTTTTCATAGATGCTTCCTTTTCCTTTTCTTTTTGTTTCTTTATCCATGTAAATTTATTTTTTTTTAAATCTTCTTACATAATTTATATATGTACTATAAAAATAAGGCATATAAAACTACAAAATGCAGTACAAAATGAATCAAAATTTTGAACGACTGCTAGCTTTCATTTTAAAAAATGAAAAGAAAAACAGTAAGAAAGTAGAAAGAGTAATATTTTAAAAAAGTTTCAAATATTAAAAATGTTTTATTCCGAATATCTAAATTGGTAATATATATATTATTATTAATTTTATATATTGAAAATCTATTTTCGAAGTTTCAATAATTAAAATTTACATTATATAAAAAAATACTTTGATTACAATGATTAAGTAATAATTTTCACAGATTAAATTAAAAAAATATAAGCTATATTAATAATTTTTTAATAATTATTAAAATTTTGCTATCATTATATTTTATATTGGTTACAAAAATATATATTAATATTTTTCACTCATAATTAATTTTTAACATATTAATATATTTTATCATTATTAACCTTTATTAAATTATTATATTTTATTTTATTGTGATGCGTTATATTATATTATATTATATTATATTATATTATATTATATTATATTATATTATATTATATTATTAATAAAGTGTGATTGGATTATAAGTTTATTTTGTAATAATATTCAATAAAATACCCCTGATAAAAAGTTTTATTTTAATTTAACTTATTAACATTAATTTACTAATGATTAAAATTGTCCAATAGCCGCGGTAAGAAGTCATTTTGATATGCTGTGCCTTTCAGTTTTCGCACCTTGATCAGGACAATCTGTAAAACTTGTTTCTCCTTCACAAGCGTTCACATGCAGAAAAAAGAGGTTGTGTGCATTTGGGTCCAATAAGAAAAATTTTATGTAATGAAACTGTTGGTCAAATTCATTCAAATCCAAATTTTAGTTTGAGCTACATTTAATTAATTTAGTTAAAATACTTTAAATTATACTCTTATTTTAACTGTTTATTTTAAAGGTAGGCAAGCCTTTTTTTTTTGGGGGGGGGGGTAATTAAAACATATTTTTCTTTACAAATTAACATGGAATTTTTGGTTTTAATTATTTCATAATAAAGATCTTTTAATATCAATATAAATTTGTTACTAATTTATTTTAAATGCGTTGATTTTTAAATTAAGGCAAGTGCACTTTGAATAAAATTATTATTATTATTTGTTTTATTTTGCACAATATTAACAAGACGATCAAAATTTCAGCATAAATGCTTTAAAAATCTTCAGTATTTAAATAAAAATTATATCATTTAGACATTATATCATTTTAGACATACAACATATTTCTGAATATTGTTTTCTATTTTTTCTTTCTTTCTTTTTATTTAATTATTTATTTATTTACAAGAATAAATTTGTTTCTTTGTCTTAGAGTAATTTTTAAAAGAAGAAAAGAAGAAAATAAAATAAATGACGCATAAAAAATCTGTTATTGTTTACTAATATTTTAATACCCACTCAGAGTAAACCATTCAATATTTTAGCAATAAAATATAATAGATTTATTCTATTTTCAAAATCAACGTTTCATTTATGCACTTTGTAAGACTTCAACTTTAATCTTTATTTTGGAAAATAAATAGTAAAATTAATTAGAAAAATCAATAATGAAGAAACAGTCAAAAATATTACTTTTAGAGAAAATTATCTTTTAAAACTAAAGCTTTTAAAGAAAGAATATTAAGAAGTTATGAAATATCGAAACATTAAAAAATAATATACAGCATTAGCGGCATAATTTGATCAGTACAAAATTTTACTAAAGAAAAAATATTTCAGAAATTAAATTTCTAAGTAAGGTACCCTGGGGTAATAACGCCAGGCGGGGTAATAACGCCAAGTGCTCATATTTTGCATAATTATGAAATAATCAGGTAAATGACACCCATGTGCTCTGCGCAAAAGGGTTTTGAGTCATATAAATCGCAAAAAACAGTTTCAAGTTAATTTGTTTCATTTTTAGGTCTTATTGTTTTTACAAACAACTAAAATTAACGCTTGATCTAAAATTTGCGACATACGTTTTGTGATGTGAAGACTATCTTTTTATCCGGAAATGCTTTGTTAATTACATAAATTTGTAGTGCATTTCATGTACTTTTAAAATGTTGTTGAAGATTTTGGATATCTTCTCGAGATAATTTGCAATTTAAAATGTACTGCGCAATAACTATATCGGGGTAATAACGCCAATCCTTGACATTAATACCCCGGTTGATTCCCTACAGTGGCAGAGCTACATCCTAAATACTGATTCAAATAAACACAGTTAAAACTGTGCAATGTTTCTCATATTTCGATTTAAGCGGTCCTTTTTAAGCAAAAAGAAGCTCACGGTCTGATATTCTTTTGCCTCATCCCCCCCCCCCCTCCCACACCACACCTTTATTTTTCTTACACTTTCACAAAAAATTGAACATTTTCAATAGCTTAGAATGCAATTTGTCACTTTCTAAGTTTGTAGAGTTTGTATTTTTAGAATTGGGCTATCTACATGCAATTATTTCATCTTATTTCATAGTTTTGTTTGCATGGCGTTATTACCCATACAGGTGGGTAATAACGTCAAATAGCATTGGTCAAGAAAAAACGCCATTACATTTTATGAATACATATCTGTTAAATTATTTTATTTTATATAGATAGTCAATGAGTTGCTGTATCAGATCCTATATTTGTTTGAAAAATACAATCTAAAACTAAGCCGTGAAAATTGGTAGAACCTTAACGTGGCGTTATTACCCCAGGGTACCTTATATCAGAAAAATTAATCAACTAAAAAAATATTTTTGTGGATATCCAATACCTATTAGAAAATTCTTTAATCTTCATATATACATATATAGTACTATATATTTTAAATTTCATGTAAAAGTTCGTTATTTTTTTAAAATAGGATTTTAATTTTTAAAATTTATGAAATTTCAAAATAATACATAACAAGAATGTTAAATACAGTTTCAAAATTTTTTCTTTTATTTATATTGTTACTTGCGACCTGTAAAAATTATTCAAAGACATTAAAAGTGTATAAAATTACAAATATATATTGCATGTGAATTTTTATGGCAGTGATATAGAGAAATAAGATGCGAAATTATTTATGAAATAAATATATTAAAAAATGCTCATTCTAACATTTTAAATTAATTTTTTTGTGAAAATAGGTAAAGAAGTCTGCATTAATTTATTATTTAAAAGAGTTATATGCTTAAATATTCAATTATGAAAAAAATAGATGTTAAATTTGATAAAGATATTTAAAACGCCACTCTATATTTTAAGTTTTAAATCCAACTTTAAAAAGAAAATAATGATAAAAAAAAAAAGTTTTTCTTGTTTAAATCCCCACTTCTTTTTGGGGCTTTTAAATGCAATGTTTTATTTAAAACTCAAACGTTAGCATGTTGACATTGATTGAAAATTTAATAAAAAAAATATTTTAAAGTGTTGCGTTTTTCAGAAGTTTAAAATTACTATAAACTAAAAAATATAGAATAGAAAATATATAAGCTAAAAAATGCAAGTAAATGAAATATATAAACTGTTTGGCTCTGAAATTGGTTATGTGATATTTTATTTTTATAACTGAGCAAAATAGTTATATCCATGAGTAATTTTTAAAAGAAAGGACTTTCTCTAAATCTTTACTCCGATATACAATAACAAATAACAATAATAAAAATATATATTACATGGGATTATATATATATATATATATATATATATATATATATATATATATATATATATATATATATATATATATGTATATATATACATATTGATTTTGTAACATATTCCTCTTTATGAGTTTTATCAAAGCTGCTTGTGTAACATTTTAAATTTTATATCAGCGTAAAACAATGCTTATCTTTAAGCAATTTTTATAGAAAATTTAATTTTCTAAGAGTTTTTTACTCT
This sequence comes from Maratus speculifer, assembly GCA_964019185.1. Classification (NCBI taxonomy): domain Eukaryota; kingdom Metazoa; phylum Arthropoda; class Arachnida; order Araneae; family Salticidae; genus Maratus; species Maratus speculifer. The sequence continues at coordinate 21,643,723 of OZ025291.1, forward strand.
GTGTTGAGAAAAAAATAATCAAAAAGTTTATTAATATTATGTAATTTCTCTATATTTTATATATTGATTTTGAAATAACATTCGCCGCCATGCATTAGATTAAAATAACCAATCCTTTTATCAACGCTAAACAATTTTTCTGTCCTATAAATATCTGCAGACTTTATCGTAGTTTATTATCTAATGCTCCGAAGACATTTCTCCAAGATGCTATCATCTCGTGAGATAGTTGGATCACCGGCATCATTATAAGTATTTCTAACACTTGTAAAAGAAAAATTCCTTATCCCGCAAACTTAATCTATTAAACCCCAAACTCATTTCTTTCGAAGGTATCCTCCCCCAATTCCTTTTCCACCCAATCGGAACGCTCTCTGACGCGGGAGTGCATGCGCACTCCATTGCTTACTTTTCAATAATCCACCACAGACCTGATTACGTCCGCGTATGATTTGATTGGGCTCGCAAGCACAGATATCCAATTCTAGGTGAATACACCCCCTTGTGCTTTAAACACAGAAAGAACAAAGTTTGGGAGTCTATGGCTGGGCCGTGATGCTCTGACTCTGATTATTCACATCTTCAATAATGATGCGTCCGAACGATAGGAAGGTTCTTCACTTGTGTCCCGTGCAGCACGTGACAGTCTTACCGCTAAATGTCCAGCTCTAATGAGAAACTGGTAAAAGAATTCTTCATTCACCTTGCTGAAAAAAATGAGGTGTGAACTCTATAAATATATCTGAAAATAACTTTTTGCAATTAAAGTATTCCATATTGCTTTTGCCAACTAGAGATCAAAATATTTCTTCAAATGTAAGTTTTGTTAAAGAGTTTTAATAATGAATATTTCATCCAAAAAATACTTTGAAATGAACTTGATTTGAAGACACTGAAGAAAAAGAGAAAAAGAAAGAAAAAGAAAAAAACTTTAACTAGTAAAAAAATCTTTCATTATCTGAAAAATTGTAAATATTTTTAATCTATTAAAGTATCATGTACTATTTTTTACAAGTAGAAGTTAAACTATCTCTGCAAATATTGATCATGTGTTAGTAATAGAAAGTTTATTAATGAATATAACGCAAATCCTCTTAAAAAAATACTTGATCTAAAGGTACCAAACAAAACTTTCAGCATCAAAACGTTTTCTGGGCAGGGAGTATCACGTTTAATTCTTATAAATAAATCCTATGTTAATTCAGAAAATTTAATTAAAAGGACATTTATCTACTAAAGATATGTATACAAATGTTTAGAAGTTTTTCTGCCATTGACATTCGTTGAAAGAAAAAAAAATATTTAAAATGATTGGTCTTAGTCGTTCTCCAGGTATAGGACACGTTTCTTCAGAAACAGATCGTGAAGATTCTCCTCCACCTGCTCCTGATGTCACAGCGGTGAGTATACTTCTCTTTTGTCAAAGTTCATCTTTTTGTCTGTGCAATTCTAATTCTTGTGATTCGAAAAGAAAAATCATAATCATTACTATGATTTATAAGTAACGTACTTTCTTTTTTTTTTCAATTAAGTATCTTTATAGGATTTATAAAGAGAAATCATGAAAATTATTATCATTACTTTAGCTTTAACATTTGTTTCACAGCTCTTCGATTTGTGCAATTATGATTATTTTCCTAATTTGTTGAGAAAAATTATAAAAATTGCAATCCATAATAAGAAACTCCTTATTTTTAGTATAAAATTTATTTTTCTTCAGTTTTTGTAAGGATAAATTATGAAACGAGCTTCCATTCACGAGAAACAGCTTTAAATTACGCATTAATACTTCCTTTATGTTTTGTAAAATAAGGTTATAAAATTCACAATGCCTCATAAGAAATTTATTTCTAATTTTACTGTGTTTTTAAATATATTTTTAGTATTTGTAAAGATACATTATTGAAATCAGTTTAGATTATTTTAAAAAAAAAATCTTTAATTTTTGCTATTATGTATTTTTTTGGAAGAATTTGTCAACGAAAAAAAACTTAACACTTAACTAGCTTTAAGTTCTTATTAACAGAATAGAAAAACTTAGTTATTGTCTACAAAATCATTTAAAAACTGCAACAAATTTTCCTTGTTGAAAAGCAACAAATTTTCTAAATTTAAATTTAAATTTGTGTAACCGTAGTGAGAAAAAATGTATATTTGTTTTAGATTATAATTGAAATTATAAATTTATCAAGGCCCATATATGGTTCATTTTATTGAAAATTAATATAAATGAGAAAGTAGAATCTATTGAGAAAAATGCATTTTATTTTTTTTATTTTTTTTCTAATGATTTCAGTTATTTTAAAAATATGCAATCAGTATATCATATAATTAATGTAATTAATAACGTATAATTTTAAATTAAAAAATATTTCGAAAACTCGTCAAAAGACATATTGCATGAAGAAATTGTGAAAAATTAGTTTACACTGCAATATTTAATCTTTCGAGACAAGTTTTTTTTTTAAATCAAGCAATATTCCTAGGAAAGGATTTAGTTATAAAAATGATTCATTAGCTCTACAATTTCAGTTTAATAAAAATATTATTAAAACCACGTTCTTAACCTTAATCAGAATTTTTTCAAATATTATAATAGACTAAACAAATAATAGACTTGTGCATAAAGTGTGAAATAATTAAATTTAAAAAGAAAAATAAATTTTTTACTTTAAAGGTATAGAAGATATAATTCGTTTTTAATAAAATCAAAGTATTTTATTGCATTTTAAAACAAAACAAAAAATGAAAAACTTGAAAAAGACATGTTATACATTTAACATTTTTGTTAATACTTATTATTCCACAATTTTTTCCTTTACCCTTTATGCAGTGACGGTCCTTTTATGAACCACTGAAGAAAATTTAATATAAAATTTATTTACTCAGCCTGTTAATGAAAGCTTAAGTTTCTTTAGATGCAATAAACTCTGCACTATCAAATTTAGAAAGAGTAGCGAAACAGTCGAAGATAAATATTTTCAAAAAGTGGTAATACTCTTAATCGTTTTCACAGACATAGGTTTTCTTTTTAAGAAAAATGTTACATGGAACATTCTGAACAAAAAATCCTTTCAATTTACAGAGAGAATCATGATACATTTAAATATATTACTTTTATAAGATGTGGTATTTCCATAAGAGTATTTTTAGTTAAAAATCTGATAATTTTGTAAATATTAAAAAAAAAAAGTTACTGATATGTTTAATCAGTTTTAATTAAAAAAAAAGTTTTACTTTCACATTATATAACTTAAAAACTCCATTATATCTTCAGATATTAAAGAAGATAATTATTGAGGTGAAGCAGTTTCTTGATAAATAATTCCGTAGGTAAAAGGTTAAAGTGACCCCGGAAACAAAATTTCACTTTTATTTATTGATGGATATTCTTTGTTATTTTCATTTTCCTCGAAATGCATATTTATTTATATATCTCTTTTCAAACGCGAATTCTTTAAGAATTTTTAAATTTAATTTTTTGCCATGTTTATAATTTGAAAATATTTGAATATATATTCTGAAAAAAAAAAAAAAATCATTTTAAAATTTTTGAGTGGGCAAAAGAATAGATATTATTTTGACTTTGTTATTTATAAAAATATTTTTTTTAAATATATGATATTTAAGAGAAACTAGTATTTTATAAATATTTACGCGAATCATATTTTTACTTTTTTTCACTCTAGACAGAAAATATTTAAGAGAATTTAAAAATTTGTCACTGAAAGTATTGAACAAAGTATCATATTTTACGTATAGAGATGTAGGATCATCATTATAATACATCATACCTTAAAAGTAAACATTTTGAGGTAAACACATTTAAATCTTTGAGGTAAAGACCACAGTCAATACAGAATAAAACGAATTATATATTTTGGATAATTGTAAAATTTGCATGCTGTTTGCAACTTTTCATCTAAAAAACATCAGAATATATTTATAAAAAGAAAGTAAAAAAGGTTTTTTATTTTATTATATATATTTTTATTTTATTATACGTTATTTTATTACATATTATTATAATTTTATTATATATTTTTATTTTATTATTTTATATATATATGTATCGCATCATCTTAATGGAAAAATCTTTTGACTTCTTACCCCCCCTCCCCCCCCCCGAAAAAAAGAAATACTTTAAATTGCTGAAAATGTGCATAATGTAATTGTTTGATTTTAATTAGAAAACTAATGTTTACATTTTTATTTATTTCTAAAATTCTAAATATAATGAATATCTTGTTCTTATAGCACTAAAAATATATCTTAAGTTTAATTTTTTTCCTCTCTTATTTTAAAAATAAATCAAGAATCAATTGTCATCATGATACTACGTACAGTTTCAGTAGAATAATACATTCTTATCTGCAAATAAAGAGCATAATTTGTTTATATGGAATATTTCATAAAAAAAATTAAATTAAAACAACTTTGTGTTAGAGAAAATCTTTAGAAATACCAATATATCTGTCCTACCTCAAATTAACCCTTTCAGGACTATAAGCTAGATAAGAGTGAATATTTGTACATAACTGTTTATTTAAGTTTGTTTAGATGTAGAATAATTTAAAAATAAGAAATAAACATAGCAATGTGTAGGTTATTATTATTATTATTATTATTATTATTATTATTATTATTATTATTATTATTATTATTATTATTATTATTATCATTATTTTATAAGAAATATTTTTCCTAATGAATTATAAAGGTAACAAAAAATATAGTTAGTCTTATTATGCAATGTCTCTTATTTATTGGCTTATTATAAGAAAATATTAATTAAAATTATACTATATTGTTGTAGCAAATGATGTGTTAATCATGATATTCTATGAAACAAAGATGGACATTGCACATATTACAAATATTCGTATTATTTTCTATGCAGAGTTTAGCATAATTTGCACATCTTTTGCATAATTGCATTCAACATGTTTTATTTTGACATGTATAAAAAATGCAGATAAGGTTATAATTAAATACAAAAATCATCAATTTTAAAATGGGAAAAATATTTCCCTTAGTCGTGAAAGGGTTAATCTAACTATTTTATGTTCTTTAAATTTTTATGGTAGGAAATTAGCAGATTTTATACACTAATTACTTTTAAAAATATATGCTCAATCTAAACAAATTGATTATCAACTATATATAATTAAAATATAAGCTCCTTCAGTTTCATATTTTTAAAATGGTCGACATTTATAATAATAATAATAAAAAAAAAGAATTAACTGATTATAACAGTTCCTGTTAAATTCTGTTAAATTGAATAAAATAATGAATAGTGTTTCGAATGTCTCATAGAAATTTTGTTGCTTTTCCAATGCATAATGTAAGGAAACTGTTGCGAATGTATGTGTGCTCGAAGGAACACTATAGCTTCCAAACGGTACTTCTGATTCATTTCTCATTTGGTGAACATGTTGTAAATCTCCATAACAAGAGCTGTATATATTTTCACGGAAGTCTGCGGACGGAATAAGTATTTAATCCAGTTCCAAACCATTTTTTGACGGATTTCATAGGGAAAATCACAGATGAAACGTTACAGGGGATAAATGAAAAATATTGCAGTGATGTAATCAGGGGTTACTACTGAGGGGTAACGTCTTCATTTTCAAATCGTGATGTCCAGCATTCGAATCCAACCGATTATATTGCTTCAAATATATTTGCACATTCTATTGGCAAGAATTTATACATACTTTATTATTCTATTTTATAATTCGACCTGAAATAATGATAATAATTTTAGAATTAGTTCAATACATGAATTTAAATAAATATCTAAATTCTTGTGCGGAATAAATTCCAAATTTATTATTGTTATGTCTTTTTAAAATTTAAGTAGAATAAGAAAACAGAGTAGTAAACAGTGTACTACTTTGGAATTAAAGTAAAATAATAGATTTTTAGAATAATAGATTTTTTTAAAAATGACAAACTTATTTAATCACATGTTCACGTAAACTAGTTTCTATTTATATTTATGCTTATAAAATAGATAAAGTTCAATCAGTAACACGTTAAAGTTGCAAGAAAACAAATTTCCATGATTTACTCCACTTAACTGTTTTATATAAAATACTAACAAATACATTTTTATAAAATAAAATAATTTAAATTAATGTTTAAATATTAAAATAAAATATGTTGCTATTAATTTTAAAATATTTATCTGTTCAAAATTTTGGCAGTTTAATTGCTAGCAGATTTTCAGCGATGACTTTAATTTTCTTTTTTTTTTAGTTTCAATAACTGACATGCATTTGTTTTACAAACATGTTTGAATTCAACATTTTAATTCAAGTTATTTATGTTTTAAAATATTTCTTCTTTAAATTGGACGCATAACTTACAATTTTAAATATGTTAATATTCAATACATATTTTCAGCCTCTTTTTTTGAAAGAAACACAAGAAAAATTTATAAGATCATTTATTTCAAACATATAATTTGTTGTATGGTATACCGATTAGGATGAAAACGCCATAAAAATATATGTGATGCATCTCATCTTAAAGATAAATTTAGAATTTTAAATTTTAAATTAAAAAAATATTTTGGATATCTACATACATGAAAAAAAAAATAGAAAACAAAAGAAACTTTTTAAACTGTCAGTTCAAATCTAATTTTTATCTACATTTTGAATATTGTCTTTTTTAGTTCTTCTAGGCTATTTTACAAAAACCTAAAAGGATGTGTTTCTGTTATTTGAATTATATTTCGTTACAATATACGTTAAATAACGGTAATATTTGTAATTTATGTGGCAGAAAATATCAAGCTTTTACTTTCTCTTCATAATTTAGTTTAAGATAAAAATTCAGCTTTTTCAAGAAAGAAAAATAAATTATATCGCTTTACATTTCCTTTTATACTGTATGATACTCGAGATGATTGCAGCAAGATTCCGGAAACCATTTAAAAATGTATCATTCATTCACACATAAAGTAAATAAAATAAGGAAAAGAATAGGAAATTTCAGTTTCAAAAGATTGGAATCCCCATTAACTGTCACCTTAAGGATGTTTTTCTTGTTCAAATTTATGTTACAAAGTTTAAACCCTTTTATGCATATTTTTATGTTTGAAAAGATAGTAGAGATACATTAAATAAATTACTGTCTATAAAATTCACAAAAGGTATGCATTGTATTAATAATTTTTTTTATAAATATGATCCACTACTAATGATATCCCTATTTTGTAAAGCCAATAACTGTAACGAAGTGAACCAGTGTTCAAAAAGTAGTTGCCACCTTCTTTCATTTTGTCTAAACAAACTTAAATCTGTATTGAAAAAAATTCACACTTTTTTCACAGTATAAATATCCTATAATTCCTTTTAAATTAATAGATACATAGCGGGGGAATCCGTGATGACTTGTCACAATAGATTTTCTGAAGCGATCATCCCTATTCAGTTTGTAGGGCAAATCTTTCCGGCAAATAGATGACGTCCCAGGTGAAACAACTTTTACAGGGAGAATACGACAGAGCGGGAAAATTTCCCGACCCATACCACGAGCAGCGGTGTTCGATGACCCCAGTTCACAGAAAGAGTGGCGATATTTTTCTTTTCTTTTTGTAAAGTTACATCGCAATAAACATTTGCGATTTAACAGGAAAAAAATAGTTTAAAGATTTCATTTTAAGGAAAAAAGTGCCTTATAGTGGATTTTCTTTATGCATGAATGCACTTATGATTAACAAATGTTACTTAATTTTTTTTTTTAATTTACATTTTTAAAGCAATCTAGAGATTTTTTTTATGCATCAGAGTGGTTATGATTAACAAAAATTACTTAATTTTATTTTTAACATTACATTTTCAACACTAAATATTTTCTAACTAATCTAAGTATTTTCTTTAAGCATCAGTGTGGTTATGATTAGCAAATATTATTTCCTCTTTATTTTAAAAGTTACATTTTCTGGACTGATCTAAAGATATTTTTGTGCATCAAAGTGGTTATGATTAACGAATATTACTTAATTTTGTTTTTAATATTACATTTTCTACACTAAATATTTTCTAACTAGCTAATCTAAATATTCTCTTTAAGCATCAGTGTAGTTATGATTATTATATGTAGTTATATTATGATTATGATTAATATTTAAATATTATTTCCTCTTTATTTTAAAATTTACATTTTCTACACTGATCTAAAGGTGTGCAAAAGAGCGGTTATGATTGACAAATATTATTTAATTTTATTTTTAACATTACACTTTCAACACTAAGTGTTTTCTAAATATTTTATTTAAACCTCAGAGTGGTTATAATTAATAAACATAATTTTCTTTTTATTTAAAAGATACATTTTCTGCACTGATCTAAATATTTTCTTTATGCATTAAACTAGTTATGATTAACAAATATTAATTATAAAATTATAAGATAAAACGCAATATTTCACCTTAATTAAAACATAAACTATACAAAAAGAACTCTAAAAAGCTTATTGTTTTACTTAAAAGGCGATTAAAACAGTAAAAGAGATGTTCCAGGTTAAAAATACCCATTTTATTTAAAACTTTTCAGTATTTTCGGGATATATTTCTCAAGCCCATCATCATGTAATATTTTAATAACTAATACCTATTTATTTATATAAGTACGCACTTAGTTTTGAAATGAGATAGCCAATAATTATTAGAGTTAAAAGTAAAAAAAAAAAAAAAATCTCGTTTATTGAAAAAAATATATTATTATTAACTTCAGTTGTTTTTTTTTTTATTACATAGCTCTGTTATTATACGTCATTTTCCTTTTTTGGACAATCGAAGTAACAGTTTTTCAGATTAAATTTAGCTTGAAATACTCTTTGATACTTTGACTAATTTGCACCGAAATTAAATGACGACCATTGGAAATGAGAATTTTAAGGGACTTTGTTTTAAAGCTTGGAGTATTTTGCAGATTCATAGATGATATTTTTATTGTTTGGGATCATAGTTTGCATGAGTTATTTTTTTCCTCGATTAAATAAATGAGTTTGATGATAATATAAAATTACTCTTGCAGTTGAGAAAGATAAACATTTAGCTGTTCTCGACATGCATTTGATTAAAAACAGCAAAAACCTCAACACTGACAGAAATGTTTATAGGAAACCGATCAGATTAAATAATATGATCCCATATACTAGTTCATTACCATTTTCATTTAAAGTCACAGGTTACAAATTTTACGATAGGCAATATTTTAAATCATGTTCAGATAAATATTTAAATAAAAGAGCTTAAAACCAATAGAGATATTGCCAAAGAAAACAACAACAATCCTCTTTAATAAAATTATCTATAAATTCAGTTTTCATGAAAATATCAAGAAAGTAAACCATAAAAAATGATCTACAAAAACTTTAAATATTCTTCTGGTCTGTAAGAACAATTAAGGTACGCTCCACTGAAACGCAATTTGAATTTAATGGCCTGTCCATCATGAAATTTAAAAGAGTTAATTTGTAGAAAATGGATACAACATAAAAATAAACAAATAAATAAGAAAGATAACAAGAAAATAGAAAGACGAATTAGCTAGTGTATATGCTATTCATTTTAGAAAAATAGAGAAATAGGAATGACCAAAACAAAAATCAAAGAAAGAATCAAAGAGCATAAAGCATATAAAATTTTGTCTTCAATTCACAAATCTCTCTCATTTAAGTTTCATCGGAATATCACAATAGATTTTGATAATGCAAAAATTACATATCCGACATCCAATTATTAAGCTTCCGCTGTCAGAAAATCTATAGAAACCCTGTATAAAAACAATCAAGTATGTAACGACGCCCTATCTTACAATATTCCCAATATATGGTTAACTATCTTGAAAATAAATCCTGAAACCTTCGGAAACATGATGTATTAAAATTTATGGTACGGCTGTTAAATATTTTCTTCTATGGAGGTTTAACCTGAAATACTGCTACTTCAACTAACCAACTACGCATTTAAAATTAAAGTGACGCACGAGGACAGAATTATATAATAAAATAAATGAAACTACAGTCAATAATAATAGATATATTTTCTAATTAAGTTCAATCCAAGAGATTGCTAGTTTTACTTTCAGCTCTAATATTATTGCCCCTTTCATTTCAAAACGAAATAACGTGTTTGTATGTATAAACAACAATTACTTATTAAAAAATTCTTTGATGATGGGCTTGGGAAATACAGCTCTAAAGCATTAAAATTGTTTAAATAAAATGTATATTTTAAACTTGAAACATCACTTTTATTATTTTAAGTAAAACAATAAGTTTTTAAAATTCATATTGTATATTTTAAATATTATTAATTTTGATTTATAAATTTATATTTTCTATGCAAATCTAAATATATTATTTGGGTATCAGATTGGTTAGATTAACAAATATTATTTAATTTTTATATTTTTCACACTGTTGGGCAAATAAAATTTATAGTCAAGACAAAATTTAATGTTTTCGATTGACATTATTATTGTTATCTTTATTTCATGTTCTTCATCTGTTTTATATTTTCCGAAGTCAGGATACAGGTCCCTTTTCTACGATTATGGATCATTTAAATGCGTGGGCTCAAAATACATGGTCACCCCCCCCCCCCCCCCCGGAAAAACAATTATACGGTAAAATAAATTCCGTATGTAAGCGGAATGATATTTGTACAATATCTGTCTTTTAACATAAATTTTTCCATTTCCTGCGCAAATCCTAAATTTTCCCATGATAGACAGAAAATTTCATTTTTACTCTTAAGGATGTTCTTATGTTTCGTGCTTAACAAGTGCGAACCTTTTGAAACAATGATTGCATATTTTTAAACGTAAAAGTATACAATTGGCAAACCTGACTTTGAAAAGAATTCGAAATCGAAATGATTTTTTTCGTTTTTTGATAAATAAAATATCTATCACGTTATCATCGTTTTTTATCACAATGACAAGACTTCTTCATTCCTTGCTTTCTTCATTAAATTCGGTTCAAAACGCCAACTTTGACAGTTTTTCTGAAAGATAAAAATGGAAAACTTCTTTCTATTACATATTTTCTGAATAACAACATCTGCTAGTTTCAAGCGTTTCAGAACAAAAAATGAATTAAAATGCTATAAAGTTGCTTCTTAGGATTTGAGAAAATTTTAATTCTTGAATGTTAAAGACAGAAAGGTTCCTTCCAAGACATACAAAGGAAAATGTTTTTTTCAGTTGAGAGAAAACTGGAAAATTCCTGTTAAATTTCGTAAATAATGTTTTTGATTATAATCAGGTCGTTAAACGTGGCCAGCCAATGTAGAAGACTGTGTATGCATTTTCAAATGGCTAGTTACAAAGTTCAAATTCGAAGGAAGGCAAGACAATGAAACATTTTTGTCATTCAATATTCAATACAAACACCTATTGCAACATTGCTCAAATTTATTTTTAAAAACTTAAATTTTCTGTGCTTAGTAAAAAAATAATAATAAAAAAAAATAAAAAATAAAAAAAAATGCTTTTTAAAAGCAAAGGAATAGCAAAACCGAGATTTCATGAAAATACGGAGAACAGAAGGCGATTTTGCTGCCAATATATTTTTCAATTTTTTTACATTGACCATTTTTTTTTAATTTTAAACACTTCTACTCTATCAATGAATTTTTAAGATGATGTACGCTTTTAAGATTTTTGCAGACAAATAAATAAATAAATAAATAAAAATTTGATGGAGCAAAAAGTCCACGAGTGTCCGCAAAATCAAAATGCTGACCTAAGAATCGGTGTTTTTCTCTTTCCTTGTAGCAATACTTTAAACCTTCTCTTAAAGAAATAGCTAACACTATCTCACAAAAGAATTCTATCAATAAAAAACGAGAAAAATAGTCCATTCCTATAATAATCATAATTATTAGTAATGTAAGTATTTATTTAAATTATGAATTTCTTATTTTAATTCCTTCTAAAATAAAGAGAAATTAATAAACTATTTTGAATAGAAATCGATGACACACCCTACTTAAGTTCTCTACATAAAATACATAAGCATACAGTTTGGACATAAGCATAAAAAACAGTCATATATAAATATTTATATTTAGCAACAAATTAATAAATAAAACAGCGAGAATATCATGTTAACATTGATTTTTTAATTTTTATAATAATTCTAATCGTGTAATTGTAAATGTTTATTATAAATTTTAAAAAATCGTATCAATTCAGTGTAATCGTAATCTTAATATCCCACTTATACTGTAGTTACAATCTAGTCCTAATCTCAACATAACATTTCAATGTAATCATAGTATAATATGCATAAAAACATTAGAAACGTAATCTAGTCGAAATTTTTGTTTCTCATAATATATGTGCAATTCAGAAGCGCATATATAATTAGTAACTTTTTGTAGGGATGAAGTCAAATTTTCTAAATTATGTTTCTTTGAGATTTTCATAAGTATCTTATTTCATAAGGAAGAAATTTTGAAGAGCTGCTAGATACAAATTTTATCTAAGGTACCCTGGGGTAATAACGCCAGGCGGGGTAATAACGCCAAGTGCTTATATTTTGCATAATTATGAAATAATCAGGTAAATGACACCATTGTGCTCTGCGCAGAAGGGTTTTGAGTCATATAAATCGCAAAAAACAGCTTAAAGTTAATTTGTTTCATTTTTAGGTCTTATTGTTTTTACAAGCAACTAAAATTAACGCTTGATCTAAAATTTGCGAGATAAGGTTTTTAATCTGAAGACTATATTTTTTATCCAGAAATACTTTGTTTATTACATAAATTTGTAGTGTATTTCATGTACTTTCAAATTGTTGTAGAAGATTTTCGATATTTTCTCGAGATAATTTGTAGTTTAGGATTTACTGCGCAATACGTATCCCGGGGTAATAACGCCAATCCTTGGCATTAATACCCCGGTTGATTCCCTACAGTGACCTAGCTATATCCTAAATACTGATTCAAATAAACACAGTTAAAACTGTGCAATGTTTCTAATAATTCTATTTAAGCGGTCCTTTTTAAGCAAAAAGAAGCTCACGGTCTGATATTCTTTTGCCTCATCCTCCCCCCCACACCACACCTTTATTTTTCTTACACTTTCACAAAAAAATGAACATTTTCAATAGCTTAGAATGCAATTTGTCAATTTCTAAGTTTGCAGCGTTTGTATTTTTAGAATTGGGCAATCTACATGCAATTATTCCATCTTATTTCATAATTTTGTTTGCATGGCGTTATTACCCATATAGGTGGGTAATAACGCCAAATAGCATTGGTGAAGAAAAAACGCCATTACATTTAATGAATACATATCTGTTAAATTATTTTATTTTATATAGATAGTCAATGAGTTGCTGTATCAGATCCTATATTTGTTTGAAAAATACAATCTAAAACTAAGCCGTGAAAATTGGTAGAACCTTAACGTGGCGTTATTACCCCAGGGTACCTTAGATTAAACTTAAATAGAACTTAATTTAAAATATATAGGATCTTTAAGCGTTAAATTGAAAATTTAATTCGCATAAGAAAATAAATGCAATGAGTGACATTAGAAATCCCAGTTGTTTAAGTCATACACAGAGTGTATTTTTTACAGTCGTAACACCCTGTAAAATCAGAATGTAAATCTAATCATAACATATAATATAAAAAGTGCATAATCAGGAAATCAATTGCATTTTTTATATACACACACACACATGTATATATATATATATATATAATACCATTAAAAGTAGACAAGATTCACAAATGAATTTTATCAATAAAACAATAAACCAAAACGAAGAATTAAATTGAATTATAGTAAACAATATTAACCATTTGAAATTAACCATTGAATTTAATAACTTATAGCACATTGAACATGGAAGGAAAAAAGAATAATATGAATACAAATGAAATTTGTAGAACCAAAGCAGAATCTTCAGGTCCCAAATACTTTGGAACTACAAATGGAATGTGTGGTTTCATCTTCGTATTTGCCATGAAAAAGCAAAACAATACGAATTTGGGACTACCATCACACAAAAACCAAATTATTAAACAAGGAACAAAGATATTTTACAAAAAGGAGTTGAAAGTAAGTAAAAATAATAGTTATCCATAACAAACAAAAAAGATAAAGCTGAATGGAAATATAATTGAACCGGAGAAAATAATTAATAATCGATATTAACATAAAATTAAATTAATAAAACGATTAAAATTAGAATTAAGAGATAACATTCATATTAACATATAACTTAAAAGAGATTATTGTTACTTTAATCAGTAACATTTATTGTGACTGTTCATGGTAAAAACTCATTATCTTAATATAGGATAATAAAAATTAAAAAATAAAATAAAATAAAAATTAAAGAATAAAAATTAAAAAAATAAAAGAAAAGAAAAGAAAAATATAATAATAGTAATAATATTATTAATAATAATACCAAAAATTATATCAATAACATTAGAAATAATTTGATAATTAAAAAAAATATATATATATATATATGATGATTAATGCTCTAAATATAATCGAATACAGCATTGCATAATCATGTATGGATACAATGGGCTTTCTAAAACGGTCATCAATACTTTACAGTTTGGAAGTCAAATCTTTCCCGCAAATAAACGATGTCCCAGGTGGAACAACTTTTACAGGCAAACAATGAAAGGCATTTCCTGACTCGATATCCGGAGAAACAGTGGACCGCAGCTACGACGCACCAGTTCAACTTCTCTTTCTCCTTTTTTTTTTTTTTTTTTTTTTTTTTTTTTTTTTTTTTTTTTTTTTCAAATTGGATTTTATTTAATCATACTTATTAAATTATGTATAACAAAAACATTTAGTTTTTATATTTAAGGCGATTATTTTTTTCATTTTCTTCCTTTACTGGAATATTTTATTTAGTTTGTCTTCCCTTATGTATTTTTTCATATAGATTATTTTTCCGGTAAATAGTTCTAGAAAACATCAAAATTTTAAATAATACCCTGATTACAAAATAGGCACGAGAAGTACATGCTTCAATTAGAAAATTTTGAAGGTGACCGAAACTTTTACTTTTTAAACCTATAAATTTCACCGCAATAATATTCTTTTAGTATAATTGTTATTTATTATAATGAACAAAAACATTGAAATGACTGTATTCTCATTTTTGCATATAAGAATCTTTTATTTTTATATTATTTAACTATTTTACCTATTTATTATTAGTTTATTTAAGTACATATTTAATTATATGCAATAATAAATAAAATCAAAATTAATTTTTATAATTTATTTTAATTTTACTTATTATTTTATATTTATTAACTTTAATGTTATTTATTTATTTTAATGAAACTCAGATTATAGTTTGGAAATTTTGAGTAAGTAATGTATTAAGAATATCAATTTTCTTGTTTAACTTTTTTATGTATATATTTTTTTATTTGTAACTTTATTTATTTATTTTTAAATGATAATTATTTCTTTTAACATAAGAAGTTTATTTGTCTATTTCACTTTTCATTTTTTTGTTATTTTTACTTATATTAATCATTTTTTTAAATATATATAATGTGATTATTAAATGGTTTATAAATTATTTTCTAGTTAATTTTGAAAAATGTTTGAAATTTTATAAATAATCATGTATGTTATTTTTGTCACAATACTTTTATCTCAACAAATATAGTGTAGTAAGATCAAAGACAATAAGGTATCATTAGATAGGATTTCACAATACTTCTATAGAATTTAATTTTTATTTAAAATACAATAAAGGCATTTTAGTAATGCATTTTAATTTTTTCACGAATTCATTATCTATCTGTCTATCTATCTATTTATCTTTCTGTAACATTTTAATATAACTTATTTATTTTAGTATAAAAAATAGTATTTTTTTACTTATAACAATTACATCATACATATTATTTCTGTCGCATTACTGTTTTTTTTTTTTTTTTTTTTTTTTTTTTTTTTTTTTTTTTTTAACTAATATACAACGTACTGAGATAAATGACAATGCGGTATCATTTGATAGGATTTCACAATACTTCTGTAGTATTTAATTTGAATTTAAAGTAAAATAAAGGCATTTTATTAATTAATTTTAATTTGTTCATGAATTTATTATCTATGTATTTATTTGTCATTCTATAATATTTTGACATTATTTATTTATTTTAATATAAAAATTGCAATTTTTTTACTTATATTAATTATATTATACATATTACTTTTGTTACAGTGCTTTTCTCACAACTAATATACAGTGTACTAAGATTAATAACACTGAGGTATCAACAGATAGAATTTCACTATACTTTTATAGTACTTAATTTTAATTTAAAATAAAGTAAAGGCATTTTACTAATCCATTTTAATTTATTCATGAAATCGTTATCTATCTATCTATTTGTCATGCTATAATATTTTAATATTAGTTATTCCTTTTAATATAAAAATAGTATTTTTTTACTTATATTAATTATATCTTATATATTATTTCTAGTTTCACCCTACTTTTTTCTCAACTAATATGTAGCGTGCAAAGATAAATGACAATGAGGTATCATTAGATAAGATATTTTGCTTAATCTGACATTTTATAATAAATTTTGTTAAAAAACTTTGCTGGTTTGAAATTTCAATTAAATAAAAAATTGGGATATGCCGAGATACGAGAAAATATAGCGTAGGGGTGATCGTGTAGCTAAGTGAAAAAATTTCAGACTTTAATTGGTATATATATGTATATATTAGGTAATCTATCTACATCATTATATAAAATATTTTGCTTACTCTGTCATGTTATAATGAATTTTGTTATATCACTTCACTTATTTGAAATTTTAATTAAATTAAAAATTGGGATATGCCGGTATACGAGAAGATCGAGAAGGATAAGGGGCGATTGTGTTTCTAAATGCACATTTTTTTGCACTTCCACTTGGATATATATATTAATATAATGTTCTTTATTATTACTAACTATTTATTTATGTTAATAAACGGAGACCATTTTAAATACTTCATTATATTTAAATTCGTTAAACATTAGGGTCAATTAGAATGTTAAAACTCAGTGCTTTAAATATCTTCTTTTTTTTTTAAGTCTTTAGGATTAAAATTTCAGCAATTTAAATGCGTAAAAATTACAAAATACATAAAATATAAAACATATTCAAGTATCATTTATCTATATAGTAAATTTTTAACTCACTTCAGTATAAATTAACTACAATTTTTTATTCCTCTCTGTTTAAATTAATTAATTAATGGAATACAATTATTTTCACACAATCAATCTGATTGGTAAATTTATCATACGAATTGAATATTTCCAACTGAGCGAAACATTGTCCAGGCCGGGAATCGAACCTAGGTCCTTTACTTACAAGGCCAATACTTTACCGTTTTTAGCACGTTTTCGTAGTAGCAAATACTCAATTCGTACTAATGATATGCTTTTTCATTCTTATCGAAAAATTAGTAAATGTTTTCTTTTTAATATGTATTAAAAATTGTGTTTTTATAAATTTTAAATACACATTAAGACATATACATACTTACGCATTAATTTATTTTTTCTTTATGTATCATTTTAAGAAGTAATTTATAAAAAGCATATTTCTCTATACATAAAATATTTTGATTAATTTAAGTCACAAGCTTTAGAAAATTCATTTTTCGATTATTTCGTTGCATTAAAATTAGAACAAAAGACACTGCAAATAAACTTTTAAAAAAATATGTTGTGACCGTTATTTTTACGGTGCATATTGGCGAATTTTCCTAAACATCTGGTCTAAACCAGAAAATAAATATATTAGTTTCGCGAGCAACTGCAGATTACTCTTGATATTTACAGCTATACATTTGTAGCTAATATATATTTAGTAGGAAATACAAAATGCTTTCATTTAGCTTACATTTTCGTAATACTACAAATTAATTAACTCCAATGTTAAGCTAAAAATGAAGTATTTTTAACAAACATTTTTGTTGTTTTGTGACAAAATGTGTGTCAAGAAGAACATATAGTTTTATGAAAAGCAGACCCAAAAAATAAAAATAAAACTATTCGAGTTATGACCAAGATTTCTGAAAAGTTCTCCGTTATAAAAATAAGGTTACTTATAAATATAAAATTAAATAACTTATAAAAAGAATAATATATAAATGTTTAGCTATTATAATAGACTCTTATAAAAAATAAACAACATATATTTATTTTATTCTTTTTTTTTTTAACCTTACATTAGCTTAAAGCTATTATAAGACGACTGTTATAAAACCACTATAAGATTATATTTTATTTTTTGAACTATTTATACAAAATATTTACGTATTGGAAAGCTATTTTAAAGTATTTAAGTCTGATTTGAAAAACACACTTACTAATTTTCGTTTTTAGTCAGTTTTATTTGCTTCATTTTTGCATAAATTTTGTACTATATAGCTTAGTTTTTACGAGTGCATCTGTAATACATCACCACGCTATAAGATTTAGATAAATCCATATTCATGTAGTCACATAAAGTTCAATACAATCTTTATGAATCTTTCTTTATCTTTATCTTTATGAGGTAATCTTAAAGTGTGCCATTTTTTATTTTTTGAACTATCCGAACAAATTCTTACGAATTGTATGAACGTGCACATTTTTAAATAAATTTCTTTTGAATAATGAGGTTACACTTTTTAACAAGGTTCTATATCAATACCTATGTTTAATTACTTTTGAACATGTGATGTATTTCTTTGTTATAAAATAGTATTTTTTTTTTAAGAGTCAGATTATTAAAGTATGTAATTTTTGAACAGACATTATTTTTAACTGTTTATAACATTATTTATAAGCAGTACATCTTTACTCATTTATAGTTATAAATTGAGAATTTTTCTTTTTTTTCCTGTATTTATGTTACCCTTTAACTTGATTACATTAAAATAACATTCAATAAAATTACAAATTACTTTATGTGTTAAAGTAAATTTTAACACATATCTATACCATAGATGCCAACATGTGTTATTTATTCCGAAGTTAAATCCAATACATGTATATCTTTAACCGTAAGATACATACAAGATACATGCAAGAAAATATGTCCTCTTACAGCAAGTTAATTGAAGATTCCATTTTGAAATTTTTGTTTAAATAAAATTTCCGGTTGGAAACATGCTTATCTTTGATCAGACTCCGAAATAATTAAGAGATGTTGGCATCTATGATCTATAAAGCTTCATATTTATCACACATGCTCCAAAAATAAGTGAGAGTGTTTAACTAAATATTTTAATTAATTAATTAATCACTCTGCATCTTTAAATAAGTGTTAGACATTTATTTTTCTCCATTTTAAAACTTTTATTAAGTATAATTGTATATTTTGCAACGCTGCTCTCCCATAAATACTGTGGAAAGAATTTATTTTATATTTAACTTTCACTATTTTAGCGTTCAACAACTAATATCCTTTGGAAATTAACTGAAATTAAAAAAAGAAAGACAAATTAAACACGAGAGGATTTGTTTTTAAAAATTAAGTGGCATCATTTTAAAGCCTCTATTCACATGATAATGAATATTCAAACAAATTTTCCAACTCATGAGGTATGAATATTCATAAAGTTTACAAAGCTAATGTATAGTTCATTACAAAAGTTCTTTTAAACAGCATTTAACAACCTGGCATCAAAAGTACAACGATCAAATATATAGTTTTTTTCTTTTTAATCTTGTTTTCTTTATCTTTCTGGAGGATGTAGTTGCTTTATTAAAAATGAGAAAAGATGCGTTATCAAAATTTCAAAAAGACTTCATATCATGTTAAAATTATTTGTAGCTTATAACTTTTAATTCAGTAATATTTGCAATCAGAAACACCAATTTATGTCACATTAAACAATTAAGGTTTGAAAATAATCTTTTAATGCTCTGTAAAAGAAGACAGATTTTTTTTTTTTATCCTTTTATGCCTTGACAGTACATTAAAATAACATCATAATAAATTATTATAAAATTCATTTAATACATCCATTAATAGTAATAAAGTATACAATGAATTAAAGATACTTTACTTTATCTTATTCCAAAGAATTATTGGTTACAGAAAGCAGCTATATTTTTAAAGACAATTTATTTTTCATCTGATCCTTTTCAGCTTTCTTGATTCTAAAAGACTGTGGAGGGAAAATTTCTCTTTGGAAATATTTATATTGTAACAATATTATATTTGTACATTTGTCAGTTCTACAAAATACTTTAAATATAAGGTGCTAGAGAAGTTACAAATATTGCATAAAATCTCGATAAATTCAAATTTAATTAATTAATTTCCATTGATGAAATCGTTCTAAAATTTGTTAAATTATTGAGTAAATCGTCTACAGTCGAATTTCGTTAACATGAACTTCAAGGAAAAATGTTTTTCATGTAAACAGTAATTCATGTTATCAATATCAATCTTTGTATTCGTTTTTATAGGGGATTGCGAAAAAAATTCATGTTAAAAGTAATTTACGTTAAGTTTTTCATGTTAACAAGGTTTGACTATGTTTTAATTTTAAAAATTCAGGAAACTTGCTTTGGAAAATGAAATTTTTATGAATTCATAATTTGGTACTTAAAGGGCTGAGGGTCTGCTTCAATGAAAGTTCCCGATCGGGAAATCCCTTGTTAAACTATGGGAAAACTTAAAAGCTCCATAACTCTTTATAAAATATCATTTTTGAAATCATCATAAAGTAGCCATTAGATGATGATGTCATGCATTTTAAAAAACTATTTCTTAAATTTTAAGTAATTGCAAAATTAAAAAAAAAAAAAAAAAAAAAAAAAAACTATGAAATTGCCACTCGAAGCAATTTTATAATCTTCTTAGAAATACTTAAAATTTAGGATGACAATTTTTTTTAAAAGCACAACACCGGTATCTGGTGTATACTTTCTAGTGATGAAGATCGAATTTAAACAAATATATTTGATATTGTGTATGTGCTTTTAAGTTTTCCTGTAAATTAACATGGTATTGCACTATTAGGGAGGTTTAAGGAAGAACACTTTAATCTGCCAAAAATATAATATAACTACGAAAGAATGTATGCAATATCGTCTTTTAGTTATCCACGATTCCGAAAATCATTCTTTCTCTTTAGCAATCCAAGAAAGGAATATATTTTCGAGATTTCAAGAAGTATTTATACAAAAAAGACTTATTTTTTCCCACTGTTTATTGGAAACGTTTCCGATTAATTGTAGTGCATTAATTAGTTTAATGAAATCGGAATATCGTTTTTTAGGAGTTATGAATTCTTAATTAAATATTTCCTGCTACATAAATGAATTTATGCATGCAATATTTAAAATAATAATAATAATTTTAATTTCGATGTTGTCAATTAATCATGTTTGTCAGTAAAATACGTTTTTAACACTTTCCAACAAAGCTGAAAAAAGTTTATGCATTCTGTTTGTCTGTTCATCTATTCGTTTGTCCGCTTGTCCACGCTCTAACTCCCATAAATATACTCAGATATTCATGCAATTTGTAAGCTTTTTTAAGGCCTTAGTCATGCTTGGTATTGTATATGAAGTATTGAAGTTAATAGTTCATTTACAGGGGCACCCAAAAGAATTCTATTACATTATGGTGTATGGGGAAAAATCATTTGCAGAGTATTTTAATGACATTAAGCAATGTATTGAAACTGATATAAATAATTGAAATTCCCTGAAATTCCTGCGATTACCTTAGAACAGGACATTCATTGCATTTTTAATCCATTTACTGGGACACACAAAAGAAATCGGTTACAATACTGTTTTTGAGTAATAATTGCTTAAAATGCGTTTTAAATTTCGGCAAGCACTTTTAAATTTAACTTTTTTTATGAGTTCGTAATTATATAAATATGTAGCACCTATATTCGTCGTCTGATCTATTTGTCTGTCTGTCAATATTTAACAGCATAAAAACTACCCAGCTGAATAATTTGAAATTTTAAATATATATTTGTTGTAGAACTTTGATGAATCTTTTCAAATTTTAGTGAAATCGGACATATAGTTTAAATACAAGGACGGTCGAAATTATTCTGTCACATTACGGCCGGTGTATAAAATAACTTCAAGTGCTTTTCTATGACATTACACCCGTCGAAACATAATGAAATTGAAATGCATTTGTAGAAAATATTCTTAGCTGCACTTGCATTCCGACTGAGTATTCTCAATGCTATGTTGTGAGTGGAAATAAGAACAACTCTGATTTCGAGATTAAAAGTAGCGAAGCTGCGTGAGAAGGAAAAAAAAAGAGAAGTAAATAGAATGTTTTTAAAGAATACATCGGCTGGTATTCACAGCGAAGAATCCTCTTTCAATGAAAATAATAGAAGATTTAAAGAGATCTTTAGAAATGTGGAATAATCAATGACGTAATGATATAAGCTAAAGATTGACGCATTTAAGATAAATGTTTATTATGGAACGAGAAATTAAATGCACGTTTGTTTGTTCCACCTTATTCATCTTCAATAAATGTCGTGTTCGTCCTAAAACGGAGTTATATTCGTGAATATGAGGCTTCGCGCCCCATACATTTTTAAATCTGTATTAATGTAACGTAATACCAGATATCGGTTAAATTACTGAATAAAATGGAGGCAGAAAGCCAGCCACAAATTTTATGCAATGGCATTACATAATTTTTTTTTATAGTGTATGCAGCCTTACTAGGGGACATCCCCAACACTGTAAAACATTTGTGTAACGTTATTCCATAAAATTAATGGCAGCCTTACTGTCTCAAATTTTGGGGAGTACTTTAACCGATATAACTAGTGTAACATTGCGAAGTTACATCAGTAATATATGTTTAAATTACACCATTATATAAGTGAAAAATTACTCTGTAAAATGGAAGTCGTAGCTGCCACCAATTTTATGGAGTAATGTTACACAAATGTTTTACAGTGAACTGACAGGTCTGAATTTTTACGCGAACAATATCGTTCGAAAGTTGATGACACAAGGCTAGAAATGCATAGGAAATATGAAGCGTTTAGAGCTAAAGTCCACTCCTCAGCTAAATTCAGATATTTGTTATTCTTCAACTACTTAAGTTGTACCTTTTCAGCGCTTATTT
Source organism: Maratus speculifer (assembly GCA_964019185.1). Lineage (NCBI taxonomy): Eukaryota > Metazoa > Arthropoda > Arachnida > Araneae > Salticidae > Maratus > Maratus speculifer. The sequence goes on from OZ025291.1 coordinate 21,666,878, forward strand.
GGATCAAGTCGATTGTTGTGAAGGTTCGCGATAAACGATAAAATTTTTTTAGTCGAATAGAATATTTTCAATTAAATAGAATTTTTAACTCGAAATATCTCGAAAGTGTAAAAAGTGAACTTGATCAATTTGAGTTCTAAATGCTTCGTGTACTTCCGTATAATATTGTTCATGAAATATTCGACGAAAACGGAATTCGATGAAAACAGAAAAAAAAAGAATAGAAGAAGAAAATATTTAAAACAGTTTTATGAATTAGAGGACAATAAATGCAAATTGCGAGTAGAGTAGGATTAGTAACACAAATTAGCTCCTCATCTGATCCTATGTGATGGAAAAAGAATATGGGCAGTATCTTGACAGGAAGATCCAGAAATAAATCAATACAACGGCTTTACTATCATACAATGATGTTCTTCACTGTTTGTGTCTGGTGTTTTGAATACTTTTACATAGAGAAAACCCATCATGATTAATTATGACAAAATTCTTGCCTTCTAAAGCTTTTGAACGACATTTCATGCAGTTTTTCAATCCTCTCTTTTTCCTAAATAGGAAAGGTTCCATATCTCATGAACTATTGGATTCGGGAATATAGTTCCTGTACATTTCTGGAATTTGGTGGACAAGAGCTTTCGAACGATACCAATCTCGTGAAAATCCAGAACTGGCAGCTCGAGATTTTCCCTTGTTAAAGAAAAATTTAATTGTATCGTCAGGCTATACAAAGCAATTTCAACTCCATAATCGAATGGAAAGAAAGAAATTTGAGTGCGAAATGTGATTAACAATCGCTTATTTTTAACACTGAAACTGAAACTTTTTTGTTGTATCTAATTCACAAAAATACAAATATTAAGTACATTTTGTTTTGTGAATCTCTACTGACTTGAAAACGAAAATAATTTGTTTCATTTTAAAAAAGATTTTTTTTCTTTAGAATCACACACACACACCTACACAGAATCTAACAATGAAAACTACTGTATAACAATTTTTATATTCTACTATAATAAATAATTTCAGCAAAAAATCTCTAACTTTTATCTAAGGTCATTATTATTTTTTAATTTCTAATGGAACATGTACTTCTTCCAACGATAATGAGCATAACGAACTATGGCCTTCGACATGGTGCATGTTTAGCTTTGGAGTCAATCTGGAGCCTTTTGTAATCAACTAAAACTCAATTTCGATCTATTTCTATCATAAGGGTATACAAAATAAACTCAATTCAATAATTGTGTGGAAAGAAAAAAATTGATTGCAAAGTACGATTAATAATCGCTTATTCTTAACTCTGTAACTGAAACTCATTTCGTTGCATCTAACTTACATAAATACAAATACTAAGTAAATTTAGTTTTGGGAATATCTACAGATTTGGAAACGAAATAATTTGTTTCATTTTAAATGAAAGTTTTTCCCTTCACACACACACACAAAAAAAAAAAAAAAAAAAAAAAAAAAAAAAAAAAAAAAACCTACCTTATAAAAATGTTTATACTTTACTATAATAACTGAATTCAGCAAAAAGTCTCGAACTTTTACTTCAAGTATTATTATTATTGTTGTTATTATTATTTCTAGCGGGACACGTACTTCTCCCAAAAACAATGAACATAACGAACTTCGGCTATAGACCTGGTACATGTTTAGATTCGAAGACAATCTGGAGCCTAATGTAATCAACTAAAATGCCGTTTCAAGCTAAAACTATGTTTTCGTTTATATAACAATATTAAACCATCATATTTTCCCTCATTACCAAACATACCCATAAAAACTTTATGAAATATATATGTAAATGTGAAATGATGTATTATCATTAACTATGTTCTAAAACGGATGTGCTTACGAAAATCCGCCTCGCGTGACATTTATTAAAAACATGTTTAATTTTGACATAGACGCAGATCAGTTATTAAGTTATTTTCGCAAATTATGAAAGTCAAACAACACATCACATGCAAGAAAGTTAAATAAATGTTCATAAAAATTATTGGAAAATAGAACTAGAAGTATAATTAAAACAGTAATGGGACGATCTGTCGTGACATGCTACTGGAAAAGTACTATAATATAGGATAAAAGACCCCATGTAACGAAACCTTATAAAATCCAACCAAAAACAAACTCAAAATTTTATCATTTATAAAAAAAAAAAAAAAAAGTATGAACTTATTAATGGTTTTAAATTTTTAGGAGTACTGTTATTTTTTTAATTGTTTAAAATACCTTTTTAAATACACTGTTAAAAATGTGAAATTTCTGCTGCATTTTCACTCCACCGGTTGTATAAAAAACGATTACTTCACTGTATTATGGAGCATTCTCATTGGTCAAAATAGCCATTAAAAACCAAATCAAACCGCGGTTATTATATTATTCCACATTAAAAATGTAATTTCATTTGCTTAATTCAGTTCAATTGGTATAATAAAATTTACTTACCTGTTGTCTCAAAAAGCCTACTATATTTTTATATGGAAGTTAATATCGTTCTATTGCATTTTCGCAAGATATTTATAGCAAACGTTTCTTGGAAAACGAAACACTTGTTATTTTCAAAGTCTTTAGAACTTCAGACTAGATTAATATTTGAATAAGAATTGCGAAAAAGTTTAATATTAGAGCTTATTTAAATTTATAACGCCATATTTCAAATGTCCTTTTTTTTAATACCTTACGACACTGCAAGGAAAAAAAACTTCAAAAAGGGAGCCTAAAACTTCTATTTATCCTCTTCTTTCTTTCAAAATAAAATTTCACTTAGAAAGAAAACATGACATACTCAAATATAAGCAATAATATGTGTTTGTAAATAATCCTACTATTAATTTAGAAGTAAATTTCATATTACTCTTTATTATTAGAGATTTCAAATGAAGTTGTGTAATAAATGTGCTATTTGGAAAGATTTTTCTGAATAGATTGAAGAATAAAAGTGAAGAATAAAATGAAGTCGCTCACTTAAAGAACTATATCGTATAGATGATGAGTCAAATCCGTGCGCAAAAATGATGGGTGTCTACATTATTTGCTTTTCTTGTGTGAGGCTATTCGCAAAATCAAAGTTATGTAAAGGTGTTCTGTAAAAAATAATATAAAATATATTCTAAAATAGGGAGAAAGAGTAAGTGTTTTTTTTTTTTCGAATTTAAATCTTAAATACTCGCATCTATTATAGCCCGAAAAAATACGAAAAATGTGTATATTTTCTTATTTGAAAATACATTTTACCGCATAATCACTTTTCTAAAACATTTTATCATGCTGCATCATCATCTAATATTTTATCAGATTCTCCGCATTGATTACTAGTTAATTGATATCAACTGTTTTTTTCTTTTTTTTTTCGTCGTTTTATAAATTGTCCTTAATTATATTTCCCACCATATCTATACCATATTTATTTAATTTTTTTCGTTATTAAAATTCACCATTTTTTAAATTACATATTTCTTAAACATTGACAATTTTTTCTCTACAAAATCGACAATAATCGAATAAATAATCGAATTTTTTTTCATACTACATTAATTTGAAATATTTTTAATAGTAACTACAAAGCTATATTAACTAAAACTAATACTAGATTATTTTAAACAAACTATTAACAAAAATAAACATTTCAATTATAGTTTTGGGGGAAAGTTTTCCTTGGAAAAATTCCTCATCATTTTCACGATAGTATGTATAGAAATAATTTCGCCGAATGAGTGAGCTAATTAAACTTGGAATACGCTCTTGTTTAAACCTTTTCCTCAAAATAAAGGGTTTTTTTTTAATTTATCTTAAAAAATATCCTTTACTATACCTATTTGGATTATTATCGATATTAATAAACGTGAAAAATAATGACATAAACATTCAGTGTAAAAAGAAAAGAAAATATGGAAATTTTTACTTATTTAACAGAAACATTTACAAAATTCAATGAAACATATTATACTCAAGACTGTGGAAACCCTTCTCTTATCTTTAGAAATTATTAGGAGAATCACCAAAGAGAAACTTCGCAACAGATATCGAGGGTTATAGAAAATGTTTCTGAAGTAAAAGAGCCTTTATGCGTCAGTAAATTATGAGAGACACATTTCTGTCAGTTTTGGAAATTTATTAACTTTTAACTCCCTGACCGCCGAGCAAAAGGGCAAAATTGTAATGTTGCTTTCTCCTTAATTTATTAAAAGTACTTAAAAAATATATATGTTTTTTTCTAATCTGATACAAAATATTTTATTAAGTATAGGTTTATAAGCTTTGAGAGTAATAATCATAACTTAATTTTTCAAAACTGGCTTTTATTTATGGAATTATACTAATTTGAATATAATTCAGATGGCTTATGTTGCAGTGAAACTTGCAGCTTAGTGAACGGAAAAATCAGTTCGCGGCAGTCAGGAGGTTTTTAATGCTTCTAAATGGTTTTTCTGCTGAGCATATTGGTGTGTGTGTGTTTGGGCAGGGGGGAGGGGTAATAGGCTTCTATATAACAGAAGATAACTCCGAAGTTAATAAGGATTTCCATAAACATTTCTCTTATCAGAAGACATTCCTGCAAATTTTTGTGGTGTAATTAATTGATATGCAATGCATTAATTGAAAATCCACTCAATTTAATTGAACATATACTGAATTATCGTACATATACCCAAATTTAAATTTAAAAAAATCAATATCTATAAATTAATAGACTGTATTACTAAATTTAACGGTACCATATAAAAATATCTACTAGTTCTTCCTAAATCATTTTAAATTAAACAAATCATAGCTGAGACAGGAAAAAAGGGACAAGAGCATTGAACACACTGAGCCTTACTTTGCCGTGAATAACGACTGACATGAATAATCCAGTGGCAACGTGTGCTCCAAGTCACCATTAATCCTCTCAGAATTAGAAGAAGCAGCACATTGGCGGATAACGAACTGGAAACATTTCATTAAAAGACTTGTGTCAGAACTATCGGAGCCATTAACTATTCAGCCAACGAGCAAGTTATGTTTTTTTCCTTGTAAGCTGTTACAGATAATTACAGGTATTTGTACGTGGTGGATTAATGGACGAAGATACAGAAATACCGCGAAAATGAGCATGAGTGTGTCATTTGTAGGTGAAATAATGATTAGGAAAAAAGCTGCTCTTTAACTTGTTCCTCGGGGCGTGATGAACTCTATTGGGGAAAGCTGATGATTTACCATCGGATGCGGTCCAACGAGCCGTGCCTTTAAATTGCAGCTGCACGTCTAATATTTAAAGAATAGGTTATATTTCCAAATTGTTAAGTACAATATTTTAGAAAAATAGAAATTTTATGGGTATGCTGGTACAGTAAATTATCTGCTACATATTATTGCTGATGTTAATTTTGTATGTTCAGTACTATCACGATGAAAGGTACTAGTATCTGTATACAAAGAAATACAGATATAGACAATATGTTTCAAAAGAAATTTCTATTTATTGTATCTAAAAGAATATTTTTCATAAAAATTCCATTCCAAAAAGAATTTATATTTCTTATTTCATCTACTCGCTATTCAATGTATGTTTTGAATTGGATTTGAAAACAGATATTTACTGAGAAGTAATACTTTCAAAGATATTAACCTTTTTAACACCCTTGGTAGGACTTCATACAATTTTGTTTTTTCGCCTCAAATACATAGAATGTAAAAGCAACACTAATTTATCTTGCTATTGTTTATAAATATCTGCAAGCTTAGTTTTATATTACTCCATAGTGTCTAATTAATAAATTTGATTTTTGTCTTGTGAATTTTCACGTCATTTGATTCTCCTGTTTTCTCACTAACAAATTTTCCGTCTATGCAAGGAAGTACTAGTAATACAACAATAAAAGTCCAATATGTCTTTAAGAATTAAAAATACGTGTCTAAAAAAGTATTTGTATGTCTAAAGTGCAAAGAATTTCAAGAAATAATTGAGTAAATAGTTTTTTTTTTTTTTTTTTTTTTTTTTTTTTTTTTTTTAGGAGGAGAAGGGGTAGTCATATCCCTGAAATCAGATTAGCTAAAATGTGTGATAATATAAGATAAATACTAACACTAATGCAGTAATCGTCGTCTAACTTAGTCTTTCCTAAAGTAAGATACACGTAAGCCTTGGAGTGCGCGATGAGGTTATATAGGTACACAACAAGGTTGTAGAGATGCGCGACCAGACTAAAATCAGACCCAGCGTATGATGCTAAGTTGTTAATTGAATTCTTAAAAAGAGTTTTTTATCTGATTAACCATTTAAAAAACGAAATTTTATAGCACATTTAATGTGAAAAATAACTTACGGCTCTATTTTAGCAAAATAACAGCAAATACACAATGGTGAAAAGGTCCCAACACGTTATAAAACTTGGTGCCTATAATATTACGTTTAGTTGCATCCATTCGTTGCTCTCTTTGTTTCCCCTTTTTTTATTCATAATTTTTACATGTAAAAAAAAGAAAGAAAAAATCATGCGTCAAGCATAGATTATCAAGCACTTTCAAAGACATTCAGAATAAGGTAACAAAACTAAACCGTTTAAAAAATTAAAGTATTACGTCCGATTTCATCATATGAAAATGTATAACGCATTTCAAAACGAAATTTTAGTGGTTCCCATATACGATCGGAAAATTATCCGATTTTTTTTTTTTTTTTTTTTTTTATCAGTTCTGTATATGACATAGAGATTTGTACCTATTAGCAACATGCATTTCAAAATTTAGGTCATTTAAGAAATAAATATATTTTAGTTGAAAATTCCCATTGAGCAATTTCCTCTAATAAGGAGAATAGTACGCGATTATTTTTGTGCAGTCCGGTATATGAAGTATAGACTTTATAAATAAAGAGTTAAAAAAAAAAAAAGAACTAATAAAATTTAAAAGCTCATACGGAATTTTAAAACGTACTTTCAGCAATTATAACGCAAAGATAGTGCTGTAACCGATTTCCTTTGTGTGTCCCTATAAATTAATAAAAAATGCTATAAAAGCTCTGTTTTAATGTGATCCTAGTGAAATTCAGTAATTTATGTCAGTTTAAACACATTTAAAATAGCGTAGTGTCATTAAAATATTCTCAACAATCTTTTCAACTTTGTTGGAAAGTGCTAAAAGTAAGTAGTATGCCAGTTCATGCGTTTCTCCAAGAAGTATGTGAGACATAAAAATTTGGGAAATTTGTTTTTTAACCTCCAAAATTAAGGTGTACAAGTCTCAGTTATACAGCTGTTTCATTACTTCTGAAGTTCATTAAAGTAATAAAATGCCATATTTTTAGTGTTGTCGCATCTGGCTAATTTTTTATTTAGACATTTCGAATTTTTAACAGTGAATTTTAATAGTTATTTTTCTTTAAATGACGACAGATATTTTAAAGATTGGATAAAAGAAAATTGCTATTCAAAATTTTCTAGTGTGAATTGAATAGTTTCTAGTCTAAATAAAAAAATCCGCATGCTTGCTATGAACTTTTTAGAAACTTATAGAAATCTTTTGTTCGCTTAAATCTTAATTCAGAAAATCAAAAATTTTCTCATTTTATCTTGAAAATGGTTTAAAAAAGTTAGGAATTTTTTTCTTATTCACTCCCCCTCCACACACACACAGACACTTTTCTTTCATTTTTATTTTTAGTTTATTTATTTATTTATTTATTTTTGCGGTAAGTATTGGTTTTATCAAAAACTTGTCTGCATAAAAATTGTAAATAGTATTAAGAAATTTATAATTAGCGTAAGTGAATGTGATATATTTCAAATTGACGAAGTTTTAGAATAGGTCCTTTTACTAGAAGCAATAATAACTTAAACTGATTTGATGTGCATAATAGTTAAAAGTTATGGGCTTTTTTTTCGGTTTCCACAAAACCCCTCCCTATTTCCACCCCCTTGGTCCGATTATGCCCTTTAACGAACTTTACCGAGGTTTTATGACCCTGATTTTAAGTGTTAGTTTGGAAGATATTTGTAAAGAAAAATTATTTAGGAAATATGCAGTTTGGATTTGATTACACCCTCAACTGTAGAACTGAGCAACTGAAAAATTTAGTTTAAATATTTAATCTTTTAACTCAACTTGCCGCATGAAATTCACTATTCAAAACTTTTTTGTTCTTCAGTACAGAGCATTAAAAGGAAAGAATAGATACTATGCATCCTTTATTGAAATTGAAGAATAGGAAAGAGAGCGGAAATAAGATTTAGACAATATACTGAAAAGCTTCGCTTATTAATAATTCCAGTATTTCATGCGACTTATTTATTTTTAGATAGTCGAAAGTGTATACAGCATGCAGATGCTATATTCTTTTATCCCAGGCGATGCGTAAGGAAAATTCAATATCTGACGAAATATTTACATTTTGTGCATCCCCCTTTTTTCTGCGGAAAAAAAGATTAGAAAAAAGTACTTCGCCTTTGATGATATTTAGAGATTTGTTTTCCACGCGATTGAATTTGAAGAAGTTAAGAAAAGGGAACTGAAAGAGCTGTGGGTGAAAAAAAATGAAGAAAATAAAGAAACAAGAATGCAAATTCATTTGAATCGCAGACACAATAGGGTCTTAAAAAGCGGTGTGGTCTAAAAAAAGGATAAATCTTTTTCTAGTTTCCAATAAACGAAAAACTTTTTATGCGCATTTTTTTTCTAACCACACTGTATTTCTACTTTAAGAACTTGGGGGAGAGGACTTTTTTTAACTCGCAAAAAAAAGAAATAAAAAAGATTGTATAAACTTTTATATCTAACTGATTAAATTGACAACGTAGGGAAAAAAAGGGAGAAGTCGCTGCTCATATATATACATCTTACCCACGATCAAATTCAGAGGAGGCAAACACTAAAAAAAGGAAAAAAAATAATAATGCAACAACTGCTATAAGCTATCTGTGATGATAATCAGAATATCTTCCTCCGCGGCGTGGTCATTCAGCTGCGCAAAAGGGATTACTCCGCTTCGGAAAATAGTGCATCGCGAATGGGTATGTCAAATCCCTTTTTCTTGATAGACTTCTCTGAAATCCATGCTATTTCCCTCCCTCCATCTTGCCTAATCTTTCGCCTCCTTTTTTTCTTCCTTCTACGTTTTCTTACATCTTCTTTTTCGTTTTTTCTCCTTTTTTTTTTTTTTTTTTTTTTTTTTTTTTTCCTTCGATGGTTCAAAATGGGGGAGGCAGTACTTCGTGATCATATTGAACCATTTGTTGGGCTTTACTCATTATCGTGTAAGTTTCTATTCCAATAAAGTGGTTTCAATTTCTTTTATTGTGTTTCATGGTAGGGAGGAATTTTACTCTATCTTTTTTTATTATTTTCTTCGGGATTTTCTTTAGTCGTTTTTCCTCTCCTCTGTTCCATTAACAGGACCATTGGACACTCTAAGACATCTCTTTTTTTTCCTTTTTTCCCCTACCCTCCCCCCTCCTTCTTCTGTGACTCCTTTACCTTATTTTAATGGACCTGGCTGAGAGTTTTTGGATTCCCATTAATGTGATTGTACAAGAGGGCATTTTGAAAACTTCAATTGTTGTCAATTCTTTTTGCAAATTAATGTTGTAGTTTTACTCAGATAAAAGATTTACAATTGTACTTTTTGCTAAACAATTAAATTTAGGTGTTGAGAGGTAAAATAGAAGGGGCTTATAGGCGCGAGAATTGCTGACATTAAAAAGTTTAGGATCTTATCTAAATTAGTTTTAAGCAACAAAGTAACGTAAACAGACTAAATGTAATTTCTTTTCTGTCGGTTGATGATACTCGTACCGAATTGTAGTTTAAGAAATAAAAATCTTTGAATGACTTGATAGAATACATTAAAATCTCCAGCATTTGAATTGCTGGGACAAAGCAGTTTTCAATGTAAGATGAATAGAAGGGTTTCGTGGAGATTATTTCAATTATATTTTCGTGAATTTTACCATTAAAATTAATAACATTTAATATTATAAAATTGTGCATTAAAAAAACACATTTAAAATTGTGTTATTTAGAAGAATAAATTGTTAATATTTCATTATGTTACATAATTTATCCTGGAGTAATAACACCACGTTAAGGTTCTGCCAATTATTACTGCTTACTTTTAATTTTTTTTTCCGAAGCAAATATGATATCTGATACAGCTACTTGTAAGCAGAAAAGACTATTTTAGCAGGCATTACATTCATAAAATGTAATGACGTGTTTTCCTGCTTAATGTTATTTGGCGTTATTACCCACATAGTTTAGTAATAACGCCATGCAAACAAAACTGTAAGATCAGATGGATCAATGGTATGTAAATTGTCCAATTTTAATGATACAAACTCTACAGTCCTATAAATTTATAAATATGAAATAGATTAGCATGACATACGAATTTCTTTTATCTTTTTTTATTTTCAACAATGACAATAATGCTCTCTCAAGCATAACCTAAAAAATAAACCTTTTCGGATGTAGTTTGAAAGCTGAAAAGAATCAACTGGGTAATTAAGGAAGTATATTACGCTATTACCATGGTATATTTATTGCGCAGTATTTACAAACTGCCTTGCGAACACATCGAAAATCTTCCACAACATTTTGGAAGTACATGAAAAGAAATACAAATTTATATCATAATAAAATTGTTTCTAATAAATATATAACTTTCATATCACAGAACTTACCTCGCATATTTTAGACCAGGCGTTGATTTCTACGTGCTTCTTCCAGCGATAAGATCTACAAAGAGAACAAATAAACTTCAGCGGTTATTTGTGATTCAGATGACTCAGATCTCTTCTGCGCAGAACCCGAATGTACCATTTTCCAAATTCTTTGATAATTATGTGTAATATTAGCACTTGACGTTATTACCCACCCTGGCGTTATTACCCAGGAACACCTTATTAGTTACTACACTACATAGCCATTGATGACCGCAAAAAAATGAGGGATTTTATCCAGATGTAGTAATACGTCCCATATTGTGTATTCTATATTGACAATGATCAATGAATATATGGATACAACTCCTATTGTTTTTGCTTCATTTTCGAAACAACGGATTTTGTGCTTATTCTATAGATGATAACTTTCAGAATTTTCAAGCTATGATTTTGAGATTTTCACAAAAGTTGCTCTATACATTTAGTTAACATAATATGCAAATGAAATTTTGATATCGTTGAAGCATGCGCAGTGAAAAGTTATTTAGTAAACCTACTTATTTTATATATAATTTTTATTATTTTTTAATTCTGATTACAGGGTATTATGTGCAATATTATTTGTCATATTTTCAGATGATTCGCCACGTGTAATGATGACATGACGTTTCAATTTATTAAACAGTGTAGTTTTGTTGCATTATTCTGAATGTCTTGGGAAGAGTTTCATAATCTATGATTGACGCATGATTTTTTCTTTCTTTTTTCTAATTGTTTTAAAATATAACAGCATAAAATTTCAGTATTAGGAATTTTTTAACGCTTAAATGGATCATGATAGTACACCATGGGTCAAACATTTAATCACAAATGAATTCATTTTCAGAAGAATGTTAAATAAAGATTTGCAGAAGCACTAAATCGACCGAGGAAACTTATTAAATTTTATATATCATTAAAATTAAATGAACTTAAGAAAAAAATGAACTCACTCTCTTAACTTAACACATACAGGATCTGGCCAGCAAATAGAAAACTCATTCACTAGAAAAAAAAAATATAACAATATAATCAATACTACTGGTGCTTAATTACAGCATATTCGGGCCCGCTTATTCATCAGTAAACATTCATAATTTAATAGAAACTCTCCTATATTTTTTCTAAATCATTCTAATTAGTAAAAACACCGAAAACTGATTAACTGTAATTCAACAAACTTTTTGTTTAAATTAGTGTCTTTTTATCAACCTATAATAAGTTAGCTAATTCTTTTTCATTTTTTAGAGAAATGAGAAAACACTTTAAAATATTTATTCAAGACAAAATAAAATTTTATTTAAAATTTTATTTTGTCTTAAAAATATATATACCAATTTAAAATTTTATTTAAAATTTTGAATTTAAAATTTTGAATATAAAAAATACATAAAAGTATTGTTTTATTCTGTGCGGCTTTATTCAATGTACATTTTAAAAAATGTTCAACCGACCATTTTTTTTAAAAATCTCAATTTATCATATTATCGAGAAGAACAAATAAATAAATAAATAATACGAATTAATGTTATAACTCTAATTTTAAAAGTTGCAGAAGAAAACCGTTTGTAGTTTTCATCGAAATTCCTTTCTATTATCCTGTTCTAGTGAAAAAATTTTAATGAACCATATACGTATATTTTTTTATATAAACTTTGAAAATCTCCAAACGAACGCTTATATTTCTATATTTATTCGATTTGCCATGTCATGTTTGTTCCAAATTCGAACTGGTATTTCTATCATTTCAAAAACACGCGAAATATCAATTAAAAATTGTTTGGGGACTTTGCCAGCATTTGGAAAATGCGAGTAGGAGTGTTAAAATAAAAAATATAATGATAAATTTAATAACAAGAATAATAATGCTCATCAGAAAATTCGTTAGTAATTTAATTTATTTGATATAATTAGAGTGAATGAAATAGAAGAAAAAGTATTTTGGATTTTGATCTTTTATAGACTTTTAAAGAAGACGATTTTAGCTATCAGTAATAACATGACAACTAACAGTCGGAACGAAAATAAACTTTATACATAATTAATTTTTTTTACATGTGGATTTAAATGGGGAATGGGAGAGGGGGGTGAATACATGACTTTTACATGATAGGGTTATTTATTAATAATTAATATTTATTTCTAAAACCAATTTTTACAAAGCATCCTTTCAAACAAAAATAATGAAATACATAAGTTAGTATTTAAGATACATTTAAATACAGATGAAGTTTACATACATCAAAAGATGATCACCACATAATCAATTTTATCATCATAAGATGATACATACATAAGAGGAAATTTTATACCTAGCTGTTTTATAACTCAGTTTTTCAAAATTTAATAGCTATTTTTTCATGATAAAAATTTTTATAAATTAATTTATAACTATATTGAAAATAACATACTCTGAAATATTTAAATTAACTCTTTTGTATTTATTTTGTATTTTGTACTATTTCTATTTATAGGATTTTGCCAGTTAAAATTAATTATTTAAATATGTTGTTATAGGATTTTGTGCAATATTTATAACTCCATTCAAATCTTTTGCTTGATTATTTTTTATTTTAATTTTTTTAACAATTAGGAAATGTACAAATACAATACTCTTACAATGAAATACAGGAATAATTCTGAACTGAAACTTTCCACCCGCAGTCTTTCAACGCCAAGAAATCTGAAGCGGTGTAAACTAAAAAGAAATTGCCTTTTTAAAAATATTTTTTCTTTTTTTTTTTAAACTAATAATGCTTTTGGGATAAGATAAAGTAAAGTATGTATAACTAATTTTAAACGGTAACTAATAATCAATGCATTAAATGTATTTTATAACAAGTTGTTTTAATAATACTTTAAAGTACCGTTGGAGCATAAAGGGTTAACAAAAATAACTCAAGAAAAACTTAAGTTCACGCATTTCTATGAGAGTTCATTTGATCATATAACTAAGGACTAACTCGCGTAAATATATTAAGATAGCCATGTATTCAATACATGCTATTTAGATTTACGATGCAATGTTCGGTAATGAAAATTAAATGTATACCATTCGTACTTCGTTTACAGGGGACTCAAAAGAGTTCTGTTTCATTTCATTTTATTAAAAATTCGTGTTCAATGTATTTTAATTATGCTACACTGTTTCAAACATATTGAAATTAATATTATATTATTGAAGTTCATAACAAGATGCTTACTGCCAAGTATGGTGTACTTTGTATATATTATTATTATACAGTTACATTCAAAAATGTTCGGTTACAGCATTGGCGTTTTTAGGTGCAATATGCTTTTTTAAATGTAACTAATGTTTGAAGGGTATAAATTATGTAGATAATACACATGACTATACAGAAACATTCAAGTGCATTTTCGTTTATTGATGAAAATTGCTGAAATAATTTTTTTTCTGTTTTAAGAGATTCTGAACTGAATAAAAATTTATATTTCATTTTTTATATTTTATAATATACAAATCGATTTATCCTATACAAGGATTCAAAAAATAATTTGAATTACTTTTCCAGTAAAGGTAGTAATTGCCGAAATTTAGTACTCAAGTATTTCATGTTGTCTTACAAATTGTTTTCTTAGAGATCATCTTCCTCCTAGTTACATACAATGAATACATATGATGAAATTTTGTTGCAGTGTTTTGAGTGTATCTGAAAGTGTTTTTATAATTAATGCTTGATACAGTTTTCCTTACTTGTTTAATAAAATATTGTTTCGTAATTTTAATGATGGAAGCCACTTTACATAACCAAACGAATGTTCAAAATGCATGAATGTAAGTAGCTAATTGATAAAAAATTCCATAAATTATAATGAATTAAAAATGAACTCCCACGAAATCAATTCTAGAGAATTTTAGAGGAAATTTAGTCTGGCGGAAAACAAAACGAATGCAGACATATTTAGAATTCAGAAGCCAAAAACGCTGTCTGCGAAAACTTAGCAAACTAATTTGTAGTTCGGCGTACACAGGAAAAAAAGAGAGAGAGAAAAGAGGAAACGTTTTAAGAGCCGGGGTGGAGTCGCGGTTCGGGTCTGCGGAATAATCAATCCGTCCCATGAAAACTTAATTGTCGCGTCGCGGGCATGTCGCACTAACGAGATGAGTTATTGGGTCCCGCGCCCAGCCTACCGCATTAATTACGCCCCGGCATTTTAATCAAGATCGCGGCCTGTGATTACGGCCAGATAGGGCGGCCAGTAGCCGGGCATTGTTGATGAAGCATCAGGGTGGACCGCGAGATGTGCAGTGTAGAGGAAGGTAAAAAAGAAAATGTTATTGTCGATATTGTTCGTCTTTTAATTTCAGTAATAGAGCGATAAAATTTATCTCGCATGTAAAAATTTGAAAAAAAAAAAAAAAAAAAAAAAAAAACTGGGGTGGAAAGAAAAGGGAATTCTGCAGGATAGGTAGTATACAGATATTTGTTTGGGATGGATTAATTTATCTAATAGTTTTATGGTTAAAAGTTTACATTCTTGTAAGCATTGATGAAAAATGTCCATAAGTTTAACTTACTTTCTTGTCATACAGCTTTATCTTCTAATAGTGATGCATCATAGATAGCATGGATAGACATTTTCTCTCATTTTCATTATTGTATTAATTAGTGAAGAGTTTTTTCTGGAAAGATAGCTCATAAATACCTTTTGTCCCGATCACGTCTATGGCTTCAAACTAGTCATAAATGTTATTATGACAAGTTTTAAAGCCACAGCACTAATTTAAATCGATGAGAAGATATCTATTTAGAAATACTAGTGGAACTTGCCTCTGAGGTATTAGGTTAGTGCAAAAATAATGAATGATTTTACAGTGCAACACATTTAGAAACATTTTGTATATAGAATTTAATCCTGGTCGTGTATTATACATCATTATTATAATTATTATACATCATTTTAAAGTTTATTTTAAGCATTTTAATTACTAATTAATTATATTTTTTTTCGACTATTAATTGACTTTAGGAAGTTGATATCTCAAAACGAGATTTTCATCAAATTTATTTTTATGAATTTAAATTCGGTCGGACTACAGCACAAATCACTCGAAAGATTATTAAAGTATGGGACGTTTGGAAGAATAAACATACGAATATGTTAGTGTTCGTTTCAAAAGTTTCATTAGGGAAGTTCCAAACTTTTAAGATAACTCTGGTCGCTGGTGTCATGTTGATGACGATCATCAACTGAAGACAATAGTCGAAATTGATCGAATAAAAACAATTCGAGAAATTACAAATAAACTCAATCGCGAACATTTCAGTATCATTTGTCACTTAAAACAAATTGGCAGGATGAAGAAACTCGATAATTGGATGCCGCACGAGTTGAACGATAACGCGCGTCGCATAGTTGACGCTCAAGAAGTTACACGCGTTGGCTTACGAAACACTTCATTACCCACCATACTCACTGTACGTCTCTTCAACCGACTACCACTTTTTTAAACACCTAGATAACTTCTTGAAAGGAAAAATTCACTATAGTCGTTTTTCGTAGGCAAAAATTTATTGATTGTAATGTCTCATACTTTGATTAAATATAATTAGTTTGAAAAAAATTTATAGTTTTGTAAATTTGAATTGTAAAATCATGTGTTAATTTTGCCCCAACCTAATAATAATACTTTCTTGCGAAGTTATGTTTAAAAATACCAGGACACAAAGAGTGCTATCGCGGATTAACTTATTTTTCTTGTCATAATGCTTAATCTTCTATTATTAATGTATTTTATGGACCCGAATTTCCTCTCATTTACATTAATGAATTATCTATAGGTTAATAAAGAACTTTTTAAATCGGATGTCTTATAAATTATTCTGGTTTGAGCATTTCATGAAAACTACATGCCATTTAAAATTATCTCTCATCCTTGTAACAGCTGAAGAAATTTATCAAGAGGATTTATTAAACAAGTTGGAACTTGCACGCTAGCGTAGCAAATGAGGTGCGTTCGTACGATAACAAAGTTTTAAAAATATCACTCTCATATATCAATCTCATAAAATTGTAAATAATTACAATTAAAATGCGCACCAAACAAAGTTTTCCCTATACCATTATGCAATGGAATACTTTTGTGTGGCCTTGTAAATCAATAACGAATATTCTTTGCACCACAGATTATGCAAAATGTACATTATAATATGTACTTTACAGATGCATATCAATTTTTTTACGTTCGAATGAGTGTAACCCCATTAAAATGCATTCGAAGCATTTTTCCCCATTAACCGTAATGTAACGGAACACTTTTGATTGTCCCTGTAGTTGAACTATGCATCCGATTTTGATAAAATTTGAAATAACTCGATAAAATTATGTAATAATTATGTATTTAAAATTTCAAACGATTAAAATGCATTTGAAACTTTTTTCCCCATTGAACGTAATGTTACTGAATCCTTTTGATTGTCCGTGTAATTGATCTATGCATTCGATTTT
Source organism: Maratus speculifer (assembly GCA_964019185.1). Classification (NCBI taxonomy): domain Eukaryota; kingdom Metazoa; phylum Arthropoda; class Arachnida; order Araneae; family Salticidae; genus Maratus; species Maratus speculifer. The sequence goes on from OZ025291.1 coordinate 21,684,034, forward strand.
CATCAAATTTGAAATGACTCGACAAAATTATGTAATAATTATGTATTTTAAATTTCAAAAGATTCGGTTGGGTAGTTTTTGCGTTGTTATATGCGGACAGATAGACAGACAGGCGGATAGACTGAACGACAAATATAGGTGCTACGTATTTACAAAATTACGAACGCACCTAAAAACAGCCAGCGTTTTCGTGTTTGTATAATAAAATCTATTAGTTATGAATTTCAAAACAATTTTTTCTAAAAAACGAAAGCTATAAATCTGATAAATTTGTTTTAGATTTTAATGACATTAAATCCTTGCATCTTCAAACGACAATATCCAGAATAATGCAATAATTAATGCAAGTGGTTCGTTAGTTTGAGAATGTGATGAATTAAAAGTATGTATATTTAACTGAATCAAAATCATATGAATTCACATAAAGTTGATTTAAAAATTGTTTGTTCTTTATTAATAATAAAGACATAAAATGTATCTTGGATGTAAAATTTTGAAAAGAAAAGAACGAGAGGGAATGAAGAAAATTAAAATGATTTTCTACAGGAGCCTTAATATGTGGATGTTTGTGTTTATTAAGATTGATTTTATTTTGTGGATGATATGTTCAAAAAAAATCTTACATTCGTGCAAACTTTGATAGAAAATGCGCTGTAGCTGTTATGAATAATAGTTTTAAAATGCCCTTTTTAAACTATTTTATGAGTCTAAAAGAAATAAAAATTATTCTGTAAATATCTAGAGAACATTAATTAATGAACGAAACAAATTTTGATCCTAACGTAAAGCATGAATTATTTTCTTAAGGTTTCCATAATCAAAGTGTCTTTATGTTTTTTTCTCGCAATTTTTAGTTAACGGATCTTTGTTGGATCTTATTTATCAAACCCAGCGAGATAATAAAAATCTTTTTACATGCATTCGTAATCATACAGATACCTTCCACCTATAGTCATCATCTGGTCCTTTTGCCTATCCGCAGGTAACAATGTAAAAATTACCTAACCTAATGGTTTTAAACTTAATATATATACTTGTTGCAGAACTTTTTTGAGTCCTTTCAAATTTTATAAAAATCGAATCAAAACTTAAAAAATATATATGCTTTCTTCATTCAATTCGCGATCATACGCAATTAATTAAATGGTATCCTACGACAGATATTGATTCTAGGCTACCATGATGATTATATCCCATTTAATAAACTATTTATAGTATAAACGCACCTCACTTGCCAGTTTTGAAGTACAAGTTCCTATTTTTTATTTATAATCTGTAATATATATACTAATACACTACGACAGAAGTACTCTTCTTTTCAGATAAGCTTTTCGTTAGTTATGCCAAGCTTCGGCAGCCATATATTTATTAAATGTGACACTTTTTTTTCCTCTCGAGCATTATGAAATATTACCAAAAATAAATAAATAAATAAATAAATAAATAAAATAAAATAAAAAGCAGAAAAGCTGAAAATTTCTGTAGATGTAAAATGTTACAGAAAATTTCCAGAAATGTTTACGAATTATGAAATGATTTATGATCCACGATTTATAAAAACCTTTCTCAAATTAAAAAGACGTGTTTCTTATCGAAACTTTAAATTAAGTATATCTAATAATTTCGCTTTTTTTTTTTTTTTTTTGACTAATGGACTCTTATTATGTTTTTAAAAAATACTGGATAAAGTTCCTAAGAATTAGTAGGTGATAGAAAAAAATCATAAACGTTTTTATTTATATTAGTTTTGCAATGTTTACAATCTGCAAAATGAAATCAAATACAGAAGGTTACGTGTCTATCATGTATTTAGGTATGTGATGTTTATGATAATCGCGTAAAACATCAGATATTTTGTTACGTTGTACTGACAATGTTATTCTGTATAAAATCCCAAACTATTTTCTTAATGAAATTGTGCTTTTAAATATAAAGCAACTTCCAAGTGTCGGTGTTCAATAAACTTTCAACAAAAATTCGTTTCCTTGTCAATGTTAGCTATAAAATTAATTTTGTAAGATCAGTAATTAATAAATCTATTTATAAGAGAAATAAAAATCTAAAACAAGCGAAGATTGTCCTGTGGATACCTGGAGAACAATAATTAATGAGCGGCAAAATTTCAATACTAAACAACGCAAAGCATGAATTATTTTCTAAAGGTTTCCATAATCAACGTGTCATTATTTTTTCGTTGTTTTTTTTTCTCTCCGGCAATCTCTAGTTAACGGGTCTCAGTTGCATTTACCAAACAGGCAAGGTAATACAATCATCCCACACATCTTTTTATTTATGTATCTAATAAACCACGGTAGCTGTTCTCTTCTTTTATGAAAGGGTTGGGGCGGGAAGGGACCAATCACCTTTCTTCAAATAAGCCTTTCGTTATTAAGTCCAAGCTTCGTCCCGAAAGTATTAATTAAATGCGCCTCTTTTGTTTTTTCAAGCATTAAGAGTGATTAAGGATTGTCTTGTGGCAACAGCATCTGCCGATTAACATAGACTGCATCTAATTATGACTCCAGGTTCTTGTTTATGGTCGGAAAGAACCAGGCGCTAATCACAACGAAGTACCCGATAATTTAGAGAATGAGGCACGGATAAAAGTTCTATGTTCGTAGCTTTTTTTCTTTCTCATGCGTTAGAATTTTAGTTAATGATCTCAGTGTATTTGTAGTTTTGAAATTTTTCTATCCTAGATTTATATCTGCTTCGCTGGATTTTGGATTTCATTTAAAATTACTTTGGCATGAAATAAAGTAAATCCATTGTTTACAAAAGTTTGCTGGAAATAAAAATATAAACATTTCTCAATTTAAAGATTTTAGTGCTAAAAGTTGGGGCATTATAGTTAATTTAGTCTTATTCTTTTCATGTTGTATTTAGTTCTTCAAAACTGATTTATGTGACTTCATTCAATGAATGTTGTAATTTTTATTTAACAAATTGATTAATTTCTTAAAAACAAAGATACAACTATGTATAAAATATCTTAAAAATGAAATAATTTTATTGCTCTCGCTTACATTTTTTTTAAACTAAGCAGAGGTAATCAGATACTACATAAACACCGGTATACAGATGCTCTCAAAAGTGATATTTTAAATTCTAAAATTGTCCAGCATTGTCTTCAAAGGAAACACATCCCACAGTTTGCAGCATTTAAAAATTCGGGTTGTAATAGTTATTACGGTAGATTACTCCTCGAGGGCTAGTTCACATACTTGAGATCGCCAAACATGAATGAAGCTCGTTCTATCCCTAGTGAATATTATCTATTTCTAAAAAAATAACTAACTGTAACTGCTCTTTATTTGTTCCACTGTTTGTTATGCAATGGATATTTGTACTGATGATACCTTGCGAGTAACTTCGCGAAACGTTTACTTTTTGTATTTTTAAATGCTTATTAATATTTTTTTTCATATAAATTTTAAATTTTTTAATGTATTCAAGTCTGCCTTAGTTTATTTTATTCAAACATTTCTTAGTTTTTTTTTTAAATTCAGACGTTAAATGTATATATATTGCAATGTAATTCTTCTTGTGGTTGGAAATACATTTCTTTAAAGGAACCTCAAATGAATCAGGATGAAACAGTTTGAGCAACGCATTAATTTTTCATGCAAATACAGTAATGAAATATCTTTATAATTAATTTAGAACTGTAATTTTAAGTCTACAATGTTTTAAAATTTGAACTTGAATTCTAATACCAAAAGGTATTCGAAGCTTGTACATGTCTTTATGCTACATTTCTCTTAAAAATTGTGAGTGGAAAGGCAACAGAGCACAAATATTGAATATCGAGCTTACTTATAGTACTGGTCTATGCCCTAACAAAAACTGCTGCTGTTTCTAGAACCTTAGAGTAATTAAGCAAGCTCTAGTCGTGTTATCTTAGAATGACTTGGTTTTGAAAGAAAAATTACACTACGATTATATGACGTCATGTAGTAAGTTTTTATCCCTATTTATAATTTGAGTGAACATACATCCTATTTTAGTGAGTTTATCGAATAATATAGAAGTACTAATGTCAAAGTTATGGAAAAATGAAATAATCATCTCAGTTTTGTCAAAAGAGTGATCGAAGCATTAGAACCTCTTTCTAAGACAAGGGAGTTTAGAATCGGTAAAAATAACAAAACATAAAATTATCTGGCATTAAAATCCTATGCGTTAGTAAACTCTCTGTCTACTTTTTTCCCTGTCGTGTAGATTACAAAGTCATAAAAAATCAACTTAAGACAATAATGCATTTTAGACTGCCAATGAGACAGTATTGAAAATTTGTTCCACTCAATATCAACATTGTTATTAGGTATCATTAATGAGTTTCCTTCAATAATGTATTAGACAGTAATTCAGATCCTAATATTTTTTTGCAGATAAAGCCTGAGACAAAGGATGAAAAATCGTAGGTTTATAAACACTGCATAATGCAAAAAGGTGCTTTCAGAATTTGATCAAGGCAAATAAGTCAATATAAATAAAAGCACTTTTTTTTTTTTTATCGGAATGGAATGCAACTATACTGCATATAAGCAGAAAAAATATTTCAATTAATAGTTTATAAATTTTGGCTTAAGTTTTTCCCTCTAACTTTTAAATATTATTTTTAAAGAATAATAAAAGTGCATTCATAATTGAATATGATTTTGAAATGCAAAATGCTTATCAAAATTATTTATTTATTTTCAGGATCCCCGTGCTCCTAAATCGCTGGCAATTCCCAATTCTACAACAAACGATCGCAATTCTATCTTCAATGGACCACCTTTGACGGGATTTCGTAATAATGAAGTTCGGAGTGTCATGTTATATGGAGTGCCAATAGTGGCGCTCGTTATAGACGGCTATGAAAGGCTTTGCTTGGCGCAGATTTCTAACACTTTGCTGAAGAGCTTTAGTTATAATGAAATCCACAATAGAAGAGTCGCCCTTGGTATAACTTGTGTACAGTGTACTCCCGTTCAACTTGAATTACTGAGAAGAGCTGGTGCTATGCCTGTATCATCAAGAAGGTGCGGACTGATTACAAAGAGAGAAGCAGAGAGACTCTGTAAGAGTTTTTTAGGCGACACGCGGCCTCCTAAGCTCCCAGACAACTTCGCCTTTGATGTGATACATCAATGTGCTTGGGGTTGCAGAGGGTCTTTTGTTCCTTCTCGTTATAACAGTTCGAGGGCCAAATGCATTAAATGTACATACTGCGGGCTATTCTTCTCACCAAACAAGTTCATTTTTCATTCGCATCGTCTACCCGATTCTAAGTATGTCCAGCCCGATGCTGCGAATTTCAATTCTTGGAGAAGACATATCAAACTCGGCGGTTCACCGCCGGAAGAAGTGATATATGCTTGGGAAGATGTCAAGGCGATGTTCAACGGAGGGTCCAGGAAACGGGTTTTAAGCTGCGAAAACATTTCTAGGAGTTCTAGTAGTAGCGACGGCAGTAAGAGATCAAGAAATCCTAGTAGAGCCGATGCTGTGCCCAGCAGCTCAGAATCCAGCGTTCATCCGAAGCCTCCCTATTTTCCTGTAGTTCCTCTTCCCAACAAGGGATTCTCGTTAGCACCCGCTGCTGCACCTTTCGTTCCACCAGCTGGACCCACTCCTTTCGGACTTCCCACTGGAAAGCCAATATCACCTGCGGATATAAGGCAGACATTTGCAGAGTATATGTGGGCTGGTAAACAGCCTTTTCCTTTACCATATGGTAGCGTGTTGTGGCCAAGACCTGGAGGTATAGGTCCTACAGCTCCGCCAGTTGAGTTGAGAGAAACAAGAAGTGTCCCAGAAACGACATTGCCATATCTTGCTGACACAACGACACTAGTTGATCCAGGTAATTATTCTTTTTTTTCAATATTATTTTTTAATATGGACTGAATGCCCATATTAATTTTTATATTGCATTAATATGCCCATATTAATTTTTAATCTATTAATTTTTATAACTAATTAATTAACAGTTATCACAAATGAGGGGTAGCAATAAATGCATAGTTAACAATTAATTAACACATAGAGAAACAAACACATGCCACCGTAAACAAAACATCACTGAACAGAATATTCTACATTGTAAAAAGAAATCTGTGAAGGTACTAAACATTTTCTAGGAAACTGGGATTCCAAGAACTTGCCATGTAACGATAACAGGAAAAATTCATGTAATCGATTCTGAAACTTGAATTTTTGCTGTTACCATTACAGGAAAAGTTCTTGGAATTTCAGTTTCTAAGAAAAAGTTTAGTACCTTTGCAGATTTTTTTTACAGTGTATTTACTTCTTATGAGTAATTTTTATGAATTTATAAGAGCTTTTGTGGTGCTTTCATGTCACACTTTAAATTTAAATTTAAAAAAAACCACAATTTCATATTGTGAAAAGTTTCCTTTTCTAAGAAAAAACGAGAATTCTAAGAATTAAACATCTATTATTAAGTTTGTTAATTGAATAAATAAATCACATTCGAACAAATCAATTTATTGAACGAATAATACATAATCGATGGAATTGATGGTCATTTTTTAAATTATTTTTTTTACTTTGCAAAATAATGTTTCAATGCACTGTAAAAAAAGATATCAAACTTTCTAAGAAACTGCGATTCCTAGAACTTTTTATGTAACGGTAACAGTAAAATCTGGTGTAACAGAATCGGTTACATGAGTTTTTGCTGTTACTGTTACATGAAAAGTCTGAGAAATCCCAGTTTTCTAGTAAAAGTTTAGTACCTTTACAGAATTTGTTTTACAGTGTGCGAGTTAAAAGCCTTTATTGCTGTTTGTTTGAAAGCGTACAATATAATCGTTGATATTTTATTTATTTATTTATCTCTACAGTTTACAAAAGAAAGAGTTGTGGAACAATAAAATTTGTGATATTAATTATGAATTACGATGAATCATGTCGCTCACTAGTCAAAAGTGATCAAACTCCAAAAAAATTCATGTTGCAATTTATGTTTTATTCCACTAAATCTCCAAATTTTGCTTAATTTCGAATAAATTTAATGAAAATGATTATTCACTATATAGTCCAATCCTATATTTCTACTCATCAAAATTGCGAACGTTTTCATTATCAAATATGTTTTAATTGCGCTTATCGAAACTTGATTTAAGAGAGACCTCTCAATCAAAACAGACTTTCTCTTCGCAGACCGCAAACTTCTATTTGAGAGAAATTAAACGAAATTGATCATTCATTACATAAAACAATTATCAAAATTCGATTTTTACCCACAGAAAGTAGACATCTGATACGGATGTGCCACGTTTTCAAATAATGTTTTATGAAATTTTGAGTATTAAAAGAGTGAAATTATTTTTTAAAATTTATTTTCTTTTAAAAATATTTCATAAATGTAGTACGTTAGAATAGGCCATCCAAATTCTTAGTATGAAAACTAAATTTTGTAAAATGTGTTATATGATAAAGAATCTTCCGTTTAAATTTTCTACACTGCATGAAAAAATCTGTAAAGTTACTAAAAGTTTTTTTAGGAAACTAAAATTGCTAGAATTTTTTATTTAATGGCAACAGCAAAAATTCATGTAACAAATACAGATTTGCACTAAAAATCAAAAAATTGTATGGTTACTAAGAATATTTTAGGAAACTGGGATTCCAAGAACTTTTCATCGCAGGTTACAGATAAATTTTAGTAAAATAACTGTCATTTTAGTAGACTCGTTTCTAAAGTTACAGATTTCTGTAACTTTACTAGAATTAGTTTTGTAGATTTACATTTTTTCTTGTACAGTGTACAGATAAAATGTTAGTTAACCTGCAGATTTCTGCAACTTTACATATGTTGGTTTACAGATTTTCATTTACAGTGTAGTAGTTTAATAAGGGGTTTCGCGATTATTGAAGTATTATTGTTTATTATAATCCCGTAGCTCAAAAGAAGCATAAATCTTCAATTTTCCCAAATTTTCATTCATTTTTTCTTTCTTTTTCTTATCTTTTCTTTTCTTTTAATTTTTTATACTTTTTTGTAACTTTTTTTTTAATAATAATAATTTTCTTACGTTCATTCTTACAATTTTGTTACAAGTATTATTGTTTATTATAATCCCTTAGCTCAAAAGAAACATAAATCTTCAATTTTTCCCAAATTTTCATTCTTTCTCTCTTTTTCTTCTCTTTTCTTTTCTTTTAATTTTTTATACTTTTTTGCAACTTTTTTTTAATGATAATAATTTTCATACATAAATCTTTTGAGAACATGGTATATTTACTAACACTATTTTTAATAGGAATTTTTCGAAATCAAATATTTCTTTTAAGGCTAAAATAATTTTTAACACTCTCAATTTGAATTTAGGCGTTCTCTATGTTTTCAGCTGTTATTAATTGTATTATTTGGTCTTTTCTTGTATTTTTTTTTTTCAATATATGTAATACGTGAAAAAAATCTTGTCATCTGCTACACAAATTATACCTAGGTTTTATTTTAAAAATTATATTGCGTTAACTGAATGCTGAAGGAAAAACTAATTTTACTCGTTATGAATAAAAAAGTCTTAGATAAAAGAGTATCAGAATTTTTGTTTAGAAATGATTTATTTTGTTTTAATCTTTTTAATACAATACATTAGCGAATATTGTCAAATGCAACACCAGTTAATACCCGATTAAATTTAATATAGTGCTGCGTTGCAGTTACAAAACGCTAAAGTAACAATTAGTTTTGCAGATAAAAACATTTAGATAAAAGAATACCAGATCTTTTACTTAGAATTTTTCTTTCGTTCATTTTTTCTTTTCTTTTTCCATGCGATTTTTTATCCCTTTTTACTTGCCCATCATACGTAGTATAGGGTAAGTCTTGCAATCGTTTTGAAAATCGAAAAATTTTTTGACGGACTTACACGTTTCAGATAGTGGAGATTTCGAAAAACATATTTTAGAAAAAAAAAATTGCCGTCCGCCTGTCTGTGTGTCTGTAAACGCTCTATCTCCCGAACAGTTTGAGATAGAGAATTAAAATTTTGTGTGTACTTAGTATGTAAGAATGGGACGAAGCCTATTTAATATCAGTAACCTCGATTATCTGAAATTATTTTTTTCGTTCTCTCGAAAAATTCGTTCTGATGAAAGGTATATAAAATTTTCGAATTTTTTTATTTTAAATAATGGACATAAATGGATATTTTATTAATGTAAAATTAATAAAATATTTAAAAAGGCAATAAAATAACACAAATTTTGCATAAAGAAAGAAGTCGGTCGTATTATTAGCTGTCGAGATATTTGTAATCCTGTTTTCCACATTCGTCGACTTTTCATGATCCTGTATTTCATTCAAATTTCAATCCAGAGGTATATTTTAATTGAAAACCAGACGCTTAATCCAACGCATTAAACTATTAGTTATTATTATTATTATTTTTGGAGTTATAAGGATGTTTCTTTTACGCAGTTCGATACTAATTGAGTAATTTGGCGATTTATATAATTTGTCGAAATTGGTACATCATCCGTTCATTAATACAGCTTTACTATGCATATTAACAATATTTAAATTTTGTTTTGGAATTGCAATGCATTGTATAAATAGTTTTCGCATGTTTTATTTTCATATGCATATCCATGATGGGTAAGTATTACGGTGGTCCCCAACGACTAGTTTTACCGTTTTTCTTTTTTTAGGTTAAAAAGCAAATTTTAATTTTACAAACGTTAGACTTTTTGGTAAAAATCTATTATTTTTTCTTATATCTTTATTTTTTGTGCAGCGTGTGAAAGAATGCTGTCAAATGCTGCACTAAATAAGCCTCGGTTAGATTTAAAACAGCGTTATTCTGCTTTAACAGAACATTAAAGGAAAAACTAGTTTTACAGGTTAACAAGAAAATATTCAGATGAAAGAAGAGATCTTTCTTTTAGATATTTTCGTTTTTTTCATTCTTTCCACTTTTCTTTTTTTATGCAATACAGGTTAAAAAACAAATTTTAATTTTAAGAGAATTAGTATTTTTGATTAAAATTCATTATTTTTTTTTATTTCTTTTTTTTTATGCAGTATATAAAAAAATATAACTAAAAAATTGTAATTTAACAAATTGCAACTACTATTTGGAAAATAATATTTTCAATGACAATAATTTTAGACTTATAAATGATTTCTATATTTTTAATAGCCAATAAAAACAATAAACCATAATAAACAATAATAGTTTTTAATAAACAATAATAACATCATTTTTATGATGATCAAAACGTAGCTTACATAATAATAGCGTCATATGGATATGCCATGACTTTTAGAGAGACGTTAATATTCCTGGACCAATCATAAACAAATATTAAGTGAAATTTCAATTTAACAATTTTTGGTATTGCAAATTCTAAAACTTCTGTACATCGCATATTTTCTATTTTTACACCGTCGTATAAAGAAAAAAAATTACTTTTAAATGCAAGTTGTTAGAAAACCGTATCTAAATTTGTTTTTGAGTTATTATTTTTTTTTTTGTAGTATTTAATACTTTTATTGTCATCGTGGCAACAGAAGTATTCCATTTTTGGACATTAAACGTGGACCAATCAGAAAACGAATAAAATAAAAAACAGAAGTATTTCATTTCTAGACATTAAGCATGGACCAATCAAAAAACGAATAACAAAAGTAAGTTGTGGAATCCAACCAATAAAAAGATTCAGATATATTTCAGATTTCCCAATTCTCTGCCGAGAACAACAACTATTTTCCCAAATAGTTAAAAAATACTGCCAAATGCTATACAAAATAATCCTCGGTTAATTTTAAAATAGCGTTACTCTCCGTTAACGGAACACTAAAGGAAAAACTAGTTTTACAGATTAAAAAGAAAAACATTCAGATGAAAGAAATCTTTCTCTTAGATATTTTTGGCTTTTTCTACTCTTTCTACTTTTCTTTTTTTTATGCAATGCAGGTTTAAAAGCCTTTTTTAATTTTAAGAGCGTCAGTCTTTTTACTTAAAATTCATTTTTTTTTTTTTAAATCTGTAGGGGGAACTGGGGTACATTGATACATGGGGCACATTGATACACCCCCTCTACCGCTCACAGGGTCATTACAGGAAGTTTCACAACAGCTCCAAAAGGTGATGCTAGTGTATTCTACTACATACAGAAAATCTTGGAATGATTCAGCAGTTTGATGAAATGGGACGGGTGATTTATTGTTTTTGTTGTTCAAAAGTAAATTTGAGTTGTACAATTGAAATGCTATTATACAACTGTTCCAGTATTTTCAACCAAAATGAATACTCTCCCTGGTAAGTACTGCTACTCTTTATCAGTTCCTCATTATTTATTGTTAGATATATTGTGAAGTGTTGGATTTGAGACTCATTTTATTCAAAATCGCTGTATGGGGCACATTGATACAGTTTATGACGGGGCACATTGATACAGCCTAAATCCTTTAATAGTTCATATTTTCATTATCTTTTATTATTTTTTTTTACCATACACTCCTTAATCCAACCTTTTTTTCACGAAAAATTTCTAATATTAGTTTTTATTGAAGTGAAATAGCTCTAATTTCTTTATATTAGAGCATTTTATAGTATTTTTGAAAACAGAAGACGTAGGAACTTACCCAGCATCTAGTGCTAGTAGAACTAATAAAAAAAAAGGACGGCATTCTGGCAAATCTCGAATTTATATCGATTCTCCAGAGAAAAAAGTATTTTCGACATGAGAAATGTTAAGTAAGAGAAACAAACTGCAGAACAGAAAATGATACTTATATTATAAACAGAATTTTTAATATAATTATCCTTTATTTTCTGTTTATGAACCTATTTATAAACAGAAAAACTGGTAATTTTTTCATCTTTCATAAGAAAGAAGATAATGCTGGGGTTGAAGTGCTAGATATGACAAAGTTACCACAGCCAACAATCAGACAAGAAACAGACAGAACATCAAGTCATAATATATTTAATTTTGATTGCTTTAATATTGCTTAAAAATAAATTGTGGGTGATTTGAATTTTTATAAATAAATATAAAATGGTTTTCTAACTCATTTTTTATGAAAAATATGCATTGGTATTATTTTGTCGTCATTTTTCTTAAACGTATCAATCTGCCCCGGGGATGGGGCACATTGATACAAATGACTTTTTTTGATTTTTTAAAAATTACATGCAAAAATACTACATAAAACAATGATTGTACATTTTTATAACATACTACACAAGTTTTGCTGTCACCTCATGGAAAAAAAACTTGAATTTTCTACTTTCTTGACACCAAAAAAAAATCTTAGAAAAAAACTGTATCAATGTACCCCAGTTCCCCCTATATAAAAAATAATGCTAAATCCTGCATGAAATGAGTCCCGGTTAAATTTAAAATATGTTACTCGGCTTTAACGGAACATTAAAGAAAAAACTAGTTTTACTGTTTAAAAAGAAAAACATTCAGGTGAAAGAAGAGATCTTTTGCTTAGATATTCTTTAACTTTTTTCACTCTTTCTACCATTCTGTTTTTTTATACAATACAGGTCAAAAAAGCAAAATTTAATTTTAAGAGCATCAGTTGCTTTTTTTTTAGAACTTATTATTTTTTTTCTTCTTTTTGTCTTTTTTTTCTTTTTTTTTTTACTTACACAATATGTAAAAGAATAGCTAAAATGCTACGCGAAATAAGATCTAGTTAAATTTTTTTAAAAACATTATCCTGCATTATCAAAACATTAAAGGAAAAACTAGTTTTACATGTTAAAATTGTAAGCATTAACATGAATACACAGACCTTTTGCTTAGATTTTTTTATCCGATTTCTTCACCCTGTTTTTCCTTTTTCATAAAGTGCAGGTTAAAAAGCAAACTTTAATTTTAAGAGTGTCAGACTTTTTGCATAAAATCTATTATTTTTTCTTATATCTCTGTTATTTCTGCTGTGTGTGAAAGAATGCTGTCAAATGCTGCTCTAAATAAACCTCGGTCAACCTTCCGGTGGGTGCGCCGTTGTAAAATGTACAACATTCACTTTCTTTTTTCTTTAAAAAGAATTCACGCCTGCTTTAATATGTTATAACAAAATAAATCTAAGTGTATTGCGGAATACTTTCATAAATTGTGAGCAGAGAAAACTTATATGATATATGTATGTTAAATTATTTGTGAAATTAAAATAAAATAGCGATAATTGAATGTTTTCCTCCTGTTGTACAATTTACAACGCGTGCCTGCTCATGTGATGAAAATTTGTGTGCCCGGCGATAGGTTGAATTTAAAATAGCATTACTCTGTGTTAACGGAACACTAAAGGAAAAACTAGTTTTACAGGTTAAAAAGAAAAACATTCAGATGAAAAAACTGATCTTTCTCTTAGTTTTTTTTCTTTTTCTTTTTTCTTTTTTTTCGCTTTTTTTTAAACTTTTTTTTCTCTTTTTTTATGCAATGCAAGTTTAAAAACTAATTTTAATTTTAAGGGCGTTAGTCTTTTTGCTTAAAATTCATTAATTTTCCTTATTTCTTTATTTTTTATGCAGTATATAAAAAAAAATACTGGCAAATGCTATACAAAATATGCTTCGGTTAATTTTAAAATAGTGTTACTCTGCGTTAACGGAACACTAAAGGAAAAACTAGTTTTACAGGTTAAAAGGAAAAACATTCAGATGAAACAACAGATCTTTCTCTTAGATATATTTGTCTTTTTTTCACACTTTCTACTTTTCTTTTTTTTGTGCAATACAGGTGAAAAAACAATTTTAAAGGCATTAGTCTTTTTGCTTAAAATTCATCATTTTTTCTCATTTTTTTTTATTTTTTTTAATCTCTATGTAAAAAATAATGTCAAATGCTGCACGAAATGAGTCCCGGTTAAATTTAAAATATGTTACTCTGCATTAACAGAACACTAAAGGAAAAACTAGTTTTACAGGTTAAAAAGAAAACATTTCGATGAAAGAACATATTTTTCCTTAGATATTTTTTGCCTTTTTTCACTCTTTCTACTATTTTTTTATGCATACAAGTTAAGCATTTTTTAATTTTAAGAACGTCTGTCTTTTTGCTTAAAATTCTTTTTTTTTTTTTTTTTTTTTTTTTTTTGTATTAAAAAATAAGACGCACGAAATAAGCCCCTGTTAAATTTAAAATATGTTACTCTGCGTTAACAGAACACTAAAGGAAAAACTAGTTTTACAGGTTAAAAAGAAAACATTTCGATGAAAGAACATATCTTTTCCTTAGATATATTTTTTCACTGTTTTGACTTTTCTGTTTTTTATGCAATATAGATTTTTTAAAAATTAATTTTATGGGTGTCAGACTTTTTATTGTAAATTTGTTATTGTTTCTTCTTTATTTATTGATTGATTTATTTATTTTACATAGTACGTAAAGGAATAGTGTAAAAGTGTTACACGAAATGAGATCGGGTTAAATTTTAAAAAGCACTACTCCACTTTAACAGAACATTACAAGAAAAACCACTTTTAATAGTTAAAATTTTAAACATATACAAGAAAGAACAGATCTTTTGCCCAGATTTTTTACCCGTTTTTCTCTTTGTGTTTCTTTTTTTTATGCAGTACAGGTTAAAAACAAATTTGAAATAAAAGGACATCCGTCTTTTTGTTTAGAATTTATCATTTATTTAAATATTTATTATGAATTATTATGAATTATTATCAATATTTTCTATACAGTACTTAAAAGAATACTATCAACTGCTTCACGAAATAAACCCCAGTTAAATTTAAAATAGCATTTTACATGGAATAAACAGAAAGAAAAAAGAAACACAAGTTTAACAGGTTGAAAAGGAAAACATCTGATAAAAGAAGGTCAAATATTTTGCTTCAAAATTTCTTTTCATTCATTCTTTCTTTTCTTTTTTTTATACCGCGTAATTCAAAATGAATTTTTTTTAAATAAAAGCGCCCGAAATTTTTTATTTAGATCTTATTTATTTATTTATACTTTTTCTTTCTTCTATCTTTACAAGGGAATTATTCGATTCGTAAAAAATTTCAAATTCCAATTTTCAATGCGTTTATAAGTTTCAGAAAGTCCTGAACAGAATTTGACGGTTTTTTTAAAAATGTCTTTTTCTCACTCTGCAAGTCTATATGTATCAAAATTTTTATGGACGCTCTATCTCAGGAACTAATGCAAAGAATTTCACAAAACTTTAGATTCATTTGGACCTTTCTATAAACTGGGGCTGATTAGTTTTTGATGTATATTGCTCAACAGGTAATACTATTAGGCTGCATTTTTCAAGCTTTTTAAAATAGCTCTATCTCAATAACTAATGCAAGGATTTTTATAAAACTTTAGATTCAATTAGTTTTAGATATAATTTAGTATTTTTAACTTTTTGGTGTAAATTTTCTTCAGGTGGAGCTTCTATTAGGTGGAGCTTCCGGATTATTCATATTTATCGCAACAGCTCTATCTCAAGAACTAATACACGAATCTTCATCAAACTACAAATTCAGACAGCGCCTGATAAAAATTTGTCCTGATTTGTTTTTCGGGTACATTACCAAACAAGTGGTGGTGTTATGCAGGATTCTTTAATATTTTCGCTATAGCTCTATCTCAGAAACTAATGTATGAAATTTCATCAAGCCTCAAATTCAGTTAGAAGCTTTCAAAAGTTGTTGTTGACTAGATTTCAGTAAAATTCACCTAAGCAGTGGCGCAACTATGCTGCGTTTTCAGGATGCATTAACATGTATGAGATAAAAGAAAGTTTTAGAATTGAGACATCCGACTAATTTAATATAGCATGTTAAAGAATAGTGTCACATGCCATATGAAATAAATCCCGGTTAAATTTCTAATAATGTTATTCTGTGTTACAAAAATCTTGAAGGAATAACTAGTTTTACATTTTAAAAACGAAAACATTTAGATGAAAGAAACAGATTTTTTGCTTAGATTTTTTTTCACTCTTTCTACTTTTCTTTTTTTATACGGTACATATTAAAAAGCAAATTTTAAATAAAAGGGTGTTAATTTTTTTGCTTGGAATTTTTCTTTCTGTTTTTCTTTATCTTTTTTTATATACGCTATGTAAAAGAATACTGTCAAATGCCGAATTAAATATTACTCGGTTAAATTTAAAATAGCATTATTCTGTGTTAACAGAACACTAAAGGAAAAACTAGTTTTACCGGTCAATAATGAAAACGTCTAATGAAAGAATACCAGATGTTTTTCTTAGAATTTTCTGTTCGTTAATTCTCTCTTTTCTTTTCTTTTCTAAATTCATTTATTTTTAAAATGTAATATAGGTAAGAGATTTGCAAAATTTTAGATAAAAATGCACCATATTTTTAATTTCGAATTTACACACTTGGGTCCCCCCCCCCTTATTTTAATTTAGTATTCTTTTTTTTTCCGAATGCAATATTTTTTTAAGAATATTGTCAAATGCCATACGAAATATGTAACGGTAAAATTACAAATACTTTTACTCTGCGTTACGGAACATTAAAGATTTTTTTTCACAAAAAAAGTGAAACATTTAGGGGAAAAAATAAATATTTTGCTTTTTTTGAAGGGGGGGGGGGGTCGGCCTTTTTTTACTCTGTCTGCTTTTTGTGCAGAACAGGCTAAACAGCAATTTTTAAATAAAAGAGCGTCAGTATTTGAGCTTAGATTTCTTTTTCTTTTGATTCAGTATGTAAAAGAATACTGTCAAAAGCATTACGAAATAAGTCCCGGTTAAATTTAAAATAGCGTTACTCTGAACTAACAGAAAACTAATGGAAAAGCAATATGTATGTATGTCAGTTGAAAATGAAACCATACAGATCATTTGTTTAGAGTTTTCTTTTCGTTCTTTCTTCCTTTTTCTATGAGATATATAGAAGAGTAGTTTCCTAATGTAACACGAAAAAAGCATGCGTACACTTAATGTTTTTGTGCGCTAATACAACAATTCTAATCAATAAAAATAATTTTAGAAACAATAAATAAATCAATAAATGACAGATTATCAGGCTTTGTATTTAGAATTTAATTCTTCTTTCCTCTTTTTTTCCCCTTAATTTCAATTTGCTAAAGAATATTGTCGCGTATCACATAAAATATGCCTAAGATATTATAAAACATCCTTAGTCTACGTTTATAGAACGCTCGGTTTTTTAGGTTAAAAATACAAAATTAGATAAAGAATATTATAATTTTTAAATTAAGATATCTTCTTCTTCTTTTTTTTTCTTTTAGAGTAATACGCTGGAGAATATTTATGATTTTAGATAAAATGTATCATTGCTAAATTTAAAATTATTTTTATCTTCATTAACAGAACGTCGAATTAGAAAGTATTTTTACAAGTTAAGAATTAAAAAAGTTAAACAAAAGAATATCAGAATTTTTGCATGGATATGATTTTTTTCTTTTCTTTGTTTTCATATTTTTAATGGCATATGTAGATGTATATTGCACGGAGTAAATATAACCGGTTAAATTTAAAATAGAGTCACTTTGCATTAACAGATTACTAAAGAATAAACGACTTTTACAAGTTAGAATTGCAAAATTTTATATAAATCAAACGTTACAAATTTTGCTTAGTATTTTCTTTACTTTTCTTTACATTCCGTTCTTTAAAAAAAATTAATACGTAGAAGAATATTGTTTAACATGCTGCACGTAAAACGTCTCGCTTATATTTAATGTCATGTTACTCTTCGTTGAAAAAACAGCAGACTAAAAATCAGTTTTAGGGGTTGAATATCGAAATAAAATTCTTATCATTTTTTAATATAGGGTTTCTTTTTTCAAATTTATTATTTTTTTCCTATAGATATTAAATATATTTTTTAAATAATTATCAGGTTTACGATTCTACAATTAATTATTATTTATGCTTTTTTTTTCTCTCTCAAGTCAAAATGCACACTTGGCCGTGGTTTACCAGCAATTGAAATAGAAAAAATGATTTTAAAAAATGATATAGACTGTAACCAATTTTACTTCTTAGCATCGAAATAATTTTATCAAAAAGAAACCATTTTGTTAAAACCAACTATGATTTCGCTATGTAAGGTACTTGTTCAGTGTCATCTATTAAAATCAGTAATGACTTTTTTTCTATCTAAATATTTTTCGTACGTTGCTGACCGAAAATCATTGATTTAAATATAAACTATCAATATACTATTAAAATCTCTATTTGAGTATAGCTATTATAGTCATATCACGCCAGTAGCTACACATCTTTTACTCTAAAACTCTTTTATAACGAGTTAGGATACTACGAGAATCCAGTTTTAATGAGCAAAAAGAAAAACAGTTCTTTTATAATACAAAAATTGTTCAAAATTCTGTTACAGTGAGAAGAATTAGGAAATAATTTGGAAAGGTTTTGATAGGTCACAAAAAGTTTTACGAACTCCCCTATATCCGTAAGAATAGCTACAAATTTTTAAAGTCATTTTTTAATCAAATTAAATTTAAAACTTTATTAAATGAAAAATATCTTTTAAATCATATAAAAATAAGAAATATTTCAGTATTTTTCCTAGTTCAAATTGTATTTGTTTGATTTTAAAGAAATTGGAAAATTGCCAAATAGTCATCAGTTGACACAGCAGATCCTATGAAATAGGATCCGCCTCTCTTTAATAGAATGCTATCTTCAACTGAAGGATTTCACGAATATGGTGGTAGAAATAACGAACAATTATACATGGTAAGACGAAGATCTGCCTAAACCTAAAATTCTCTCGAGTTCTACTTCTTGTAAACATTTTACCGTGTGGTAATTCAAATGTGCATTAAATTTTTAATTAAATTGGGTGAAACCATTACTTATGCAGACCTAATTTTTAAATGTCTTACTTTTTTTTTTTCTTTTTTTGACAGAAGAATAAAATAGTTCCTCTTATCCATTTCACAATTTATTAAGTTAGCATGTGAAAAACATTGAAAAAAAGGTATAATGAAGAAAAATATTTTCTAATTTAAACTTATTTTAACAGACTAAATAAATGATAAGTGGAGGACAGCAAGGTAAAACCTTATTATATTGATCCTTGAAGCCATAATTTTCAACAAAATGTAATGTAACTTTGCGCACGACCTTGTACAGCTCATATTCAAAATATTAGAATAATTACCTTTTTTTTAGAAATTCAAAATATCGTTTGGTAATTTAATGTCTTTTAATGAAAATATGCAAACGATATTTTTATTAAGAACTTATTGTTGATTAAACTTACTTGTTATCTTAAATTTAATATCATTTTTGAAAAGATTAATTGCAAAAAAAATTATTTTGAAAAGTCAAAATATTAGAATATTTATTCAAGTGGTTCAAAATATTAGAATATTTCACATTAATTCACCTTTAATTATTACCAATTCTTAACTGGTGGCATCATTGATTAAATTCAGACTATTTTATTTAAAATCAGTATTCTTTTTGCAGTTTGTTTCTTTTTCGTCTTAAAATGGGCCGTGTGAGTGATATTCCTGAATCTACTAAACTTCGTATGGTTGATTTGTATCAGCACGGTAAAAATCAATGTTTTATAGCGAATTATTTACATTGTTCGCAATCGAGCGTTAGTAAAATACTGACACAATATTCAAAAATTGGAAAATTTCAAAATAATCGCCGAAATGGTGGCCGAAAACCAAAAACATCTGCTAGAGATGACAGGAAACTGAAGCGTATAGTTAAGAAAAACCGTTTTAAAAGTGTGCAATTCTTGCACCGAAAATGGAAAGAAGAAGGAGTTGAAGTTTCTACATCGACAACATTAAGACGTCTCCATAAATTTAAATTTGAATCTCGTGTACCGAAAACAAAACCTCTCATGACTGCAAGACAAAAGCGTATAAGATTGAATTGGTGTAAATCAAGATGTTTATGGAGCAATGAAGATTGGAAAAATATATTATTTAGTGATGAAAGTATGTTTTGTGTTTCATATGGTAATCAAGGTATTCGAGTTTGGAGAATGAAGCAAGAAGCATTTGATAAAGAATGCCTTAAACGTTCCGTAAAATTTGCTGCTAGTGTCATGGTTTGGGGTTGTAAGAGTGCAGAAGGACCTGGAAAGTTATGCATCGTCTACGAAAAGGTTAACTCTTTGATATATCAAGAAATTTTAGAATATTACATGATTCCATCATCAGAAGATTTTTTTGAAGATGATTTCATCTTTCAACAAGATTTAGCGTCCCCGCATACCTCGGTGTCAACTAAGAATTGGTTCCGCCAACGCAACATTAAGGTACTTCCTTGGCCACCAAATTCACCAGATCTTAATCCCAACGAAAACTTATGGTGTATAATGAGGAAAAAACTTCAAGAAAATCCTCCTCCAAGTAAAACTGAGTTAGTGGCACGTATAAAGTCTATTTGGGCTAATATTGATAGAAATGTTTGTAAACACCTTGTATATAGTATGCAAGATCGATTGTACGCTGTTATGAAAGCTAAAGGGGATGCTACAAAATATTAACTACCATTTACTTCATATTCATAAGGTAATATTGTTGCGTAAAATAAAATATTCTAATATTTTGAACCAATCTAAATTTTATTCTAATATTCTGGTGTGTTTAAGGAAGCTGTATACCTAATTTATTGTGCTGTATTTTATATTTTATAAGTGTTAAAATCTTATCTAAACATTCCAGATTTAATTTATAAGAAATTTAATTGCATTTACTTAGTATAAAAAATAAATAAATGACAAATAATTTTTTCTTATTACTTTTTCTCAATTATTCTAATATTTTGAATATGAGCTGTATCATGATGCCGTTTTAAGTATAAGATTGTTACATCATATTTTTAATAAATAATGATTATTTGTAAAAAATCATCCGCCCACCGAATTGAATGAGGTAACATCACATAGATATATAATTCTTAGAGATATGCAAATGTTAAAAAATGAAATAGGTAAGAATTTCTTTTAAAAAGGAACACTATGGCTTATTTTACTGGAGAGCTAAACTGATAACCAATTTATGGCAACGATCTAAACGCTTTAAAAAATTTAAAAAAAAAATCCCTGTCGGCTTGGCCTATAGGCGGAGGTAGATTTCGAAGAGTACTCATTTCAACAACAAAAAATAAAATAGGATTAGAGATAAATCCAGTTTAACAGCTTTGTTTGGCTACTTTTGAAAAAAAAAATTACGTTCAATTTTCTGTAAACAAATTTGATCAGAATCATCTTAATTGAAATTCGCTCATATTCCCATTTTGACAGCATATTTCGAAATACATTCTGAATTTATTAAAAAATTGGTCAATACAGTACAATATATAGTTTCTAAATAAGAAAAAACTGTCAAATGAATGCGTTTGAAAACAAAATTGAATTAAAATGAGTCATAGATTAAGCAATTTGTTATATGAATACATCAACAATTCTTGAATCAGGATCGCTAAGGAAAATTTTGTACGAAGTGCCCACTTTGACAGCTTTTTTTAAAAATATATTTTGCCTTTATCAAAACACTGACCAATACGTCACATTATACAGTTCCTAAATAAAAGAACCTGTCAATTGGATGCATTTGAAAGCAAAAATTGATTTAAAAATGAGTCAGGAAAAACGCAATTTTGTTATATGAATTTTTCTTCTATTTTTCAATCGTGATCACTACGGGAAATTCAGTTCAAAATACTCATTTTGGCAGCCTTTTTTTTAAATAAATTCTGCCTTTATCAAGAAACTGGCCAATACATCACATTATATAGTTTATAATTAAGAGGACCTGCAATTTGGATGCGTTTAGAATCAAAAAATTAATTTAAAAATGAGTCAGAATGTAAGCAGTTTGGATTTGAGGTTTTTTCTTCAACTCCTATTATTGTTTAATTTATTTTTGCAATAGGAGTTGGTCTTATGAAAAACTTGTCAATATAAAAGTTTTAGATATTATTGAGAAGATGTAAAGTAAATTTAATTGGATTTGATAGTTTAAGAATTGACAAAGTTATGGATTTTTTTCTTTTTCCAAACCCCCTTTTTATTTTCGTTTTTATTTATGTTTTATTTTTTATTTATTTTTATTTTTTTTTTTTACCGGTAAGAATTAGTCCTATCAAAAACTTGCAAGTACAAAAGTTTTAGATAATTTTGAGAATATTTATAAAAAATTGGATGGATTTTATATCTGGAAAATTGACAAAGTTATGATTTTTTTTCTCCCAAAAACCCTATTTTTTTCGCCCCTTGAGCCCATTTTTAACTTTATCAAAAATCTGTCATGCATAAACTTTTGGTCTATTATTTAGAAGTAATATAAACTTTAAACTGATTCGATATCTATTTTCACTAAGAAGTTATGGATTTTTTTCTGTTTTCATAAAAATGCCCCCTATTTCGACCCCCTTGGTCCGATTTTGCCCATTAACGAACTTAGCCGCCTTTTATGCCTTTTGATTTTATGTACCAGTTTGGTGGAGATTGGTGAAGAATTATAGAAGTGATCGCGTACATAAAAAAAGTGATTATATATATATATATATATATATATAAACTGGTGCGAATGCAATAGGTAGTATTTCATACGAAATCTACCTAAAAAAAGAAAATTTTGACACAGTGAACTAGACTTTCCTTCCACAATTTCTTAAAAAACAATAAATATTTTTCGTATCATAAATAAAATTTTTAACCACAGATACTAAAAGAGATTGTGGAACATTAATAATTAGACTGTACAGCACAATTTCTGAAAAGTAGGTTTTAACAAATCTGAAGAAAACATATGCATGAAGTATATGTAAAAATGTTGCAGCTACAGGTTTTGTAAAACTAAGAGACCCTTTAAACATCCAAACATTTAATATATAAAAATAAATATTACTGAAAGGTACAAAATATACATGACTTTTACGTTTTCATTTAAAATGGTTGTCTTTATTGTTAATTATGTTATTAAAAATTCCTTTCCTAGCGAGTGTTATTAGATGAAACTACAAAACTTTTGCCTTTTAATCGCCTGTCATGCATGTTAAACACTGGAATGTATTTGAAGATGGATTCACGGTTGTACATGGATACGCACCATGCTTCTGTAGTGCTTTTTTAAAAATATATATGATTCGAAATTGTTAAATGGTGTTATTCGGAAGATATTAGCCATATTTAAGTGGAATTGTGCTATTTCTTCATATTTCAGATATGTAGGTTTAATTTAACGAAACATTGTTAGAATGAGTGACTTTGACTCTGAAAGGGATAAGGAGAATTCTTCTATTAAACGGTTAATACAATTATTGTATTTATTATCATTATTTTTTTTATCTTTCAGAAAACAATTCATGTTTGCAAAATAACAACGAAACTCTTTTCTATAAAATACATTTCTTCAACAAAGACTGCAAAAAAACCAGTTGTAATGGATTATTATTCTCTTTATCCGATTTTGTTCTTATGAGAATCAATTTTATTAATAATAATTATCATTATAATAGTAATATATTGGGTAGTGATAAAATTCTTTAAAAGTCAATCGACTGACCATGAGATTAATTGTGAATTGAATTATAGTATATCATTGCTGTTTTCTTTCTTTCTTTCTTTTTTTTTTTTTTTTTTTTTTTTTTTTTGTTAATTTGGATTAATTAATATTAAAAACTAAATAAAACTTCTTAAAAAAAAAAAAAAAAAAAAAAAAAAAAAAAAACGAAATTTAAAGAAAGTTTTCTACGTAAAATCTGAAAGGGAAGATCGAAATTAATTGTACATATACTTCCTCCAACGATTGCTGAATAATGGTTACACTTGCTAACTTTAGTAAAATTTTAACATTTTTTTTTTTTTGCTAATTAATATTAATTAAAAAACAAACTATAAAAACACAATTATCATAAAAAAATAGTTTTCCTACAAAAATCTCAAAAATAAATTCGAAAATGATGTGGGTCAAGTGCTTTTTTCTATACAATTCCTAATTGTTGCTTAAGATTTGTTAAATGAACCCTTATAACACCTATTTTTGTCCCTTTCAGAATTATTTAATATTACTAATATATCAAAATTATTTAAAGAAAAAATACACTTGAAATCAGACATTAAAAAAATGGTTCCTATCAAAATTTCAAAAAGAAATTTCAAACTGGGGCTAAAAACATGATTGCTTATTGCTTCTTTCGATTGACCATAAAAATCTTCATTACGTTTTACTGTTATTTAGCGTTAATTAACATTGAAATGATGCACACACATACACATACAAATACATCTACAAAAAATAAATAAATAAATAAATAATAAAATTTTGAAACGTTTATAACTAGACCTTAACACATTTTCCTTTTAACAGTTACGTAAGATTGTTCAGATGTCCTAACTAGCTGCATTTTGGCAAATTCTTGAATTCATTTATGTTATATTAATTTATATGAATACGTAGAATTGGCAAGTTTTCTTTGTCAGATACTATAAAATCAAACTGTGGTCTTGTCTTTTTTTTTCTTACAAAACTTAAGGGTTTTTTAAAAATTGATCTCAAATTTCGCGTTTTGAAACAGTGTTTGAACCACAACGGCCCTGAAAAACTCGCCTAGACAAGCAGATTGTTATTCAACACGTAATACATTTATCGAAAAGAGAAAAGATTATTCGATTCTACAACATCCCAATAATCATATCTGCAAGTAGCACCCTTTTACGTTTAAAAATGTGTCAGAAATTTTCGCGCTTAAAATATATAACATATAGCTTTACAACTAATGATTTTAAATATATACATAAATCTATTATTTTTTCCCTTAAGAGAATTAACTTTTATTGCTAATTTAAAATCATGTTTCATTTTAATATTTAAAAGACTGATGCGCTTGTTATAAATAAATTTTGATGTCACTTTTACATTTAAAGTCTCTACATTAATAACACAAAATGATTCTCTTTTTGGGGGTGGGGGAGAATAAGGGATCACTTTCTTTCTAAGATGTGGCAACAGTATATTAATAAACGTTATTACAAATTACACTAATTATTCTGCATTTGAATGGCGAAATTTTGAATTTAATACAAATCGAAATAAATGGTATAAATTAATGGAAATAAATGATATAATATTATCGAATAAATGGAATAAAAAGCAGCATGCGAAATATTTTCGATTATAACTTACTTAATATGTAAAAGACATTAAATTCAGCCATTTTAAAGTTTTTGGTCAACCAAGGAATGTATGAGGTTATTTGGATAAACTAATGCTATAGGCTATGTCTGAATTTATTATTTTTTTTCTCTTACAGTTTTATTTATAATATTTTTATTAATTGCAAATTTTTAATCAAAAACGTATTTTGATGAAAGGTGGGTAGTTTCAGAAACTCATAAGTCTGTTCAAAAATCTTTTCAATGTACCTCATTATTGGTTATGTGTTCTAGATATACCTTGACCGTTTAAACGTCAATGCTCCCAAATGGGAATATTGCATTATTTGTAATACAAAATGTATATTTTCAACATAATAATGATGTCCTTACTTTTCCTATAAAATTTAAGCTTGATTTGAAATTTTGAAAAAAAAATAAATAAACATTTATGTTTAAGCATTTATCACAGGTATAAAGAATATGTAAATTCATTAATTTGCATAAAAATATATTATTTGTTTTTATCGTTTTCTTTATATTACTTACATTTGACCGCTAGGAATTGAAATGTTTTTGGAATTGGAGAAAATACTCAAGAACAATATACAATAGCACGTAGCGGAAAATAATTTGTTATATTTGCATAGGTTGTCAATCAATAATTATATTCCAAAATACGAACACTGAAATGAAAATATCCTAAAAATTGCAGAAGTTTTTTTTTTTTTTTTTTTTTTTTTTTAATTTGTATGCATAAGTTAAAACATTTAAAGCTGTAATATATATATATATATATATATATAAAAAAAAATTATAACTACATTGCGATATTAATTCGGCATGTAAACGATTAAATACCAAACAACGGGCACAATTTTTATCGGTCTATTTTCTTTTCTTTTTTTTTGTAGGTCGGCCGCTGTCATCGGCCAGCGAGGGGACTTCACTGTCGTTTCCCGACCGGGACAGTCCCGGGAGCCCCCTGAGGGCAGGTCACGCGTCTGCCTTCCGGCCCGTGGGTCGCCGGTCGCCCCCGAGAGTCGACTCAGACGCGGACACGACGACGGGCGGCGTCCGCTGCGGGAGCTGCTGCGGCGGGGGCGCGTCCTCCGCCGACGAAGTGGACGTGACGGACGTGAGCGAGGACGGCGAGGCGTGCCGGAGCGCGTCTGCGCTGCCCGGCATCGAGGAGCCGACGACGCCCGACACCAGCGCCGAAAGCCTCGGAAAGACAGTGAGTGAATTTTTTTTTTCCTTTCTTTCTCTTTTACTGGCTACCGTTGCCACAAATGAGATTTTTAAATTTGATTAGCAAAATAGGTTTTTTTCTCTGATTTAAAAAACAACAGTAAAATTTATTCTTTGCAGAATAACAATAAATAAATAAATAAATAAATTAAAAATTAAAAAATTAAAAAATTAAACAAAAATAAAATAATATAACATAAATAAGTAAATAAATAAATAATAAATAAATAAAATAGGTACTATTTTGTTATCCCGTCGACCAATTTCGCCAAATTGTACAAATCGCCAAGCTAACAGCCAAATTACACATAGTGACGTAATTTATATTTTAAATAATGAAAAAATAAATAACTAGTAGAATATTAATAAAAATACAAATAAAAAGTCCAAATAAAAATCATTAAATGACATTTTTAACACGTTTATCGTATTTAATATTATTGGATGTTACATTCACGATCATCCATAATAATCATTTAATCTTATAGTTTGGAGATAGATTTTTGGTCGACGGGATAACCAAGTAGTACCATAAAGTAGAAACCGTAAAAGAGAGAGAGAGAAAAAAAAGGTTTTAATCAGGGAGGACCTGTCCCCTTGAATGCCCCCATTTAGGATAAATTTTAAACACAAGAAAATTAAAATTAAAACAGTACTAAAAATTGATTTCTGCGTCAGAAGTTCAGGGAGGGGAGCAAAATCTCTTGATTCAAAAATCAATTATTCTTTCGATTGTTATGAAAAAAAGGAGTTTTTAAAATTGTATTTATAGTATATTTAATGCCAATTAATATCCAAATTTTTAGATTACTTGTTGCTGTTATTTTAATTAATTTTAATTTAAGAACATTTCTTTTTAACTCGACAAACTGTTTTAACAAAATGTGAGTATATTACAAAAGTTTGTTCAAAAAGCTTACGTATGATTTTTCATTCGTCGTTGTATGTTTGTTATGTGCATAGAAAAAAAAGAATGTATGATAAATTTCCTAAACCCTTTCAAAAGCAAGTTTTTTGAAAATAAGGAAATTCAATTTTACTACGTTTCTTTATCACCAAAGGTATAAAAATCAAATTCAATTAAAAGATTTTGGTGCAAATCTTGATTAAAATTAAATGAGATGTAATATATTTCATCGACCCTAAAGGGTGAAATAAATGCCAAGTTCGCCGATTTTCATTTTGCATGTTCTAAGACATACGTAGCGTCTAAAATTCCTATAATTTTATTTTAACAGAGATTACAGTAATAAGATAAGGAAATGTATTTTCAGAATAATACTATGTTGAATATATAGTAGAGTAATTCGGTACTTGTGAAAGCAGAAACTGTCAATTTAAAGCCGAATAACAAAATTATAAAATTTTATAAGTTTAAAATCATGTTTCACTTTAATATTTAAAAAAACTGATGCACATATTATAAATAAATGTTGATATTCCTTTACATTTAAAATCTGTACATTAATAACACAAAATGGTCTTTCCTTGGGTGCAGGAAGGGATCACTTCCTTTTTAAGATGTGGCAACAATATATTTAAAAAAAAAAAAAAAAAAAAAAAAAAAACGCTTTTAAAAAAAGTACATTAATTATCCTGCATTTGAATGGTAAAATTTTGAGTTTAATACAAAAGTAATCAATTGAATGAAATAAAAAACAACATGCGTCGTGTTTCGTTTTATAACTTACATATATATAAATGACATTAATTCAGCCATTTTGAAATCTTTGGTTGAGCATGGAATGCCATGACGGTGTTTGGGCAAACTGATGCTATAGGCTATGCCTGAATTTGTTAATCTTTTCTTTTTTTCCCCTTGCAGTTCTATTTCATACTAATTTTTTATTAACTGCAACTTTTAAATCAAAAACGGATTTTGATGAAATGTAAGTAAATTCAGAAATTCATAAGCCTGTTCAAAAATCTGTTTTAATGTACCTCATTATTGATTATGTGTTCTAGATATACATGAAAAATGCGATATTGACATGAGAAATAAAATATAGGATTTTGTAATTTTCAAAATCCTTTATTGCTTTGATGTTGATCTATTTATAAAAATGTCTAGTACGAGGTTAGATGACACCAAATGGTTCGGGGGAGGGGAAAGGAGTAACGGATTTTTTTTTTTTTTTTTTTTTTTTTTTGTTACAGGCTTACTGTTCCAAATTTTCGAATACTGCTTGATCTCAAATCTAAAAATTTAAGATTTAATGACCAGCATCTTTTCTCTGACACAATTGAAAAATTATTTTCTGAGATGCACGAAATCCTGTTTTAATAATAGTAAATTTTCGAATAATAGATTTTTTTTTCTGTACATATTCCCGTAAATTTGAAAATAATAATAATTTTATGCACTTAAAGTGTCTTCAGATTGATTTTTTATGAATATCTGATTAAGCTCTTAATATAAAATTATTTGCAGAATTTCTTTTTTTTTAATTAGAGATCACTTCTAAGTTTAAAAAGTAATTATTTGAACTTTATCTGATGCTTCACAAAAGATTTGTTGTATTTATAAAATGTTTCAAAATTAATGAAACACATACTTTTAAAAATGATTATCATTTACTTAAGGGCAAATAAATAAATAAATTAATAATAATAATGATAATAATAATAATAATAATAATAATAATAATAATAATAATAATAATAATAATAATAATAATAATAATAATAATAATAATAATAATAATAATATTTTTTTTTGGGGGGGGGGGAGCTACGTAATACACGATAGGACAAAAAGGGAATTTTATATGAAATTAGCTATACTTTTGGCCTTATTATGATTTAGGAGGAGCATTTTTAAGGGGTAAAGTTAAGGGGAATGTCAACCTAAATTTTTGCTTTCGTGCAAAGAAAACTTTAAAAATCTTTCACTGTCACGATACGCGATATCGAACTTTCAAATTTCAATTCTTTCTCATTAAAACAGGTCCCTCCACAAAATTCTTATTATTAAAATTTCTCTTTTTACAAAATCCCTTTTAATAAAACGGGCCGATTCATATAATTCCTTTTAATAAAAAATACCTTTTCCCAAAATTTCATTCCATGACACATGTTCGCCTTTAATCATTTTTAGTTTTGGGGGTTTTAATACATGTCATTTGCATACAAAACAAATTCACCCAAAAGGAAACGATTAGCAAAATGATTTAAACAAGTTATTAATATATGCTTGATACAAATTTGAATAATTGGATTCTCCTTTCAGTTACAAATAGATGTTACTTTTCACAAATATGTAATAATTTTCACCTTCACAAAACAGCCCCCCCCCCCTCCAAAAAAGTCATTGATCCCTGTACATTTTTTAAACGAATATACTTCCCTCTCGCCCTCCTTATTACAACATTGCAAAGAAACAATACTTAGAACATACCTGTTTGCGTATATAATGATTTAAAAAAATAGAAAACAAAAAATAAAAATAGAAATATTGGTGAAGATTTAGAATGCATCCAAGAACACACGTCTTGTATCACGTTCAGACTGACATTTCAGTAACATCATGTCCTCAGAATTACCAAGGCTTCCAAATTATTCAAATCAACATATCGGGGTTTCATTAACATCACTAGACAAATTAAGCTTCAAAATCTAATTTAAAAAAACATACCCCAAATAATAATAATAATAATAATAATAATAATAATAATAAACCGACTTTTTGCTTTTGTTTTCTTGAAGAAATAAAAAAAAATCAATAAATTTGCTTTTTTTTGGGGGGGGGGGGGTATTTAAGTTTCACCACAAGTAAGTGGAATAAACAGGAGGAATTTTCACTTCACGGGACATCTGAAATAGAACAAATAAACTTCTGCATGACTCCCCCCCTCCCAAAAAAAGGCCTCCGCCCTTATGCAAAATATCAAAGAGACTATAACTCATTTAACACGCCTTATTGGTTAAAATAGTTCAGTAACGCCTACATCGCACTTTCCATGTTTTACCGCATACATCCGTAAAATGATTGAAAGATGTTGATAAGTTGGCGAATGCTCTCAAGAACGTATCTTGTCTAATATAAGAATTTATTCAATTCATTGTGTTTAATCTGAAAGTTCTCAAACGCTAGGCCTTTAGATGTATATATATATATATATATATATATATATATATATATATATATTTGAATTATTCAAGTTAATAAAACGTATAACGATGTTCCATGAACATCATACCAGACAAAACTATGTTTCAAAATCTGATTTTTAAAATATACAAAAAAATATAACATTTTACTTCTTTTTTTTCTGAAGAAATAAAAGAAAAATAAATAAATTTGCTAAATTGATTTTTTTTTTCTTGGGGGGGGGGGGCTAAAATAAAACAGGTGGGGTTATAAACGTGAGGAATTTTAATTTTACCTGACATCTGAAAATGTATATATTATAGAATAAACGAACTCTTTCTCTGTTAGCCAAAAAGATGGGCTGTCCATTCACATAAATACCAAAGAGGCGATATTTTAACTCATTTATCACCCTTTATTGTTTAAAATTGTTCCGTAACACGTATGTCTTGTTTCCCCTGTTATACCTCGTACATAGGTGAAACAAATGAGAGAGGTTGATACAGTTGCAGAATATTCTCTTGAACGTACCTTGTCTAGTATAAACATTTGTTCAATCAATCGCATTCAATCTGGCAGTTCACTAACGTTATGCTTTCAGATATATAATTCTTTTCTTTTTTCCTTTTTGAATTATTCAAGTCAATATATCGGTGTTCCATGAACATCACTAGGCAAAATTACGTTTCAAAATCTTACTGTAAGACAATGAATGATAAAGAAACATGACCTTCTGCATTTTTTTTTCTCTTTTTGAGAAATCATTAAATTTGTGAAATTGGATTTTCTGGGGGTTCCACATTTAATCACTACAGGTAAGTGGAATAAGCAGGAGGACCGCTCACTTCCAGTGACATCTAACCCTTTGTCATGAATATTGATGATATCCTGATCCTCGGATAACCTATCTTTTTCCGTTTTGCGACCCCTTGATGGATTTTCCCGGCAATTCATTGATCTCTCTGTTTCTGGCATGCCCCTTGGAAAGTTTTTGCGGCCTTTCCCCTGCCCCATCCTATGAACGTTATTAATCTTACGGAAGTTTCTTAAATTCCGTTTGGCCTTTTCTTAATTATTGGATCGCGTTGTAACTGTATATGTGATTTTTTTTAACTGCAATTTTTGAATAAAAGGGAATTGTGGATGTTTGGGTTTTGTAATTAAATCGATGTAATGTAATGAAGTTCAGTTTGAGAGTTAAAATTTCGGTTTCAGGGTTGTAATTAACCATGTATGCTACAATCAGGTAATTATAATGCATGAACTAGAATTAAAAATTAAATTTTTGTTTGTGATTCATTTATGTGTTGTTTAATTTTCACATAATCAGAAAATTCTATTATTAGAAAATTTATTTACATCACCTTATTATTTCTTTAAGTTTTTAATTAACTTGTTATAATATATTTTTTTTACCTAATTCTTTCCACATTCTGAAATATTATTGCAATTTTATATTTACGAAGTAGAACCCGTCAAACTTCGACGAAAGAAAATGTTTTAGAAGGAACTGTTTCATTGATTTATAACAACGTACAAAATTAGCTACGGTGAAAAAATGCATCTTATATTAGTCAGTTTAACTCTAAAAGAAATATTGTTTTAAGCTAAAATTAACAAAATACCATTTCTAAAAAATTCAGTCGGCCAAATTATTAAAATTAAATTTTAATCGCATGTGTAATAAGTAAAACACGATAAAGATAAGTTATTACGATGAAGTTATCAATTGAGGCTCTTATGCTTGATAAAAATGAAAAAAAAAAATCAAATTGGCGCAATCATAAAATTTCACGTGAAATATAAGCCCATCATCATTTTCATCTTCTCAAAATTTACATCGAAATTTTAATTTCAGTTTTTTTTTTCAATTTTAAGAGAAAGTGGCGCATTTCTGTTGCCATAATTACAAAATTCGCACAAAAACTATAAAAAAAATTAATATCTCAAAAAAAAAGAGAGAGAAAGAGAGAGAGAGAGACAGTTTTCACACACATTGCATTTAAAAGTACATATTTTTCTCTATATGCCGATGTAAAAAATGAGAATGTGCGATGTTTAGATGTATAAAAATTGCAGTACCAAAAATTGCAAAACCGAATTGCATGGGAAAGTGTTGCCATTAGCAAAATGACGTATGCGTTACGCACAGATACGTTTGGCCTTTACAATATAGATATCCATACTCTTGAAGCAACGATTCCAGCGACGCCAAATTATATAAGCCCGTGGATCGCGAGCCCACCAGTAATTTGATATTTGCTCTCTCCGTTGCCCACACAATTTTAATTCCTTTTATTCATAATTTGTGTTCTAATTATTTAACTGCTGAAATGAAATTTAATTTTATTAACATTCTCAAAATAGTTTTATTGAAAAATATTAAGGATATAAATTAGATTTACAGAAATACTACAAATCCCTTCAGCGAATACATAATTAAATTTCTCACGAAAACAAATTTCCTGCCATCTCCTTTGATGTCTTGAATCGATAAAGCACTTAGGGGACTGAAATGTAAGCATTCTTTGGCATTTAAGTTTTTGCAAGTAGTTAACAATCCCAATGTTATCTAAAATAAATATTAATTTATTTATAAAATAGAACTTATAAAAATATAATTTTGTAAAATTATTTATAAAATTATCATTAAATCATAATAATTTATAAATTTGCTTAGGAGAAACATAATATAATTTCGAAGTATCTCTTTAGTTATTCATTTCTCCACCCTCATGTACACTAAGGGATAAAAAGTATCTGTGTTGTTTTACTCAAAAACTTTTGAGCACACCCAATATTTTTCAAAAATTGGCACTATTGGACGATTCTATAGAAAACGCTATTAAGAATTCATTTAAATTAAGTGATGCAGCGGTTCCTTATTTTCTTCTTACGTATTAGATATAGTTTACAGACATCGGAACCAGGGTGGCGAGTGGTCAGAGAAAAACACAGTCAAAAAAAGAGGTAACTACCACTATTTTCTTATAGAAAATAATTCAAATAATATACAGGGATTAAAGAAGATGAAATTCTCTTGAACAAAATACTGGTATTTACAACCTTTCTTGATTGTGTTTTTCCCTGACCACTCGCCACTCTGGGAACTCGTAATTTGCTGTTTCTTTTCAGCTATTACGAACAACTAAGCTCGAACTGGGTCTCGACTATTGACCAGCTACATAGTCGTTAGACAAGAAAAAAATTACCTTTACTGTCACCATCGTATCACCATTGTGTCCAAGGAAATGGCTTCCATTGAATCCCCATAGCTATTAAATTTTTTAAATAGTAGAATTTAAAAATACATATACAGGGTGCAAACGGATTTTCTAATAAGATACTTTTACTTTCTGAACCGCTTTCGAAAATGGAAGTATCAACATAAAATAAACCTGCAAACAAAATCGAAAAAAGGGAAATCAGCGAATATAGAAATTGACCTCAGCTATCCGATGTATAAAAATAGTTTAAAAATATTGAAATCCAAACAAGATACAGTAAGTTATTCGTAAGGCCGTTTCCGTATAAGACGGAAATTTAACTAATTCAGAAAGATTTTCAAGTCCCTTCGATTCCATAGATGCAAAGTAAAATTTGTCTGAGGCGGAATATTGTCTACTATGGAAAGTTTTCTCGATCCCAATGGACTCCGTCTCAGACAAAGTTTACTGTAATTAAAAGAAAAGGATTAAAATGAGCGAACTGGTACTTTCGCGTGAGTGAAGTAGAGCCACTTATCGATGGAGATGTAAACAGCACTGGAAAGGCAAAATGCTGTCTGTTGGTTTATAAAATTCATTCCGCGGTGCAAAAATACCCCTCCCCCCCCCTCCCGCATTTTTTTAAATTGTAACTAAAAAAAAACAAATAATAACAAATCGTGCCTTCAAAAGAGACACAATTGTAATATAGAAAACTGAACTAAATTACCAATTTCTAACAACTGATCTACTATTGTGATATTGTCAGAGTAACGGTGAGCAACTACGTTGACATGTAAAAGAGAGTAAACCTTATCTACTTCACTATGATATAATAATATGAAATCTCATGTTTGGCTGTATAATTGCGTATATGAAACAGCTATTTTTTGCCAGATTAATTAACGCCTACCATCTATATATAGTTCAAGGGAAGCTTGATGAATAGTAAACAGTTAAACTTCTTTTAATAGAAACTGCTTTTATCAGCATAACATTATTAACTGTAAGAGATGTTCCATAATAATGTAAAGTATATTATATTTTTTTGTGTCATGACAACTATAGTTTGTGTAAGAAGCGATAATTTTGCATTAGGTTGAAAATAATAGAATACAAACACTAATAAATTATATTTTATAACCACCAGCTACATCTTTCCGGAGTTAAATTGCTTAACGAAGAATAAATGATCTAATTTTTATTAATTTATGAGGGCCCCATAAAATCAAACAGCCGATAGTAAGATTCATTAAAACGACTCTTAGATTAATAGAGAACAGCTCTTAAAAATAAGCTATAAATAAGCTTAAAAACTTTGTAAAATCACCATAAAAAAGAAAATTAAACAGGACGCGTTTCGAGCTTCAAAAATACAGCTCGTCATCAGCTCATCCAAACACGTGTCACAAGGAACAGAGTGGAGGTTCTTAAAAATGCTTTAATCCAGTATTTATAGATCGAAAAATGTTTTGAATATAAAACACTAGGCCTAAATAATATATTAACTCTCAAAATGAGTCCTAGATTATAAATAAAACAGATTGGCATACTCATCAAAGCATTAATTTTCTGTTGAACGAAAACACAGTGAGTCTGAAATACTCATAAATTGTAACTAGCATTCCAATAACTTGCACCCTATTTGTTTAATTATCATCCGTAATGTCTAAGCACATTCTTGGTTGTATGCGAAATAACTGTTTTGGTACTCGTGTATTATTGAGCTTTCAAGAGTTAAAGTTTGCTATGTATATACAGGCATTTTTCAGACGATTGGGCAATAATTTATCTTGCTCCCGACTCATACTCACTAGTCGAATTCGGATTGCGTTCACTGTAACTGTATTTCTAATTTGTTTGATGCAGGTTTACCTCGGGTATGTCGACGATTCTAATATTTTTATAGCAGGATAACTTCTGCTTGTGGTTTGGTTATTGTGGATTGTGTTTCCAATATTACATTCGGAAATATTCCGAATATGCACATGTTTTCACTCAACAAAATTTTGTTTCAGAAAAAATAGTGATATAATTATATATGAATCATTACGTATATTCACTACACTATTACTTGACAACAAAAAAATATATATCACACTTATGATTACAGGCCATATTTCCATAACTGCATTTAATTTAGAATTTGGAAACGGGGTTAAATTTGGATTTTGGTTTTGAATGGGATTATGGTTCTTTGGATTCAAGTTACGTTGAGGATTGGAGAAAATTTAGTTGAACTATCTATCGACAAAAATTTCTTTGTCGAGTTCCGGAGAGGTTATAGATTGACTTTAAATGTAATATTTTTTGTGTGTGTGTTCGAGATCAATATTACCTGATTCTTGGATGACTTTGTTATGGACTGCATTTTCACCTGAATGAATACCTCATTTACAAAGTTTTCAAATCGAGCCGCAAGTATTTGGGCCGAATTGTGACCTTTTAAAATTGTTTTACTTAACTAACGTTTTTAGCTTCACATCGAATAATCATATTTCCAGTGTATTTTTCTCTAAACTCTGTTGTTGTTTGGAACCAATTTGCGGTTGATATGTAGAGTTGAATTGCTTGTGACGTCATCATTGATACTGATAGGGTCTACTTAAATATACAGATTAATATAAATGTTGCTCCATTGACATATTCAACATACAAGAAGTGGATATTTTTGGCTATTTTTGAGTACATTTCTTGAAGAAAAAAAACCCACTAAAATTTCCTGAAAGACAAGAATACAGACAAAATATTTCCAGTTTTATATAAATTGTAATCATTAGTTGTTTTAAGCCATTTTAAATTGTTATACTATAGTCTAATACTTCATTTTAGCCTTCTAAGTGTAGCATGGAGAAGTTAAATAAGATCAATGTTGATTTTTTTTAATTAGTATTTAAAATGTGATTAAAAAAAATGCTGACAAAAATATTCATTTAATTTGTTTTGAAAACTTCCATTTGTTAAAAGATTATTAGGGGATTTATTGTATTAAATTTACTACACCGCATTGCATTAAACAGTATTTTCCCCCATGAATATCGAATTGATATAACCACAAAATACCGCTTCTAGAAAAAAAAAAATCTTAAATGCATTTATTTTTTCCTTAATATTTTATTTACTTTCAAATAGTTAATAGCTTTCTAGTTGCAGAGAAGTGTACTGAAACACTTATAAAATAAGAAAAATAAAATATTTTAACAAGTTTCTTTTTCCATATCGTGCTGCTTGGATGTATCATTGTTTGTATATCCGAGCAATAGGTTGATTTGTTGTATTTATTTATTCCTTTATAAATATAAATAATATTAACAAAAAAAAAGACTTTATATATTTTTTAATATTCACTCGGGGATTTCCGCAATTAAATAAATTTTAGTAAATTTAGGAAGGGTTAAATCTATTGTAAAAGTTCAAGTACCATATTTGAAAAAAATAACACTAACACAAATATTGAAAAATCATATTTTTTAAACATTATTATGTATTGGCATATCAATATTTTTATAAACATTTTCATGCACATTTTTATGTATGAATAATTATGTGTGCATATAAAAAAGGAAATATATACACTTTGTTTAAATTCTAATGATATACTCTAGCTAAATAACCTGTGTTGAAGTTATTTTATTTCATACACATTTTACAAAAGTAAAGTTTTTCGCATTTTATAAAATCTAATTGTTGTACATTAAAAAATTATATTAAATTACATGTTCTAATTATTTTTAGTCGTATAAAAGAATAGAAAAATTAATTAAAATCAATACAAAGTGACTCAAGAATTTCATATGTTGACTTGTTTAAACATCATTTGTTACTAACATTAAAAGCATGGTTACAAATTTTTAAAGAAACGTTCACTTAATTTGTTCCAAAATTTTTCATTTGCTAAGAGACCTTAAGTGGATTTGTTGTACGAAATTTATTACACAAGATAGCTGTGAAAGATTTTCTTTTTAACTGATGTAGTGGATTTCGAGTTGATTTAACTTCCAAATCCAGCTCTTAAAAACACTTCTTAAATGTATTTATTTTCTCCTAACTAACACATCCGAGATGTAATTTTTTCCCTCTCTCTCTTCATTTTACTCCACTTCCTGCTAATTACCACTCTTCCAACTACAAACTATTCTTTTCGTCGCGCAAATAGAGAGAGATAGACTGAAGCCACGCGTAAGTAATGGAGCAATTAAAGCGCTTTCACGCTTGTTTTACGTCTTGCGCTTTAATTATTTGTTCGAAAAACAATATATATCGGTGGGGGGAAAGTTTTCTCCATCATAGAAAATTCTTTTATCCGAAGAATGGGAACGGGGTGAACTGGAAAGAGGTTTTGGAAAACTTTTCCGTCAGTGGAATAACACCTTCTCTGACATTCGCGAATACCCGGATGACTTCATTATCTTTGGAACAAAAGATCGTGCTGAGTTGAAATCGCGCTTCTGTTGCCAGGACAATAGACGAAAGGCTTCCTCCGAATTTGCTATTGAATAGGAAGTTTTCCAGAGGTTGAGCGGGCAATGAAAATCAAATTCCTGCACGCGGAATTCATCAACTCGAATTTAGGTTCGGCTCAATTGTCCAAATGACCAATCCGCGACGAAGATATCTGAATAGAAGAATCTTAAATGCGAACATAGCAGACATCCACTGCTAAAATTGCCAAAGAGTATTTGCATCTGTGTTGTATGAAAAGATTGGGATAATTATAATGCCATGAATATTGTCGAAAATGCGCGTGGATAAAATTCAAAACTGCCCCCTTGAAGTGTTTATGTACTCAGTACGAAAGGTTGTCTGATTTTAAAAGATAATTATATGAAGCTTCTCTGTATTGAAATCATAGTCTTCATTTCAGGGTTACATATCATTGGACAGTGAAAAATAAATCAGTTATATTGTCGATCGCATGCAGAAACTAACACAAACAAAATATTAAAATTGGCTTTTAAAGTTTGTTTATCCTGCGTGGTCTCCTATTCAGGAAAATTGAATTAGTTTTGTAAAATACATAATCCATTTACAAAGAACAAACTTTGTTACTATGAAATTATAGCACACTTTTCAAACTCTCATATATTAAAACAAAATTACTTTAGAGCGTCACATCTATAAATATGTTTTTAAAAATATTAAATATATAAGAATAAATATACAAAGTGCTAGTATTTAAACTGGAAGAATCTTTATGAATTTCAAAATTTTATCTACATTGAATAATTCAACTGCATCAAATTATTTTATTTTCTTAACGCTGGAAAATTTTATTCCGTTTAAGATAATTGTGAATAATTTCATATATTGATAAAGAGTTAGTTTTTAGTTCTCAGGCTATCATAGCCTGAGACCTAGCTTATGTGCCCGCCCGTTTTGTATGTATGTATGTTCGTTCGTACGTGCGTGCGTAACGCGATAATTCATGATAAAAATATCCGATCCACTTGAAATTTTGTATATAGATATATCCTCACAAGGCGCTTCCCTGATTAGTTTTTGGAGTTCATTCGATATGTATAAGAGGAGGGACAGGGGCACGTGCCCCTCCCCTTAATTGATATAAATGGGTTTTTCATACAGAATTAAGTTTTCGTTCAAAATTTAGATATATGATCATTGTGATGAGACGATTTCGTGACTGTTATTAGGTGTTCATTGAATAAGTATAAACAGGGAGAACGGGGTTTCTAATGCCCCTCCCCTTAATTTATATAAATGGGTTTTTCAAGCAGAATTGTCAGATTTCGTTCAAATCTCTGAATAGTTTTGGATGTTTAATGGTTAAGTATAAAAGAGGGGGATAACTCCTCTTAAATTATATAAATGCTAAATGGGTTTTTTTAAAGAATTATCCGATTTGCTCTGAATTTTGGATATAGATTTTTTATATGACAAAGCATATCCTTGATGGTTTAGGAGGTTAAATCAATAAGTATAAAAAAGGGGAAAGGGGAGAACTGTTTCCCCTTCTTATTTTTTTTTTCGAACGGAATTAACCCTTGAAAATATAAGGCTGTAATGTACAATTTGTATGCGTAGCCTGTGAGCTCAATGCCATCCGTTTAACTGGGTAATATTCTTTTTATTTTATACTATCTAGCCATAGTATAAGATATAATAATAATGAATTGTAACACCAGGAAAATTAACAGAAATTAATATGATATAAAATATTTGATTAATGTTTTATTTCCCATTACTTACATTTTGTATTTACTGTGGGTGATTATTTTAGTAAAGCCATTTTCAATAATTGAGAATTGCCAATTTAGTAAGTTATGATTCTTAAAAATTATTATTTTATCAAAAAATTAAAAAATAATAATTATCATTTATTCCTAAATATCTATAATGAGTTTTGTCCCCATAGTTAAACTTATGTACACGTCTTTAGAAGCTTTATTGGCATTATCGACTCTCATGAGAGCTGCGTTGTTCACTTTTCCTGAAATCTTTCAGCATTTGTTAAATACATTTATGATTCCTATAGTTTTCAAGAATATGAGTACTCCCATCATACCCATGAAAAACCTCACTTTTTCTAGATTAAAAAATTGCTTAAGGCACAACACTAGGCACAGAAAAAGACCCGGATGATAATGTAAAGTCTATGGGGGAATTCTTTTCAAATATTTCGCCCAAATTTCAATATTTTTACCTGATTTTTTGCAGAAGATAGCTGAGGACAATCCACAACCGGCTTAATTTTTACTTTTTTAGTTTTGGTTTCAGATTTTCTTTTATTAATATTACTTTAACTTTTAAAACCGGTTCTGAAATTTAAACTATCATAATATAAAAAAATTATAAGCAAAATCGAAAAAGTAAAAACTAGGCCGGTTGTAGATCGTTCTCAGCTATCCTATGCAAAACAAATCATGTAAAAATATTAAAATTTGAGTGAGATATTTGAAAAGAACGCATCCATAGACTTTACATTAACATCCAAGTCTTTTTCTGCGCCTAGTGGGCCTTAAGCAATCTCAAAAAACATCAAAAAATCATAAATAAACAATAATGTATGTGTAATCCAAACAACTGAAAAGGATTTTTTTAACATTGAAAACTTTATGTTTTCACAGTTTGTCTTAAAGATTTTTCATAATTTTTGTTCTGTTATACTAAAAAATTATTGATTCACAAACAGTAGAAAATATCCGAAAATTCAATGTTCCTTAATCACCAGATAATGAGATAGGCAAGCTTGCCTTTAAAAAATTGCGCTTTAGGCATGTGTAATCATAACTAGGTGACAGAATATGTCTTATGACCCAGCATTTTTAAAATGTATTTCTTTTTCCTTTGGTACACCATGTGCATAGAATAACAGAGATCAAATTAGCGTTTAGATAAGCCTTATTATATATTTCTAAACTAATTTTAATTATATCAACATAACGAATTTAAAAATTATAAGCAATGATTATTATTCTCAGATCTAGTTATTCCAGAAGCAACTTTCTGGAATAACTAATTTATTCTTAATTACTCGAAATTTACATACATGTTTGTTCAGATACTAAGAAATTGTATTACGATGAATTTTTTTAAATCTATTTTTGTGTTTAAGTCTGTTTAATTGTAAATATTTTGACACTTCATTTTTACCCATACGGCAATTATATCGCGAAATATAGTAAATTTCGTTAATGCACCCAGCGTAATTCCCCACACAAATAAAAACTTTAAACGACTTTTTCCCCACGTTCATAGTTTCTTCACCTTCCTGTTTTTAAAATGCTAATATGGCTTTTTTTGTATTTGATATAGAGATTTAAAATTTTATGTGCATGTTTTTATTATATAGCCGATAAATCTGCTTATGGAATTACTTTAAGATTATTATTATTATTATTAAAAAAAAAAAAAGTGTGGCATTTGGAGATTGCTGCCGTAAAGCTATTGCATAGCATTTTTTATCAACTTATGCAATTATAATTATTTATTTATTTTTTATTTATGCAGTTTTTTGTCTTTGATATTAATTCAAGTTTTTTCTTTTTCTTTGATATTAATTCAGGTTGCACTTTTTCATCGTGATGACCGATAACAAAACAAATTTCTTTCTTTTATTGAATAAATGAGATGTTAATATCGTTTAAAATATTTTTATTATCTTACAATACATGTAGGTTAATCAGGAATTTTTATCATTGAAACTATATGTTTATGGTAGCTGAAATAAGAAACATAAGTTTGAGACTTGAAATCCTCTAAATATCTGAAAAATACCGCGTCAATGTCTGCCGAAGTCTACCGAAGGATACCGTGCCGAAGTCTGCCAAACTGAAACGACGTTAGCCGGAGTGTTAGGTT
This sequence comes from Maratus speculifer, assembly GCA_964019185.1. NCBI lineage: Eukaryota > Metazoa > Arthropoda > Arachnida > Araneae > Salticidae > Maratus > Maratus speculifer. The sequence goes on from OZ025291.1 coordinate 21,725,979, forward strand.
TTTTCTCGTTACGGAATTTCTAGATTCTTTCGCCGCGCTCAAAGCCCGCGATAAAAGCTATGCAATAGCTTAATAAATTACCAAACAAAATTTGGCCGCGCTACGAAAATTAGATCGCGAGTTATAAGCATTTTAAATTTTTCGACCCTCACCGTGGGGGTCGCCTGTCACCAAGAATTAACACTGTCTCATAATAAATTACCAAACAAAATTTGGCCGCGCTACGAAAATTAGACCGCGAGTTATAAACATTTTAACTTTTTCGACCCTCACCGTGGGGGGTCACCTGTCACCAAAAATTAACACGTCTCATAATAAATTACCAAACAAAATTTGGCCGCGCTACGAAAATTAGACCGCGAGTTATAAGCATTTTAAATTTTTCGACCCTCACCGTGGGGGGGTCTCCTGTCATCAAAAATTAACACTGTCTCATAATAAATTACCAAACAAAATTTGGCTGCGATATGAAAATTAGATCGCGACTTATAAGCATTTTAAATTTTTCGACCCTCACCGTGGGGGGTCTCCTGTCACCAAAAGTAACACTGTCTCATAATAAATTACCAAACAAAATTTGACCGCGCTACAAAAATTAGATTGTGAGTTATAGGCATTTTAAAATTCTCGATCCTCACCGTGTGGGGGTCTCCTGTCACCAAAAATTAACACTGTCTCATAATAAATTACCAAACAAAATTTTGCCAAGCTACGAAAATTAGATCGCAAGTTATAAGCATTTTATATTTTTCGATCCTCACCATGGGGCGGGTCTCCAATCACCAAAAGCTACATTATCCACCCTTGCTTTATCTTAAGACGATTCTTTTCTATACACATTCTACAAATTTGGAAAAAAAATTATAATTATTTATATATTTTTTATGTATGCAGTTTTTTTTTTTTTTTTTTTTTTTTTTTTTTTTTTTTGTCTTTGATATTAATTCAAGTTTTTTCTTTTTCTTTGATATTAATTCAAGTTACACTTTTTTGAGCGTGATGAGCGATTAGAAAACAAATTTTTTTCTTTTATTGAATAAATGAGAAGTTAATATCGTTTAAAATATTTTTATTATCTTACAATACATAAAGGTTTATCAGGAATTTTTATCATTGAAACTATAGATTTATGGTAACTGAAATAAGAAACATAAGTTTGAGACTTGATATCCTCTAAACATCTGAAAAATACCGCGTCAATGTCTGCCGAACTGAAGCGACGTTAGCCGAGTGTTAGGTTGTTAGGAGTTTTAGGTTTTTCGCGTTACGGAATTTCTACATTCGGTCGCCGCGCTCAAAGCCCGCGATAAAAGCTATGCAATAGCTTAAAAAGTATTTGAAGATGTGTTTGATTTTACCGCTTTAAATTACATAATACCAGGTTATTATATATATATTAAATGCAATATTGGTTGTATCTAAAAATACATGTGCAGCCTTGTGTGATTATGCACTTGAAAATCTAAACAAGTGAGTAAGTGTGACCGCACATCGTACATGAGTTTCGTTTAATATTTCTTTAATCACATTAAAAATGTTCAAATCAAAATATTTAAATAAAATCCAAATTTTTAAGTTTTTGAAAATCTAAAATTAAAAAAAGAAAAACAGCGGAGTTATAAATAAAATTTAAAATTTTTAAAAGCAAAAAAAAAATTGTTTAAAATTAAATTTTAAATATTGAATCATTAATGAATCTCAAAAGTTTTTAAAATAGAAAGAAAACTGAATTCCTGAAAATATTATGAATGTCAGAGGAACAAAATCTTAATAATATAAACCCTTAAATTGGCCAAAAATACGAAATTTCCTCCTATTAAATCCATCTTAGGATAAAAATTTCAACTTCCAGCATCGCGGTTCGAACTAAGATCCTCCTGTTAACTAGCAATATGCTTTACCTTCAAGCTATAATGTCTACATGGAAAATGTTCAAATTAAGATTCTCTTTTTAAAATTAAATCGCAAAAATTTCGTCTTATTGAATCCATTTTCGGATAAAAAATTTCAAATTGCAGCATCGAGGTTCGAACTAAGAACCTCCTGTTTACTAACGACATGCTTTACCTCCAAGCTATGATGTCTACACGAAAAACGTTGAAATTAAGGTTCTCTTTTAAAATTTAAATCGCAAAAATGGACGGATTACATTGAAAAAATGAATTTAATTAAAATGGTAGATTTTATTTTTCACTTTTTTTTTATTTGTTGTGTGACACGAGGTATTCAGATGCAAGTACACAAAATTTGAAGTCTCTGACTTATACAGTATTTATGTATGGACTCTGTGACGGACGGACAGACAGTGGACAGAGACGATTAGGGTTTTGTCAGATGAACGAAACCCCTTTTTTTTTTTTTTTTTCGAAAATGTATTTTTAGTTAAACATTGAAATGCAATGAATTCACCATTTGAACCATATTTTTTAAAATAAAGAAAATGTTGAAAAGATAAACTGCTCCCTTAAATAAAGAAGATTATTAGAAAATGACGTCAAAACTGGCTATTTTAGTCTATTTTCGAGATTCATAAGTCAGAGAAAGATAATCACGGAAAATAAATCTATTATCATTGAGGGTAATACGCTTATAAGTACATTTTACAAGTCTCAGTCTTCTGAGGACCTCTCACATACACCGTGATCACGTGCTATGTAATGGATACACGGAAATGATTTCAACATTTGTTGTGTTAGTTTTGATTTATAAGTAAACTGAAATATGGTAATGTAAGACACAAAAAATAGTCTTTCTTTTGGGAAGAAAAATGATTGCAGTATTTTTGAAAATAATCTTAAAATCGTGTATGAAAGTTTGTATGGTCGTGGAATTACTGACATATAAGATGTTTATTAGCACAGTTTAAATTTATATAGATACAAAATTTGAACTCAGTTAGAAACCAGTAGTTTTCACGGTCTTCAAAGATTAATAAAATTGTTGTTTCATTGAAGTATTGTTTTTCTTCTTGGGCATGAAAACATGCTATGTTTCATAGAACGTTTATTAGAAAACGTAAAATAATATTTGATTCCAAAGCACTTGAATAGTAAATTCTCCAAATTTTATCTTTTATGCAAAAAAAGGCATCGTGTATATGTCATGAAGATTCATAGTATGGAGCGGGAATTTTTTTTTCCTTTTTCTTTTCTTTTTTTCTTTTGTTTTTGGAAAATATATATTTTTTAAACTTCTTTAGATCACATCGAATGCTTGTTAAACACAAGTCTGTTTTATTATAAACATCTAATGTTAATGTTTAAAATATATGAAACAAATTATTATATTTGTTTCTCAAATATAAACTTTTGTAGTAAAAATTGTTTAGAAAAGCTAAAATACTATTAAGATCAAAATTTAGATAAGATAAAAATTTTGGACATTTAGAACTGTTTTTAATGCTATGATGATTTTATCATTATTTCAAAATGTTTGGAGCATTTTATTTCCATATTGCATACATATATTATATTTAATTTTGATATCAGTAAATATTTATAGTGGGCTGTGAATATCTATTTATGATTTTATTATAAGCGACAAAGCAGCAGTTAGCTTTGGTTTCTGATAACGCTTTATTTAAAAAAATATGTACAGCAATCCGAATATAAAAAACTTCTTCGATTTAAATATGTTTAAATTCCTCAAAATTTTGCAAAGGAAGAAAAAATTTCAAGATTTTCCACAAATTTATCTTTGATATAATGGGGCGTTATTGATTTACAAGACTAAAAGAAATATCCGAAAATTGCGTGTCAAGCATTTAATATCAGATAAAACGTTTCATTCGAGAAAAACAAAAATAACAATAATACTAACACGAATATGACAGTTTATAACATTGGTATTATGAAATGATTTTGAAAAGTAACCTATCCATCTAACTTAATACTGAAATAAGTTTTTTCTTCTCATAAAGCAATATGCTTTCATTTCCATAATTATGTCATCCTCCACACATCCACATAAATTATTGCTTTTATTTCATTTCAGTTGTAACATCGTGATAAAATGAATAGATTAAAATGAAGTCTTTTTCGATTTGCATTTAATCTTTCAAATGATGTGTTTTTGAAGACTCGTGATAGATATAGTAGTTGAACTAGAACGTCAAATGCAAAATAAATGTATGCCATACAGATAATGCTTATTTATTTGTCCATTTAAATGTTGATTTTTTGTTTGCGGTTTTAAAGCAAATTCTACAATTTAACAGATTGAGTTAGTATCAAAAGCGTTTTTTAAAAATTGGCTTTTTGGTAAATACATCAATGATATAAAATATAGGTTGAGTACTTAATTTAGTAACATTACATGTTGTTAGTTCGAATAATAATAATAAAATGAGTTTGTACATTGATCCTGACATATGAGTTTTGACAAGTCCAAGTAAGAACTACAAATTTTGCAATTAATGTTAGTAAAAAATGCTGTTAATTTTTTAAATATTGATTCTTTTGAGATGCGTATTAATGATAAAATATGATTTAGTCTGTTTTGTTTAAAAGGAATAAACATAAGTATGTCTCTAACACAAATAACAATAAGGCAATTTTATATATTGATTATGCTATGGGGAATTTTATGACTCTAAGTGAGAAATTAAATGTGTGTTGGTGGCATCTCAAGGTTTTTAAAGGCATTTTTCCGTTATCGGTCCACAAGGGATAAATCGGCTAATATTCTTTATAGCTAAAATTGTATACAGGTTACCACATCAATATATTTGTAATGCACTAAACCACGCTCACCAAAAAAAGCAGACTGGCAGCAGCGAAGTATTTTAAACAATAAAAAGCATAAAATGTAAATGAAAAAAAAATTGTAATACATTAAAAAGAACGCTTTAATCAAATAATAGCTTCTATTAATTAAATTACGATTATACGTTCAGAAATCTCTGTAAAAATACAAGAATATTTAAATAATGCCATTTTTCCCCTATTATCCTTCTTTAAAAGAGAAACAAAGAGAAAATATTTTAAAAATTAAATAAACTTACTCCAACTTTTTACCAAGCATAAAAAAGCAGTGATTTTTCCATAATCGGGTTTGGTGTCTACACTAACGAAGGGTATTATAATAAATTTTGCTAGGCAAAATCAGGAATGCTAATTATGATATTAGGCGTGATTTCCAAGATAAACACTGACTGTTTATAAAAGAGTGTAAGGCTCCGGACACGTGCTTGTTATAATCCAGTCAACTGAATTCGGCGAATTCTTTTGCATTTCTTCCTTCTGCGATTTAATCTCAATAAAAAGGGCGAAGATGAACAATGGATCAGGAGATAACGAGCTCAAGCCTACTTGAAGTAAAGATTCCTGTTTTGCAGGACATCAGTTCCCTTCCTGTAAATGTCATTAGAAATAAAAAATACCGCCTCGCCGCAGTAAAAAAGGGCCACAATTTACGTCATTTTTTATGTCTGTGTATTTGCACCTTAATCCTTTATGTCGGGGTGAACCGGGTGTTGGGGAAAGACCAAGTGAAAGGACTATTTGGCTCTTGGGTGGGTGGGATTTCTGACGTTTCGGCCGGAGTCAGACGCTTGGGTACATGATGTGTGACGGGCGCTGAGCAGTGCACATCCTTGGGTGATTGCGGATCAGCGGCGGCATCACACGAGGAAACTCGTTCCGCGCTCACTTCATGTATTTTTGTGTTCTTCAGTGCCTCTATCGTCAAAACGAAGACTGCGTTTCGCAGCGAGGCATAAACTATTATATCCAGAAGATGCTTTTAAATAAATTAAAGAAAATTCAGTGTAAAATTTATTTAATTCGTCTGTTAATGATAGTAGATTGCACTTTTCATACAAAATAATTTGCTCAATCACATTTAGAAAGCACAGTGAAACAGTCGAAGCTAAATATTTTTTTGATGTGGTTGTTTTCGCAACCATTTGCCTTTAGGTGTATATTTTATCCTACTAAAAATGTTATACGAAAAATTTGCAACTCCAATACTTACCTCTGTTACAGATAGTATCCCAATGCACTTATTTACACTGTTCGTATAAGAATTGTGAGATTTCAACATTTTTTTTTTAATTAATGCAATTATTCTTATAGATATTTTTCAAAAATAGTTGATTTATGAAATCAATTTTAATTTAAAAAAATATCTAAAAATCATGTTATTATTATATATGTTGTTCTGGATATCTTATACATTAACGTAAATAATGATTCAGGTGAAGCAATTTTTTTTATTCAAAATCGGGAAATAAAGTGTTAAAAACAATTTCTACTTTTATACTTATTTTCTTTTTAAAGAAAGATACAATAAAAATAAAATGGTGGTATGTAGTACTATTAAATGAGTCGTTTAAAGACAGAGTGGTGCAAGTCATTAATTAATACAAATTGAATTAATTGCCTGAAGGTATAGATTTATGCGTAGGAAAATCAGTTATAAATTACACACTGAAAGAAATTGATTTACCGTTATTCCTTAAAATTGATGGCAGCACGCTCACTAATGTTATGAAGCAATTTAACTGATATAACTGAAGAAATTTAAACTGATATAACTAGTGCAATATTACGCCATGATATTCTGAAAGTAACAGAATTCACATAGTAACGATGTAACGTAATATCACATATAATTGGAGGCAGGAATGGTGCCACCAATCTTATAAAATAACGTTGCACCTTTTTTTTTTTTTTTGTGTGTGTGTGTGTGTAATAGGCTAAATTTTCCTGTAAACAACAACATCCGAATATGTTTTTTAGCTACTCTAGTAAAGTTCTTGTGAGTTTCCTACACTGATAGTCTATTCCTCTTTAACAGTACAACCGATGACTGAATAATTCAAATAAGTATTATTGCTGCCATGACCAGCATAGTTGACATAAGAAAAAATAATAATAAATAGAAATTAAGGGGGGAAAACTAACAGACATCTTATCGTTCTGGAATAATTTCTTATCATAAACCGTTGCAATTACTGGATTCAGAATGTAGCAGGAAACAATTGAAAGTTAATGTACAGACGCTGTTTGTTTCAGGACATGGACATAGCGTAAATTTGCAGAAAGAGTAAAATGCTCTATCGAAATAACTTTACATTTGATATTCGAATAATTCTAATATTCATATTTATGATTTTTGTTTAACCTCGTACTGCTGCTAAATGTATTATAAAAATTTACCTTAGGCAGATGCAACAGTTTTCCCACATTTGAAAATTTAGTTAACTGTAACAAAAGAAGTCCATAATCAGTCCATAACAAAATATTTTAAATAGGACGGCGATCTACGCTGCCAAGTTAATCTTCGAATTAAGATATAAATGCTGCGTTCCACAGACCACCTCTGATGAGTTATTTGTTGATCCTGGTTTTCTTCGGATTGAATAAATATGTCGGAGTTATCTGTATGTTGTGGTGTTGCGGCCAAACCCGAGAATCTACCCCACAAAGGTTGCACGGAAACTATATTGATTTCGCTCAACTTATTAAATTCCCTATTCCAACTGATCCCTCTGATCGATGTCTTAATCTTATTGAATCTAACTTTTAAATTTACCGGTGACATCTTCCCAAAATCGGACCTGCCACTATCTTTCCGGTCAAGTGTTCGAACGGTATAGGGACACCTGTTTTGCAACAAATGCTGATCATCAATCTCGCATCATCACATGCTGAAGATAATCAAGAATATATGTACTATCTGTTGCAAAAATATAAATATAAACTCCACCCCACCGGTATTGCATGCATTTGCAAATAAATAACATAATAACTTTTAAAACATAAGCCATGTTTCGGAATTTAAGGTTTACAATGAAATTCCATAACTTTTTTTTTATCAATTTGAGTAATTCTTGCCATTTTTTTTCTTTTAACAGGAGATACAATAAAAATACAATGTAGATACGTAATGCCATTAAATAGCTTGACCTATATCGTTACAAAAGTTGAAAAAAATACTATATGGTCACTGATTCACTTTTTTTCTTTTCTTTTGTGTTTCATCAATGATCAACCCCTCTCCCATACCACCTAAACCCTCAGGGGGTGTGACACTGGTTACATCATCCAAAGTCTCTCGTGCGGAAAATTAATTGCAGCCGACGTCTGCTTCTCCCCAACTAAATAGGAGGTATAAATTTCTATTTGTTTAACATCAGAAAACACTGGTCTTCTGGGCAGTTACAATGATAAAGCATTTTAGTGTTTTTCTATGCGCTCAGAATACAAAAATTTGGAATTTAGAAAGAGGGGAATAATAATGATCTAGAATTTAGATTGATCATCTCACAAGTTTTGATGACGTATAACGTGTTAGGTCAAGCTGTCATTCTAATTTAAATTTGAAATGAAAATAAGTCAGAAACTGTACGTTAAACGTGACAAATGACTATTCTAACTAGTTTTATAAATATTTAGATTTTGCTGCAATAGGTGTTGCACTCTTATGCAAAAAGGCATGAAAGCAAAATTTATTACGATTATGTATATTAAATTCAGTAATACAGAAATAATAGGGTTCCTCTTAAATAGAAAATAATCACCCTAGTAACCTAGAATCATTACCTATCATGGTATATTATGGAATTAATAACGAATGATAAGATTAATAGAAAGAAGAAAACTTTTATCTTGTAAGTTTTGCTTTGATTTTTATAAAATTTCAAGTGACTCGACAAAATTCAGCAACGATTATAACAATAAATTCCAAATCATTCAGTTGAGTAATTTTTAAGCTGTTATTTACGGACAGACCAGATGACGACTATAAAAATACAACGTATTTATATAATTATAAATACACCTAGTAAGGAAGAATATGTCAATAACATAATTTCATAATTATATATAAAAAATATAATTTGTAAATTAGTATACAATTTTTCATTGTAAAGTATTATTCCCGATGTGTTCTATTTTCAATAACGGTTTAAATTTTTACACCGTCGAATATCGATTTTTTTTTTTTCTGCAAATGCAATTTGTATGAAAACTGTATCTCAATTTACTAATTTGTTTATGAATTTTAAAATAATTTTCAAGCATGATTAAAAAAAAAATCTATCTATCGTGCGCGGATGCATTATGGAAGATTAAATCATTTCCACTAAAAATAGTATAAATAGTCCAGTATGTGTTTTCAATAATATTTCATAACGGAATTAGAACTTCATCAATAGATAGAATAATAATAAATAAAATACAGATTTAACAGTTATGTAATCAAAGTACGCATTTAATTCGCTGAAATTAATAGAATCAAAAAGCTGCTGTAAGTAGCGAAATCTTTGGCAGTTTCTTCGAGTAGAAACATCTGCCATGCAGCTAATTCGAATGTACTGATTTTAATAAATTTCGATTCTTTTTAAATACATTATTAATATTTTCCATATTAATGCTTTTACTGTTGCAATCTAAAATAATACATTAAATGAAAAAATATATATATTAGAGTTTTCAATTAAAACAAATGTTTTCATATATGTTTTGTAACCCGGAAATCCATTCTTGAGTGTACTCTGTACTAGTTTTTTTTTATTGCATTTATTATTAATTTAGACGAACGGAATTTTTTCCTTTCCTAAATTTGTTCTGCCTTTAAACTAGTAAAATTTTCCGTATAGTGAAAAAACAATTTGCCTAATTTATATGAGTTTGTTCTCTGACATTTATGCCTCTCTCTTGGATAGGCTGATTACATATTTTTCAAGTAAAGATTTTATCGTAATAAATCAATCTTAATTTGAACTTGGATAGTTTAATAATTAATTAATTTGGACTTAGATTATTTTTCTTGCAAGAAGTATTCAATTCAATATTAAATAACTTATATATGATTTGAATTTTTTAATCACTTGTTAGAGATAATTTGATTACATTTTGATCTAGAGGTGCGATGGCTCATGCATTTACTGTATGGATAAGCATATAATGTTGATTTAATTTCTTCTTCTTCTTTTTTCTTCTTGTGTGTGAGTGATGTTTTGCGGAAAAAGCTATCACATAAACGAATTTTTTATTGACTTTCACAAAAGTTGCTCTATACATTTAACTAACATAATATCAAATGAAATTTTGATATAGTTGACGCATGCGCAGTAAAAAATTATTTAGTAAACCTACTCATTTTGTACACAATTTTCATTATTTTGTAATTCTGATTACAAGGTACTGTGTGCAATGCTGTTTGTCATATTTTCTGAAAAAAATATTATTTTATATTAAGAATTCTGAAAATTATAAGGAAAAAACTTGGAAAAATTTGGGACCATTTTTATAAAAACCTTAATTACTCTGCGAGTATGCATGCTATTTGCATAAAAATGAACACGGTGTATTACAATAAGGCATTCAATCATAATCTAGAGTTTGAGCGCTTTTGCTACATTAGTTTTGACATGGTTATTCAAAAGATATTCATTCTTTTTTAATTTGTTGACGGTCCCCTATGGAATTTCGGTAAAAAATCTTCACGGCGATGTATGGCGTATACTATTATATTTATACACTAAGAGTTTCGAGATGATTCCTCATGTATTTTTTCTAGATATTTAGTAAAATGTGTAAAATCGCAAGTGTCCAATAATCAATGGCAATATAGTGTATATAACTATATCTGTATATCATTGCAAACGCATTAAAATAATAATAATAATAATAATAATAATAATAATAATAATAATAATAATAATAATAATAATAATTAGAAACTGATAACGATATTATTACGGGGAGCGGAAGTTCCAGGATTGATAATGTACAATATGGTAAAGAGGAGGGGGGGGGATCCAAAATTGCTAAAATATTGACAACGTTATGTATCTACACTCCCTAAAGTTGTTCTCAAATCGAAAAGAACTACTTTCTGACACATTTCTGAATTCATTTTTATTCGGAAATGCGCAATATTGGTAGGTATTTTTATTCATAAGCTATGTAATCGAATGGCATTTTAAGTTTTTTGATAAAATCAAAAGTTTTTTCGGTAAAGTTTATTCGGTTTTTTGTAAAAGTGGACGTTTTGAACATAATTCCCTTGAAAAAAAATCCCTGTCGGCTTGGCCTATAGGCGGAGGTAGATTTCGAAGAGTTTTCATTTCAACAACAAAAAATAAAATATTATTAGCGATAAACCCAGTTTAACTATTTTATTTGGCCGCTTTTGAAAAATGTTTAAGTTCATTTTTCTGTAAGAACTGATTTTATCAAGATCATCTTAAATGAAATTTGGCTCAAATGACCATTTTGAAAACATATTTTGAAATATATCCTAACTTTATTAAAAAATCGACCAATACGCACATTATATAATTCCTAAATAACAATAAAACTGTCAATTGAATGCGTTTGAGAGCAAAATTGAATTTAAAAATGAGTCATAAAATAACCAATTTGTTATTTGAATACATTCAAAATTCTTTAATCAAGATCGCTTTGGGAAATTTTGTGCGAAGTGCCCACTTTGACAACTTTTTTTAAATATATATTTAGCCTTTATCAAAAAACTAACCAATACGGTCCATTACACAGTTCCTAAATAACAAATAACTGTCAACTGAATGCGTTTGAGAGCAAAATTGAATTTAAAAACGAGTCATAAAATAACCAATTTGTTATTTGAATATATCCTCAATTCTTTAATCATGATCGCTTTGGAAAATTTTTTTGCGAAGTGCCTAATTTGATGAATACGCACATTTAAAAAAATGATGAATACGCACATTACATAGTTTCTAAATAACAAAAAACTGTCAATTGAATGCGTTTGAGAGCAAAATTGGATTTAAAAATGAGCCATAAAATAATCAATTTGTTATTTAAATACATCATCAACTCTTTAATCATGATCGATAGGGAAATTTTGTGCAAAGTGCCCATTTTAGCAGCTTTTTTTAAAAAATATATTCTGCCTCTATCAAAAAACTGGCCAATCCGTCCCACTATATAGTTCCTAAATAAGAGGACCTGTAAATTGAATACGTTTGAGAACAAAAATGGATTTAAAAATGACTCAGGAAAAACGCAAATTGTTTTACTTCCTCAATTTTTAATTACTATTATTTCGGGAAATTCTTTTCAAAATACCCTTTTCGGCAGCCTTTTTTTTTTTCAATATATTCTGCCTTTATCAAAACACTGGCCAATACGTCACATTATATAGTTCCTAAATAAGAGGATCCGCCATTTGGATGCGTTTAAAATCAAAAATGAATTTTAAAATGAGTCAGAATATAAGCAGTTTGGATTTGATGTTTTTTCTCCAACTCCTATTTTTATTTATCTTATTTTTGCTATAAGAATTGGTCCTATGAAAAATTTGTTAATATAAAAGTTGTAGATATTATTGTGAAGATGTACAATAAATTTAATCAGATTTGATTGCTTAAGAATTGAGTAAGTTATGGATTTTTTTCTCCCCCCCCCCCCTTTTTCTTTTTGTTTTTCATTTTTTTCATCGGTAAAAGTTGGTCCTTATCAAAAACTTGTAAATACAAAAGTTTTAGATAATGTTGAGTACATTTATAAAAAAATTTATTTGGATTTGATATCTTGAGAATTGATGAAGTTGTGAATTTTTTTCTCCCAAAAACCCTTTTTTTTCGCCTCTTGAGCCCATTTTTAACTTTATCAAAAATCTGTCATGCATAAACTTTTAGCCCATTTCTTAGAAATAATATAAACTTTAACCTGATTCGATATCTTTTTTAATTAAGAAGTTATCGCTTTTTTTCGGTTTTCACAAAAACCCTTACTTAAATTTACTGTTTCCACCCCCTTGGTCCGATTTTGCCCATTAACGAACTCGACCGAGATTTTGTGCCCTTTGATTTTATGTAAAAGTTTGAAGAAGATCTGAGCATAATTATGGAAGTTATCGTGTCTAGAAGAAAGTGATATACACCGATAGATAGTAGATAGATAGATAGACAAACTTTTTTACTGATGGCAGTTTTGGAGTCCAAAAGTCATGATCGGTGCAGATCTGCAAAAAAATTTTCAGAAATTCCAATATGGGAGAGATTGCAATAGGTAGTATTTCATACTAAATCTACCTAAAAAGGAACTTGTTATCACGTGACAAGAATCGTTTATACTTCAATAGGTAATTTATTTTTTCAAATACGGAAAACTTTATTCGAATCTAAATCGCGTTTGAAGTCAGACCAGTAAATTTTATAGCTTTATGTTTAAAAATGAGTCAGAAAATTTCACCTTGTTAAGTAAGAAATTTGAGAAACACTTTAATCAAATATTTTTGTTTTCTACTATTTATCAGCTTTATACTCTTTTGTCTCTCTCAACATTTGTTTCTGAAATAAATGACTCTATTTCAATTTTTTTTCTTCACCTTTGCATGACATAACAATAATTAAAAATTACAAAATCAATTTTAAAATTACATAACTTTAAAAATTATTTTGAATGCATTTGTTAACTATATAGTAGTAACGTATATATATATATATATATATATATATATATATATATATATATATATATATATATATATATATATATATATATATATATATATATATATATATATATATATATATATATATATATATATATGTATGCATATATATATCTCTTTTTTTCGCTTTTAAATTTGATCTATCTTAAGACGAATGCTTTTTGTTTGGCGCGAAGACAGCTTGGCCAATTTATACGAGTTCTCTGACATTTACGTCTCTTTCTTTCAGAAATTCTTTTTGACATTTTATATGAAAATCACTTTCGAATCGCGGCAAAATTTCCCCTTTTGCTTTTATTATGAACTTCATAATCACTCGAGCAGCTTACCGCATTTCTCCAAAACCATTCATTTTCAACCCCTTTTAGAAAAGGGGTCTTGCACACCCCCCTCCCCTCCTCCTTCTAGCAGCAGCATTTGCTGCCTCATAAATATGGAACAGCATAAAGATTGCAGTGGGCCTGTGTTAACTCGTCGCTTTTAAAGAGTCCATACCAGCAACTAACTATTTAAGCAGTTCTCGTGTGGATGCAAACACTGGCGAACGAATTATCTCTCCGCCAGTTCACTGTGTGTTAATTCGGATATCTTTAACTTAATGCCAGTCGGCTGGTAATTTTCCGCTTACATGTTTACCAGTTTGTCTCCGGGGAGTGGCTCAAAGCAGACCGGTGCATCCCCTAGAGGTCAACGGAGCTGTTTTCTCTCATTGAATTCTTAAATAAATATTAATAGGAAGCAAAATTTAAATGAAGTCGTCCGCGCTGCAAGCAGCTGAGGGAATAGCGCGCTCGCCAGCGCTTCTGTGTGTAACTAAAGCCTAATGTAAGGTTAAACTTGCCTTAGCAACCTCTCTCCTCTTTCTCCTTTTATGCCTTAGAGATCCTTTTGTGAAGAATAACTTGCATGGTAGATCTGTTCAATCTATACACCTCCACTTCTTTTTTTAACTCCTGCTGGTGACGAAAAAAAAAGAAAGCCCGTGGATACGGAGGGTTAGAAAAAATGGAATTTTACACATTTTTTATTTCCCTTATCCCCCTCTCTGCTTCAAATAAAGCGACACACACAAAAAGTGTAAATCATGTAAGGAAGTCTCGGGAGTCATGTGACTTTTCTATTACTCGCCCGTGTTGTTTGCTTGTCTCCCCCCACACACACACCTTCCTGCTCTACACCTCTTTCTCTATTCCGTTAAAAATCGCCGACAATGATTTTTTTTTTTTTTCTCGTCCGAAACTCATAGTACAGAATGTCAATTACTTCTACTAAAAGGTTTCCATTACAGCTGAAGGCAGGTTTAGTGTTCTTCGGAGCTCGTAATACAAATATTTTCTCTCAATCGGGGGCGATGTGTATATTCCAGGAGTATGACTGCAACCGTTTTCCTGAAAAGCATACACCATTGGGCATTGATTGGGTGAATGATGGTGTCGTTGCTTAAATCTTTTTCCTGTTCTCAACAAGAAATTAAATTCTTTCATTGCCCTCAAAAAAAAGAGAGGTGTTGAAAAGGGGGGCTTTTTTTCCCTCAAAAGAACTATCTCCGACTAAAAGAATTTTGACTTCTTTTAATCTGACTGCGTTCTAAAAAAATGGTGGGGAGAGGGAGATGAAATATTCTGTTGTGATCATGGCTTATCAATTCTCCGGAAAATATACTGCATAAATTACTTTCTATTGAATGAGTGTATTCCTCGGAGAAGATTAACTGGCAAGGCTGGTGTAATTGCTTGATTAAAAAATCATCGTGCGTTATTATGCTTTCTTTTAATGCTGCCGCTATGAAAATAGAAATATCTTCTGAATAAAAAGGTCGAGGCTCAAACTGACTCAAAGAAATTGAAATAAAGTAAAATTTAAATTACGGCATTTTCAAACAGCGAACTCTTATCGCTGTTTTATTTCTAAAGTGACACAATTAAAAAAAAAAAAAAAAATGTTATTTTGATTATGTCAGTATGAGGGAATAATATACTCCCCATCAATCATTAAAAGCATTTTTAAAACCGTTTGGGCAAAAAATCCGTATAAACTTTAAAAATTCATAAAAGTTGGGAACATTATAAATAGGAACTGAAATAAAAAGCGGTTCGCTGGGTTAGCATCTATAAGTCACGGGATTTTTTAAAGACAGCAATAAAAATAATTCAAAAAATATCCGACAGATGGCACTGGAAACGTTTTTGACTTCGGTGGAAACATGCATGTGAGACGATTATAAGAACTTGAGCTGCTAATCCACAATTGGTTCACGGTTGAGAACCGTGTACTTGTTCAAAGATAATAAATGCAAAGGATAAAGTGTTGTTGGTGAAGTTATTTTACGTAAACTAGGAATCCTTGATAACCTTGAGCCTTTGCACGACCAATCCTTGATAAAGTATACGGCTCTCGGACGTGAACTAATTATGCATTAGCAGCGCAAGTTCCTATATAATTCGCATGTGCATATTATATATTATTCCACTGAATTCGAACCCACAGAAGTCGAACGTTTTCAATGCCATCTATCGGATGTTTTCGAGTTATTTTTTATTGAAGTCTTAAAAAGAAAATCGCGTGACCTATAGATGCTAAACCTGCAAACCGTTTTTTATTTCGTTTGATTTTCCGGCTTTTATGAATTTTTAAAGTTTATACTGACATTTTTCCCACCCGGTATATCTTTAACCCTAGAATGACATACATATACTTTTTGGAAATTTTTGACACTCTGCGGTCTTTAAAATCTCAAGTAGTTTTTTGACTTAAAAATATGATAATGATAAAAACATAATCGTGTTAGTTTTATACGGACTAAAGATAAGAAAAAAAAATGTGAAAGAAATAAGAAAAAAATATATTTAACAAACCAAAATGTATTAACCGTAGAATAACATACGTACAAGGTGCATAGGAAATTCCCTTTAACCTGAAAATACTTGCAAATGGAGCGAGCTACAACTATGCAAATGAGGTAACAGGATAGTAAAATGACTAAGCCCGACCTAATTCAGCTGACAAAAGCACCCCTAGTGGCGAAATTGAGACAACAGCTATTGCAAACAGAAAACGAAAAGAGATGGAGCAAAATTTCCAGTTATAAAGTTTTAGAGCATCAATTAAATGACACAAAACGACATTTGGTTCATACTGATAAGATATGTTATAGACTGTATACAAGGGCGCCCATATGATGAATTTTAGAGGGGGGCTCTTTCTCTAAAACTATCACATATTTTTGTAAATATTTAAGGTACTTTGCGTTTTTTTGCGACTTTTGAGTTTTCCCTCCGTTTTTTTGACGAAATATGCGTTTTTCGCGATCCTTTTAAAGAAATATGTGCTTTTTCTACGAATTTTAGATTAAATTTGTTTCTTTCACAATTTTTTGACAAAAATTGGGTTTTTTTTCAATTTTTTTGTGAAATTTGCGATTTTTTGTGATTTTTGAACAAAATTAGAGTTTTTTCGTGATACTTTGAAGAAATTTGTGTTTTTTACACGATTTTTGGTTTTTTCTATGCTTTTTGAACGGAAGCAGAGATCTTTTTTGCTATTCTTTGACAAAATTAGAGATCTTTTCGTGATTCCTTAACGAAATTTGTGTTTTTTTCCGCAATTCTTTGATGAAATGTGCGTTTCTCTCTCTCTTATTTAACAACATTTGCGTTTATTTGCATTTCTTTGGCAAAATTCGCATTTTTCCTGTGATCCTTGATCAAATTTCTCACTTTTTTGCCATCGTCACTAGCATGGGTGTATTAAATGACCTTTCTGCAGCGAAATGATTTGGCGGAAATGGGGAAAGTAGCTTCCGTGATTAGGTCATTTACCATGATATTCTACCACTTCTTGCTTTTTCACAAATCAAGCCATATTCTTGCTTCCCTCAAATTCCTAATTTTATAAAACTGAGATAATTCCTTGATTTCTTTTGGAAAAACTTTTTCCCAAAAATTTTCATCAAATAGGAATGAAGTAAAATTGCTTTGAATGACATTTCATTTCGATTTATAAATCTTGACTCAGGGGATATAATTAACGAGTCTAAATATGGATAAAAAATGATGATCTTTAATATTCTAGAAGAGTGGCCATATGACAGTTCCAACGGTGAAATTATCTAGTAAACGATCTGCACATTTTGGTATTAATTCCTTAACACGTTCGCTGCCGCTTACGTAAAGATGTGATGATATTTAATGCCGCACTGTAGAAGTGGGTTTTGCCCAGAAGCCCATTTACTTCTTATAGGAAAGAATCAATGGAAGATTTTCCCACCCAGCGCGTGACTGGCTATTGGACATCACCCCACCTCACGCGCTGGCGCATGAGTGTCCTTTAACGTTGGCGCCATATCACGCGCTTTCGTGTGAGCGGCAGCGAATGTGTTAACATTGCAATTTTTTATTAGCTCCATGAAAAATATTGAAAAATTCTTCTGGTTTTATCTGTGCAAAAGAAAAATATCAAGAAGTTTCTGTCGTTGCTAATAAACAGAATTCAAATGTTAATCTACAGAATGCAATTTATTTACAATTAGCTCTAGATAAAAAGAATATGTAGAAACTATTTTGAGACATTAAATAATCACTACAGCAATAATCACTACGTTGCAGCATCTATATTAATGACTTGTGAGCGTATTTCTTGTTTTATATTCGTACCATTGTTTAGAGAGAGATTACAGAGATTTTCTTAAAGAATGGCAAAATGATTAGAAAAATGTGGTATGGACTTATTAGTTTTCTGACCACATTGTTTCACATGCACCAGGAATATTTTTAAAAAATCTAAGAGTGCTCCCCCTAAAAATCTTATCACTCGTTATGGGGAGAGGAAAGCCTGGGCAAGCATCATTCGGGAAGACCCCCTTCTGTCTATCGATAGATTTTTTTTAATAATGTGGAAGTGGCTAATACTAAACTTCATACGTATTGTATGTATGTGTAAATTTTGTTCTCGGTGCAGTTCACATTTGTATACAGGGTATCACAAAAAGATAGTCACAACTTTAAGAAAAAGTACTAGTAAGATAATTGTAAAAAAAGAAATGATAGACTGGTTGACAGAAGTATCATTTTGCAAACTTTTTCTTTGATTATCTACGTACGTGACATAAAATGGCTATAAGATAATGTCCCACATGGGTCATAATTAATCATTTTAACTTGCCATTCTTCTATGAAAATGTTAATAAAGAATTTCTTTTGATAACAACGGAATACTAAGTCGTTATAATAAAACATTTTATAATTAATTTTCTAATGTAGTTTGGTTTTCGCGTAGATGAATGGGGTACTGGAAGCAAAGAGAGGAAGGAGAACCACTCTTATATTCCTAAATGTTTGAAAATGTATGAAATCTGATCCCCATTTGGCTAATTTTAATCATTTGGCCCTTTTTAGTGAAAATCCTAATTACTCTCATGGATTGGGGGGAGGGGGCTAATGAGTGAACCGTATACCCCTGCATAAGTTGGGCCCTGGTTAAAATCTGACACATTCAGGATTCTAATCTTTATTGGATTGGGGATTGGGGAAAAGAAATTTTCCAATTAAAAAAATAGCACTGCTAATTCACATCTTATTGTTAAATCTGTGTCTAATTTCTCAGCGGTTTGTTCGCGCAAAATCAGTTTTACCCATGAAAATGGGTCGTGTCTGTAAAGGAATCCTTCCTTATGCAGAAAATGTATTACACTCTAGTAGGGGAAAAAGCACACAGTAACACTTGCTATAATAAAAATTGTATAAAACATAATTTGTTTCCTATCTCATGTTTTTACTCCTTATAAAAAGCAAATTATTCGAGAGGACTAATTCAAATCTAACCGAAACCGAATCTGTTTAAATCAGAATATAACTTTAAAAGAAATAAATTTCATGGTTATGAGAAAATAAATTCCACACAATTATACCTCCTTAAACGGAAAACTGTTTAAAACGGAAATTTCTTAAGATGCCTTCTTTACAGGATCAAGTTAGAATTTTCATATCTTGCAACTGATTTATATTTTAAAAAAGTATGACAAAACCAAAATCTAGGGGGGGGGGGCTCAAGCCCCACTTTGCCCCCCCCCCCATATGGGCGCCCATGACTGTATACCCAAAAATATCTAAAATTGATTCACTCCATTTTGTGTAACTTTTGAAAGGAATAGCCAGAAGTAGAACACTGGATTATTTATGAATATATCGATAGATATTGATCTTTCTTAAATATCGTAAAAAAATATCGAAATTTTGATTCTATTGATATATTCTATAAAAATAACAGTTGCAAACTCGAGCCCTGAAAAAAATATCACCAAATATCTCAAAACTCAATACAATAATCATGTTTTGCGCTCACCGCCAACAACTCCCCCCCCCCCCCCCCCGCAAAAATATATATATATATTAATGTTTTTAATTTTTTCCCTCATCCAAAACAGAAAAAGTACATCGACAATCTTCCTTTCAACTGAGTATCTCCGATAGAAATCATCCGAGTTATTGCAAATATTACAATACATTCGTTCACTGTAACGTAGAGTTCATTCGATTGTCTGCATAATATTGAATAACACTTATCGTTTTTTACTCTCGCAAACTAAAATTGGCCAACACATAACCTTTTGAATCTTGAAAACTATTTAACAAAAATGAATTTTTTTTTACAATAATGTAATTTCTGAAAATCTATCTTTATATTTATTCAGTAAAAATAATTTGATAACACCATGATTATCTTAAATTGGTTGTAAATATTGAAAATTTGTAAATTGAAAAAAAATAGAGACGGTATTGCAAATCCGAGAAATTAAAAATCCAAGAAATTAAATATATATATACGTGAAATCTATACCTGATGTAGTATTACATATGAAGATCGAATTTTCTAAGTTTGAAAGGTGTCATTTATTTCCTTCATCTTCAAAAAAATTTGAAGCTTTAAAAAAAGTTACAGAATCATAATTTTTTCTCTTATGTATCCGCAAAAAATAAATAAAGGAAAGGTCCGACATTAACAATATTGCACAATCATAAGGATCTATAAATCCATGATATACTCAAAAAAATTCAAGATTGCCTTTTGATTCCTAACATAGCAAAAATGGGTTGAAAAAAAACATTCGTGACATTCAATGGACTATCCCTAATTGAAATCAAGCGCGTTTCTTAAAATATTGCAGAATTTCTAGCTGAAAAAAGATGCGTGCTGCCACCTACTCTTGCTATTTTATTTTAGGATAAAAATATAATTATTTGCTCAAGTGAATCTTTTTATTTTATTCAAATTTAAAGTAGTCTTGAGGCAAAAATAAATTGAAAACAAGAATAAAAATTTATATATTTAAAATATACACTGTTATTTACAATATCAAACAATTTAAAGGTTTTGAAGGCTTTTCTTCGTGTCCAAACAAGTGATAAAAAACTTAATATTTCCATCAACAGTTTTTATTGTTCATTTATTTTTCCTCATTAAGGAATAAAAAGGCAAAAATTTAAATTTAGATGTATGAAATTTATACCATTAGATATAAAGTCAAATAATTTTAAATCCGTAAGAGGTGTTCTTCATCTTCAGACGCGTAATTGAAATATTTCCTTTCCCCCACAATTTTTTTTATTAGTTATTTATTTTTAAATTACAGAATAAAAAACACAGTTACTAAATTGCATTAATCTGCTAGTTATTGTTCATTCTCAATTGTAAATAATTTTTAATACAATCTTTCCGTCACTAAGGCTAATAATCAAACTTGAAATTTCAAGCATGTTCACAAATCCTCGATTTTGTATCAACGTTTAATGTAAATTTCTATGCTGAAATAAACAAGTCATACTCTTGTAAAAATACAGTATACTTTGCATTTACTCGTAAATGAATATTTTCTACTTATATGATGATTTTCAATAAATTTCTGTAGCATGTCAGCCGCAACTGATTTGCTCATTTTGTAGGAATGGCCCACATAAGACTGAGAAACAAAAATTTAGATGAATGTCTAATCCGCACGATCGTGAGGGTTGGGTCTTAAAGGTTTATAATTTTCTTAGAGGGCATCTACATATCAAAACGAAGCCTTTGTTTGTTTTTTTCTCAATAGCAATACCCAAGTTTAACATTACAAATAAGTTCCACATCTTCAGTTAGCCTAAATACGAATTTTCATGATTCATATAATTAGGTTCAGAGGATTTTTTTTTCTTTTTTTTACTAAGCCTATTTTAAAGGATGTACCTAAATTAAATTTCGGTACTCGATAATTAAAATGTTACAGAATGATTATGTCATTTCTATTAATGTATTATTTCTTGCCAATATGTAAATTTCACTCACTTAGTATGTTTCGACTATTGCCAAATGTTTCAATATAATGAGTAAAATATTTTTGTTTAATTATGCTTTTCTGTATAGACGGTCATGACATATAGACGGTATATGTCAGTATAGACGGTCCCCTAAACCATCTTTTTAATCATAATTTGTAAACTATGAAGAAAAATATAAAATTGAGAATTTGCATAAAGCAGGACATAATAAATATAAATCTATCAAAAAAACTGAAAGTTGCAACTCATAGTTTTTCAAACATTAGTTTTATATTTAAAGATAAAAAACCAACGATTATAAATGCACAAATAAAGTAAGAAAAGGTAGCAAACAGCCGTTTCGAATCTACTATGGAGATTCTTCATCAGTGCAAAACTCAGCGAGCTAGAAAAAGCAAAACTGAGCAAAGAGACAGAGAGACGCAGGCTTATATACCCGCTACGGAAACGATCCCGCCTAAAGAAAAGCAACCAATGAAAAGAGAGCAGCCTAACAACTGGCTGGACAAGTAGCGACATCTACCGGTGAATAAACAAAACAAAAACTAAAAAGCGAGGAAAAAAAAAGTAAATTAAATTAAAGATTTCCAAATGCTAGGAAAATAAGGCGTACTTGATAAGTCATTGACTAAGGAGTGAGAATTTTTAATGATGTGGTAAGCTTCCCAAAAATTAAGATCAAGAATGGAAGGACACTTTTGGATGATGGTATGATTTCCAATCGTATGGTACCAGTAACTTTTTTCTCTTTTAACTAGTGGCAGTGTTAGAAGGGGGTGTTTCTTTTCTTTTCAAGATTGTGAAGTTCGTCTTGGGTTAAATTTCTCCAAAGCTTCTAATGGTCTGTCAGTTAATACCTAGTGTTCGTGATAATTTTCTAGAAGTAATAATTCCCCTTTTAGATTAAGTGAAATATTGATCTATCACACATTAACCCTTTGCAGTCGAGAGGTGATTCCCACTGACCACTAGTGTCCCGCATAAATGGGTGCTCCAAATGCTCTGGACACCAATATTTTAAGCTAATTTTCTTCGCCGTATCTAATGGCCGAATAATCTGTGATAAAAGATGGCGAAATAACTGTAAGAATGAAAACTTGGACTTACGCTACAAAAATTTATTGATTAAAAACAAATTTGATATGCATCAGCGTACAATATATATATTGTTTTTGAAGATTTTGTGATCTTATACAGAAATGTACTTAGTTTAATATTTGTCATTGTGCTATACATAATAATGCTCAGTACAGGACAAATAACTCCCCTGATGATGCAGGGATATAAGCGGTGCGCTACAAATTGCTGATTGCTACCTCTAAATTTTATAGTGTTTTTCACCTTATGTGATGATATAATTTCTGAAATTTAATAAGACGAATAATACTATTAAAATTTATTGCTGAACATCAGTCCTCTCTGAATGCGTGTCCCTGATGATTGCTCGTTAGAATGAGTTTGAAACGTTGGGTGTCTGCATGTTTTATGTGTGATTAATATTATTTATATTTATATTATACACTGATGAGTATCAAATTTGTTTTTAATCAATAATTTGTAACATATTATTGATGTTCTAAGCATTTGGCGTCCCGATTAACGACGGACAACAGCTGACAACACTAGTGGGGCGTGAGAGTCACCTCTCGAGTGCAAAGGCTTAAAATATCATTCTGTGTCTCTTCAAATTCAGATTCAGCTTCAAATAAGCCAGACTCAATATCAGCAGTTGCAGACCATGTTAGACAAATATATTTTCTCGTCAACCCGGACAACCACACTTGCGCAAAAATATTTTTGAAATCCGTCTTATTTATTCAGTCATTTTTTTTTCTTATTCCTATCTTGCAAGTTTTCAAAATATTAGTCAAACGGCTGTAAAATGTTAGTTGTATGAGAAGGTAGTTCTAAAATTGAAATTCTGATGGCATGAGCCAGTTCAATTATCTGTAAACTTAAATGAAACAGACATATATCCATAAAAAAATTAAATAAATAATAATAATAATAATAATAATAATAATTAGTGATCCTATTTTTTTTAGTTAATGCCTTACTTTAATAATAACAAAACAACCTAATTTCACCTTTAAAATATCTTTCAAATTCTTTTACAATAAGTAAACAAAGCTATCAGATTGCAGTCAATAAACCATAATCTGTATGTTCATTGTAAAAAACTGCTCAATTTCGTTATAACTTGATGATTTGATTAACTTCATTTTTATTTATATGAATCTTGGAATTCTTAGTTAACAGATTAAAAATTTGCTCAATTTTTTCTTTAATAAAAGTTAAAATCTCAAACTAAATTAAATAAGTATATGCTATAAAAAAATTTGAAATTCTTGAAATCAAATGAGGGAGATAATTTTTCAGAGGCATTTTATGAGGGAACTTTCTAATATGTGAATTATGGTTTTGGAAATTTCAATAGAATATGAAAAAGCTTTAAATACTTGTATACAAACACAAGAAATAAATAAAGTTGATGATCACATGATTCTAAGAACTACCCCGAAGTTTTGTGCCTACAAATTTCTCCGGTTGCTCCTACAGCCGTACTATCTACAAATCTTCAGATAATTTTGGCGTATAATCTGTACAAATGAAAGAAATTTTTGCTCTTTGTCTCTATGTCTATGTATGCGATGGCTAGAAATTTAAAAGTCCAAGTCCTGCACTGTCTGATAAACACGCCTCCCTTGAAATCACATTAAGACTATTGATTTGCAGAAGAAAAAAAACTTAGATTTTAATCGGGTCACAAATAAAATTCTTTCTTGATTTCTTCTTTAAGACCAGCGGGGACAGAATTTGTAGTTTGCCAATTTCTCTATTTCGAAATACACTAAGAATTTTTAAGATACGTTATGTATTTTTTTAATAAGTCGATCGATTCGAAATTAACACACTTATGCGTATTTTTTTCCGACGAACCTATATATCGAATTTTCTTTAAAATCCGACTGTAATTAACGAATATACATTATTTAATAATTTTAATCTTTCATGCGTTTTTATATCTAACAGCTGTTTATGAATCACCTGAGCAGCGCCTGCGCTGCAGATATAAATTCATACAAATTTAAGGTTTGTTTAAGAATATTATTAAGGACCCGGGCAACGCCGAGCGGTTTAATTAGTATATTAAAATAAAGAAGTTTTGTTTGACTTTAGATATAAAAATTTCGTATTATTTAGCGATCTATTAAATAAAAAATAATTTGTTTTCATGCTTGAAAACGTTTTTCCCCTTTTCCGAAAAATTTTATATTTCAAAAAATGTCACTTCAGAAATAAGCGTTCAATATATGCAATCGAATTATAAGAATTAATTGGATTAAAAAGTACTTCTTAGGACGTAAGAAAAAGTCACACAAGCATCTGCCTATTACGATGATTATTTGGATTAAACAGTTGCACTTATTATTTATCATTATTATTTTATCCTCGAGATGGAAAAAAATTCGGGTTAATCAACTTGCCGTGAATTCCGAACCGTTTACTCAACTCATCGGAAATCAGAATCGAGTCTAGCCTTTATCGGCTTATTATTTTATTATTGGGGTTGAAAAAAAAATAGGGTTAGTGAACTTGCAGTGAATTCCGAATCATTTATGAATACTCAATTCAGAAGCAAGAATCGAGTCCAGCACTTATCGACTATAGATATTTCCGCCGAAAATGAAGCCTTTGCACTGACTTTATGACGTCAAGAACCAGAGACGGTTCTCGAGCTTCAGTCTAAATCGTTTCAATAGATCCAATCAATACTTTGAATATTTTACTTAATTTTCTCGAACATTATGTAGCAACATCAATCTATAAATGCATTTAATGGCTTTCTGAGTTTATATTTATTAGAATAATATAAATATTTCAGATGTATTTCATATATATTGTAAATCTTCCAACTGTCAATATTACAAAACGTTATGCAGTTGACACTTTTATATTCATACATACATATATGCATATGTTTCCAGACAGTTAATATTGAAAATCTCACTAATTTTTGTGTTACTCTATATAGTTAATGTTATTCTACCTTATTTATCTAAATAACCTTATTTTAGACATCCCCAACAACGAAGATTATTTTATAATTTTACAAAATTCAATACACACGACCAGCTCGCACTTTTCCACACTTAATAGCAGAGCTTCCTATAATATGCATATAATTTCAGTAAATTAAATCTCTTGTTTTGATTAAATTATTCTAAAATTCAATTGAAAACTCGCGAATTCTTTGGATAATAAACGCCTATGGGGAGACTGTATCGTTTTAGTTATTCAAATTATTACTGCTTCAATGAACTCCCGAACAAAAGCAGAACCGTTTTGATTAGACTTTCGCCAACTAACCTTTAAATCAGTATCCCCCTCTCACACAGCTTTGTCAAAGGCACAGGAAAACCACGGTTACACATAACGTGCAGTTTTGATTACAAATTCCTGTCCTTTGTTGTTTGGACGTCCTCGTAATTAGCAGCCTCATTCAAATGGTGGACAGAACAGCGTTTGTAGAATCAAAGTAGTTGTGATTTGAGTAGCTAGTAGTATTGATATTGGACCGAATTAACTGTTTGTAACGGTTCAAATGACTGTGGATACAGATGCAGACTCAGACGTATAAGTAAATATCGCTTTGTGATGATCGGAGCTGGACGTTAAACAGATTGATTGTATCGTCTGTTGGTCAAACTAGCGAGAAATGTAAAGCAGGCCTGGGATAAATAAAAGCGTTACAATCCAATTAACTCTGATTAATGGATATAGATATTGATGGAGAGAGGCTAGAATGAAGGCTTATATATTTTTAAAGGTGATTTAATTATCGATGCAAGTGAATAGTTAGTATAAAACTAAAAATAGTTTTGAAAAGCACTCTTTATAAATATTCGGTGTATATTTTAAAAATTACGCAGTTTCATGACAGTGATTCCAGTTTTTTATCAAAAATTTCCTTTACAATACATTCATTTTGCTGCTTTTTCCCGTGAAAACCAAATTTAATTATTTAAAAAAAAAACTTTTTTTAAATGCTTGATAGCAAGCACATAAAACATAGAAATAAGAAAGAGAAAAAAAATGAAACATCAGATAAACTATCTATCTAGGATCTCTAAATTGACTTCTCAATGCAAAAACATACTTTAATTAATATAAAACTATTACCTGATTAAAGCGTATTTAAAAAAATACACTTTTTTTTTTTTTTTTTTTTGCTCATTTAATGTTCCTGATTCCTGCTCAATGAATGTTCCTGCTCATGATATGTTCCTGAGTAGGATTGAATATGGCGCGACCACAGCATGTGGGTAACCCCCTGCTGGCAGATAGAATCCGTTCGCTGGCGTTTGGTTTTTGGATTAAGCACTGCTCATTGGGCAACAAGCCTCTTTTTTGAGATTTCTAAGAGGTCAAGCTTTTCTGCTTCGTTGAAAGCTTCCCCAGCATTGCGAATACTTTTGTAGAGATAGGTGGTCGACTTGATCATTCGATTCCCTTTTACATAGATGCCACTCTCGAGCCCCCATAAGTTGTACCTTCACTTAGAAAATCTCCTATTCCAGCGGAAGGATCTCGATGGCAACATTATTATCCTGCTTTATAAGGATTTCATGCAGAATTTTACTAATGGCTGGCGGATCATTGCCACTCATGCTTCTAAAGTCTCTTCTAATATTTATATCGCAGAGTGCTCTGTGACATTTGAGTTCTGTTACAGAATTTCCACAGTGAACTCCATTTTTACAGCTGAGGTTTAAGCCATCGGTACTGCCTTAAACGAACTGGTCTCCTGGGGTCGCCCCTTTATGTTACTTTAGCATATCTTTTCTCGCAGCTCTCCAGTCTGTTTCTCTCAAGTCTCCGAGAGTCATTCTGTGGCTTCTTAATAAGCTTTAAAGTATTGCTTTGCATTCCTCGAGATCTGGGTGCGCTGGGTTCCAGGCCATAGAGTATACCTCTCAACGAAAAAGCAGATAGTATCGCTAAAGGAGTATGTAACTCTGATGTCTTTCTAAACTGGATTTCCCCCGAAGATCTCATTCATTATATGAAACAAGTAAGAAAAATCATGCGTTAAGCATAGATTATGAAGCACTTTCCAACACTTAATGAAATCTTTAACAAAACTTTGTTATTTAGGGAAATAATAGCGTATAGCCAAATATACCCAAATATGTATTCCAGTACATTAGAACAGCCCTGTATTTCATATGTCAGTTCATATAATGGGAAAATTTAGCTTAGCAAGAAAATACCCAGTAGCTTGAAATTTCTTTTTCAGCAATTCATACTATTAGATAGAAACATACTTGAATACTTTTCTTCAGCCCTATAGTTTACATTGTACCTTTATTATACGTCAGCATTAGGCTAAAATTTATTGTAAACTAAAACACTTTTAAAACAACTGAAATCACATTCTCATAAATCATCATTCATAGGCCTCCATGTACCGAATTCTTTGCGTGGCCCTGTATATCCCTTTATCTATATTCTGCAAACATTTCTCAGTAAATTGAATGCAGCTCTGCGTAAAAATGCATAGCTTATTTAAGAACCACGTTTAAATAATTTACGCTCATATTCAGTAACGTTGGTGAGCTCTTTTGGG
The DNA here is from genome assembly GCA_964019185.1 of Maratus speculifer. Taxonomy (NCBI): domain Eukaryota; kingdom Metazoa; phylum Arthropoda; class Arachnida; order Araneae; family Salticidae; genus Maratus; species Maratus speculifer. The sequence continues at coordinate 21,754,374 of OZ025291.1, forward strand.
TAGCCCTGTATATCAACTATAACATTTATACACATCATATAAAGTGCATATATTTAGCGAAATATAAACGCGAATGTCATAATTAAAATGCATTTCATACCTTCATCAGCCATCATCGGACATATATACGGTACTTCGGAAAGAATATACTATTTGAAATCTTTTGTATGGCCCTGTAAATGCTATGCACTTCATATTATGCAAGACAGTAGCGTATAATTTATATTAAGCTTCAGTGACATATATCAATTTTATTATACATGAAAAAGCTTAATACATTTAAAATATGTCACACACAATTCTCCCTTTTACTATTATCTAATGGAATTCTTTTGTGTGGCCCTGTAAATGAATAATAGCTACATTTTCACCTTATATTTTATAGAATGCATATTATAATATGTTTGACAGGGTATAACATCTTTAAAATTCCTTTGAAACAATTTTTCCCCATAGGCCTTAATGTAATAGGAAACTTTTGATTCGCCCTGTAGATAAACTAATCATAATAGAAACTTCATTTTCAATAGGGTTCATGCTAGGGTAAACGTTAATAACGTCCTAAAATTTCATAACAATCCGAGTATATTAACGATTTTTCCCCATAGGCCGTAATGTAATGGGAAACTTTTGATTCTCTCTGTAGATAAACTAATCATGGTAGATACTTCATTTTCAGTAGGGTTCGTGCTAGGGTAAACCTCAATAACGTCCTAAAATTTCATGACAATCCGAGTATATTAACGATTTTTCCCCATAGGCCGTAATATAATGGGAAACTTTTGATTCGCCCTGTAGATAAATTAATCATGATAGAAACTTCATTTTCAGTAAGACTTGTGCTAGGGTAAACGTCAATAACATCCCAAAATTTCATGGCAATCCGAGTATATCAACGATTTTTCCCCATAGGCCGTAATGTAATGGGAAACTTTTGATTCTCTCTGTAGATGAACTAATCATGGTAGATACTTCATTTTCAATAGGGTTCGTGCTAGGGTAAACCTCAATAAGGTATAAAAATTTCATAGCAATCCGAGTATATTTACGGGAGTTAGAGCGCGGACAGACGGCCATCCGGACAGACGGCCAGACGGACAGACGGCCATACGGACAGACGGACAGACGGCCAGACAAACCGAATGCATAAGCACTTTTCAACTTTGTTGGAAAGTGCTAAAAAGAAATCTTCCATATTCTCAATCAGCAGTACAGGTCAAGCAAATACATCAGCTCTCATGGAAATATCCCTCTTTTCAAACAGACTTGTTCTTGGGCTTCGAAATCGTAGAGATGTTCTCATCTCGCGACTTTTAAGTAAGATGCGCTGATCACCCCGTCCATTCTTTCTCGCTTCAGCCTTGGTGAATGATGATAGATGTAGTAGCTGCCATGTTTCTGACTCCCTGGAGCATATTCTCTTCTTCTATCGAAAATATCAATCGCATCGTAACTTGTGTTGGAACTCTTCTGTGCTGAATGTAAATTGTTTTCGATCCTTCATTGAGTTCTCTCAGGAATTTTGTAAATCCCAGTTTTTTCGGTTATCCACTCTAAAATTGTTACATAGGATTGATCGTTTTTAACTTCATTATCGATCTTGTTAGTTTTTCTCGAGATTTAGATCATTCGAGACAACAGTTCAGCTGCTATAAGTCTCAATAACCCCCCCCCCCCTCCAAATCCAAAAATTCAGATATGTTCGAAACACACAAACGTAAAAAGAAAAACATAATTAAAAGTTCTCCTAAATAAGAAGTTTAGGGTGATTATATAACTGTTGACGAGTAATTTTCAATAGCTTAGTAGTTTTCTCTTAGAAATTAATTATTATATAGGAATCTTCCCTTAATTATTCTTGTGACAATTAAAGTATTTTTCATACATAATTCCAATTATTTTATATAATTAACGCTTGCTAACTAAGCGTAAAACCAACATTGTGAAAAATGCCCAAGTCGGAGATCGAACCTGGAACCTTTGGAATAGCGCTCTACCATTTAAACTACGAGGACGATGCCAAGTTTGGCATTTTTTTCTCTTATATGTTGGTGAGGCTGCACTACAACACAATATGGAAGTTTTCATGAGCACACAATTCTGATATTTAATATGTGAATTATCTCTTGCTAACTAAGCGTAGTACCAGCATTGTGAAAAATGTTGGTTAAACAGCTGAAAAATTTAAATCCAATTATTTTATTAAAGAACATAAGATAAAAATTGATATAATCAGTTCAATAGTCTTGGGCTCCACTCATGTAACATATCTAATTTATAACACTAAGCATTCTGCTTGGCTATATATTAAATCAAAATTTTGTTACTCTTGTGACACTCTAGTCACAAGAGTAACAAAATTTTAATTTAATATATAGACAAGCAAAATACTTTTTGTTACAAATTATATGAATTTTATGTGAGTGGGAGCACAAGACTTTTTAATTGGTTACATCAATTTTTATCATAATTATATTCTGTAATAAAGTGATTTGAATCATTTAAGAAAATCTGTTCAAATGATCACAAGAGTAACGGTGGACGTTCATAAATATCACTTACGAAAAAAAAAATACTTTTTTCTTTATCAAAATTATTATAGGTATATTCATTAGAGAAAATTTAATTAATTAGATTTAATGTGAAAATTGCATCACGTTTACAGAATCATATCAATTGTTCTCATTATTTCTATTAATGTAAAAATACATTTCAAGCTAAGCATAACGTCACGGGCGTAAACTTACCAAGTATACTTTATATACATACGCTTATGCTTAATCACCGAAAATTTGACGTAAAAAAATATTTTCTGTTTAATTGTTATAAAAAAAACTGATAAAATCGCATTACATAAAGATAAAATAAACAAAATATACAGTATTCTCATATATAGCAATACATATAAATTTTTATAAATGTGCTTAAAGTAGACATACATAAAATTTTTTGCCGAAAATAATTTGCAAATGAAAAAAATGTCTATATAGCCACGTTTCTAAATGTTTTTCAATTCTTCTCCTTTGTCTGGAACAGCAGAAATAATCCAATTGCCAACATTTTGAAAAAAAATTATAATTTTTTTAAAATTAAAATTGAAATTAAAATGAAATTACAAAAGTAGGAATACTTAAAAAAATAACTAGTATGGGTGCATCTACAAATGAATAGCTTTCATTTTAAAAAATAAAGAAAAAAACAAGTAAAATCATTTCAATAGAAATCTCACGGCAGATGATTAAAAAATATATGTTTTAAATATATAAATACAGTAAAACATCCCTAAAGTGACCCGTTCCGTTCCAATAGAAAATGGTCGATTAGAAAAATGGTATCTTAATGTAGGTCATGCTTAAATAAAAATTTTAATTGTTGAAAAAAGGTAGCAAATAATGTTACTAAAATTTATTTTTCACATTGGGTGAAAATAAAAATTAAAGTATCAAAATAAAAGTTAAATACTTACATTAATTACAGCAGAGTTTAAAAAATAAATTCATTGATGTACGTGTTGATTTTATGGTTCCATAACTTATATTTCAAAGTTCAGTAAATAAATGCAATTTTTAGATGGGAACAAATGATGACGATATCATTATTTTATTTACTTTTTTTAGAGTTTCCTGACAGGATAGGGCAAGGAAGCTTATTGGCCGTTATTTATTCGTCATTAGAGTTAAATTCACTGCCTAAAAAAGCACAAACGGATTTAAATACTTAAAAACTTCCGGAATTAAAAGAAATCTAAATTTAGTTTAGAAGTTTGATGAATAATGTGTCCTCCTGAATTATTTGGGAGAAAACAGAATTCGTTTCATTTTCTTCAAAGAAATTGGTCGCTTATGGAGGGAGTTCAACTGTGATGGTCTCTGAATGGAAGTAAAATTAATATTGATCCTATGGGAATAAATTCGTTGCATGAAAAAAAAAGAAAAAAAAATAGTCTCACGAGGAGATTTCACTGTAGGTGATTTTGACCCGGAATTGTTACCAACATTTTCCTATGCTTGGATTTTATTATAAACGAGGTGGAACCCGTCGAAATTCCACGAAAGAAAATTTTTAAAAAAGAAATGTTTTATTTATTTATAAAAAAAATATATACAAAATTAGTTACAGTGAAAAATACATCATATATTGATCAGTCTAATTCTCAAGCAAATATTACTTTAAACTAAAATTAGCAAAATACTATAAAACTCAATTATTCAAATTAAAAGAAATAAAACCGAAATTCACCGGATTTTATAACAGACGCATCTTAATTTCTATTTTCTTTTTTTTCAATTTTGAGAGAAAATCGAATGATTCTGTTGTTACAATTACAAAATTAGTATTAAAAATCCTAAAAAAAAAATTAATACATCAAAAATAAATTGAAATACAGCTTTGAAACAAATTGCATTTAAAAGTAATTTTTTTTTCTCTATACGACGGTGTAAAAATTTAAAATGTACAATGTTTATAAGTTTAAAATTTGCAGTACCGAAATTTGCATGAAAAAATGTTGCGCATTTTAATTTCTATTTTTTTTTTTTTTTTTTTTTTTTTTTTTTTTTTTTTTTTTTAAGAGAAAATGTAATAAATCTGTTGCCACAATGACAAATTGGTGCAAAAAACTGCAAAAAATTAATATCTCAAAAATAAATTGAGATACAGCTTTCAAGCAAATTGCATTTTCAAACAAAGTACATTTTTTTATCTATACGACAGTGTAAAAATTTAAAATATGCAATGTTTAAAAGTGTAAAATTTGCAGTATGAAAATTGCAAAACCTAAATTGCAGAGGAAAGTATTGCCATTCGCAAAATGACGTATGCGTTACGCACACATACGTTTGGCCTTTATAATATAGATAGATACAAAGTCATGCAAATCATTTACTGATATCACTTTTTGGGAGTCAATTTCTGAGCCGTTTAGTTTATATAAGGTTCACGCAAAAGCTATGTCATATTTTAATACATTTAATGTCAGTAAAATTTTAATAGTTAATAATTTTACCCAATATGTAAAATACAAAATTTTAAACAATTTAAATCTAATATAACTAAACTAATACAAAATTTGAATGCTTGATAATTTTACTTAATAGATGAAATATAAAATTTTAAACACTTAAACTTAAAAAATTTAATAGGATGCAATAATTTAATACCTACCTAATAAGTTAAATTCAAAATTTTACGCTTTTTTTTATCTAATACAAAATTTTAATGCTTGATAATTTTACCTTATAGGTAAAACATAAAATTTTAAACAATTTTAGCTAATAAAATTTAATTTATTATAAAATTTTAATATCTAATAAGTAAAATAGAAAATTTTAAATCATTTTAAGCTAAAAAAATTAAACTAATACAAAATTTTAATACATAATAATTTTATTTAAGAGGCAAAATATAAAATTTTAAACAATTTTACTGAACGTAATTTAATCTGACACAAAATTTTAATACCTGATAATTTTACCCAATAAGTAAAATACAAATTTTTTTAGTAACAATTTAAAATAAAATTTTTAAAACAAATACAGTTTTTAATATCCGATAATTTTACTTAATAGATAAAATATCAAATTTTAAACAATTTTACCTAACAAAATTTTAATGCCTGGTAGTTTTACCTAATAAGGAAAATTTAGATAAAATTACCAGACATTAAAATGTTACCGCATTAAAGTTATTAAAATACGACAAAACTTTAGCATCAATCTAATAAAATAAAACTTTATCACATGTGGAATATTTTTATAAATTAAAGTATAAGCGAGAGCCGCCGAAAGATTTTTGTATCGCCACATTATCAATGGGCACCTTATACAGGATGTCCCCCAAAAAGCGTCTGCATTATCCATTAGAAATAAATATAAAATATAAATTACAAACTATTCAAAGTAAGATTATTTTCATTATGTCAGTCTCCATCTAATTTTAAAAAAATTACACATTTTAAAATTTTGTACAACTTTTATAGATGAACTGAGTTGGTCAATTGGAAAACTTTTCCTTCTACTGATTTAAAATCATCCTGGAAAACTACATGTGTGTATTATTTTAAATTGAATGAGTTACTTAATTGAAAATTGACTTTTGAATAAGAACCATATATCAAAAAGGTATACCTGTGAGATATTGCAAAGAAGGAAGAAATACAGGCGATAATATTTATTCAGTTTACCTTAAACGTAAGGTAATCGATGCTAGCAATAACATTAGTAGCAAAGAACTCAATAATAGTTACAGAAGCATTATTAGAAAAGTTCAATTATGTACTGGAGTTAAGAGAAAACACTTTGAAAAAGCTTTCTTTGAATAGTGAAAATGGATTGTTTTATCATTATTATTATAATTATTATTAGATGAAAAGCATCAATACTTTGTATATGTTCTTTATTCTTAATGATAAAATAGTATGTTTAATGGTAGGGAAAAGTGGTTTATGTAAATTTTATTTCTCAACTTACTTTTATGCAGCTATTTGTAGTGATCTTCCTGGAACAAAAAGAACTTTTTCCTAAAAGAACATTTTTCAATTTTGTTTTGAAGCGTCATACGCTGTAAAAAAATCTGTAATGTTACTACACTTTTTCTAGGACACTGCGAATTCTAGAACTTTTTACTTAACAGTAACAGAAAAAAAATCATATAATAGAATCGGTTACATGATTGTTTGCTGTTCCATTACATGAAAAGTCCCAGAAATTCCAGTTTCCTAGGAAAAATTTAGTAACTTTACCGATTTTTTTTAACAACGTATAAAATTTAAACATGTAACTTTTTTCAAAATTAATTAGATTATTTCATTAATATAATCTTACTCCTTATCCTATGTTGAACATTTTTGCAATTTACATTGTGTGCATTTTTACTATTTACATTATATATGTTTTAGTACACTGAAAAAAAAATTCTGTAAAGGTTCTAAACTTTTTCTAGGAAACTAGGATTCCTAGAACGTTTTATGGAATGGTAACAGCAAAATCTCATGTAATAGAATCGGTTACATGAGTTTTTGCTGTTACAATTACATGAAAAGTTCAAGAAATCCCAGTTTTCTAAAAAAAATTTAGTACTTTTACAGATTTTTTTTTTTTTTTCAGTGTAGATAGTGTAATAAAGCTTCTTACATTGCAAATATAAGTAAAGAAAGAAAGAAATAATTGTTAAGTTATTAAACTTTTTATGGGAAACTAGTATTCCTAGAACTTGTTATATTATGGTAACAGCAAAATTTCATGTAGCCGATTTTGTTACATGAATTTTTGCTGTTAGCGTTACATAAAAAGTTCCAGGAATCCCAATTTCTTAGAAAAAGTTTAGTAACTTCATAGATTTTTTTTTTCTACAATGTAGAACACACAGTATATAGATATGCTGAAGTCTTTCTATAATTTCATCTGAATTAATGATTTTTATTTGTTATTTATTGATGTATTTTTATTCTGCGTTGGTTACATGTGCATTTCTGTGATGCAAGTTATTATTTTCCTTTTAACCCCTTGTGGCACATTTTTTCAATACACGGAACACCGAACTCGATTCCGAAATGCTACAATGACACCAAAATTCTGCTATAAATATTTTCCGTTTATTATGTTTGAAAAAACTAGTCCCCTTCCATTTAAATAAATAAATAAATAAATAAATTTGTACGTAAATTACGGTATCATTTAGTCATTTCAATTTTTTTGCAATAGAAATGCTCTGCGCTTTAAAGGGTTAAGCTTTGAAAGCAGTTACCGGCTCGAAAGCAACTGGCGTCAGTGAAAAATTTATACCTGTAGAAAGAAGATAGATGGGTGCCACAAGTTTTTTTTCCAAACCTTGCAAGGGGAAATTGGCAAATCGCATCATTAGATTGCACGTGCAACTAACGTAGGGTCAATAACTACTTTTAATTTTAATGTTAATTTTAATAATTTATTCTAGGAAAAAATCGAAGAAGCAGACAGTCCGGATAGTAAACAGGGTAAGTCTACATAATTTATTATATAAAATTGTTTTAAGAGCATATATTGTGAACTATATAAATTATATATTTATAGAATTGTATGCTTTATTTTTTTAAGCAAAAAATCGAAGAATCCAAAACGTGAATAATTTTATGCCGTCTTCGTCCTAAGCTTTTGTCGGGCATAATCCGACAAAGCAACGACCCTTATTAATAAAGGGATCTCAGCTACCTTTATATCTAAAACTATTTCGAATTAGTAAACATAGTAAAGAATTTTAAGATACAGTATATTAGCATTACATGATATAACGATACTGATGATCACTTAAAAGCAATTACTTACGTCATAGAAACTCATGTTAAAATTTACATAGTTTAGAATAAAAAATGGGAGGATAAAAGTATCATAATTTAAAAATTCTACAAACAAACAAAAATAGATATTAAAAAAATATTTACAATTACTATAATTTCGTACATATAGGATATATGGCTAGTAATGGACACCCTTCTAGCATAATAGACAGTTTTCAATATTTTTGGTTTATAAAAAAAATAAGCAAAAGGAATTTAATTTAATCAATCTTAATCAAATCAATCAGGAAGCAGAAAATACTTTTTTTCGAGTTCCCACTATTTTCCAGTGAAAATTTTAATGAACAATTGCTAAGAGCTAGCTTCATTTAATAAATTTATATCATCTTTATTTTCTTGCAAAATTTGCAGTGTTTTATTTTGGTGGTAATATAAAACTTTGAATTTTATGTACTAATAACCATTTATAAAATTTCATTTATTTTTAAGATTTTAAGAGGGTCGTCCATGTCCATTATTGGGAGATTAATTAGGTCGATCGGCCACTTTGACATGGTTTTGCTAACATTTCCATTATTAAACGAGTAAGATGTGGCAATCCCAAAACCTTCTTCTACACTGTAAAAAAAAAAATATATGCAGTTACTAAAATTTTTCTAGTAGATTTCTATTACAAGAACTTTTCAACTGTAACGGTAACGCAAAAACTCATGTAACCTTCCTTTGTTACCCGAAATTTTGCTGTTATCGTTATATGAAAAATTCTTGGAATACAAATCTACTAGAAAAATCTTAGCAACTTTGCAGATTTTTTTTTTTTCAGTTTATCTCTTACATGTTAATACTTCCAGAAAAAGCATCCATAGCAACGTCACCGCTTTGGTTATTTGCATCAAAACCTAATCAGCAACAATTTAAGTCAAGTTCTAACTAAATATGTCTAAGAATCTGAAGTTTGATAAAAACCCGAGCAATAATTTTTGAGATAGAATCATCGCAAAAATCGTAAAAAAAAAACTGGATTGAAGTGCCATCTGTTGAGCGATTTACTCAAAAAACTGAAGAATACTAATTTATATCATGGGCTAACTAAATTTGAAGTTTCATGAACAATTTTTCTTTTTATGTAAAAGACCAAAGTAACCCTTGCAAGTTGAAAGGATCACGGGATTGACGGCAATCATTTTCCAGTAATGGACATCCCTCTTAGACATTGTTAAAAATATAATTCCAGTAATGCTTATGGTGCATAAAATATTTTGACATAACTGAAAACCTAAATAATCAAACTTAATTTGTAAATTATACATACCAAAATGTAATAACACTAAAATTTTTATAAATAGTTCCTTTTAAGTTATTATATGTGATTAGTAAAAATTTCATTTTTTTTTATTCTTTTTTTATATGTATTTAACTCTGCCTTGTATATTTTATTAGCTGTCAATCAAACCTGTCAGGAAACAGAAAATATTGCTTAAGGGTGCAGGCAAGAAGGGACTCATACGGCCTGATGAACCCCTCCCCCCCCCCAAAAAAAAAAAAGTCCTTCTTTAAATGAAACAATTAAGTTACAGAAGTTCTTAAACATTTATTTTCTGTCTAAAATATTTGCTTATTCATCTCTAATAAAAAAAAATAAAAAAAAAAAAAAAAAGCGCGGGGGTCAAGGAAAAAAAATTGCAATTTTAATGAAAGTTATGGTGTTTATGAAAACTGGTAAATCTGCATATCCAGGGTTCGTACGGGTGCTGGATTTTCATGACCAGAACTATGATACCGGTGAACCATACGAACTATGATATCGGTGGCCTCAAACGTCAGTCCAACAGTTTATTTTGAAATTATTTTATTTAGTATTTAAAATTTCCAAATCATAGTAGCATTCCTTTTATGTTTGTGATTTGATTATTACAACTAATATATCAAGTAGTTCCTGAAAGTTTAATTATTGTAAATATGATAGTAAAACGGAACAATACACTAATACTCCAAAACTTCCTTAAAAAAAAAAAAAAAATTATCTTTAAAATCCCGCACTGCCTCAATTATTTTATAGCTATAATTGCCTGATATTTAAAATTTTAAACTATCTATCTAAAGTATCGAAATTCTGATAATTACAATAATTGATGCAAACAATGAATGAGTATTACAAATATTTTATTAATTACTGGTATACTTGTTAAGTTTATTTGAAAAAAAAAACTATTTTATTTTATTAGTATGCCTTTATTAAAGTCTGGTTCTAAATAAAGTCATAAAAACATTTATATTTACTAATTTTTATGAGGCGTTTATTACTGGCATTTTATGTGTTTGAGATATTTTTGTTATTTACAATTAAATTTTGATTCATACTGAGAAGTGAGATTGCGAGAGTAATTAAATATTATTGATATATTAATATGATATCGAAAAAACTGGAATATAATAATAAACTATAAATTAAGAAACAGCTATTAAAGAAATTCCTTAAGGAGTCCATTACTGGTACATCTTTCCTATAACTTTAACTATGTGTAATTTATGAAACCAAATTTCTAGAAAAATACATTGAATAACTCCTAAAATCACCAAGGTTAAAATACTAGTGCTGATTTTAATTCGCATTAATTCATAAAAACATATGGTTAACCAATGATTCATATAAGCGGCGATAACTGTATTATTTTTAGCTCTGGGGATAACTCCGAACCTGTGCTTATTTGCTGTGCCATTGCTGTTAGACAGGGACATATTAATTTAATCTCAGTTCCATTTTTAATAGTAGCATTAAGATAACGTATTTAATAGAATTACATTAATTATTAAAAACAATTTAATTAAATTTGTCAGTTTGAATTATTGCAAAACACTTAACTGTTTCTGAATCTATGTGTAATATTAATAATTTAATTTACATTGAGAATCAATAAATTGACTTTCCTTGTAACGATTACTTGTCTTAATATAATTCGTTAAAATATTTAATGTAAACACTGCATATTATTTCCATATGCAATATCATTTTAAATATAAAATTAACTATGTCTGTTGAAATTGAGCAAACACTCAACAGTGATACAAATCGTTTCCAACCGAATATTTAAATAATTTCCTGGTATCATTATTTGAAAATACATTTACAATATTAATTCTAGCAAAAGTAAATAAAAACAGATGCAGATAATACTAAGTAATTTCATGATAAAATAGTTCCTCGAGGTAACAATTTTAAAAAGGCCTTGTTTACTGTAGCACTGATGCAAAACCGGCAAGTATTTAAAAGCTGGTGATGGTTCAGACAAACTGGTCTCTCTCAGGCATAATAACGTTCACATTTTCTTCAATACCTTCGAATATCTTCAAATTTTCTAAATTCATTAATTCAAAAACATGAAAAAGAGTGATAAGTTTATTGTAAAATTCGAACTATATTAAGGAAATTTCTATGCGAACTTGTCATGTCTGTCACGCAGCTAAAAAAATTTTTGCTTGTTGGCCACCGTTATTTTCGAAAAGCTTGCTTCGCCCTATTCAACTGATGAGATAACTCTGATAAAATGAGTCACATTTTTCCGTTCTAAAATACTGGTAGCCAAAAATATTTGTATGCGACATGACAAGTTTCATGGAATTAGCCTTAAGATGAAATTTATTCTAAAACCTTCCGTAAAATTAAAAAAAAAAAAAAAAAAAAAAAAAAAAAAAAAAAGAATGACAGTAGAGAGAAAGAACTGTTTTGTTGAAACAACTAAATTTTGGCTACTACAGCTCCAACCAAAACTTTTTGTTGGAATAAACACATTTTAAACAAAATTTTGTTGAATTAACAAAGTTATTTGTTTAGTCCAACCACAATTTGGTTATTCTAACCAGAATAATTGGCTGGAGTTATAGTAACCAAAATTTTGTTGTTTCAGCAAAACAGTTCTGTTTTCGTATGTTAGAAAAAAAGTATGTAAGAAAGCAGATCCAATAGAACTAAATCAATTATCAGAGGTATATGAAATAACTTTTACCAGAGAAGATGGAACAGTGCAATTTTATACAGTAATGACAAACAGAAAGGTTAAAACAGGAATCAAAAGATATATAGCAGGCATCAAATACAACAAGAAAACTACAACTTTGGCATTATAGCAAAGAACCTTTATAGATTAATTTTAAAAATACTATAATAAATTATCTATCAAGAATTCATTTGCCATCTATAGAGCCGAAACTAGCCTTTTTTATCACTCGGGGAAAACATGGATTTAGACACTCCTACCACTTCTCCTCAGTAAAGTATATTTACAATGATAACTTTAGTAATTTTCTAATAGCCGACTTAATTTAAAATTTAAAATATATAATAATAAAATATGTCCCCGATATATTCCTAGATTAGGAAATTTTTTGGTACCAGTATTTATATATATATAGAGAGAGAGAAGATACCTTCTTAAATAAGGAGAAATTTCGCGCGTTTAACTTCTTCAGACCTGACACATTTTAAGCCTGCTTAAAAATTATTTCACTGATTGTTCCATCTATTTATAGGTATAGAAACATAATTTTGTAATAAAAAGTAAAATAATTATTAATAGTTTCTATTTACTAGCAGGTACACATATGTGCACCTCGGGTTCATACTGCAAAAAAACACTTAATTTTTCAACAAATTATTTAAACGAGGAACATGGTGGACAATTGATACATATAAACTTATTTTATGTGCTATTTTTGAAAAAAAAAATATATATTTTTTTATAAAGAGAAATATATATTGCATTTTGTACAAATAACTCTTGTTCTTGATTTGCAGCCTTCATACTTACATTTTGAAGCAAAGTTATTATTTGTTGAATGAGGAAACTGTCCAATTTTGTCGTATCTAATATAGTAAATTAGTTTCTAAATACTCTTACGTTGTTTTTGCTGTGGTTTATTTGCGGAATCATCTTCAAAATCATTTTCAGATGAATAAATTTTGCGTGGTCTCCATGGTCGTCGTTCTTCACTTACTTTGCTCTTATATTTCATCGGTACATATGCAATCTCTAAAAATACCGCAAGAGAGACAATCTGCAATTATATATAATAATTATGATATGATTCTGATATAATAATTATGATTTTTAAAAATTAATGTTTAATTTAAAACACCAGCAAAACGAATTCTTATTTGTAACTAAGTATAGTTTTTTAATAATTCCACAACTTTAGCACTGCACCAATTAGATATCATTCAGTAAATTTTTTTGTGTGAGATGACTTCTTTCCAAAAACACAGAATTGAAACCGGAGGTACACATACGTGTACTTTACAAATTACATCTAATTTAAATAGATATTATGATCTAGCTAAACATTTAAATGATTTATGCACTACTGAAGAGTTTATAAGCATTCTTAAAAATTATTATGAATAAATATTAATTTTCTAATTATAAAAATGTACTTACTTTTTCGAAGTTTTATATTTTTCGCTATTGCTCGTTTATTTTCTCCAAAATCATATGAAGTAAGACTGCTAGCACCATTTCTTGCTGAAACTAGAAAAGGCTAACGTACACAAATAACATCCTCTCCTTGCAATAAAAAAAATTTCAAATATTAAGTGAGATACGCAGTTGAATTCAGAGGTACACAAATGTGCACCTCGGGTCTGAAGAGGTTAAACTAGATTTATTTTCCTATAAAGAAGTGTTGATATTTCGCCTGGAAAGTAACGGTACCCGTACGAGCCCTGCTCTAGATCAAAATGGGTATTTAGTGCTTGTGACTTGGTGTAACTTGGTTTGTGAAGTGGAAAATGTTATTTAATGTTAGCATTTATTGATTTAATAAATCTATTGATAGATTTTAAAGTAATCAAAAAAAAAAATCGGAAACTAATTACTACTTTTATATTAAAACTAATGTAACAGAGGTTACCTCATGGTAACAGAAATTATACAAAGTAGCAGAAAAGTTTCCAATACCAATTTAGTGATTTTGTTTTCCTTATACGTTAGGAATGATGTTTATAATTTATTGCACCAATATTTTTTTTTATTATTAATTCAGGGGTCGCAGCGTCCCTAAAATTTTCGCACTTTTTTACCAGTATTTTAAATCAAAAATCTTCGTTTCAGATTCCTTTGACATCTATAATGAAATTCTACAATAAGTATTGTCGTTTTAAAATTGTGGTAGGAAAGTGTGAAAATTTTAGGGAAGCTGCGACCCCTGTAAATTCATAAATAGCTAATTTCTAAGAACAACACTTGTAATCTATATTATTTATAAACAGAGGTTACATAATGATATCTCTGTTACCAAAAGCAAATTAAACTTACCAAAAATCAATTTAATTTAGTAATTTTGTTATCTTGATATCTTAGGAATGATGTTTTAAATTTAGTAAACCAAAAGTTTTCTTAATTAAATGCATCCATAGCTAGTTTTGAAGATTATTATCTGTATCAATCTGGTAACAGAGGTTACATTCAGTAAGAAAAAAAATGTTCTGAGAAAACATTTTATTTGATTTACCCATCTGTCTAGTTATTTAAATGTGGTACCAAATTTAAAATTAATTTTATTTATAACTAGCTGTTATCCGTGATTTCGTTCACATAACATTTAAAGAAGAATTAATTAATCAATCAAACAAAAGAATTCGTTGCTTAAAAGCATGTGTAAATAACTTTTTATCCCGATTTATAGTAAAAATCGTCTGATGATCCTTTTTTGACGATTTTTTTGCTGGTTTAAATTTTCCTTTCAGCGACTTATACTTAATAGATAGAAACATTCTTGAATACTTTTGTTCAGCCCTATAGTTTACCTAGTATCTTTGATATACGAAAGTATTTTTCTAAACTTTAATTCAAACAAAAATATTCCTTATTACTACTAAAGTTACATTTTCAGAAATTATCATCCGAAGACAATCATGTATCCAGTTCTTTGCGCGACCTTGTGTATAATTTTATCTATATACTACAAACATTTCTTAGTTTACTGAATGCAGTTCAAAATAAAAATGCCTATTTTATTTAAAAACCACCTTTAAGTAAATTACGCTCATATTCAGTAACCTTTCCAAGATCTTTTGTGTACCCCGTATATCTAAATTGAGTAAATATCAGCATTTATTCACAGCATTTAATATGCATTCATTTAGTGAAACTTAAAAGCACTTATCTTAATTCAAAATGCATTTCATCCATGCAACAGTCTCATCCGTCGTATACAGTACTTCGGATAGAATATATACTATTTAATATCTTTTGTGTATCCCTGTAAATTCTATGCACTTCATATTATGCATGAAATAACTCACATTAAGCCTCAGCAACGTATATCAATTTGATTATACATGAAATCGTTTACCATAATAAAAATGTGTCGCAAATTGTTCCTGCCTTTATTCTTATGCAATGGAATTCTTCTGTGTGACCCTGTAAATGAATAATAAGTGTCCTTTTTACTGCATACTTTAAAAAATACATATTTTAGTGCACTTTGTTGATGCATATAAATTGAATATGTTTCAGAGGGTGTAACATCATTAAAATTCAATTGAAACGATTTTTCCCAATAATGACGTAATGTAAAGAAAAATTTTGACTATCCCTATAAATAAACTAATCATGGTAGAAACTTCATTTTCAATAGGTATTCTTACTAAGGTAAATGTTAATAAAGTCCAAAATTTTCATAGCTACTCAGATTGCCATGAAATTTACTAAAGTTAGAAAGCGGCCAAACGGACAGACAAACTGAAAGCATAATAAATTTTCAACTTTGTTGGAAAGTGTTAAAGAATAGAGTCAAAAATGTATTAATCAGTAGTTTTATTTTCCGTCTTTTCCCCATAAAAAATTTCTTCCGTTGATAATTATGAGTTTTGAATAAAAATTTCCATTTGTATGTAACTTATAACTTACCAATTAGTATAAGTAAAAAAATATTTCTCATTCATTTTAAATATGACGTCATTATTTATCTAGCTCGATTAGCTATTGGTATTTAATGCCCCTTGTATTTTTAACTACTATAAAGTACCTGTTTTATTTCAACTATGATGTCACATTTTACCAAGTGAAATATTTCATTGAAAATATTACTCTTTTTCATTCTTTTTTTACTTCTAATTATGTCGCCATTTTTGACAGAAAAATTCTTGTTAATGAAACAAATATACATGTTTAATATATAATAGAAAATACTCTTTTTATTTCTATTTCAAATATGACGTCATATTTATTTTCTTTTAATTTTTTTTTTCATTTTTTTTGCACGGAAATTGCTCAATTGAAAATTTATTGGCGCTGAGAAATTATCATTCCAGATTTCTATTTTATTGGCAACAGGAAAGGAAAATGGTTAAATTTTACCTAAAAAATGCCTATTGATTCTGCATGGAAAATAATGGAATTTTGAATTATTAAGGAAAATATTTGAGTAAATTAATTAAAGATTAGCCTATGTTCATTTCCGCGCTTTAACTTATCTATATGCAAAGATTCAAAGACATTAATCCATTCGTTTTGAAGCCAATTTCGTTCCAATTTTTGGACACACTTTCACATCATTTATAATATATATATAAGAATAATTCTAAAATCACAACATAACGACAGTAAATAATTGGTAACAAAAGTTACATAGAAATAAAATACCCTACAAAGAAATTCACAAATTTGTCCACTATATTCGATATTCATGAATAATATTCAAAATAATTATTATCATTACTTGCTTATTTAAAAACAACATTTTTTATGAAGTACCTTTTTTTTTTTTTTTTTTTTTTTTTTTTTTTTTTTTTTTGTCAAAATCCGGTGACACACAATTTTTAATAAAAATAATGTATTAAAAGAAACAAATTTGAAGTATTAATCAAAATGAAATGAATAGTATGTTCTGTTATTTAAAAAAAAAATGATTGTACCTGAAAATAAAAATGTTTTTGTATAAAATAAAGAATGTCTTTCAAAAAATTTTCAACTTGAGACAGATTTTTAAAAAGCGATTAATTTTTAAATGTTAGTTTTTTGCTTAGTAAATAAAGTATTAAACATATTTAATTTTTTTATGAAAAAATAAAGTATATCAAAAGTAGTGATGACCAGTGAGTAAAAAAAAAACCTAAATAATTTTCAAGCAAAAAATTCTTTATTTTCCTTACATGAAATCTGATTGTAAAATTAAAATGAGCCGGTACTTTAACTGCAAACGAAACAAAATTTCACTAGTTTCTAAAGTGAAATCACAAGTTAAACTGTTAAACGAGAAACACGTTGGAAATTGCACGTGAAGCGTAGCAAATGAGGTGCGTTCGTACGATAGCGAAGTTTTAAAAATATTACTTTCATATATCAATCTCATAAAATTGTAAATAGTGAATTACAATTAAAACGCTCATCAAACAATGTTCTCCCTATACCATTATGTAATGAAATACTTTTGTATAGCCTTGTAAATCAATAACAAATGTTCTTTGCACCACAAATTATGTAAGATGTATATTATAATATGTACTTTATAGTTGCATATAAATTTTATTAAGTTCGCATGAGTGTAACACGATTAAAATGCATTTGAAACATTTTTTCCCATTGACCGTAATGTAACGGAATACGTTTGATTGTCCCTGTAATTGATCTATGCATCCGATTTTCATAAAATTTGAAATAACTGGACAAAATTATGTAATAGTTATGTATTTTAAATTTCAAACGTATAGTATATATTGGAAACTTTTTCCCCATTGACCATAATGTAATTGAATACTTTTGATTGCCCCTGTAATTGATCTATGCACACGATTATGAAAAAATTTGAAATAACTCGACAGAATTATGTAATAATTGCGCATTTTAAATTTCAAACGATTAAAATGCATTTGAAACTTTTTTCCCCATTGACCGTAATGTAATGGAATACCTTTGATTGCCCCTGTAATTGATCTATGCATCCGAGTTTCATAAAATTTGAAATGACTCGACAAAACTATGTAATAATTATGTATTTTAAATTTCAAACGATTCGGTTAGGTAGTTTTTGCGTTGTTATATGCGGACAGACGGACTTACTGAACGACCACTATAGGTGCTACGTATTATATAATTACGAACGCACCTAAAAAGCAGCAGTCCGGGAGGCCACTAACAACAGTTAACCCTTTTGGGATGAGCGTCACGTGTACGGAACGCAGAAGATGCTGATTATCCTTGTTTATTCCCACCAGTAATTTTTTATTGTAACTTTTTCTTATATAGTTAGAGCATCCATCCCTGTTTAGTTAGGTAAAAATTTCTGTTTTGAAAAACTGGTAATAAAAGATTATAAACTCTGTAAAAAACACTTATGCAAAAAGATTGAGAGCTAAAATAAACAAAGATCTAGTGCATCGTTTATATTCACAAATTTCCTTAGGTGACTAATTTGAGAATATCATTCAAAGCTTTGGTTATTTATTAATTTATTTTCCGTTTTTTTTTTTTTTTTTTTTTTTTTCCAAAAATTTAGTAACATAGCACGAGTATATCATGAAAGAAGTTAAAACGTCTTGAAGCTACATAAATCAAAATATATTGAAAAATAATTAATCACTCAAAATTTCTGTCACACAGAAATAAATAATTAAATTGAAACATTCATAATCAAAATTTCAACAGAAAATGAACAAGAAATCTTTTTCAATTCTCTGAAATTAATTAAATCTTACGCCTCTAACTTTGTTCAACTCCGTTTATTTATTCCAAAATGAGTTAAATATTTTGCAACGTTTAAGCAAGTTCAATTGAATAAAACAAATCCTCCTCTAAAGGACAAAGTTTTTCAAGTAAATGTTCTCCGATTATGCAATTTGGAACGGGGGAACAGAGGGCCATTAACTCCTTCAGACGCTTAAAACAATCGGATATATGAGTTGAGTTGAGACATCTAAGGCTATAAAGACAAACTCGTATAAATCTCTATTCAACTGTTCTAGGCAGCTTTAAGTATATCGTTCCGTTCACGTAATAATGTGGCGAAAAGAGCTTGGCAGGAAAGCCTCTTTTCCGTCCACAACATTTTCAATAGCCGGTCGAATTTGAGCAAGAGGATTAGTGTGTGAACGGATTAGCGTCCACTAATCACCGCAGAACGACCTCCGGTATTGGAGTGCCTCCTTTTCCGTCACTTCCCTATCCCCCCTTTGCCGAGAAATTGCTTAAAACCGTGGAACTGAAAAGGGGATGCTGTGGGGATCATATACAAAATTTAGATGAGAATGTTAATGAACATTGTTAATGTATTTCAGTCGATGAGCTATTCTTCGACCTATTCCTGTTATTAAGAAATGAATAAAAACACTTTAAATCTATTAATTGCAGTCTTTATTTATTCGAAGAATAGTTTGAATACATTAATCTGAACTTTAGCAGTACAAAATTTAAAAAAAAAAATGTTAATTTTTTATCCAGTGTTACCGGTGGTTTTTTTTTTTTTTTTTTTTTTTTTTTTTTTTTTTTTTTTTTTTTTTAGATTTCTTGATTGTTACCACTTTTATGAAATGGTAAAATTCGTCTTATTTAATGACATATTAATTAA
The DNA here is from genome assembly GCA_964019185.1 of Maratus speculifer. Taxonomy (NCBI): domain Eukaryota; kingdom Metazoa; phylum Arthropoda; class Arachnida; order Araneae; family Salticidae; genus Maratus; species Maratus speculifer. Next base: position 21,774,205 of record OZ025291.1, read on the forward strand.
CCCCTTCGCGACGGGAGCATTTTACGGAATTTTTAATTTTTTATCACCGGTTTTTAAATACAGATATTCGTGTCTTCGAAAATTGAGAAAACGTTCCGATTGAACAGGGTGAATTTTACAGTAAAATTTTACTGGTGGGGATAAACAAGGATTCATCAGCCTTTTTTGCGGCACGTAGACATATCACTCGTCCCCAAGGGGTTAAAGCAAAAACAAAAGGAATTTTACCATTCCAAAAAAGTGGTGTCAATCAAGAAATCTGCATTTTGAAACAATAGTCCATTGGCAGTACTGCCTTTGCCTTCTATGGCAGAAATTGTAGCAGTGCAAATTTCGGAAAAAAAAAATATTAATCCTTACCCGCCGCGACAAAAACTGCCACACAGCTACTCCAGGGCTGCCGCAGGTGACTATTTTTTAATTCGAACTGGTACCAAATTTTCAAAACAGAAATCCTTAACACACTTTAACAATATTTGGAAGAAAAATATACAAAAAGATTTATATCACAAAAATACTGGTCCGAGTATAATATAGAAATAGTCGCCTGCAGTGGGCAGCCTTACTATTGTGAGCAGTCTCTGAACTCGTCTGATCGCAATATGAATAAAAGGGGTACATTAAATGATTGAGATATTGATTCTGTACTAAATTTTATGCACAGGACTGTTATAATTACAAATCCCCTATTTGGAAATCTCTTGTAATAGCAAAAAATGAATAAAAAATCTTAAATTTATTAATTGTAGTCGTTATTTAACTATACTTATTAGTATATATATGTAAACTGAAAATTTCAAGTAAAACTTTAAATATTGCATTAATTAAAACAGTGATCTGTGAGACCACTAACAGCAATTAAGGGTTAATGCATTTGTATTTTCATAGGTGGCAAAATTTCCGCGTCTTACAAATTTCTGAATTCGTTTACATTGGAAAGAGGTATAAAACGAAAAATTTTGTATAGAATAATATTATTTGAAAATAAAATAATTATCATTTGAGCACGTGTGGATACTATTTGTAAGTGTGCGTGTGTGTGTAATTCATGGAGCTCTAAATCCCTCCTCGATGGGAGATTTTTAACGAAATTTTTAATCTTCTGTCATCGATTTTTAAAAACAGGTATTTGTGTCTTATTGAATCGAGAAAGTGCTCCGATGAAAATAATATCAAATTCTACAATAAAATTTTACTGGTGTTGATAAACAAAGATTCTGGGTGCTTCTGCTTCATACGGCACACATACCGCTCGTTTATGCCCAAAGGGTTAAGAAAGAGTAACTGACATATCCTTAAAATATTGAAGCTTTAACTGTAACCACTCTTGCAGGGGCTCATTTTCCGCCGCTGCAAATTTCCACCAGTAAATTTAAGCATAAAATTTCTCTTTTATTTAAACGCCTCATTAATATAAAATTTAATTTCCAAAATAATTGCAAAAATTCATTTTCATTTTTACTGGTGGAAGTTTACTTCGTTAATAATAATTAACCCCCCATTGTGACAATGGGGTCGACCCTCCTGTCGGTGTCAATGGAAAGTTATAATTCCTAGACAAAATGACACCAATAAAATAGAAATAGAGATTTTTTACGATATTTGTGAAAGATATTTCCCATGAATAAGGCGGTAAAAAAAATAAGACGAAATTTTCTCATAAAGTTTACTGTTGGATGTTTTTACCGGCAGTAATCAGAATACGTCAATCTAATTTTTTAATAATAATAATAATAATAATAATAATAATAATAATAATAATAAAAGCCATCATTTTGTGATAACTTTCTCAGTTACACCGGTCGCAACTGACAGACAATATACTATATGTCTCCCCCTCTTTATTCATAATTTCATTGTGTAATTTAGGAGCTCAAATCTCTGGGACTGAAGGACTATGTATTAAGAAAAGATAGCTACGCACGGGGGAAAAATCCGTTTACTTTACGGATTTGGCAGCAACGTTGCCAACAGTTTTTACCATAAAAATTGCAGTAAAATTAGACGTAATAAAAAATTTACATATAATTTTACTGCAATTTTTACGTCAAAAACTACTGGCAACATTACTGCCACCAGCTTTTGCCGTAAATTTAAGGGTTTTTTTTTTTTTTTTTTTTTTTTTTTTTTTTTTTTTTTTTACACCATGTGGTTTTAAGAACAATTAATTACCAGTTCTATTTCAGGTGTATAATAGCAGACCGACAAAGATTAAATCGATTTTGCCAATCGGCATTCGAAACTATGTTTACTTATCATCAGGAAAGAAAAGATTTTTAGCCGCATATAAACAAGAAAATTAAAACGTTGCATAGATTTTGACGTAATGACATTAAAAAAAAAAAAAAAAATTGGATTACTCACTTATGTATAAAAATATCTGAACCGAAAATAAGGAATAAGATTTTTATTGTGACTGTTAAAAATTTCCTTTGCCATAATCCGTGCAATTTCTCACTAAAAAACTCTTTTAAAACCATGAATCATAAAATAATAATAAAGAAGGATTTTATGTTGTATATAAAAGTGGTTATAAAACAAAAGGCTACTAATCAACGTATATTTTATTCCGAGATTTTAAACTCATAATTAAAATTAAAAAACAAAGATAAAACTACTACATTTCTACTGCAAAAATAAAACTATTACAACATTCTACTTTTATAAATATGAATGAATATTTAGGCTTCGATTTTTTCCACACATTCCTTAAAAGTATACTATATGTAAAACTGTGTATGGATTTTTACATGTATGGGATTTTAAATTTAATATGAATTTTTTCTCTCATGTGTATAAAAAAGTGAACAAAATTCAACAGAATAACTATAAACTTGAATGTCAAGCTCATACACAGAAATATTAAATGTAACATGGAGAACAGGTAAAAAATATTTCAAACTTCTATCTAAATTAGTAAAAAACCTTAGTATTTTTCGAACAAGGAAGTTACAAAAATATGAACAAGGAGAAAAATCAGCTTAAAGTTTTCATTTGTGTGTATAATTGCGCTGGATTTATTGACAAAATTTATAATATCTCGCGATATTATTATTATTACTATTAAAAATAATTATATTTAAATCATGTTTCTACTTATTTTAATTCGAACAGGGAATATTAGGTTTTATATTTTTGACTGTTTTCAAAATCTAGCTTTCAAGCAATGGTTGAAATCAAACCTGCTCCTTGTGAAAAATGTTGTTTTTCTCGATGATGGGTTTTTTCACAATTATTATTAATATAAATCACAATTATTATTTAAATACTATTCACAATTACTATTTAAATTTTTATAAGTTAAGAACCGGTAAAAATAAATGGTTCAAACTTGGAACAAGTCTTTTTCAAGAGCTTTACTTTAATTCTGATTCGGGAAATTTAATAAAAAAAAATTATTTTAAAAATATGATTTTTCTATAAAAAGTTGCATAATTTTTTTTCTTTAAATATTTTTATTTTTTATTTAAGTTAGTATTTCTAAAAATGTTAATCAAAATTTAAACTTATTTACTTCTGTTTATTTAAATTAAAGAAAAGGCTTTAAATTTTATTAATAATATTTCGAGTTATAACAATTTTAAATTACCCCACTTTTTTAATAAATTTTAAAATTAATTTTTTTAATAAAATTATGCGAAGTTTTATCATGTGATTTTGTTTACAAATAATAAGGTTAACCATCGCAAATTTTAATTCAATAAATGAAAATTACTTTAAGTATCCGAGCACATTTAAGCCGCAATTTTCAATCAAAATATCGATTTTTCATTTATGCAATATTATTAAAATCGACTCTTTTATCTGTAGAATTCTGTTTAAATTTTGTCTGTATCTTAATTATAATCAAAGTTACAGCCGTTTTAAGTTACAGCTATTACAGCTTTTCAATTGTTTTGTTTCAATTGTTTCAATTGTTCGTGTGTTTGCAAGTTAATTTTAGCTAATAGATTACACTCCTGATAATATATTAAATAATTTTATATTTACGCTGGTATAAATGACGAATAAGACGCAAATTTTTATTACAATAGTACTTCAACTGCCATATCATCCGACATAGGTATGCGATTATAATGCGTGTCGTCTATATTCTAGAGAAAGTTATACTGTTTACTATGCAGTTTTCAAAATGTCAATACAGTGTTTTATTTTTGAGTTATCACGTTTTGCAATTTTTGACATAATCTTGACTATTTTTCTTTTAAAAAATTATTTCTGGGTAACTGCAAAAAATTTTATATTTTTTTCAAAGTTTTAAAGCAAATGTCATTATAAAAAATTATAATAAAAGAAAATTAAAAAAAAAATCACTTAAGAAGGTGTGCGGATACCAATTTGTCTCACACCCCTTAATATAGAATAAATGGATTTTTCCCTTATATTATGTAACCCGAAAAGCCCAGGGTGGATACCCTACTATCTCTATAATAGTAAGCACTTTTATATAGAAGAAAACTAAACAGAAAAATTCCTGCGAATTTTCTGCAGCCTTCAATGTGTGTTCGGTCCCTATCAAGGGCATTAAAGCTATCCAAATACAGAATTTGGTAAATCCGCGCTTCGTGCTAAGCGAGCGCTAAGTAATTCAAGTGTCCGGCGCTATCGAAATCACAACTCCCCGCATTTACATCAAAACGACCTGGATTCTCTCTCCCTCTTTCGGCTCAGAGAGGGAACTAAGGGGAAGGGGTGTATTACCGTTGCCAATCATTGGCGATACATCGTTATGTAGAGATAATGTTTTGTGTAATGAAAAACTCTTTCTTTCGTGATAAGGAACTGTAAAAAGGTTAAATACCCAAAAATATAAATCTATATATATATGTACAGAAACCTTATTTTGAATTCAGTTATCTTGCTGATTGTGTTAAAAAAGTTTGTTTTATCACTGTATTCTAAAAAAAAGTATCTAACGCTGTCACCGCCGCTGATAATGAATTTTTGTGAACGGAGATTTTTCTTCTTTAGGAGAACTGTTGAATACAAAAATATCAAAATTGGTACTATTATAAAGTAATGTTTGATAAACCGATTGGTGTAGATAGCTTTTATATCAATTAATTATTTTAAAAGATATTTAATGTTAAAGTTGATCAAATCGTTCCATTAAAAAAGTTTTATAGCCTATTTCCATGCGAATTTGTTTGTCTGTTACACACTACGATTTTTGGCAACCAGTATTTTAGAGCGGAAAAATGTGATTTATTTTATCGAACATACCTCATCAATTGAATAAGGCAAAGCGAGCTTTTCGAAAAAAACGGTGACGAACAAGCATGGCGATTTTCAGCTGTGTAAAAGACAAACAAATTCGCATGGAACTAGCCAGCAGTAAAAATTATGCATAAATCATTTAGAAAGCATTAAAAATTTTTAGATCATTTTATGCATTAGATGTTCCCAGTGTGCAGGTTGCATTTTTTTTTTTTTTTTTTTTTTTTTTTTTTTTTGACTAATTTTCGAGGAGTAATTCTATCTTAAATTCAAATTTTTAGCATTTTAAGAAACATTTTTTACATATTTTAGAAAAGGTTATTATTTTAAATTGTTGCTAAATGATCAAAGAATAACATTTCTTTCAAATTAATATATATATATATATATTAATATCATAAACTAATAATATCATAAAACTACATTTGCATGTGAATATTAATAGAGAAAGAAAATTGTAAAATGATAAATTCATTAATATGCGTTTAAGTCGTAAATGGAAAAAAATTACGTCAGATTAAGAAAATAATAATAAAAAAACAGTGCAAATACATAGCATTTTCTTTCTAACGATAAAAATATTTTCGCGCGAATATTAAAAAAAGAAAAACATTGCGTCAAATTTAAAACGTCAACATTTAAGAATAATTTATTTAGAGCCATTAGCTTATAGCATTCTTAAAAAATACCGGGAGGACTCTGTTGACTAAGTTCATTTTATATTAGCTGATTCTGAAATATTTAAATAATGATATTTTATCAAACACAAAAACAGCCATTAACAATAGCTATTTCGGTCATAAGCTCCCTCCGTAAAACGTAAAAGAATGAATATCCATTTATAGGGTAACCGATACTGTTTATTATTATTATTATTATTATTATTCAATCTTTTGTAATTTTTTTAAAGCCGACCAAATTAACTGATTTTTAGAGACAGACGGGTGTTGACGAGCGTAGCTCGTAGGGGGCAGAGCACCCTAGTTTTATAAAATAAAAAAAAAGCAGTGGAACTTCCCTTTAACGAAGTCCCTATTTAACGAAATTTTCTACTTAACGAAATTTGTTGCCCAACCTTGACTTTGGAAACTATTAATATGTAAAATAATCTCCATATTATGATAAATATATTCTATATAACAAAGTTTGCTCCACTTCCATACATAACATTAAAATGCAAAGGTTGCTGTTTCGATGGATGAATAAATTAATATCTGCGGACTGTTTGAAAAAGAAATTATTTATTTATTTATTTTTAGATCTCGTTTTTCTTGTTACTTAAACAAAACTTTTTTTTTTTCTTATCGATGAGATAAACGCACGCTATCAACGCTCTCTCTTACATATACTCTGGCATAATTTAATTATACTGTTAATCTGAAGTGGTTAAAGTTTATCAAATGAAATTACATGTGCAACTAAGTTAAAAACTTACAAATAAAAATCATTACATTATATGTACAACAAACAATGACGTATGTAATTCCCAGGATATGCACTAAGGTCTGTAATTCATTATTTGTTGGATTTAAATATTTTTACTTTAAAAATTTTCATTTAAGAAATTCATATTATTTTTAAATATTTATTTCGATTGAATTTTTAAAATAGATTTTTAAAAAGTTACTTCTTATAAAATATAAAATATATAATATGAACTTTTAAAAACTCACTGTTTTACTTAAAAAAACGGTTAAAATAATAAAAAAGATTTTACAAGTTAAAAATATATTTAAAACTTCTTAGTACTATAGCTTTACAAAGTCTTTCATCAGAGAATATTTTAATAACTAAACGTTGTTTATTTATAGAAATAAATCACTTCGTTTTCGAAATCAAAAAGCTAATATTTATTGGACTTGAAAGTAGACGTAGCAATTTCTCTGACTGAACTTAGAAAAAACATATATATTATTATCAACTGCAGTTCTATTTATTTTATTGCAGCTCTCTGTTCTCATTCACCACTTTTCATTTTAAATGCGTAGCCTAAAATCTCGAAGTAGCAATATTTCAGATTAAATTTGGGTCGAAGAAAATAGTCAACTGCCATACCATAAATTTCAATGCGTCACTTTGCTCATGTTTTCAGGATTAATAATCAGGATACTGAACCATAAATTGAGGATACTGAACGATATGGAGTCATTACACTCTTGATTGCTTTCACACAGGATTTCTATAGATTTTCTGATAGTGGATGCACAATAATTAGATATTGTAAATATGATTTTTGCATGATCAAAATCTGTTGTAATTTATTAATTCATTTCTTGTTTTATATCTACCAAAAAACTTCGAATACACATTCAGCTTAGATTTTTGTGTATGTGTGTTTGTCTATGTGTGTGCGCAGCAAATCCTCAGGGACCGATTTACAAATTTAGGGCCCCTGGGCACAGATGCTTACAGGGGCCTTCTTGCACCCATACGTACAGATGGATTGACTAAAAAAATGATAAAAAAATATTTACTAAAATAAAATGTGATAATCAATAATTTAATTTTAAATAATTTTTTCACAATTATGAAATTTAAATGAGTAGACATTTTAAAATAAATTGTGCGGTGCTAATTATCTTTTCCTATGCAAGTCTGCATATCTGAAATGTTAAAGTGTATAACAATTAATAATAAATTTTTGACAACACCAAGCCACAGTTATTTAAAATATTAGGGGGTTCTACAGCCTGCAAATTGCGCTCACCAACACTCAAATAATCTGACGATAACAGGAACAGGATTAAACAAGAATTAAAAGTGCAATATCTTTTTAAATTCATAAAGTTGAAAGAAAATATTCAATATAATAAAGTAATAAATGGATGTTTCAGAATATAAAATGTTATAAAAATACAATATTAACATAATAAAATGTATTATAAAATGTAAAATTTCATTGAATATTAAAACTACATCAGATTTTGGACAATAATTGAAAAATCTCCAGTAGAATTTGTTGGCCTCTGAAAATCAGGGGTCCTGGACTCGTGCCCCGAATGCCTTGCTGTAAACCCGTCACTGCAAATCCTGCATATATGTGTGCATTTTGGCGGTCTATGATCGAAATGATTTGAATATTGGAAACAGGCATTGTAACCCCAGTCTTGCTGTTCAACCAGTGTAGATTTGTAAAGAGATTAGCGACCGCTGCTCCGAAAAGCCGATGAAACTGCGCGGGATTATGTTTTCCTCGCTGACTTTGAAATCCCCCAAACCCGACTGAAAAAAGGTGCTTTGCAGAAAAGAATTATAGGGGAGAATATGCCATAACAATTTTCGAAAGCTAAAAAGTCAATGAAGAACATTTTAGTTAAATGTTATATTGTGATTAAAAATTTTTGACCAAAATGTTTATTAATATTTGGTCTAAAATAAAAGTAAATACACATTTATTTATCCATCTATTTATTTACTTTGTCCGTTTATGTGTATATGTATATATATATACATATGTATATGTATGTATATATATATATATATATATATATATATATATATATATATATATATATATATATATATATATATGAAACGATAAGGCGATTTTCTATTTAAATGTATCAGTTCTCGTAGAACACTATCCCTGCTGTATAATGCGACTATTCACTTAAGAACCAATAGCAGGATGAGCAGTCGTCATGGTAAATTGGTAAGCAAATGGATTTGTTCTCTTAGGAGTTTCTCCGGAATAAATGTAAGTCAATCAGTTTTTTAATCCATATTTATTTAGAACACAAAAATAAGTTATTCCAGCGGTCACCGTTCCACACATCTAACACTACAAGATTCGCTCTCCAAACTACGTCATTTCGATGTTCTAAATTATCGGAAAAAATGAGACAGGCGTCTTAACAGTATCAAAGATCAGTTGCATTCTGATGCTCTCATCTTCTAAAATGAGCTTTCCAGAATCTACGCAAAAACTAGCCCCTCCCCTAGTCTGCGTCAGTAATTTAAAGATCCATTAAGATTATTTTCAAGGCTATGACATCCGACATCACCATCTCCTATTGGTAGATGGGGCGTGTCTTCTTGTAAGAACTTCATACTATGTGCGTAATAGCACAACCTGCTGACATAAGCGCATGAACATTCTAGCAGACGATTTAATAAAACAAAATTAAAATCTCGATAAATATTCCAAAAAAGAAAAATAAACCTCTACACTGAAAGAAAGATTTCGTAATCATTTTCGCACTTTTTGAGAAAACAATCAATAGATTGTTAATAAGTTAAATAAAATAAGATAAAAGAACTTTAGCTGTTAAAATATTAATTCATTATGAAACTGAGAATAAAAGTATGTTCCATAAAGTTAGAATTAAAAACTCAGAGCGGGCAAAATGGCGCAAATTTTTTTTATTTAATATATAGGGTGTTTCTAAATTCATGGTCCAAATTTTAAGGGGTGATAGTACACATCAAGACAAACAATATTTAAATAGGAAACCAAAGGTCCCAAAGTCTTCCGGAGGAAATAGGCGCCATTAAAGTTTAGGGTCATAAAATTCAAATGATTATGAAAAACAGAAAAATTGGTCGATTCGTTTGCGGTTTTCACTAAAATTATTCTTTATGTCAGTATTGTCTTGAAAATAAATTATAAAGATAAATTTCAAAAAATGACGATAGAGGCCGCTTTAGACTTTAGAGTAACGAACAACTATTTTTTACCGTTATTTTTTGCATCTCATTAAAGGTTTCGTAAGCTTAGACTTAAACTTAAATTTTGAGCTGAAAATCTGAATAGTTGGAAGCAGTTATGTAGCACAAACTTAACTGTGTTCAGAGGGTTTTAAATTCAAATGATTATAAAAAACGTAAAAATTGGTCGATTGATTTGCGGTTTTCACTAAAACTATTCTTTATGTCGGTATTTTATTGAAAATGAATTATAAAGATAACTTTCAAAAAATTCCGATAGAGGGGATAAATGCTTGCAAATGCTTAGATTTAAATTTTGAGCTCAAATTCTAAATCGATGGAGGGGTTAAGAAGCGGAAACTGAACAGTGTTCAGGAGTTAAAATGTTACCCTCCCCACCCCTCGAACACATTTCAAATTTCCGCACTTAATTACTCAAAACGATGCAGATTTTGAGCTCAAAATTTAAGTTTGAACTTTTACAAGCATTTAATTAGATACAAAAAATAACGGTTAAAAATAGTTGTTGGTTACTCCAAAGTTTAAGGCGCCCTCTAACGGTATTTTTTAAAATTAATCTTTAAAATTTATTTTCAAGGAAATATTGACATAAAGAATAGTTTTAGCGAAAACGGTAAACGAATCGAACAATTTTTCCGTTTTTTATAATCATTTGAAATTTGAACCTTCCCACCCCCATTGATCACAGTTCAGTTTGCGCTACTTAATCACTCCCAACGATTCAGATTTTCATCTCGAAATTTAAGTTTATGTCTAAGCTTCTAAAAAAATTTTATGAGATGCGAAAAATAATGGTAAAATATAGTTGTACGTTACTCCAAAGTCTAAAGCGCCCTCTATCGGCATTTTTTGAAGTTTATCTTTATAATTCATTTTCAATAAAATACCGACATAAAGAATAGTTTTAGTGAAAACCGCAAACCAATCGACCAATTTTTCCGTTTTTTATAATCATTTGAATTTAAAACCCTCTGAAAACAGTTAAGTTTGTGCTACTTAACTGCTTCCAACTATTCAGATTTTGAGCTCAAAATTTAAGTGTAAGCTTACGAAACCTTTAATGAGATGCAAAAAATAACAGTAAAAAATAGCTGTTCGTTACTCTAAAGTCTAAAGCGCCCTCTATCGTCATTTTTTGAAATTTATCTTTATAATTTATTTTCAAGACAGTACTAACATAAAGAATAATTTTAGTGAAAACCGCAAACGAATCAACCAATTTTTCTGCTTTTCATAATCATTTGAATTTTTGGACCCTAAACTTTAATGGCGCCTATCTCCTTCGGAAGACTTTGGGACCCTTGGTTTCCTATTTAAATATTGTTTGTCTTGATGTGTACTATCACCCCTTAAAATTTGGACCATGAATTTAAAAACACCCTATATATATATATATATATATATATATATATATATATATATATATATATATATATATATATATATATATATATATATATATATATATATGCAAAAACTACACTATAATATACAATCTTTCTGAACTGAATCAAAAATAAAATTTATTAAACTAAACAAGAGAAAATCAGCATACCTTATGAATAATCCTGAAAACTAACAAAAATAAAACGTCAAACACGAAACAAAATGATTTAATTTAAATCATAAAAACATGGAAGCTAAACATGAAAGATAAACAAGAAAAATAAGAAAAATAAACCAGTGGAGACGGGCCGCATGACTTGTGACGTACGGAGCGGGTTGAGCCGGTTTCACGTCGACAACACTCACCACTCCCCATCAAGACCTGGTGGAAAAACAAGAAAAATTATTCAAGGAGCAGAGGTCGGCGAAAACTCAGCTGCGAAATCTCAAAGCTCTAACGAATATGAACGGTCTTTTTAAACAGTTAAACATACAGTTTAAACATCCCTCTGACTCAACCTGTTTTCAAAAGCAGTGCGAAAATTCTTGCTTTTTGCGTAGTTTTTCAGTAAGCTGTTTAAAAACTTTGCACGATAACCATAGCTTAAAGCCTGGTCATATTATATAAAAAATTCATCAATATTTTTTTTTCTGTATTTGAACTTAATTTATGTATACGATTTAATCCGTTAATAAAAATATTTCGATAGATGATAATATGAATATTTGAACCAAAATATAGTATCTTTATAGTGTCAAAATTAAAACTATTCCGCTTTTTGTATATAATTGTACTTAACTCCCCGTTTTGTATTATAATGTTAATAAGCCTCTATGGTGCTGTCTTTTGAGAAACTTTCTTCTCGTTTCTTCATGTCATGCCAATAGGAAGCAAAACAGTCTGAACCACCCAAACTAATTTTTTTTCTCATCTGGGAATAAAACAAAATGCCCCTGGCCCTTCCAAGTTTGATGATATTTGGCCCCATCGACTCTGCGTAGCTTGTGCATAGCTTTCAACATGGACAGGCTCAGCTTATTAATGTTCTTTGAAAGCTTCGACTATGGCGGTAAACCTCACCTGGCTCTTCCCTCAGATTGCATCTTGGCTATAGCCAAGATGGTATTCCAATTACCAACAATTGCCAGAAACCCACTTAATGCCAACTGAAGAGAGAATTGGCGGTCTAAGTTGAATTTTACAGCCGAAAAATGGCCCCATAACCTTTGCAAAATCCTCTGAGGAATTTATTTTGGATAATGAAGGACATGTAATGGAATGGCCTGCCCTGTACTTTCATCTAATTCCCCCAAAAAATTGTGTGAGGTATCCTCAGTAGAGCTTTAAACGCCAATGGCAGGTAGTTCAAGTCTGTGGCAGAACTGAAGGCCGCTATCATTAAGACCCTGAGTAATATTGATGCTAATGTCTTCCAGGGATTAGTAAATAGTATGCTACATCATATATATCAAGTCATATATGCGCATGGCGGATATATTGGCTATTAACAGTAGTGACTTTATTTCGGCTGGACAATTTTTTCTCGTTGTTTTTTTATACATTCATATTTTTCCTGACGAAGTGGAGCAGGGTGTGAGTTATTGCTTGTAAATGTGCATTTCTATATAGTCTTTCTTAATATATTTATTTGGTTCACATGGCTTTGTTTCCTGTCAAATTGCAGTATAAAATCATGATGGCTTTATTTAGGTGGGACGCATTGTATTATCACAACTTGCTTACTTATAAGCATCATTTGTGTTAAATAGTGGTACACATTTTTGACATGAATGTAAAGAAAGTATACGAGATAACAAAAGTTACATAACAGATATTTCAAACCCTAGGACATCCACTTCTATAATAAAAAAAAGTAACAAACACAAGCTCTTGAAAAATTAGTGTGTGTGACCTTTGAATTATTATAGTATGTCCTATTATAAAAAATAATAATAAAATAAAAAATACTTGTACATAAAAATAAAAATGTTTTGTTATAAAAATAAAAAAACATCTTACAATGAAACTTCATCTTGGAACAGCTCAAAAAGTAGGTGATAAATTTTTAAATGTTATTTCTTGCATAGTAAATAAAGTATTAACATAATGTAGTTTTTCAATAAGCAAATAAGGAATATTAAAAGTGATAATGGCGTTGAGTAAAAACACTGAATACTTTTCAAGTAAAAAATTCTTCATTTCATGAAGTTAAGATGATTCATGTAACTGACAACAAGATCACTTATTCTTTCAATCTCTACTGATTAGTTTTGCTTTGTTTATTTAAAATAAATATCTAAAGAATATCATTTTAATATTTAAATTAGAATAAGTGAAAGGCCGAATTAAAGGGCGATTTTCACAAGTTTAATTCAGAAAAATAAGTTATTTTCGTGTACATAATATTTATTAATAAAAAAGTAATTTACCATGATTATCACATTGTGTCAAGAGTCACAAATAGTAAAATATAAGGGATTTTTTTTTTTATTATTATATTAATTGTAGGAAATATCAAGAGTTCTTTTTTTTTAATCACTCCCCAATAAAAGTAGCGATAATATCAGAATATACATTAGATAAATCTAAAGCACATTGTATTTATGTTTCATAAAGCATATATGAAATCATGATTTAATGCAGAAATTTTGTGTGCTTAAGTGAGCTAAATAAGCTATTCCATCCTCGAATGTGTAATACACTTTCATATCCAAACATAATTTGCCATGAATATTTCATTTCTTGAAGCGTAATATATTCCCTTTCATATCATTAACTAAACAGTGATGTTTCTGCCAGCAGGCATTCTTTTACTCCACTCCACTCCACTTTAATAGAAGTACTTAAAGTCATTTAGGAACCCTGTCAGCCTACTGAACAAGCGATTCTGTTTCGCTCGGTCGGAAGAGGTCCCAACAGAAACAAGATTTGGAAAAATTAATCGATGTCTCTTCACGGTAACCGTAACAACATTGCCACAGAATCGTGATCTAAATCAGAGTAGAGTAGTGTCATGAGAAATTCATCAAAAGTGGCTTGTTACAAGAAGAGAAAGGTGCTGTTGAAATTTCAGAGATCGAAGAGATAGAAAGTAATTGGTAAATCAGGTAATCGTGGGTTTTCAAAGTAAGAAGTCCTAAGTGATTCGGAACGCACTATCACCAACATATCTTATTTATCGAAGAGAATTTCTAAATAGTGGCTCGTTAATACTGTTTGAAAATAATTCAGTTTCATTCATTAAGAATGTTTTCATCTAATATGTTTTAATAATCTTTGTACAATTATTACGAAATGATTTGCATTTGGAATAAAAATTTCTAATTAACACCTTACGTGAATTTATAACTGAAAACTTCTACACCCATTATTTAAAAAAAAAAGTAATATAAAAAAAATTAAAGTCAATTCCTACTTAAGTCACCAAAGAAAAATTTTATTTTAGTTAATTTTTATTAAATAATTACAATTAATATAAATATGATATACATATATGACCTAATCACAAGATTAAGCGGTAGAATAGAAAGCTAGTTTCAATGCAATTTTCCATTTTCCTTTCTATATGTGGTGTTGGGTTATTATTTTTGTTTGTTACTATTTTTTCGCTTTCTATTTGATTTCGTTTCTAATTTATGAAGCTGGTGGTGATCTATAATTTATCATTCTATTCCATTGTCTTGTAATGTTTCATTATTGCAAGGAACCTTTCCAGTGAGTTTCGAGCAGTCCAGTTCTTCATTTAATAGTCTACATAATGATTTCACACGACTTAATAAAATTTAATTCTGAAAATACTGGATTAACATCAAGTGTCATCCCCTACAAATTAAAAAAAATGTATTTGAACTTGAATGATTAAATAAAAAGTATTTTATTAACGATTGAAAATTTGAACAAGATATATACAGTAGGGTGGATCGATTGTCTATGGCGAAAAAAAAATTACCATTAATCAAAATCTACCTATGTGGAAAAGATGTTCTATTGTATGGAGATTAAGGTAAAAATAATAAAAAAATTAATTTTAAAATATAATACTGCCACAAAAGGATTGAAATTTCGAAAAAAATTGAAAAAAAGACCGAATTTTGGTTAGGTTATTTTTGTCAAAAACTAATTACTTTAATATTTTTTTTTAATCCAACAGTTCGGAAAAGATGCTATATCGTATGGAGGTTAAGTAAAAAACAATAATAAGTAATAAATTCAAAATTTAATACTGCCACAAAAAAGTTGAAAATTCGATAAAATATTGAAAAAACGGAAAAAGATCTAAATTTGGTTAGATTTAATTTTGACGCAAAATAAACATTTTAATATCAATCAAAACCTACCTTTGCGTAAGAAATATTATATTGCATGGATATTGAGTAAAAATAAATAAATAAATAAATAAATAAATAAATAAAAATAATTTCGAAATTTAATACTCCTGCAAGTAATTTAAAGTTTCGAAAAACTGGCAGTTCCAGTTTTTTCAGTTAGAATTTGTCTGCTTGTGTATTGTGTTCCTTAGTGTACCTTGAATATTACTGTACCATGACGTTGTTAAAATAAAATAAAAAAAGAGAGAGATATGAATTACACTCTATTTGGGTCTAGCTTTAATATGCCAGTAAATATGCTCCCTAATACAAAAAGTTATAAAATTTACATATTGGTATTTAAAGAATAACCGAAGAAAGAAATCGGTCAACATCTATTTATTTCCTGCCAGTGAGAAGGAGTTGCTAATAAGTTACTAGTGACCTGTAAATGAGATTCAATCTCAATAACTTACCATAGCAGCCTTTTAAGAAAAATTAAACTGTTTAACGACAAATATTGCGCTCTTCTTAATTCCTGTAAAACAAAATAAGATACTGAAAGCTACTACAGTCTTTTGGACCTTTCCGAAAATACTGCCTATTTTTTTCAGTTCAATAGATTTGAATATGAATACGAATGTTGACTGTAAACTAAACCGACGTATTGAGAGCAAACTCACTTTTCTACATCATCAGCTATCATTGAAAAGCCAAAATGCTGCCAAGCTAGGTGTCACATCATCAGAATATTGAAGAGTTTGGGCACTTCCGACCAAGCAGGTGCTGCCATCGTGTCTGGTGCACTTCAAGACGTGGGAATTATCTCACAAAACTATGAATCGAATGCTACTGACAGAAAAAAATCGGCATGACAAAACAAACCAAAGACCACTCCATCGTTTTAGTCATTCTCTTTAGTCATTTGTAAAAGATTATGACCATGGCCATTTTCTTTAAACTTTTATGGGTGTAAAGACTGACTGCATCACTAGAAAACAACAGAAGAAAAATGATAATAGAAGCAGACTTGAGCTTGAAAAAAGAATTGGGTTCCGAATACATCGGCCACATATATATAAATTCCGGGAGAGTACCAAACAATTTGAAAACACGACGTACATTTTTTGTCATGTGTTAACAATAATATACATGTAACAAAGTTGGATGCTATCGGTTGTGACGTAATATCTGTTAATATAGATGTTAAAGGATGTGTTTTTCGAAATATGGGACTGATCTTCAAGCGTCCACTACAATGTTTTTTGTGCTAGTTACACACCAATGAAGTTTCACTATGTCATCTTTTTGCAGCGTGGATGGAACCGCGGCTGGGCATAAATGTTTCACTGGTGAAATAGAAAGATTATTCGCAGCTTGTTAGAAGCTTTTTGTATTTTCATTTATGTCAGTATATGAATTCTAAAAATGCGAGAGTGAAATCAAACGGTCTGCTGTAATCCTAATCATTACATAAAAACTATCTATATTTTCCATTTACCAGCTTTTTGACCTTTTGCGACGGATTTCATAGATTTAATTAAATGGGAAAATGTGTCGAACCTCCACTAACTGGCGGATTTAGTAACGACATGATTTCAGAAGCAATGTGTAAATCCAGCAATCATTTCAGTGGCAATAACATCTACTATCAATAATATCTATTCGCGCAACTCTCATTCTACAAAACTAATAATCAAAAGAGTCACGGAAGTATTTCTGCTGTGTATGGACCATACATAAGTAACAGTTTTATAAAAATTGAATTGAATTACAAAATCTCATGTCGATTTTCAATACCGAACGTCATTATCGCCAATTGCAATGTTGACGATTTTTCTTGATTTAATACTAATGAAGCTGTTAAATAAGAAACTAAAGTTTTTATCTTGTAATCAATTAAATATCCTCTCATTGTAATAAATGTTAAAAATGTCTAAAATTCATATTTTATTTTACAAAACAAAAGTTGATTTTTTACCGTAAAAACGTTCAAATACATAAATTTGAGCCACATTGCGGTAGATTTAAATTTTGAAATTAATTTTTTTAATTATTTTTCTCATACTCAGCATATAATATAAAATCTTTTACGCATAGGTAGGTTTTGGATAACTTTTTAAACTATTATTTTGAATAAAAAATATTCTAGCCAAAATTAGGTCTTTTTTCACTTTTTTTCGAAATTCAACCTCATTGTGGCAGTATTAAAATTTAAAATTAATTTTTTTAATTATTTTTCCCTTAATCTCCATCCAAGAGAACATCTTTTCCGCATAGGTAGGTTTTGACACAGTGAAAAAAAATTTTTCGATCCACCCTAATATACAGTGGTGTCCAAAATTGTGGACACTTTGAGAAAGCGTTCATTATAAAAAATAAAAAAAAACTACCTATTGCAGCCGTCCAGGGAAATCCCATCGGTAAATTTTGCTATATTTTCGTCGATCATGACCCCTAGATCCCAAAACAACCCTCCGTTGAAATGTTGATTTATATATATTGATATATCCACATTATAGAAAAATCGAAAAACTATACTATAATATACAATTTTTCAGAACTGAAATATTAGGGGTAGTTAATTATACTATGCAATTTTTCGCTCAGTTGGAAATATTCAATTCTTATGATAAATTTACCAATCAGTTTGATCGTGTTAAAATAATTGTATATCTACTTACCCATCGTTATATGGCGTGTTCTTTTACCTGCGGTTTATTCTGCCGAGCTGTGTAAATGACAGACCAGATGTTACGACCAACAAGGTTATCTGAGCAAGAAATTCCCGCCGGCTATCGCCCAGTTAGCTTAAACGGTAAAGCATTGGCCCTGTAAGCCAAGTATCTGGGTTCGATTCCCGGCCTGGGAAATTTTTTGCTCAGTTGGAAATATTCAATTCGTATGATAAATTTACCAATCAGTTTGATTGTGTTAAAATAATTGTATATCTACGTACCCGTCGTTATATGGAATGTTCCTTTACCTGCGGTTTATTCTGTCGAGCTGTCTAAATGACAGACCTGATGTTACGACCAACAAGGTTATCTGAGCGAGAAATTCCCGCCGGCTGCCGCCCAGTTAGCTTAAACGGTAAAGAATTGGCCCTGTAAGCCAAGTATCTGGGTTCGATTCTCGGCCTGGGCAATTTTCGCTCAGTTGGAAATATTCAGTTCGTAAGATTATATGTGTATCATACTTAAAAAATTATGTGTGCTTTTTTTTTTCTCAAAAACTCCTCCCCATTGTCCTTTTTTTCGATTTTGCCCACGCGAGACGGGACTAACGAACTTGACCGAGATTTTCTGGCTCTTCATTTTCTGTATCACTTTGTAAGAGATTTGTGCAGAATTATGGAAATTATCGTTCAAGGAGTCATGACCAGCGTAGAACTGGAAAAGTTTTTCAGAAATTCCAGTATAGGGGAAAATGTAATAGGGAATATTTCTTACGAAACCTATCCAAAGACATAATTAGTTCCAATGCGTCATTAAATTGCTAAAAAAAATGTTTAATAAAATTACTATTCCACGGTGAAAGCGTATAGCTGGGGGAAAAACGTAAAATACAAAAAATATCCACGAATAGCAAAATAATAAGTGAAACAATCAATAAAATCGTAGGATTAATTATTCTATAAACTATAATAACTACTATTATTAACTGTCTATAACAATTGAATAATATCTAACTTTTCATATTCTTTGAATAGGTTAAAAAAAATTAATGGGAAACACAATGGAAAAATTACTTTTGTTTCCAAATCTCCATTATACGTGCAAGAAAAGGAAATTTGTTTAGTCAAATTAATATTCAAATTTACTTTTTGCATCGTTTGCTTCTTGAACAGTTTTAATTAAAATTAGATGCATTGATTTTTTTTCTTCATTTACGCAAGCTAAGAAAAAAACTATTTTTAACGAATAACGGTATTCGTTTAATTAATTTCGAAGATAATGAACGTCGTAATAAATGTACTCATTAGCTTTTAAATTGAATTTCTTTTGTTTTTTGCTCTAGGTTAATTACAAAATCTAATGTTTAGATTTCAAGGTAGGCTAAGCATATAAAAGATTGAAAAAAAAGTCTTCTTAATCACCACTCAATAGTATTGATTAAACAAATAGAAGAACCAAGTATTATTCCTTTAAATTTCATATTGATAAAATTTCAGCGTAAATTCATATCTACAAAAACAATTCTTCATGCACATGATTTATTTCATTTTGTATTTTTAAAATGTTCCGGCTCTTGCTTTTTATTTTTATTTTTTATTTAAATCGATAAATAAGCACTTTGTTTAAAATTTTACATGTTTTTTTTTTCTTAATAAATAATGGGTTTGTTGAAGGAAGAAAATTGAAAATAGTATTGTAAATGCAAACAAATTTTCTTGTGTATATCCTCATGAGCATATTACATATTTTCTTTGTTTTACTCGAATTTGTTATTCCAATAACAGTTTCGTATGGAATATTCTCCCCCCCCCCATACACACACACTTTCTCATTGTAGATTTTAAGACATTTTCATTTTTTAAGCAGACTCAGTACCTTTTGGGACCGTTCAAATTGTAAAACATCCTACGTGTAGGGGGCTATCCACAAATGATGTCATGCTTGGAGAGTGGGAAGGGGATAAGAAGAAATGTGACGTCACACATCTTGGTTAAAGTAAAAGCATTAAAGATCAGTAGATTAAATTTTGAAGTTAAAGTGTTTTGTGTTGCTAAAGTAAAGGTATGATTTAAAGTCCAATACATGAAAATCCATTTCAAATTTTAAAATGTTACTTTTTTCGAATGCTCTTTCATATTAATATTTTATTACTACTGTATATTACTAATGTTGATTGTTGTAAATCTTATTTCATACAAAATAAGTATAGAAGTCATTTTTCTTGTTAGCTTACAAATGTCATTAAAATACATAGTTAAAGATTAAAAACAAAATTAAAAATATGATCTATAGGTACTGCTTTGTTTCTGAACTACAAGTATATGTTTATGTAATATAGTGTGACTTGTGACAATAGGTAGGGAGGGGGCATGGAGAAGTGTAACACTGTGTGACCAACGGGGAAATGGGGGGGGAGGGTTTAAAAATGTTGAAAATTAGTGTGATATCATTTATCGACAGTTTCTTTGAATCTATTTTTTACTAGTATTTAGGCATTTTAAAGTACGTTTTTGGCGTGATAAAAAAAAAAAAAAATAATGAAAGAAAATGATTATATCAAGAAATTGTTCGATTTCCCTGGCAAAATTCGAAAAATTGATTTTTTTTTTTCAAAAATTTAAGTAAAATTTAAAATTTACCTTCTCGTACAATTTTTACATTTTGAGCTAATTTGTTTTTTTAAATATTTGTGAAAATACGCTACATAATTTTAAGTATCGGACTTACCATAAGTTAATTAAGTTCTGGAGAAAATCATTAAAATGTGCAAATACGTGTAAAATTACAGTAAAAACTAGATTTATTTTACATTTTTATGTGTAAAAAAATAGATCATTAGGAACAACCAAAAGAAATTTCGACTCAATCGAAAACTATACATAAAAGTTTTATTACCTTGAATATGTCGAAAAAACACAAGCTGAAAAAAATGACTTTTAAATGAAGTGGATTGTCAAGTGGATTTAACACTTCACAGCACCGTGTGCCATATCTGGCACATACCTAAAAATACTATAACTCTAATTATGTGTCATGAATTTGGTCAATATGATAACTATAATTCATCAAGAACAGTCCAAAAAATAGAATAACACTTTTTTTGTCATAACAAATGTTTACATTTCGCAAAAAATTAGAATTTGTTCCTCGAAACAAAAATAATTTCTGTCAAGCTAATTAAGGAAATTTTTCTTTTGTTATTTTTAGTGAATACTTAAAAGTATTAATGTAAAGAAAGTTTCAGAGTGTTAAGCAGATAAAATTTATTAATTTAAGTCTATTTAATTGCAAAATATAGCAATACAATATTAAAAATCCTAAGTGTGTATATAGAGTACACGCCATAAAATATCAAATTTTAACTGAAAATTTTTAATTTTTTTTTCTATTTTTTAAATTATTAGACCGATATATAGATTTCAAATATTTTTCTTAAAAATAGAAAAAAATTCGTATAGTGCAGGGTTAAAGCGGCACTATGTAATAAAATCTCTTTAAATTGTTTTTGTAACACTCTTATCTTTTCGAAACTTCATCAGAATGTACTAGATGTAATAAAGAACAAATTTAAGCAAATAATTAGAAAATCGTTATTTCTGTCATTTTTCGCAGAATAAAGGGTATCGAGTCTTCTTAAAGTTATGAAAAAGGAAATTAAAATAACACTGGTCAACAAAATTAATTGAAATTTTGCTCTCCTACAAAACCGAAATTAGTTATGTCTTACACGTTGTTTTGCGCTGATTCCGAACCTTGTTTTAAAATTTTTCCCAAACAGGTTTAGTTTTTGAGATATATGCATATTTCGATATTTTTGATATGCAAATTTAAGGCATAAAGCTTTATCAAAGTGGATTCTTTGTTTTATGATTTGATTCTTTTTGAAATAATTATTCGATTTAAAAACTGTCTACATCTGCATATTTGTCAAACATTTCTCAATAATACCACCAATTTTCATATTTTTGTATGCAAGAGCTCTTTTAATATTAGCGAAGAAATATTCTAGTTCACAAAAAATTCGTTGTTGGCGGCGATGACAGCGTTTGTTACTTCTTTTAGAATGGATCTAATGGCACTATTGTTATGAATCTTTTGAAAATTATTCACAAATTAGGAAGTTTTTAACATTCTTTCACTGTTATATTTAATCCAACTTTTTTTTCTGTTTGTAAAGATGGAATTATGTAATCGACTTTTTATTCACTTCTTCATAGTACTAAATTATAAAAATTCTCATTATATAGTCCAACAGCCGACCGCACAAAAACCTCAGTGATCGAGCGCAAGAAAAATTCCTTTAGTTTATCAAAGAGTAGCAACACAGAGTAGTAACAGAGAATCAACTTTCATACACTGTAATGGCAACTTGTTTAACATGGGATTACGCATAGACAGACGAGCGGATAACTCTACGCGAGACGAGCGGATAACTCTGAAACTACGATCATAACATAAGAGAGGTTGCTAATTCGGCGAAACATCGCTTCCTTGGCGACAAATGATAAAAGAAAAAAGAAAGAAAAATACAGCGACGGCTTGCTGCTTCTTGTTTTGAAATTTATGAAAGAATTATTTTAATATGAAATAACTTTGACGTAATCGTCTTGCAAACAATACATGTGTCTCTTCGTAACATAACGACCTAATAATTTAAATTTGAAAATTCAAGAATAATAACAGTAATAATTACGAATCAATATAAGCGCGGAAATCTAAGATCAAATAGCATAAGCACGTGTGCAAAGATAATCAAATCAGCATTCAGCAAGAAGCGCCAAACCAGAATAGGGTTACAGTTAAACAGAAATCACGAGGATAAAAATCGCCAACGCGACGGTTTATTTTTTAAGTGATCCACTGAGGGCGTTCTTTTCAAGTCGAGTTGAGGCTCTGTTACGTACTCTGTGAGTAGCAATAGAGAAATCTAATGATCCATGTCTGCCGGAAGCGAAATACTGCATGTGCCAAACATTAATATCTCTAGTGGTTTACTCGTAGACTTATCATTATGTTTGCCATACAACAGTTTCATCCCTTTGATTGTAGGACAAACACCATACTAAGCCCACAAATAAACCACTAGTGGTGTTAATGTTTGGCTTATGCACCACTTTTGGTTCACTCGTAAGTTTAATATTATATTTGCCGTACAATTAAAAATATGAAAACATGGAAAACTGGGTGCCGGAAAATATAATGCTAAGTCTACGAGTCAACAAATAGTGGTATTCATTTTTGCTTATTCACCACTACGCTTCCGGCAGACATGGATGATGTCGGCTCTTTTACTAACAGCTGTGTTTCCGACAACAATACGATATTTTAAAATTTTTAGAATTTAATTATTAATTAATAGATTAATGTTAAAGATTTTTTTTCTGTTAGCCATCGACAGGGGATAAATTGACAAATATTCTTTATGTTGCAAGTTTATTTGAAAATACAATGACTTTAATGAAAGCTAAACCAAGTTCAACAAAAAAAAAGACCAATTAATTGTGAACTTCCGACAACAAACTATTTTAAACAGAACAAGTCGGAGCTTGTACGTCAAACGTAACAAATGAGGTGCGTTCGTACTATAACTAGTTTTATGAATATTCAAATTTCGGTGCAATATCTGTTGCACTTTTGTGCAAAAATGCATGAGTACAAAATTTATTATTGTTATGTATATTAAACTCAGTAATAAAAAAATACTAGGATTTCATTGGGGAATAGTAGGAA
The DNA here is from genome assembly GCA_964019185.1 of Maratus speculifer. Taxonomy (NCBI): domain Eukaryota; kingdom Metazoa; phylum Arthropoda; class Arachnida; order Araneae; family Salticidae; genus Maratus; species Maratus speculifer. Next base: position 21,798,192 of record OZ025291.1, read on the forward strand.
CTTTAGGAATATCATTGAATTAATTACGTGTCATAGGATTTAATAAAATGAATAAAATTGTTATTTTTTAAGTTTTAATTCGATTTTCATAAAATTTGAAATGACTCGACAAAATTCAGCAACGAGTAAATACATTAAATTTCAAACCACTTGGTTGGGTAATTTTTATGCTGTTGTATGCGGATAGACAACAGGCAGACGGACGGACGGGACTAATGACGAGTATAACTGTTACACATTAATATAATTACGAACGTATCTAAAAGTGGAAAAAATAGTATAAAATAAAGAATTTTATCTGTATTTTTTTTTAAATATGCTTTTATCTATTATTGTTTCATATTAATTACAATATGGCTATACACATAGCAATCCTAAAAAAAAACGTATTGTTTTGTTTTATTTTTAAGTAATGATCAACTTTTCCTCTCGTGTTACCACATCTTTAAAAAGAAACAGATTAAAAATTTTTTATTTTTTAACAAATTCATTAGATTGAGCTTTTTATCAATCGTTAAAAAGCAGTGATTTTTTTAAAATCGATTTCGGTGCTCAAGCTAAATTAATTTAATGTAACAACATTTTCTTTTTTTTTTTGGGGGGGGGGGGGGGCTAATGAAATTACGAAATCGAATGCGATTTTCAAAATAAACTTTTAATGCTTGTAAAAGACTTTAAAAAAAGCTATATTTTTAATTTTATGAATTAGACTGTATATTATACATGCACATACATTTATTAATAAAATATTTTATTAGCGCTATGTAAGCATCCATATAGAATTAACTTATAATGTTGAGGTAAACTATTTCAAAAATTGTATAGCAAAACTGTGATTATTTACGTTAAGTTGAGAAGACATGATAAAGAGAATGTGGATTTTTTTTTTTTTTTTTTTTTTTTTTTTTTTTTTTATAGATAAAAGACATTTTAAAATTTTCCGCTCTATTAAACGTTTCGTCTCTTTTTTTTGTAGGTGGAAAAGCTGATGAATTTTCATTAATTGATCCCCAGAGATTATCATCGCTCAGTAAAGGTACGGATAAAGGTGTGAAATTATTTTATTTTCTAAGTTCACTTTTTTTAAGCATTCGGATAAAAATATCTCTCCTTTTAAACCACATTCCACCTTCAACCATCTATGATTTATTCATCATTAACTCTTTCAAATCCGAATTTTTTTCAATTTTCAGAGAAAAATTACTTTTGCGTGTTAAACTAGTTAATGTTAATACTAGTATCCGAATAGATTTACTGAAGTTTAAGAAATATGTCAATGTCTGAAAACTAACGAATATAGCTATTTTGCGCACTATTCAATTCATTTTCATATGAAAACGGACTAAGGACGAGTTTTTGCAGATGTTTAGAAAACATCATATTGCAACAAAATTTAAGAGACTTTATAAATTTTCAATACTTTTTGTGCTTTATTACACATAATTCGGTACTATATGGCTACCTCGTCGGCCAATGAATCTATCGCCAGACTATAAGATTAAATGCCAATAATGATGATCGTAAATGTCACATTCAATGTCATTAAATACGATACACGTATTTAAAACATCATTATGTGATTTTTATTCCGACTTTTTATTTATATTTTTATTAATATTCTACTGATTATTTTTTTTTTCGTTTTTTAAAATAAAAATTGCATCAATATGTATAATTTGGCTATTACTTTGGCGATTTGTATAATTTGGCGAAATTGGTCGATGGGATAACCAAGCAGTACCCATAATTCTTTCTGAAAAGTAACCTTTATTTTAAATTTAAAAAGTGAAATATCTGTTTAAAACAAAAGAATCACAAACGGTGCAAAGAGAATTAAGCAAATATTTAGTATTACTATTATTACTAAATTTTTAAACGTTAATGAAGTCATATCTTAAACGCATAGACACATACATACTAACATTACTACATCTAAACAGTAATGAAAGCATTAGTTAACACAGAATAATGCTCAATTAAAAGACATGTACTATTACAAGTACACCAAACTCGAAAGGGTTAAATTTAGAAAACAATCACTTAAAAAAAAAAAAAAAAAAAAAGTTTGGAATTGGACGTTAAACGGGGCAAATGAGGTTCGTTCTAGTAACTATAATAAATTTTATAAATATTCAGATCTTGTTGCAATAGTTGTTGCCCTCTTACATGCATGAATGCACTCTTCTATGCATGAAGGCAAAATTTATTATGATTATGTTTATTAAATTCAGATATACGGAAAATAATATGACTTCATCTTACATAGGACGTAAGCACCATGGCAACATTGAATTGCTATTACTTGATTTTCCCGTCGATCAGTTTCGCAAAATTATACAAATCGCTAAACTATTTGTCAAAATACACAAATTGACATATTTTTAATTTTTCATATCGAAAAAACAAATAAATTAGAAAAACATTAATAAAAACACAAATAAAATGTCGAATTAAAAATTTCTTGGTGATGTAACAAACACATGTATCTTGTTTAATATCAAGTGAATATGACATTTACGATGATTCATTGTTGGCATTTAATTTCAGAATTTGACGATAGTCTTTTGGTAAACTGGATAATCAAGTAGTACCGAATTATTTCCTGTTATGGGATATCAGCAAATCAATTACATAAGATGGAATTTCATAGAATAAAAAAAATATATTAATATCTTTTAAGTTTGAAATCTATTTTTATAAAATTTGGAATGACCTATCAAAATTCTGTAACGATAATACATATTGAATTTCAGTTTCACCAAGAAAGTTTCACAACTTTCGGTTGGGAAATTTTTGTGTTTGTTATTGACGGACAGACAAACGGACGAACCAGACGACGACTATAACTGCTACGGTTTTATAAAGTCCTTCCGGCAATGCCGGGAGGAAGAGGTAGCTTTCAGATATTTATTTATACATTGTTTATTTTAAATTAAGTTATATAAATTAAATATACGAAGCAGCTCAAAATAGTGGAACACGATTATATAAGACTGAATACTAGTTTTTGTCAATACTGAATATTAATAGGAATTTTTAGAAATTAGTCATCTTTTATTCAACCTGGTTTTATTTTAAGCGATTTATAGGATAGCCAAATTCCACGATATCCATTTTAAAGCAACATGATGGATAAAAAAAAACCCAATGAGCTTTATCGAAATCTTAATTCATGTGAACATGCACACTCACATCGAAATCAATTAATATATACGAGTGCTGTCGGGGGCAAATTGATTTTTTTTTTAAATGTCACCCACATTAGAAATTCAAATCCGAGGCGTTTTTCAAGGTAAAGACAAACAAAAAATACTGCGGAATTCATTATTAAGATAAATCGTTTAGAAAGAACCTTTTTTCAATTTCTAATTTTTTATTTGTACATCATTATACATTTAAAAATTTTTGACAAACTTAAATGGCCGACATTTTGAAACAAGATGGCGGATGAATTTGGTCAGTGAGCTCCGTCAAGACATTGGTATGTAATATGTGCACACGGAGTCATATCCAAACCAGCTTATAAATATGCTTATTAACTCGTGACAAATTTCAGACCGTTTCAAAATGTCACTCACACTGGAAATTGAAAGAGTTATCATGTGACGAAAAGCAGATCATTTCAAAATGTGAGCAACACTAGAAATTAAAAGTACTATAGACATTTTTTAAGATACAGATGAAACAAAAAATGCTTTGAAATCTTTGTATCAAGATCAAATGCATAAAAGAAAAATCTTTTTCAATTTCTCACTTTTTTGTACCTAATTTCAAATTTTAAATTTAAAAAAAAATTTAAATGTCCACCATTTTTAAAGAAGGTGGCAGATGGAACTGATTAACGAACTCGGTCCAGGCTTTATTATGTACTTTACATACCAAGTTACATCCAAATCGATTTATAAATACGAGTGTCATCACGTGACAAAAATCAGATCGTTTCAAAATGTCAGCCATAAGAAAAATTCAAAGTGCTATAACTCAATCATTTTTTAAGATATAGATAAAGTAAAAAGTGTTCTAGAATCGGTGTTTTAGGATCTAACACATAAAATAAAAATATTTTTCAACTTTTAATTTTTTCGCATTTAATTTTAAATTTTAAGTTTTTTTTATTTTTTTAAATGGTTGTCATTTTGAAACAAGATGGCGGATGATGCTGGTCAACGAAATCGGTCGAGATATTTGTATGTACTATGTAGGGGGAACTGGGGGACATTGATACATGGGGCACATTGATACACCCCCTGTACAGCACACAGGGTCATTACAGGAAATTTCACAACAGCACCAAAAGGTGATACTAGTGCACACAACTATATACAGAAAATTCTGGAATGGTTCAGTAGTTTGTTGAAATGGGATGGGTGACAATTTGTTTTTGTAGGTCAAAAGTAAATTTGAGTTGTAGAAATGAAATGGTATTATAAAATTGTTCCAGTATTTTCAACCGAACAGAATACTTTCTCTGGCAAGTAAAACTACTCTTTATCAGTTTCTCATTCTTTTTAGTTTGATAAATTATGAAGTATTGGATTTGAGACTCATTTTATTCAAAATGGCTGTATGGGGCACATTGATACAGTCTTTGTCGGGGCACATTGATACAACCTAAATCCTTTTCTAGTTCATTTTTTCATTACCTGTTATTATTTTTTTTTTTACAATGCACTCCTTAATCCAACAATTTTTCGCTAAAAATTACTAATATTAGTTTTTATTGAAGTGAAATAGCTTTAATTTCTTTATATTCGAACATTTTATAGTATTTTTGCAAAGAGAAGACGTACGAACTTACCCAACATACAGTGTTAGTAGAACTAATTAAAGAAATGGACGGCAGCCTCGAAAATCTCAAATTTATATCAGTTCTCCAGAGAAAAAAACATTTTCTACATGAAAAGTGCTACGTAAGAGAAACAAGCTGCAGAACAGCACAGGATAATTATATTAAAAACAGAATTTTTAATATAATTATCCTTTATTTTTTGTTTATAAACCGATATATAAACAGAAAACTTGGTAATTTTTCATCTTTCCTAAGAAAGAAGATAATGCTGGGGTTGAAGTACCAGATACGACAAAGTTACCACAGCCAACAACCAGACAAGGAACAGCCAGAACATGAGGTCATTATACATTTCATTTTGATTGCTTTAATATTGCTTACAAATAAAGTGTGTGTGATTTGAATTTTTATAAATAGTATAAAATGGTTTGCTAACTATTTTTCTATGAAAAATATGCATCGGTGTTATTTTGTCTCTATTTTTCCGAGACGTATCAAGGTGTATCAATCTGCCCCGGGGATGGGGCACATTGATACAAATTACTTTTTTTGATTTTTTTAACATTACATGCAAAAATAATATATAAAACAACGATTGAACATTTTTATAACAAACTACACATGTTTTGCTGACATCACATGGAAAAATAACTTGAAATTTCTGCTTTCTAGACACCAAAAAATTTTTTAGAAAAAAGTTGTATCAATGTACCCCAGTTCCCCCTACATACCAAGTTTCATTCAAATCGGTTCATAAATACGTTAGTTATAGCATGACAAAGATCTGATCGTTTCAAAATGTCAGCCGTAAGAAAAATTCAAAGTGCTATAACTCAATATTTTTTTAAGATATAGACAAAGTAAAAAGTGTTCTGGATATGGTGTTTTAAGATCTAACACATAAAATAAAAATAATTTTCAGTTTTTAATTTTTTCGCATTTAATTTTAAATTTTAAATTTAAAAAAAAAATTTAAATGTCCGCCATTTTTAAACAAGATGGCGGATGATGCTGGCTAACGAACTCGGTCGAGACATTTGTATGAACTATGTACATACCAAGTTTCATTCGAATCCGTTCATAAATACGTTAGTTATAGCATGACAAAAATCAGATTGTTTCAAAATGTCAGCCTTAAGAAAAATTCAAAGTGCTATAACGCAATCATTTTTAGCACTTTCCAACAAAGTTGAAAAGTGCTTATGCATTCGGTTTGTCTGGCCGTCTGGCCGTCTGTCCGTCTGTCCGTCTGTCCGCGCTCTAACTCCCGTAAATATACTCGGATTGCTATGAAATTTTTATACGTTATTGAGGTTTACCCTAGCACGAACCCTATTGAAAATGAAGTATCTACCATGATTAGTTTATCTACAGAGAGAATCAAAATTTTCACATTACATTACGGCCTATGGGGAAAAATCGCTAATATACTCAGATTGCCATGAAATTTTAGGACGTTATTGACGTTTACCCTGGCACAAGTCCTATTGAAAATGAAGTTTCTACCATGATTAGTTTATCTACAGGGCGAATCAAAAGTTTCCCATTACATTACGGCCTATGGGGAAAAATCGTTAATATACTCGGATTGCAATGAAATTTTAGGACGTTATTGAGGTTTACCCTAGCACGAACCCTACTGAAAATGAAGTATCTACCGTGATTAGTTTATCTACAGAGAGATTCAAAAGTTTCCCATTACATTACGGCCTATGGGGAAAAATCGTTAATATACTCAGATTGCCATGAAATTTTAGGATGTTATTGACTTTTACCCTAGCACAAGTCCTATCGAAAATTTAGTTTCTACCATGATTAGTTTATCTACAGGGCGAATCAAAATTTTCCTATTACATTACGGCCTATGGGGAAAAATCGTTTCAAAGGAATTTTAAGGATGTTATACCCTGTCAAAGGTATCAAAATATGCATTCTATAAAATATAAGGTGCAAATGTAGCTATTATTCATTTACAGGTCCACACAAAAGAATTCCATTAGATATAATGGTAAAAGGGGGAATTGTGTGTGACATTTTAAAAATATATTGAGCTTTTTCATATATAATAAAACTGATATATGTCACTGAAGCTTAATATAAGTTATACGCTACTGTCTTGCATAATATGAAGTACATAGCATTTACAGGGCCATACAAAAGATTTCAAATAGTATATTCTTTCGGAAGTACCGTATATGTGTCCGATGATGGCTGATGGAGGGATGAAATGCATTTTAATTATGATATTAGCGTTTGTATTTCGCTAAATATATGCGCATTACATGGTGTGTATAACTGTTATAGTTGATATACAGGGCTACCCAAAAGAGCTCACCAACGTCACTGAATATGAGCGTAAATTATTTAAACGTGGTTCTTAAATAAGCTATGCATTTTTACGCTGAGCTGCATTCAATTTACTGAGAAATGTTTGCAGAATATAGATAAAGGGATATACAGGGCCACGCAACGAATTCGGTACATGGACGCCTATGAATGATAATTTATGAGAATGTGATTTCAGTTGTTTTAAAAGTGTTTTAGTTTACAATAAATTTTAGCCTAATGCTGACGTGTAATAAATTTATAATGTAAACTACAGGGCTGAACAAAAGTATTCAAGTATGTTTCCATCTAATAGTATGAATTGCTGAAAAAGAAATTTCAAGCTACTAGGTATTTTCTTGCTGAGCTAAATTTTCCCATTATATGAACTGACATATGAAATACAGGGCTGTTCTAATGTACTGGAATACATATTTGGGTATATTTGGCTATACACTATTATTTCCCTAAATAACAAAGTTTTGTTAAAGATTTCATTAAGTGTTGGAAAGTGCTTCATAATCTATGCTTAATGCATGATTTTTCTTACTTGTTTAAGATATAAACAAAATAAAAAGTGTTCTGGAATCGTTGTTTTAAGTTCTAACACATAAAAGAAAAATATTTTCTAACTTTTAATTTCTTCGCATTTAATTTAAAATTTAAAAATTTTTTGCAAATTTTGAATGGCCGCCTTTTTGAAACAAGATGGCCGATCATTCTGGCCAAGAACTCGGTCGAGATATTTGTATGTACTATGTACATACCAAGTTTCATTCAAATCGGTTCATAAATACGTTAGTTATCGCATGACAAAAATCAGATATATATATATATATATATATATATATATGTCAACATTTGAACGGAGGGTGGTTTTGGGGTCTAGGGGTCATGATCGGTGAAAATATTCCAAAATTTTCTGGAAGTGCTTTCCTCCGGACGGCTGCAATAGGTAGCTTTTTACTTTTTGTAATGAAACCTACCTAATAAGTACGACCGTATCTAAAACATTCTTTACGCGTTTCTCGTACCATTAAAATATTTTTTTCATAAAACATTTTATTTGAAAAAATATTTGTTATAAAACAAAACTACACTGTAACAATTTTCAGAAGCTTTTTGCAATAGAAAACAAACATTTATCCAAATTTATTAGTAATTCTAAATTTATCATTAGATTGAGCATAAAGTTCTGGAAAATTAGTTAAAGTTGCGTTGTTGTACGCAAATTAGCAAAAAAAATCAACTAGGACTATTTTTCAAAGTAGAGATTATCATAGTCCACGAATTTCTGCCATCGTTTTGCAAAATTCTGGATTTGCTGGAAGTACTATGGGCGGCTTCTTGGAATCAAAAAACTCTTCACATGCTTCTTTAACTTCATTTAAGTATTCAAATCGACGATCCTTAAAAAAAAATGTTGCATTGATCGAAAGAGGCCATGAATGGATGGAGATCCGTCTGGTCCAAAATTCTTGAACTCCATTAGATATACCAATAGTATTCTTATTTACGATACAAATTCTGGTAACTATTAGATTAGAAATTTCCTAGAACTTTTTGATTAACCTAATAGACCGGGAAGCGGCAACACAGACAATCACCACATCGAGTTCATGGATAAAAATCTAGGATTAGTTAAATCTTAATTCGAATATTAAAACGCAATCGGTCTATAAAATCATATCGGTGGAAAACACCTAAAAACCTGATTTTAGAAATTGATTCGTAGGGTTTACCATTGTGCTTTCCTTCATCGACAAGTATGAAAACACGGAAGATTGGAAGTAGGAAAACATAATGATAAACCTATGAATCAATCGCTAAAATCGAGTTTTTTACATGTTTTCAAGCAAGATATGACTTGGCAGACCAATTATATTTTAATATGTGAATCAAGATTTCACTGATCCTAGATTTCCATCCATGAATTCGATGAGGTAATCGTCTATGCGGCCGCCTCCCAGTCTATAATACTTTCTCCATAATTCGGAAAACCATAACCAAATTTTAAGAAATCGTTATAAATAGAATCAAACCGAAACTAAATTTTGAGAATTATGCATTTCCCAAAATTACGAGCAGGAAAGTGGTTTATTTTATTTCAAAAATATTTTCGGTAATCGTGAAAGCCTTCTGTTTTCCTGAAACTTCTGTTTGTTTTTAAAGATAAGGAATGCAGATGCAGGTTTCCAAACTATTCATTAACTGTGATGTTACATTAAATTTTTGAAACTTTTCCTGCTATATCCGAAAACTTTTCTCCGAGTTTCTAAAACGTACGATTTTTGTAGAGCTTGTTTGTGATACCTTTTCTTTTCCTTTCTTTTTTACATTTTGAAGAATTTAATGTTTTATCAAAAGTAACTATATTTTATGTAATTACGTTAAGTTAAATAAAGTACAGTTACGTTCCGTTGCAATTTAACAATTTTGAATGATCATGAATTTGTGAAAATTGTAAAGAAATAACAAATATATGGTGCACACGAATGTACAAAAATTATAATAATTTTCGATAATTGCATAAATGGCACTTTTTGTAAGCCTTATTGCAGTTTTAACACCGATATATTATATACTGAGAGAAAAATTTATTCTAAATCAGAGTTACGTAAATTAATGACTCTGATTTTAGGAGATTTAAAATAGTGTATCTCCTAAAGCTAGAATCGTTAATTCACTGTATACTAACTTTAAATACAGCGTGTTCCAAAGCGAATGAGATGTAAATTTCAAGCTGGGCGAAAAATGCCCGGACCAGGATCTCTTGGCTGAAGTCACCATTGCTATACCACCTGAGCTTTTCCGAACGAATCTGGGGGACTAATTCACCCAGCTATCCTACAACGGTCACAGCCTTTGGTCTGATATATGAATCAGCTCAATAGAATATATCGCAGGTAATGGAACTCCAGAAAACACTGAATCAGATGTCAGACTAGATGCTATAATCAATGAGGTTATTGGGTGAATTAAATTCACCAAATTCGTTCGAGATAGCGCAAATGGTAGATCTTTGTTGGGTTGAGCCAAGAGATTCTTGATTCAATTCCTAGTCCGTACAAATTTCGACCAATTGGAAATTTACATCTCATATAATTTTTTATCAATTATAAAAATTGTGTTTAAATTAATCCATTGTTTAAATTAATCCAAATAAAATAAGAAAAAGTAACGTGCGTCACATGAAAAACTGAATGATGGCGTTTCTGTTCAATGTACCATGGACGGTACAATATTGGTATATCATTTTTTATTTATCTTGAAAATGACCCAATAATGAATTGAAACATATGTCAACAGGTAAATAAAGCTTTTTTTTTTTTTTTTTTTTTTTTTTTTTTTTTTTTTTTATATATAAAATCTTTTTTACACCTCGTTAGCAGTTAGAAAGAATGTATTAATACAAGATGCTATTTTGTTACATATTTAATACAGTGAAAAATTATGTAACTAGCTTTTCCTAGAGTTACATGATCTGCGATTTGTTTTGTTTAGCTAATTCAGATATCAGACCATATACTATGATCAATCAGATTAGAAGGTTGAATTTGGTTTTCCAGATTTGTCAGATATAGCTCAGATGGTAGCGCATGGGTTCAGCCAAGAGATTCCCCTTTCGAATCCTGGTACGGACATCTTCGGCCAGCATCTTTATATTTCACATCATTTATTTCCCAATTAAAGTAATTTTGCCCTAATCTAGTTGTTTAAAAACAAACTTTGTTGATAAGTGAATCGCTAGCGACCGCCGTTCAACCAGCTAAAATGAAATATGAGATATAGGTTGGTATTGGTATGCTATCGAAATTGTAGCGAGCAAGAACAATGAAGATAACACTTTTATGGTTAAAAGTTTTTGAATTTTTCAAGTGGTAGTACCCACTTTTATGTTTACCAAAATGCATTTCATTACAAACAGCCAACAGCAAGATAGACGAGAAGTAAACAGAAAGTTTTACTGGGATTACAAATCTTCCAAGCTGCTTTTTAAATGTTTTCCACAAACGATGATTTGTGCATAGTGTTCTATAATTAATGCTAGTATGCATCTTCTCCCTGTTCCTATTAATTGTTTACAGTGCTGTTCTACGTTGGTGTTTTGCGTGTTACATGCGCCTTTCAAACGCCTTTTATGAAGTTTTTTTTTTTTTTTTTTTTTTTTTTTTTTTTTTTTTCTCTCTCCAATGTGCTATTGGGGAAAAAAAGCTTTAATTTTTTACTTCAGGATTGGTAAAAATGGATTTTGCCATTCGAAAACTTTGTAAATTTTATCTGTAACCGTAACGATGCAGGATTCCTTTTTCTTGCTTACTACAATCTCGATTTCAAAATTTTTTAAATAATTAAATGCCACATTTCATTTCGGTTGGTTGAGTGGAGTGGCCGCTAGAGATTCGTATATCGGCAAAATTTCTGTATGATGACTTTGTAGATTGTATGAAAAATTTTTAAGAGTATAACTATAAAATTAAAAAATGCATTAAAATTAATATTTTAAGAGTATCAAAAAATATAAAGCTGTCTAATTTATTTTTAAAAAATACAAATTTAGTAGCATACATGATGAATGTAAAGCATAAAAAAATGTAGTCATAAAAAAGAAAGAACTGTAGTAAAATTTAAATATGCATATTTACAGAAAGAACGCTATGTACACGCTTCTAGCACTGTATCTAATCTTAAGCAAGAAATATTTTTACTGTACCTCTTTAAAATCGGCAAAAAGTTTAATGCAAGCGCCATTGAAATAACCTCCTTTTGTAGTGTATCTCTTTATCATGAATAGATGTTTCCTATTACTTTGCAAGCGAATACTGTATACATACACGTAGTTGAAACCTTATGCATGAATTTTTACAACAAGCATTTCATGCATTTTTATGGTATTATTGTTTAGAATATTTAGAGTCAAGTAAAAATGAAAGCCTTTAATCACACTTATCTGTAATTTAAAATTTCAGATTTTCTGGATAATTGTTGTTAAAAATTCATTTTTTTCGGTGTAAAAGCATTGTATTTGTTATAATACATAAAATTTGTAACCTTTTTGCACAAAAAGGAAAAATAAAATTAACATATCTAAGAAGTAAATAACTTTGAACTCCACTCGAAAAGCAAAACTGTACCGCAAAAACAATCATTTAACCATAAAAACAAAAATATTTACATTTTTCTTAAATATTTTTAAGAATTAGCAGATGCATGATACACATCTTTTTATTTTTTACACTGCAGTTTTTTTTTTAATTTTATTAATATATTCATATATATATTATTCAGAAATGACAAACTTCCACCTCTGTTGCGTGGTTTTTTATAAAGTGATAAAGAAGATTTTTAAAAATCATACAAAAGATAGATCAGAGTTAATAAAATAATTTAAAAATCTTTTTTAATTATTTTAAAAAATCTTTTCAATGACGCTTAATCCGAGAACTTCACACTAGTACAAATTAGCACAGGACAAATTTTCAAATGACGGCGTCTTTTAAAAACACGCTCTCATTAATTTTAAATTTCCGTTAAGAAAAAGAATTTTTTTTATAAAAACAAATATTGCAGTTTGATTCCTCATTATTTTTTTATAAGAATCATGCGTTATATTTCCTTATCACTACATTGCCAACAAAATTATACGTAGTTGAATTGTTGCTTTTGCTACTACTGTTATTATTAGTTGTTGTTGTTTTCTTACATTTGTAATTTCTTCCAAAACGAAAAAAAATACTGGTCCGTCTCTTCTTATATATATATATGTATAAAAAAATCATATATGTAAATAAATCTTTTTTTTTTTTTTTTTTTTTTTTTTTTTTTTAATAAAACGTCAAATACTGTCAGCATTAAGTCTAAAACTGACAATTTTAAGCTTCTCATGTCATAACATATCAAATAAACAATGATTAAAGGCAATTATGATAACTAAGAAACAAATAGCAATTCAATAAAAAGACACAAAAAACTTAAACATGTTAAACAATTCATCAAGTTAAAATTAATAAATAAACAAATAATAAAGCAAAATAAAAAATGAAACGGTAATCAGATCGACTCCATGCATCATGGACATAATGTGCTGGAGATGTTAGTTAACAGAAGTTAGCAAACGATGTGTAGGAGAAATATATATCTATGTTTATATAAAAATAGATATGTATATTACATATGAATTTATACAGACTCTTCGGGCACAAGAAAATAGGGTGGGTACTCAAACGTCTCCTAGTCTATGCAATAAGTAATTAAGCAGCCAAATAAGGAACCAAAAAAATAACAATAAAAATCCGTTTTGAGCTTCCATTAACGCCATCGTCCTATCCTCTGACCTTCGATTTAAATCTGCGTAGTGACTTCACGCACTGAATGTTTAAGATAATTTTTCGCCTCAAAATTAAAAACTTCCATTATGCGGTATTTTCGTCGAGCAAGTAATTGGAAATCCCCCAACCAGTGAAATTTATCAATCTCATTCATCGTTTATTTATGAGCTGACCAAGTTACTCGCAGGGGCGGCCGATTTACACTTAGAGCGCCCTGATGGATAGCCCTCGTTAGCAAACAGTGAGCCCCACTTCATGCCTCCATCATTAACTCGTGACACTTAACGCTATTCGATACAGGAGATAAATTTGTTTTAACTGCTAACACGCTGTAGACGTGAATTTTCTATGTAACAACCGTCGGATGTGCCAGCTCGCTAACGGGGAGAGATTCTAAATAGATTTCTCTCCATAGACAAGCCTTGGTAATTGTTTTCTTCCGCTTGATGAGTTGAATTTCAAACATTTTCCACGATGCATAACTGACAAAGTTTTTATGTACATGCATGCGCTGGATCAATCAAAACTATTTATCAAAATCTGATATTTAACATTAAACATAAGCGAGAATTTTACTCAATTTTTATTTTAAAATGTTTTAGACCAGAATTTTTATTTAAAACTGTTTAACTTTATAGTTATCATATCTGAGTGCTGTATATTTTATTTACTTTATAAATAGATTTTTGTTTCTAATCGAAGTATTTTCATTTACATGCACACGCTGGATCAGTCAAAACTATCTATCAAAATTTTATGTTTAACATAAAGCATACCAGAAATTTTACTCAATTTTTATTTTAAAATGAAACAATGAAATTTTTATTTGAAAATGAACAAGAATTTTTATTTGAAATTATTTAACTTTATAGTTATCATATCTGCGTGATGTATATTTTACTTATTTAATAAATAGATTTTTGCTTCGAATCGAAATATATTCATTTACTACCGGTATCGATAGCTTGAATAAAGCATATTTAGCAGAAAGTTTATAATAATTTATTTAGAAAGATGTATTTAAATAAGAAAAAAATCCTCGCTTAAAAATAGATGTAAGGTTACATGGGGCAAGTGGGCCATGATTTTATAGTGTGACTCTAGAGATTCTGACCATTCAGCTTCCAAAAGCTAAAGTTTAATTTAATTAACGTCCGAATCTTTGTAAATGTGTACAGTTAGGTCCACTCTTGCAGACAAATATTTTTAAAACTATATTTTAATGTCTAAAAATAAAAATAAAAATATTTGTAGTTCATTTCTCTTTTTTCATAAGTCTAGTTGCCCCATAAAAATGGGACAACTGGACCAAACGAGTCTATGTTCCGTACATTTTTTTAAAATAATATTAGGTAATAGATCCTATTTTAAAAAGTATAAATAACTTTTAAAAAATTAAACCAGGTAGATCATATAAATTATATATCGACTAAAGAGCGTTGTAAGGGAAACCATTGCTATCAAGGTGTCAAAAAAAAGCGGCAAATATAAAATTATTACATTCATTTATACAAAAAACAGAAGAATTAAGTAAGTACATATGTACTTTAGTATAAGTAATAAGTATAAAAGTTACAATTATATTTTAGGACAAAAATATACATGATAAATCTATGAATAAACGAATACGTAAGTACTTAAAGTATCTTATTATTCTTTCTACTTACATCAATAAATGTTCGATGTAAGTCCGGTGTATTCGCCAAAAGATGTCAACGGACTGTGAAACTCCAAAGACGAAATATTTTAAACACTAAATGTTAGGCTATAATTGTAACACAATCAAACTGATTGGTAAAGTTAACATACGATTTGAATAATTTCCAACTGAGCGAAAAATTGCCCAGGCCGGGAATCGAACCCGGATACTTGGCTTACAAGGCCAATGCTTTACCTGTTCAGCTAACCTGGCGATAACCGGCTGGGATTTTTCGCTCAGATGCTCAGATTTGCTCTGAGCGAAAAATCCCAGCCGGTTATCGCCAGGTTAGCTGAACAGGTAAAGCATTGGCCTTGTAAGCCAAGTATCCGGGTTCGATTCCCGGCCTGGGCAATTTTTCGCTCAGTTGGAAATTATTCAAAACTAAATTTTAGGCTATCTTTTTAGGAGTAAGGTACCTGCAATATCAAATAAGGACAGTTAAGGTTTCAGGTTACAATAACGTTTGTTATAGCTATTTCTGTGAAGTCTTATAGTGTAAGTTACATACTCAGATTTTTGGCTATGAATAGTTTTGAACGGGAAAATGTTACTTATTTTATTGGTGATATCTAATTTTAATTTTAAGGCCAATCAAACATTTAGAAAAAACATTGGCGTACAAGCAAGCAATGCTTGTTATTATTAGTGATGTGACTTTCACTACAAAACTTCATGAAATTATCAGGGCCACCAGGGCCAAAAAATTCACTGGTTAGTCGTTCAGTCCGTCCGTTTGTCTGCCAGTCCTTTTATAACAGAGCAAAAACTACCCAACCGAATCGTTTGAAATTTAAAATATATAATCGTTATGTAATTTTTTGAGTTATTTCAAATTTTATGAAAATCGGATGTATAGTTCAATTACAGGGACAATCAAAAGTTCAATCAGCTCTGTTATATTACGGTCAATTGAAAAAAATTATTTCAAGTGCATTTTAGTGATGATACATTCTTTCGAATGTATAAAATGATATGCATATATGAAGCATATACTAAAATATACATTCTGTATAATCTGTGGTGTAAAGAATATTTGTTTTTAATTTACAGGGCCACACAAAAATGTTCCATTCCATAATGGCTTGGGGAGGGGGGTGGAAACATTGTTTGGTGCGTGTTTTAATTACATTAAACTTTTTTTCATTTTATAAAATTGATATACGTTGCTAAGGTTTGCTACAAACTAATTCCTGTATAATGGAAAGCAGATAGTATTTACAGGGACATACAAAAGATTTCAGTTACAATACTGTATACTTTAACTATTACACCATGAACTAGGTATTTTTTAACATCGTTATAGAACGAACGCACCTCATTTGCTAACTTTGGTATGGAATTTCGGACTTGTTATTTTATTTTAAGTCTACATTGGTTTTTAATTGCACATAATGTCTTGTAATATTATTTATCAATTTCTTGATTTTAAAAATATTTTCGACAATATCCGAGCAATAGGATCTTAAAAATCAAGTTTTTTTTTTTCTTTTTAATCTTTTTTAGCAATTTTTAGAGTTCCGTTCATCTGGCGAAACCCTATTTGTTTTTGACATCTGTCTGTCCGTCACAGAGTCCGTACAGAAAAATTGTATAAGTCAGAGACTTCAAATTTTGCGTACTTACAGTTAAATGCCTCATGTCACACGAAAAATCATAAAATTTTGTAAAAGTCCGTTACTTTAATTAAATTTACTTTTTCAGTGTTATCCGTTCATTTTTGCAATTTAAAAAAGAAGTTTAATTTGAAAGTTTTACGTGTAGACATCATGGCTTGGCGGGAAAGTTCTCATTAGTAAACAGAAGGTCCTTCGTTCGATGCGAGGACTTGAAATTTTCATCCTAAGATGGATTAGATAAGAAGAAGTTTCGTATTTCGGCCAGTTTAAAGGTTTATATTATTAGGTTTCGTTCATCTGATATTCATAATATTTTTTGAAATTCAATTTTTTTCCTATTTAAAAAATTTTGCGATTTATTAATGATTCAGCATTTTAAATTTAATTTTAAACAATTTTTTTCACTTTTAGAAATTTTAAATTTCATTTATATCTCCACAATTTTTTTTTTTAATTTCGGATTTAAAAAAATGGGATTTTATTTAAATGATTTGATTTGAACATTTTTAATTTGATTAAAACAGATAGCTTCCTTTTATATTTAATGGTGCTACTATCTGTGTAGGAATGTAATAGTTATAAATTAAAAATTTGGATTTATTAGATTAATTTTATTGATTATAAGTGATTATCATACATACTTTTAAGTACTATGTATCTTAAATTAAATAAGAAAGAAGTTTATGTTTTTGAAATGAAAGGAATTCAATAATAATGCTGGCGATAGAAACAACAGTTGGCGATTAATCACCTGAATCAACTAATATAAAACAGCTAAACATTGTTTGTTTTAACATTAACCCATTTAAAATGTGTTCAGTCCTTGACAGTATCCAGTGTGACACCCTGGGTATGCTTGTTTATACATTTTTACATATTTTATCCTTTACAGATGAACTTAAAGAAGTTCTACTACAAGAAGCTGAAGCTCGAAGACGAGCCGAGAGAGAATATCAAGCAATAAGAGGTATTTATTTATTAGCAGTCTCTGTTTTTATAATGTTTATTCACAATTTTTATTTTATAGCATTAATTTGTATTTATTTATTAACAACCATATTATTATAATTTTTATTTTGAAATGTATATTTTGCCAGTCTAGTGTGTTAATAAAATCTGCAGATGAGAGTAGTAGGAAAACGAGAGTACGGGCTCAGGAGCAGGCGGCACTGCGGCACCGTGCCGCCTGCTCCTCCGGCTGTCCCGCCTGCTCCTCCGGCTGCCCGCTGTCCCGCCTGCTCCTCCGGCTGCCCCACCTGCGGTCCCTCCTGCTCCCACCATCTCACCGCCGCCCTCCTGCGCCCCCTAGTGGAAAAAAGGAACATTCTATTCTAACAGGAGAGGTGAACAACCTTCCCTAATTAAAAATATTATCAATCACATCTCAACTCAGACAATACCTCTCTTTAACTGACATTTCCTCTCCTAAACGACCAATACATTCCAATTCAATATCATATAAATGAAAATATTTATTCAAACACAATTCCTCTATTCTTTCATTAAAAAGTATAGTAAATTTGTTAATATTATTTAATTTTGTTTTAAAATTCACTAATATCATTTCTAAAATTGATTTTAGAAATTAAAAATATAATTGTTTAAATTTTACACATGAAAAGTAAATATTTTTTCTTTCTTTCATTAAAAATATTATTAATTAGCTAACATCATTTCTAAAACTGATTTTAGATATTTAAAATAGAATTGTTTAAATTTTACGCATGAAAAGTAAATATTTTTTCTTTCTTTCATTAAAAATATTATTAATTAGCTAACAGCATTTCTAAAGTTGATTTTAGAAAAATAGAATTGTTTCAATTCTACACACGAAAAGTTCATCTCATAAATGAAAATATTATATATTTAATCTGTGTATTTTTTCTCAAACGAATGTTGCTCAATCACATCTTCGCAAAAAAGAAAAAAAAAAAAAAATCTCCCCCACTGCCAAGAGGCGAAGGATGTTCTTTCCCCCCCACGCAAACATCTGCTTCCGTGGGGTGATGAAAAAGAGGTCATTCACTTATTACGTCACCTCGGTTCATATATCCGGGTATGTGGCGAATTTTGGTTTGTGTTACGGAAAGAAAACATATCTAGAATTTATTCTGCTTTCGTCTCGGTAGCATAAAGACTTGCTTCTTTTTTCTGTTGAGTGAAGAGATCTACGCTTATATTACGCAAAATGTCATCTCAATTGCACACCCAATCAGAGGTAAACTTTATTTTATATTTTTTCTACGTTTTCTTAAAAAGCTCTGTAACCATTTTTTTAAATGAAATTGAAAATAATTAGATATCTTAATTTATTTTTATTTATTTTTTTAGGATGATATATTTTTCGATTTTGGAATATCCCCTTCCGAATTACATGAAATTTGCAATAAAATTGAACAGGAGGATTCTTCATCGTCTGCGCCATCTAAAAGAGTGAATGTAGAGGACTCTTCGGTAAGAGTTTTTCTTTAATATCTATATAGAAAACTAATTTGAAATTTTCTTTTAGTTACAATTTGTTGAAATAATTTTTTTTTTTTGTTCTTTTTAATGTTTTTCAGGATTCTACCACCCCACTTTCTAAGAAAAGGAAATTAGGAGATTCGGAAGGTGTTGCTGGCCCCAGTGGATCAAATCTCATCAAAAACGACAAACATTTAGTAAGTTTTTTTTTTTTTTTTAATAGAAAAAGGAGTTTGAAAAAATTTCTTTTTAATTTGTAAAAATAGTGTTTTTTATGTGTTTTTTTTCTTTTATCTATTTTTAGAGTTGCCCACTTTGTGTATGTCAATTCGCACAAAAACGTCATCTTTTAAGACACATCAGATGGCACGACAACGAGACATCTGATGAGGAACATCCTGAAGTTAGTAAAGAAGATGGAAATACCCAAAGTCGTAGCGAAGTGATGCAAGCTTCATCTCATGTAAGTATTTTTTCAAAACCTATCTCTCTTTGGTGAGATTAGCTGGGGATAGTATTAGGAGAAGTTTATTCTGCTAGTACTGTTTTCTATTTCGAAGTTTACATCGAGGTATGACTGACCCAACAGTACTCTCGAGACACTTCAGCGCGTTAAGCCTAACTCACCTGAATTTCTCTCTGTTAGGTAGGAAATTTTTAGGGACACTCAAATTAGATTTTAAGTATTAAAAACAAGTACAAAAATTCTAAATTGTTAGTTAAAAAGTACACTACAAATGAATTTAAAAATAATCACATTAAAAAAATCAATATTCAAAAACACTTTTATTTCTAAATTAAAGAAAAAAAAATCTAAAAATCAATTTAAAAAATATATTATCTATTTAAATATTCAAAAGCACTTTTATTTCTTGCAGAACTGTTCCATATACAATTAATTTAAAAAATAATCATGTTAAAAATACTCAATACTCAAAATCACTTTTATTCTTTCCAGGAATGTTCCATCTGCAACAAAACCTTTAACCATCGAGGTGTTTTAAACCGTCACATGAAGACTCACAAAAGTGAAAAATCGTTTAAATGTGAACAATGTAACAAATCATTCAGTAGAAAAGATGATTTGAATCGACATCTGAAAACACACACGAGTGAAAAACAGTTCAAGTGTAAAATCTGCAACGACTCCTTTAGCAGAAAAGATAATTTAAACCAACATCTAAAGATTCACAACAATGAAAAATCGTTTTCTTGTGAAGACTGCAAAATTACATTTACGCGTAAAGCCAATCTTAGAAGACATCAAGAACAACACACCAATTCATCTGCTTCTCATGAATGTGAAGTTTGTTCTAAATCATTTTGGCGAAAAAGTAATCTCCTTCAGCATCAACGTACGCACCACACAACGAAAAAAACAGTCCCCCCACAGAAAGCAAAACCTGTTAACACAAAAAAAAGATCCACTGAAAAAGCATTAAATACATTTGAGAAAATTACGATTCCAGCTACAGAAGAAAACGCTCATGACATTGACATTTTCAATAGCCAGATTATAGAAGAAATCCAAAACCATATATTGAATTCTCTAAATACTTTGAAATCCCTTAAATGGCATCTTATCCACACCATCAAGTTTACTCGATTTAATGAAGATGAGGAAGTTGAATCAATGTTAGGTTATTTTAGGTCTGATCCCTGCCCTGAACATATTGAAGAAACAGTCAGAAACCACATCATCGAAAATTTAGAAAAAATTAAGACTCATTTTGAAGAATTTGTTCAACTCGGGTCGGGCTGGGTGCTAGAAAAAATAATGCATACAGATCTATACATAGCTCATTACAAGCCACTAACTGGAAGCAGTTATATTGAAACCCCTGAAAAATTAAAAAGAAAAGAAGCACTTATTAATATTCAAAATTTTACTGATAATAAATGTCTTATTTGGTGCCTACTAGCTCACAAAAAGAAAATAGACAAAAATGCAGAACGTGTTTCCAACTACACACCTTTCGAACATGAAATAATCATTGATGATATTCCTGTGTAGGCAAAGTTTTCTGAAGTTTTGGAAGATGTCAGCTAGAAGAAGGACGTCACATTTAACATATAAATCGTGATATTCACCGAGATTTTGAATGTTAAAAGTTTCCCAAACATTTTGAGCATGTTCATAATCTTCTATGGAAATGGGTTCATCTGTTAAATCGTTATGAAATGATGAAGGTGGTGGGAGTTGTGTTTCATCAAATTTTTGGAAGTCTGTAAAATAGCTATATGGGTATATCCCTTTTCGAGTAAGGAGTGAGAGGTCTGTATCTTTAGGGAAATTAGCTTTAAGGAGGTGAAAGTCTGTTGGTTGCAGATTAGCTGTTAATTTTTCAAGAGATGTAGGTAAAAATTGGAAGGAGTCGAGAAATCTAAGTTTTATGGGACAGTCTTGTTTTTTGATAGTAAATGATATGTATTTTTCCATTGTATTTGCGATGACATCTATACCGTAACTTTTAAATTTTCCTAATTCCGTCATCAGATGGTGACCGTCGTAATGTTTTAGATTGTGAAAAATAACTGGGATGACTTTAGGTTGTTTATATTGTAGATTGCAGTTCATATGGGCAGCACCACGGTATGCACCTGTTATATGATCATGTTCTCGGCATCGCTTGTTGCCTAAGGGCTGATCGCAGATGCAACACACAGTCGCTTCTCTAAAGGCTTTTTCTTGTTCTTTGGATGGTTTCAGAGGTTTGATGGTGATTAATGTTTCGGCTAACTCATCTCTTTCTTGAAAAATATTCTTCAAAAAATCTGATACGGCATCTTCTCCCCGATACGTTTTCATCTTCTTATGTGTTTTCCCATCTTGATCAATTATTATGTAGGCATAGCCGCAAGGGATATGTTTTTGTGTGGGGATAGTGTAAGAAGTGCTAGGATTAGGTTCTGTAGTGTGAATTGGGACGACAAGACTTTCAAAATCAGCTATTATGATGTAAGGTGTTAAGTGTTGGAAATGATATCCGTTAAATTTTAAAATATTTTTCTCTGGATCAGGCATTTTGATGTGTTGAGGAGCGTGTTCTGAGCAATATGGAAGGTGATTGTCTAGAAGTGTCTGAGTCATAAAGCGATGGAGACATCGATAACAAAAATAGACTTCTCCGTTATGATTTGTGAGATGTGAAAAGAGTCTTGACATATTTTTTATGTATATATAGTGGGTGTTCTTATCTTCATCCCCAATTAATAATAAATTAATCGCTTCTTGATGGGTTCGATTTGAGATGTGAAGCATTCCGAATTCATCTTCTTCCTCGTCATATGAATATACATTAATTCTTAAATTGTTTTTTTCTTCAACATCTTTAATTTTATGGTAAGGGACAGGACAAGGAATATCATCAATGATTATTTCATGTTCGAAAGGTGTGTAGTTGGAAACACGTTCTGCATTTTTGTCTATTTTCTTTTTGTGAGCTAGTAGGCACCAAATAAGACATTTATTATCAGTAAAATTTTGAATATTAATAAGTGCTTCTTTTCTTTTTAATTTTTCAGGGGTTTCAATATAACTGCTTCCAGTTAGTGGCTTGTAATGAGCTATGTATAGATCTGTATGCATTATTTTTTCTAGCACCCAGCCCGACCCGAGTTGAACAAATTCTTCAAAATGAGTCTTAATTTTTTCTAAATTTTCGATGATGTGGTTTCTGACTGTTTCTTCAATATGTTCAGGGCAGGGATCAGACCTAAAATAACCTAACATTGATTCAACTTCCTCATCTTCATTAAATCGAGTAAACTTGATGGTGTGGATAAGATGCCATTTAAGGGATTTCAAAGTATTTAGAGAATTCAATATATGGTTTTGGATTTCTTCTATAATCTGGCTATTGAAAATGTCAATGTCATGAGCGTTTTCTTCTGTAGCTGGAATCGTAATTTTCTCAAATGTATTTAATGCTTTTTCAGTGGATCTTTTTTTTGTGTTAACAGGTTTTGCTTTCTGTGGGGGGACTGTTTTTTTCGTTGTGTGGTGCGTACGTTGATGCTGAAGGAGATTACTTTTTCGCCAAAATGATTTAGAACAAACTTCACATTCATGAGAAGCAGATGAATTGGTGTGTTGTTCTTGATGTCTTCTAAGATTGGCTTTACGCGTAAATGTAATTTTGCAGTCTTCACAAGAAAACGATTTTTCATTGTTGTGAATCTTTAGATGTTGGTTTAAATTATCTTTTCTGCTAAAGGAGTCGTTGCAGATTTTACACTTGAACTGTTTTTCACTCGTGTGTGTTTTCAGATGTCGATTCAAATCATCTTTTCTACTGAATGATTTGTTACATTGTTCACATTTAAACGATTTTTCACTTTTGTGAGTCTTCATGTGACGGTTTAAAACACCTCGATGGTTAAAGGTTTTGTTGCAGATGGAACATTCCTGGAAAGAATAAAAGTGATTTTGAGTATTGAGTATTTTTAACATGATTATTTTTTAAATTAATTGTATATGGAACAGTTCTGCAAGAAATAAAAGTGCTTTTGAATATTTAAATAGATAATATATTTTTTAAATTGATTTTTAGATTTTTTTTTCTTTAATTTAGAAATAAAAGTGTTTTTGAATATTGATTTTTTTAATGTGATTATTTTTAAATTCATTTGTAGTGTACTTTTTAACTAACAATTTAGAATTTTTGTACTTGTTTTTAATACTTAAAATCTAATTTGAGTGTCCCTAAAAATTTCCTACCTAACAGAGAGAAATTCAGGTGAGTTAGGCTTAACGCGCTGAAGTGTCTCGAGAGTACTGTTGGGTCAGTCATACCTCGATGTAAACTTCGAAATAGAAAACAGTACTAGCAGAATAAACTTCTCCTAATACTATCCCCAGCTAATCTCACCAAAGAGAGATAGGTTTTGAAAAAATACTTACATGAGATGAAGCTTGCATCACTTCGCTACGACTTTGGGTATTTCCATCTTCTTTACTAACTTCAGGATGTTCCTCATCAGATGTCTCGTTGTCGTGCCATCTGATGTGTCTTAAAAGATGACGTTTTTGTGCGAATTGACATACACAAAGTGGGCAACTCTAAAAATAGATAAAAGAAAAAAAACACATAAAAAACACTATTTTTACAAATTAAAAAGAAATTTTTTCAAACTCCTTTTTCTATTAAAAAAAAAAAAAAAACTTACTAAATGTTTGTCGTTTTTGATGAGATTTGATCCACTGGGGCCAGCAACACCTTCCGAATCTCCTAATTTCCTTTTCTTAGAAAGTGGGGTGGTAGAATCCTGAAAAACATTAAAAAGAACAAAAAAAAAAAATTATTTCAACAAATTGTAACTAAAAGAAAATTTCAAATTAGTTTTCTATATAGATATTAAAGAAAAACTCTTACCGAAGAGTCCTCTACATTCACTCTTTTAGATGGCGCAGACGATGAAGAATCCTCCTGTTCAATTTTATTGCAAATTTCATGTAATTCGGAAGGGGATATTCCAAAATCGAAAAATATATCATCCTAAAAAAATAAATAAAAATAAATTAAGATATCTAATTATTTTCAATTTCATTTAAAAAAATGGTTACAGAGCTTTTTAAGAAAACGTAGAAAAAATATAAAATAAAGTTTACCTCTGATTGGGTGTGCAATTGAGATGACATTTTGCGTAATATAAGCGTAGATCTCTTCACTCAACAGAAAAAAGAAGCAAGTCTTTATGCTACCGAGACGAAAGCAGAATAAATTCTAGATATGTTTTCTTTCCGTAACACAAACCAAAATTCGCCACATACCCGGATATATGAACCGAGGTGACGTAATAAGTGAATGACCTCTTTTTCATCACCCCACGGAAGCAGATGTTTGCGTGGGGGGGAAAGAACATCCTTCGCCTCTTGGCAGTGGGGGAGATTTTTTTTTTTTTTCTTTTTTGCGAAGATGTGATTGAGCAACATTCGTTTGAGAAAAAATACACAGATTAAATATATAATATTTTCATTTATGAGATGAACTTTTCGTGTGTAGAATTGAAACAATTCTATTTTTCTAAAATCAACTTTAGAAATGCTGTTAGCTAATTAATAATATTTTTAATGAAAGAAAGAAAAAATATTTACTTTTCATGCGTAAAATTTAAACAATTCTATTTTAAATATCTAAAATCAGTTTTAGAAATGATGTTAGCTAATTAATAATATTTTTAATGAAAGAAAGAAAAAATATTTACTTTTCATGTGTAAAATTTAAACAATTATATTTTTAATTTCTAAAATCAATTTTAGAAATGATATTAGTGAATTTTAAAACAAAATTAAATAATATTAACAAATTTACTATACTTTTTAATGAAAGAATAGAGGAATTGTGTTTGAATAAATATTTTCATTTATATGATATTGAATTGGAATGTATTGGTCGTTTAGGAGAGGAAATGTCAGTTAAAGAGAGGTATTGTCTGAGTTGAGATGTGATTGATAATATTTTTAATTAGGGAAGGTTGTTCACCTCTCCTGTTAGAATAGAATGTTCCTTTTTTCCACTAGGGGGCGCAGGAGGGCGGCGGTGAGATGGTGGGAGCAGGAGGGACCGCAGGTGGGGCAGCCGGAGGAGCAGGCGGGACAGCGGGCAGCCGGAGGAGCAGGCGGGACAGCCGGAGGAGCAGGCGGCACGGTGCCGCAGTGCCGCCTGCTCCTGAGCCCGTACTCTCGTTTTCCTACTACTGATGAGGCATATATTTAATACATCAAATTTGCAATTTCATTGCTTGAACTTTTTTTTTTTTCGCTTCTTTAGAATAATCGGTGTGTTTTGTTTTTTTATAATCGGTTTTCTGTCCATTTATGCCTTTTAAAATTAAAATAAATGTCATGGCACAACTGAAGACCTAAGTGTAAGAAGATATTGAATAAAAATAAGAATTCGATAAAATTGAAATGAAAGTTTTTTGTTGTATTTTAGTTATTTATTTAATCCTTTCTTAATAGCATGCATATGAATCTTAATGAATGATCTTAAACTTTACTGGAAAAGAATATTAATATTTAATTATTAAATATTAGAAATTATTTTTACTACTTAAATTATTATATATAAAAATATTAAACGTTAAAAGATATTGTCACAAATTTTCAATACTAAGTAGAATTTTAGCATTTTAGTTTTCTTATATGATTCAAAACCTCATATTGTTAACATCTATAAAATAAAACGCTTTTTATAAAGGTATCATAACAAGTTCTTCTACTAAGTTCTTCAATTTAAAAAAAAAAATGTTTGATCTATCTTAAATAAAAAAATACATTCAGAATTTTAATCCATTGTTTTAAATTTAATTGGTACTTTAAGGAATTCAATAATAAATATACACTTAATTTTCCAGAATAGGAATGTCTTACAATTTTTGAAATTAAGCTTATATTTTTAAATCCCAAAAATGAATGGATGACACTGATAAAATTAATTTAATTAAAATAATAGACTTTATCAAAAATATGTGATTTTTCGTGTGACATGAATATTCAGCTGAAAGTACACAAAATTTGAAGATTCTGATTTTTACTGTTTTTGCGTAAGGACTCTGTGAGGGGCAAACAGAGGACAGAGACGAATAAGGTCAGATGAACGAAACCCTAAAAACTACAGTAGGTCTCACAGTAATCATTACCATAACAATACATTAAATCTAATAATAATTATATTTAAGTACAGTTACTATAATAATACTACTACCATTACTATAATAATAATTACAGTTTGAATGTATAAATGCAATGTGAAATGTATATTTGAATTATAGTGGTTAAAAAAGTCCAATAAAATATTACATAATAAAATATTATTTTCTTTCCAATAATTAAAAATTAACTTTGTAT
Source organism: Maratus speculifer (assembly GCA_964019185.1). NCBI lineage: Eukaryota > Metazoa > Arthropoda > Arachnida > Araneae > Salticidae > Maratus > Maratus speculifer. The sequence continues at coordinate 21,825,268 of OZ025291.1, forward strand.
TACATAATTCAGTAATATAACTATCTTTTAAAAACATTGTAAATCATGAGAAATAGTTTTTTAATTTCCTATCCCTTTTTACATTAGCAATCATATTAATTTGGAACACCTATAGTCGTCGTTTGGTTCGCTGATCCGTTTGTCTGTTCGTCCGTCTGTTCGCATATAGCCGTGGAAAAAAAACTACCCAACAGGATGGCTTTAAACTTAATATACAGACGATTCTCGTTTATTCGAGACCGAATAATTCGGATCTTTGCTTAATTCGAACTAAACATAAAGTCCCGAATTTTTCAAGCGCAGAATAATGTTAAAAAATTTCAATTATTCGAACGCATTTTCTCTTGACTTCGTTTATTTTGAACTAATGAGAATTTCGATTTTTTATTTTTCCTTATTTTCTCACGGACTTCAGATTTTTAAAATAACTTTCTCTTTTTTTTTCATTTTTGTTAGAAATGTTCTGAAACTAGTATATATATAATCCCATTCATTTAATAACCACTATGTAAAAGTTCCATCTGTCTATCTATGACATCTCCAACCATTCTTCCATTGTGCTTGTTCCTAATTCTCTAATTAGCTTATGTATTTAAATCTTTTAATTTAATATTAAGTCATTTTCTAATGAATAATGGTTTAAATAAATTTTTAAAATACTATAACATTAATTCCTTTGTAATAGAATCTCTTTAAACGTATTCTCCTCTCATACTTTAAATAATTCGAACTCTGAATAGTTCAAACGTTTCTTGTGGACCCGACGAGTTCGAATTAACGCGTGCAGACTATATTAGCAAGTCGTTCCAAATTTTATAAAAATCAAATCAAAATTTAAAAAGCAATTAATAAAAGTTCTTTTATTATATTAAATGCAATCATGCTGATTTAATTCAATGATATTCCATGAGAGGTAATGATTTGAGATTGCTATGATTATTATGTTCTATTTAGGATGAAGCTCTATTATTTCCATATTACTGAACTTAATATGTATAATCGTAATAAATTTTGTATTCATGCATTTTTGCATTAGAGAGCAACCACGCTATTGCAGCAAGACCTGAATATTTATAAAACTAATCACAGTACGAATGCACCGTATTTGCCACGTTTGACGTACTTCGGCGTTTTCCGAACTATTTATTTTCGGGTGGTAGATTTTTTCAAATGGTTGATAGAAAATTAGATCTACTAGTCACGATTTTTTACTTCTGCTATGCCTGTTTATAGTCCACGATATTACTTATCCATCATACGTAGCATATGGTAAATCTTGCAATTGTTTTGAAAATTACAAAAAAAAATAATGGATTTACATGTTTTAGACACTGAAGATTTCGAAAACATATTTTTAGAAAAAAAAAATTGCCGTCAGTTTGTTTGTGTGTGTATCTGTCTATCTGTCCGTCTGTCTGTAAACACTCTATCTCCACCCCCCCCCCCCCCCTCAACAAAAATAAGATAGAGACTTAAAATTTCGTGTGTACTTAGTATGTAATAATGGAAATAGGCCTATTGAATATTATTAACCTCAATTATCTGGAACTACTTTTTTCGGATTCTCGAAATATTCGTTCTGATGACAGGTATATAAAAATTTTCTATTTTTTTTTTTTTTTTTTTTTTAAGTATTGGCTGTAATAGACAATGAAAAAATATAAATTTTGCATAAAGAACAAAATCGATTGGATAATTAGTTGTCCATATATTTATAATCCTATTTTCCATTCTCTTCGATTTTTCATGACCCTGTATTTCATTCAAATTTCAACTCATAATTTCAAACCTTGATGGTCTTCAAATTTCAACTCTATCTTTTTTGGAAACGTATATTTTAATTGGAAATGAGACACTTCATTCGACTCAGTAAACTGTTAATAGGTTTATCATTTTTAGAGTTATAAGGATGTTTCTTTTACTACTTGATTATTATGTCGACCAAAAAAATAGTTCCAAACTGTAAGATTAAATGCCGACACTGGCTTATCATAAATGTCACATGCACTTGACATTAAATATGTTACATGTGTTTGTATATCATAACTGATTTTTAATTTGGCGTTTTATTTGTATTTTTATAAATCTTTTACTGATTTTTTTCTTTCGTTATTTAAGATAAAAATTATATTAATTTGTATAATTTACAAGTAGTTTGGCGATTTATATAATTTGTCGATTGGAAATGGGTCGATTAGGATAATCAAGTAATACCAAAAATTCCGTAATAGAGCATCACTATGCATTAAAAATATTTAAATATCAGTTTAAATTTTACTTTGGCATTCCAATGCATTTTATAAACAATTTACACGGGTTTCATTTTCATATTTTATAGTAAGCTTTTTTATGATGGGTAAGTATTACGGTGGCCCACGAAGACTAGTTTTTTAATGAAGCTAATATTAACCAAGAAAGTGTACAGAATGCCAAAATATAGCTTTTCCATGGGAAATGCCTTTGACGATTAACTTTTGATTTCTTTTTAATCCCTTTAAAAGGGTAAAAAATCCCTACATTTATTATTAAAGGACTGCTTCGGGACATGTAGCTGAAGAAGTAGAAATGCGTATAACTTTGGATAGAAGAGCGTATCCTTAAGGAGGAAGGAGAACACTATATTAAATATCACCAGGGAAAAGTTTTAATCGTACTGAAAGTTTGACCGAGAATGTTTTTTATTTACAATTTCTTTTATTCAGACTTTTAAAATCAATCCACCAAAAAAGCTGTTTTGAGGAAGCTGACTTTTACCATAGTTTAAAATTTTAAAAAGTATAGAATCCAGAATTCTGTGTACAGTAGAATAAATAATGTATAAAAAAAATTGTGTATACGATTCAGTTTACTTTCGACGGAAATGGAAGAGAGAATGGTTGAGAAAGAGAAAAAATTTCTTAACCAAAGTAAATTTTTAAATATGACTCCACGAAAGATACGTCTACTTTATATTTTTTTATTGCTGCTTTTTTATCCCCCAACATAGTTTAAAAGAGTTTATGAATTAGGTTTGTCTGTTTGTGCTTTAACTCGCGTAAATATACTCGGTAAATGTACTATTTTTACGCATGCTTTAGAAAAAGATATATATATATATTTTAAAGCCTTTTTTTTTCGAGTCTATAATTTAATAAACATTAAAAATTGAAAAACGATTACTACTCCTTTAACCTTTATATAACTCCTTTAAATTTTGAATGAAAAAATTGCTTTACCTGAATAATTATTTACGTTAATGTCAGTAGTAGGAAAATAACAGTACGGGCTCAGCCGGCGGCACTGCGGCACCGTGCCGCCGCCAGTGCCACCGCCTCACTTAGTGCCACCGCCACCACCATCCCTCCTGCGGTGCCTCCGCATCCCTCCACGTCCCGCCTGCGGTGCCGCCTGCAGTACCTCCTGCCCCCACCATGCATCCCCCTCCACAAACGCCCCCTAGTGGAAAAAAGGAACATTCTATTCTAACAGGAGAGGTGATCAACCTTCCCTAATTAAAAATATTACCAATCACATCTCAACATTGAATCATACTATAAGATGAAGATTAAATTTGTATTTGAATTTTAAACAACCGTAATTTTAATGAGTATTATTAATTAAGCGAAACACTGGAAAAATCTCAGTTTTTAACCATTTTATTTAGATTTCTTCAACTACAAGATAAGATTATCAATTTAACTCAAGAAAGTTAAACATATATTTGAATTTTGCTTCATAGACATCTTAATGAGTAGTATTAATTAAGTAAAAACAATAGAAAATATCCAGTTTTATAGAAAAAGACTGATTTCTTACAATTTTTATCAACTATATGATCATTGTAACGACTTAAAAGTTGAAAGTTAAACATGTATCCTAGTTTTTCAACAACTATAGCCTTAATGAGTATCGTTAATTAAGTAAAAAAACAATGGAAAATATCAAGTTTTATGAAAAAAGACTGATCTCTTACGATTTTTATCAACTTAAGAGAGAAAACTTAAACATACATTTCAGTTTTTCAACAGCTATAACCTTAATGAGCATTCATAATTAAGTAAAAAACAATGGAAAATATCGATTTTTATAGAAAAAGACTGATTTCTTACGATTTTTATCAATTGCAACATCAGTGTATCAATTTGATAGAAAGAAATTTAAGCATGCATTCCAGTTTTGGACAACCATTTCCTTCATGAACATTATTAATTAAGCAAAACAACAGAAAATATTAAATTTTTAACTGATTTCTTCATATTTTATTTATTTATTTATTTATTTTTTAATATAAAATCAGAATACACAACTTAAAATAGAAATTTAAACATATTTTTTAGTTTTTGAACAGTCGTTACCTCAAAGAATTTCGATAATTGAACAATTAACAAAGGAAACTAATGATTTTTTAACGAAAAAAGACGAATTAAACGAATTTGGTTAACTTTACTCTAATTGGAAATTTCATCGTACTTTATATATACCAACTAAGTAGAATTTTAATACATAAACGAATAATTTAAAGAAATCCCCAACACACAAATGTGAACCTGCAGAGCATTTCTTATTACGTCATATCTAAACTAAAACTTTTTTCTGCAAACCCTCCATGCATGCATTCCAGGTAGGGGAACATAACAAAGAATTTTGACGTCACTACTTACAAAGGAATACAACAAAATGTTTACGTTCAAGAAAAAGTATCACATAGAGAGAAAAAAAGAAGAGATTTAAGTTATTTATCCATTCTAGTTTTATAACAGTTACTACAACATCTCCAAATTAAAATTTGGAAGTCATAATGAGTATAATTAATTAAGCAAAATAATAGAAACATCAGTTTTTCAGAGGGGAAAAGACGAATTTAAACAAATTTTATTAGTTTTACACTAGTTTAATAATAATTTTAAGGAGGAAAAAGACGAATTTAAACTTTTTTTTTTTTAGTTTTACACTATTTTTTCTCATCTCCAACATGGATATATCAATTTTAACAGAAGAATTAAACGTATATTATAGTTTTTAACAACAAAATCTTAACAAGTATTAATTAAACAAAAATAAATATCAGTTTTAAAGAAAAGACGAATTTGAATAATTTTACACTAGTATTTTCAAAAGCAACATGGAAATATCAATACTTATTCACATATTTCACTTATTCACTGTATTCAATACTATATTTAATAAATTTGGATACACTTTAAGAATTTCCTAATCTATAATTAAATATTAGCTGTATATTTAATGTTACCCATGTTTTCAACATTAGTTCATAATCGTGAATTTTGTGTTTTAAATACCATGTATTCAGGTTCAGATTATTTTCACTTGAAATCATACAGAATTTTTTAACAGAGTTTGTTTTTGAAATCATTGAAGCAACTGTATTTAATATTTTTAACACCAATTTTCTAAGATTTTCTAACATTTTCCGATTATACATTCTTCAGAAGTACATTTCTAAATGCTACAATCACTTTACATATCGAAAAGATATCATTGAAGCAACTGTATTTAATATTTTTAATACCAATTTTCTAAGATTTTTTAACATTTTCCGGTTATACATTCCTCAAAAGTTATTATTACGTATTCTAAACAATAGCAAATATTAATTTTAAGAATAAAAAGACGAATTTAAACAAATTTTATTAGTTTTACACTATTTTTTCTCACCTCCAACACGGATATATCAATTTTAGCAGAAGAATTAAACGTATATTTTAGTTTTTAACAACAAAAATGTAATAAGTATCATTAATTAAACAAAAATAAATATCAATTTTCAAGAAAAGACAATTTTTTACACAAATTTTCAACTTTGAAATACATTGCTTACATATATTGTTACAGTAAATTACTAAACTTAAACTTTTTAAAAAGTTTGAATGTCTTTACAAAGGGTTCATACTTATATTTTTCACGTCTTGACTGCATTCGGAATCTTACAACAAAAGTATACTTTTATTATTATTATTATTATTATTATTATTATTCTAGAAAACCTAAAAAATCGTTTCTTGCTGCTTTAGACACTTGACATATTAAAACTACTCTACCCATATAATTAATCAAATTAGGACATGATTCATCTTACACTTCAAAATTTCTGAATTTTTACAATACTTATTTTCATCAAACTTTATTTTTGATCCTATATATTTTAATAGCACAGAATTTTCACATCTGTTTTTATCTACTTATCAGAAAATTATTAAAACACCCAACAACATTTTTCAAATATGAATATTATCTTTACAATTTAATGATACAAAACATACACGAATACAAAGTTTAATTTTTACAAACATTTCATATTTCAAACCAAGTTATTCGAAATTTTCACAACATAAGAGCAAACATTAGACGAACTTTTCAGCATTAATATTGCTTAGATCTTTTCATCATAACTTTTAACTATGATAATTATCCATTTTTAGGTTGATTGTCGAAAAACTGTAACTGAAATTACATAAACTTAATGTAAAAAACCATGTTCTCACACAATTTCTTGAAATTCAACAAAGACTTGACTATTACTCCAATACTTATCTACTTCAATCTCGACTCTCGATAGTATATAGATATTGCATCATTACATACTTACAACTCTTTTCAAACGTTTATCAGAAAATCAAGTCAATCAAAGTCTAGTAGTTATCACACCTGTTCCTCAGAAATATTACTATCATATGAAACAGTAAAGAAAATTAATAGATATTTAATATTTAATAACTTCATACGTGAAATTACTGCCGAATGAGAATACTAATAATCAATAAAATCAACTGTTGGACAAAAAAATAGTACAGATTACCGAAAATTCAAATCATTTTTTCTACAAAAATTACAAAAATTAACAAATGAATGACCAGTTAGAGAAATAATTAAAAAAAATAATGAACATATTTACAAATTTATTAAAATCACACCTTTTTCTGGATTACAAACCACAATTTCTTGAAAAATTTAACACCGAATTTGTAAGATTTTAATCCTAGTATTACATACACTCAATAAATATTCAAAATTAACAAAAAAATAACTTTTTAGTCTCATCAATAAGCAGAAATTCTATATTAAAAGAATATTTTCATAGTAGTACTTATAAAAATGAGAGTTTACAAACTGATTTTCATAATTTTATCACATTTAAACTTAATTTTTATACATAAAACATTATTTAATCAAATTTTATACTTTCTAATTCAGTAAAATTCAATACTTTTTTAGTTTTTAAACCAATACCACAATATTTATTTACATCAAACTTGATTCTTTACCTTTTATATTTCCACATTAAACAAGTGAGTTAAATACTAACTTGGAACGGGAGTTGAAGTCAATTGATTCAATTCGATTTTCATCGTATACGCATTTCCCCTACACGAAATTTCTTACTTCTATAATCATCTAATGTATTAAAATTAATCTACTCATATTTTTAATCAATTCATCAGATGTTTCATCTCGCACTTCTGAATTATCATCCACCAAGTTGCTTAAAATATAAATACTATCTTTATAGTTTTAATGTAGTATACATGACTAATCTTGAGTTTCCATCTATACTATTAATCAAATTATCATATGTTTCATCTTACAGTTCAACGATTTCTGAATTATCGTCCATCTAGTTGTTTAAAATATTAATAAAATGTTTATAGTTTTTGATTATACATAGTATGTATGAATACAATCTTTAATTTTTAACAGTTCATATTTCAAATAACCTATTTTCGAAACCAAACTATGTGAATTTTACCACAATACTTATCATACAGAGATTTGTGTTTCATACTTTTTCTAAAAATTATCAGATATGTACTCCTCAGAGGAATTTCTATCATATGAATAAATGAAAAAAAAATTAATTTATATTACACGTACAGCGAAATTTGATTGCAATATATATGTATTTAATAAAAATAAATAAATAAGCGATTATTTATACATTAAACCTTTACTAAATATATATTTCTTGCGTTATAAAGATGTTTCAACAAGATGAACCAAAACAGCAGCAAACTTCAGAAATTAATGATCTGAATGATTCATTCCTAGCACATGTAGCGTTAATGAATAATACATATGTAAGTACTTATATGAAAAATACTAGAATTCGTATATGAATCGTAATTAGAGTAAATATAAAATGATTTGTCTTACTGCCTACACTTTAACAAATGCCTTTTTACCTATATTGTTGAAAAGAATCCTAATTGTTTGCATTTATTTCTATTACAGATGTGTTCTATTTGCTACAAACACTTCTTAAGTAAATGGAATTTAACAGAACATACAAAAATCCATACAGGTGAAAAACCTTACACTTGGGAAGATTACCAAATGCTGTTTTCAAGAAGGCATGAATCAAAAGTGCACACATCATCATATAAAGCATCGTCAGTTATATGTAAACTTAGTGAGGATATTCAAAAATTATTCAGACGTTTGAAGAATTTAGACATAAAGGAAGATATTTAGACTATATATCCATCATATTTTCATAACACTTACCACAATATCTCAAACTTAAAATTTGGAAGACATACACACTGCTGAAAAGTAATTTTGTTACCCGTGATTCTTCTAGCCAGCATGAATGTATAGATATTATTTTGCAATGTATTCTTTAAATGCCCACAATAAATATTCTTTTATATACATATATCGTTGTGTTTATTTTTTAAAATCCTATTACATTAATAAAATAGGTTACACATACATACACATAACATTTTAAGTGAAACAACACTCTCACAACTTAAAAAATGCATAAGAACATACAAAAATAAGCAGATGTATGAAAAAATATACAAGTTTACAGAATAATTTCAAAGTTTTCTAGAAATACAAACAAAAAATATTTACAATATTAAAAAATTACAAAAGTGAAAAGAAAAAACACAAATGTAAAACAAAAACATCAAAAAGTGAAAAACTCAAAACAAAGTTTTTGAAAAAAAAAATTTACAACAAAAATTTTTTTTACAAAAACCAAAACTTCAAAAAATATTTTTTCAAAAATTTTTTTTTTTCAAAAACATTTTTTACAAAAAATTTTTTTTTCAAAATAAGTTTTTACAAAAGTAAAAAAAAAGAAAATCACAACGTTAAAAAAATGAAAATTTTTTGTTAAAAAAAGTGTAAAAAATTGCAAAAAAAAAGTTGCAAAAATTTCAAAAAAAGTTATGAAAAAAGTCTCAAAAATTTTGTTGTTTTTAATAGCAAATGCAATGGTTTCGCCATTGCATACTGCACATGTGCTAGGAATGAATCATTCAGATCATTAATTTCTGAAGTTTGCTGCTGTTTTGGTTCATCTTGTTGAAACATCTTTATAACGCAAGAAATATATATTTAGTAAAGGTTTAATGTATAAATAATCGCTTATTTATTTATTTTTATTAAATACATATATATTGCAATCAAATTTCGCTGTACGTGTAATATAAATTAATTTTTTTTTCATTTATTCATATGATAGAAATTCCTCTGAGGAGTACATATCTGATAATTTTTAGAAAAAGTATGAAACACAAATCTCTGTATGATAAGTATTGTGGTAAAATTCACATAGTTTGGTTTCGAAAATAGGTTATTTGAAATATGAACTGTTAAAAATTAAAGATTGTATTCATACATACTATGTATAATCAAAAACTATAAACATTTTATTAATATTTTAAACAACTAGATGGACGATAATTCAGAAATCGTTGAACTGTAAGATGAAACATATGATAATTTGATTAATAGTATAGATGGAAACTCAAGATTAGTCATGTATACTACATTAAAACTATAAAGATAGTATTTATATTTTAAGCAACTTGGTGGATGATAATTCAGAAGTGCGAGATGAAACATCTGATGAATTGATTAAAAATATGAGTAGATTAGTTTTAATACATTAGATGATTATAGAAGTAAGAAATTTCGTGTAGGGGAAATGCGTATACGATGAAAATCGAATTGAATCAATTGACTTCAACTCCCGTTCCAAGTTAGTATTTAACTCACTTGTTTAATGTGGAAATATAAAAGGTAAAGAATCAAGTTTGATGTAAATAAATATTGTGGTATTGGTTTAAAAACTAAAAAAGTATTGAATTTTACTGAATTAGAAAGTATAAAATTTGATTAAATAATGTTTTATGTATAAAAATTAAGTTTAAATGTGATAAAATTATGAAAATCAGTTTGTAAACTCTCATTTTTATAAGTACTACTATGAAAATATTCTTTTAATATAGAATTTCTGCTTATTGATGAGACTAAAAAGTTATTTTTTTGTTAATTTTGAATATTTATTGAGTGTATGTAATACTAGGATTAAAATCTTACAAATTCGGTGTTAAATTTTTCAAGAAATTGTGGTTTGTAATCCAGAAAAAGGTGTGATTTTAATAAATTTGTAAATATGTTCATTATTTTTTTTAATTATTTCTCTAACTGGTCATTCATTTGTTAATTTTTGTAATTTTTGTAGAAAAAATGATTTGAATTTTCGGTAATCTGTACTATTTTTTTGTCCAACAGTTGATTTTATTGATTATTAGTATTCTCATTCGGCAGTAATTTCACGTATGAAGTTATTAAATATTAAATATCTATTAATTTTCTTTACTGTTTCATATGATAGTAATATTTCTGAGGAACAGGTGTGATAACTACTAGACTTTGATTGACTTGATTTTCTGATAAACGTTTGAAAAGAGTTGTAAGTATGTAATGATGCAATATCTATATACTATCGAGAGTCGAGATTGAAGTAGATAAGTATTGGAGTAATAGTCAAGTCTTTGTTGAATTTCAAGAAATTGTGTGAGAACATGGTTTTTTACATTAAGTTTATGTAATTTCAGTTACAGTTTTTCGACAATCAACCTAAAAATGGATAATTATCATAGTTAAAAGTTATGATGAAAAGATCTAAGCAATATTAATGCTGAAAAGTTCGTCTAATGTTTGCTCTTATGTTGTGAAAATTTCGAATAACTTGGTTTGAAATATGAAATGTTTGTAAAAATTAAACTTTGTATTCGTGTATGTTTTGTATCATTAAATTGTAAAGATAATATTCATATTTGAAAAATGTTGTTGGGTGTTTTAATAATTTTCTGATAAGTAGATAAAAACAGATGTGAAAATTCTGTGCTATTAAAATATATAGGATCAAAAATAAAGTTTGATGAAAATAAGTATTGTAAAAATTCAGAAATTTTGAAGTGTAAGATGAATCATGTCCTAATTTGATTAATTATATGGGTAGAGTAGTTTTAATATGTCAAGTGTCTAAAGCAGCAAGAAACGATTTTTTAGGTTTTCTAGAATAATAATAATAATAATAATAATAATAAAAGTATACTTTTGTTGTAAGATTCCGAATGCAGTCAAGACGTGAAAAATATAAGTATGAACCCTTTGTAAAGACATTCAAACTTTTTAAAAAGTTTAAGTTTAGTAATATACTGTAACAATATATGTAAGCAATGTATTTCAAAGTTGAAAATTTGTGTAAAAAATTGTCTTTTCTTGAAAATTGATATTTATTTTTGTTTAATTAATGATACTTATTACATTTTTGTTGTTAAAAACTAAAATATACGTTTAATTCTTCTGCTAAAATTGATATATCCGTGTTGGAGGTGAGAAAAAATAGTGTAAAACTAATAAAATTTGTTTAAATTCGTCTTTTTATTCTTAAAATTAATATTTGCTATTGTTTAGAATACGTAATAATAACTTTTGAGGAATGTATAACCGGAAAATGTTAAAAAATCTTAGAAAATTGGTATTAAAAATATTAAATACAGTTGCTTCAATGATATCTTTTCGATATGTAAAGTGATTGTAGCATTTAGAAATGTACTTCTGAAGAATGTATAATCGGAAAATGTTAGAAAATCTTAGAAAATTGGTGTTAAAAATATTAAATACAGTTGCTTCAATGATTTCAAAAACAAACTCTGTTAAAAAATTCTGTATGATTTCAAGTGAAAATAATCTGAACCTGAATACATGGTATTTAAAACACAAAATTCACGATTATGAACTAATGTTGAAAACATGGGTAACATTAAATATACAGCTAATATTTAATTATAGATTAGGAAATTCTTAAAGTGTATCCAAATTTATTAAATATAGTATTGAATACAGTGAATAAGTGAAATATGTGAATAAGTATTGATATTTCCATGTTGCTTTTGAAAATACTAGTGTAAAATTATTCAAATTCGTCTTTTCTTTAAAACTGATATTTATTTTTGTTTAATTAATACTTGTTAAGATTTTGTTGTTAAAAACTATAATATACGTTTAATTCTTCTGTTAAAATTGATATATCCATGTTGGAGATGAGAAAAAATAGTGTAAAACTAAAAAAAAAAAAGTTTAAATTCGTCTTTTTCCTCCTTAAAATTATTATTAAACTAGTGTAAAACTAATAAAATTTGTTTAAATTCGTCTTTTCCCCTCTGAAAAACTGATGTTTCTATTATTTTGCTTAATTAATTATACTCATTATGACTTCCAAATTTTAATTTGGAGATGTTGTAGTAACTGTTATAAAACTAGAATGGATAAATAACTTAAATCTCTTCTTTTTTTCTCTCTATGTGATACTTTTTCTTGAACGTAAACATTTTGTTGTATTCCTTTGTAAGTAGTGACGTCAAAATTCTTTGTTATGTTCCCCTACCTGGAATGCATGCATGGAGGGTTTGCAGAAAAAAGTTTTAGTTTAGATATGACGTAATAAGAAATGCTCTGCAGGTTCACATTTGTGTGTTGGGGATTTCTTTAAATTATTCGTTTATGTATTAAAATTCTACTTAGTTGGTATATATAAAGTACGATGAAATTTCCAATTAGAGTAAAGTTAACCAAATTCGTTTAATTCGTCTTTTTTCGTTAAAAAATCATTAGTTTCCTTTGTTAATTGTTCAATTATCGAAATTCTTTGAGGTAACGACTGTTCAAAAACTAAAAAATATGTTTAAATTTCTATTTTAAGTTGTGTATTCTGATTTTATATTAAAAAATAAATAAATAAATAAATAAAATATGAAGAAATCAGTTAAAAATTTAATATTTTCTGTTGTTTTGCTTAATTAATAATGTTCATGAAGGAAATGGTTGTCCAAAACTGGAATGCATGCTTAAATTTCTTTCTATCAAATTGATACACTGATGTTGCAATTGATAAAAATCGTAAGAAATCAGTCTTTTTCTATAAAAATCGATATTTTCCATTGTTTTTTACTTAATTATGAATGCTCATTAAGGCTATAGCTGTTGAAAAACTGAAATGTATGTTTAAGTTTTCTCTCTTAAGTTGATAAAAATCGTAAGAGATCAGTCTTTTTTCATAAAACTTGATATTTTCCATTGTTTTTTTACTTAATTAACGATACTCATTAAGGCTATAGTTGTTGAAAAACTAGGATACATGTTTAACTTTCAACTTTTAAGTCGTTACAATGATCATATAGTTGATAAAAATTGTAAGAAATCAGTCTTTTTCTATAAAACTGGATATTTTCTATTGTTTTTACTTAATTAATACTACTCATTAAGATGTCTATGAAGCAAAATTCAAATATATGTTTAACTTTCTTGAGTTAAATTGATAATCTTATCTTGTAGTTGAAGAAATCTAAATAAAATGGTTAAAAACTGAGATTTTTCCAGTGTTTCGCTTAATTAATAATACTCATTAAAATTACGGTTGTTTAAAATTCAAATACAAATTTAATCTTCATCTTATAGTATGATTCAATGTTGAGATGTGATTGGTAATATTTTTAATTAGGGAAGGTTGATCACCTCTCCTGTTAGAATAGAATGTTCCTTTTTTCCACTAGGGGGCGTTTGTGGAGGGGGATGCATGGTGGGGGCAGGAGGTACTGCAGGCGGCACCGCAGGCGGGACGTGGAGGGATGCGGAGGCACCGCAGGAGGGATGGTGGTGGCGGTGGCACTAAGTGAGGCGGTGGCACTGGCGGCGGCACGGTGCCGCAGTGCCGCCGGCTGAGCCCGTACTGTTATTTTCCTACTACTAATGTCTAAGATATCCAGAACAACATACATAATAATTGGATTTTTAGATAATTTTTAAAAAAATTAAAATTGAATTAATAACGTGGTAGTTAGATCTCTTTTACTCAAAATATTTAGAAAAATAATTAGATTAACTTAAAAAAAATACTGGTATAGAAATCGCACAATTCTTACAAGAACAGCGTAAATAAATGTATTGTGACCTTATAATCCAAGAGCCGACAGCACAAAAACCTATGTCATCAATCCGAGAAGAAAAAAAAAAAAAAAAAAAAAAAAAAAAAAAAAAAAAAAAAAAAACTTTATTTTGTGGAAAAATTAATCTAATGATTCATGTCTGCCGGAATTGAAGTGGTGCATAAGCTAAAAATTAAAACCACTTGTGGCTCACTCGTAGGTTTATCATTGTGTTTTCCTGCTCCCAGTTACCCATGTTTTTGATGAAGATTTTGAAATTATTTTTTGACTTGCATCCACCGCGCACAACATTGTAGCAAAACTATTAGTTTAAAAGGCCCAAAAATATTGATAATGATGTAAATTTAACGTATCTTGAACGTATATTTCATTTTTAAGCAATTTATTTGTTTTAAATCGGCATTTTTTCAAAAAAAAATTTATTTTTTAATTTAAAATAAATAAATAAATAGCTTATAACTAAAGTATACGTTCAAGATACATTAATTTTACATTATTATCAATGCTTTGGGAGGCTCTTAAATCAAAAATCTTGTTGTGTTACAATATTGCGCACATTGGATACAAGTCAAACAATAATTTTAAATTTTTCATTAAAATTAAATATAAAAAATAAAACAAAATTTCATTATAGAATATTTAAAAAATATTTTGAAATAGAAGAGATATTAATTTGTCTATAATAAACGCTTTATGTATATATATTCTATAGGGACTGAGATAAAAAAAAAATTAAGTGTGGCATGCTGCTGAATTGCACCGCCAAGTAAAATGTAAGATTCTTGAGACCCCTTAACAGCCGAATTAAATAAATTTTAGGTTGAAGTTTCATTAACGGTACTTAAAAGTACCGACAGAGTATAAAAGGTCAAAGTTAAACTATTTTTTAATTAATTAGAAAGTAAATAATTCCTTCAAAAATTGTCTTGTTGAAGGCATCCAACATCAATCACAAACGGAATGCACGTGCCAATGTTTTATGTATAAATTTTCAATTGCAATTAGTGCATTCTGTGTATAAAAGGTGCGTTTACATCATAACCTAACTTATCAAAGCATTACAAAATGAATGACATTTTATGCAACCCAATAATTACTCAACATTCTTGCATTAGATGTATAATATTAACTAAGCAGCGCATGTCTTTAGTAAATATGACGATCAACATCAATTACCATTTTAACATAAAGTACTGTAGACACTTGCTGATTGGTTAACCTTATGTATCCATCGCAACTTGCGGAAGCGACGGTAAAATAAATATACTCACTTGGATTGCATGGAACTTCATACATCATGAAATGCTTGTACAAGTACTATATATTCTAAACTCAACTTAAAATGCAAAACAAGTTTCACATACAATTACTAATTAGGTAAATGAATCACTATAACTGCAGCAGAAAATTGCATTGCATGCTTTTCTTTGCGAAATACTTTTGAAAAAAAACTAAGATCAATAAATATACAGCATTTTAAAAAATGTTTCCATTTATTCATAAAAAGATATCTACTAAATTTATTCAACATAAATTCGTGAAATAAATTTTTACTGAAAGCATATACAGTCGGCTCTCGTTAATTTGAACTCGTCGGGACCACAATAAATGTTCGAATTATCCGAAGTTCGAATTATGGAAAGTATGAAATAAGAACATGCTTAATGTGGTACTATTACAAAGGAATTAATCTTATAGTGTTTTTTAAATTTATTTCGTCTGTTATCATTAAAATATGACTTAATATTAAATTAGAATGTATAAATACATTAACTAATTAAAAGATTACAAACAAGCACAATGGAAGAAAAAATTGAAGCGTCACTGATGGACATACGGAGCACTAAAAATGTGAATATCAAATGCATGAAATTATATCAAATATTATCATACTCGTTTGGAGCAATTCTCACAAAAATAAAAGAAAGAGAGTTATTCAAATGATCTGAAATGCGTGAGAAAGAAAGGAAGAATGAAAAATCGGAATTCTCGTCAGTTCGAATTAAACGAAGTCGAGATAAAATGTGTTCGAATTAATGAAAATTTTTAATGTTATTCTGCCCTTGAAAATTTCGGGACTTCATGTTTAGTTCGAATTAAGCTAAGATTCGAATTATCTGATTTCGAATTAACGAGAGTCGACTGTACTTTGATCGAAACAATCAGTTTGATATCATCATTTCTTGGATTTTTAGAAAATTTTCAGGCCATCATATCTAGAAATTAATAAGATATAAAGATCAAGTTCTTTAAAATAATAACATTTCCTTTATTTATTTATTTTTTAACAATGACATATTTTTATTTCTATCGAAGAAAAACCTACCTATTTGGGAAATATATGACTACTTAATTAGTTTAAAAAAACAAACTACTGTTAGCATATTTTTTTAAAAATGCCACAAAATGTACTTACTTCAAATGTGAGATTTAGTACTCAGGGAAAAAAAAATTATGGTTATTTAACATTAAAAATAGGTTTAAAAACTAAAAAATATTTCAAAACTTTCATTCACTAAAACAGTTTAAAATTTCCACAATATTCTATACTCATAGTGCAACATTAAAGAAAGAAATCGCACTTTTCTATCATAGTCTGAATAAGCTAGTTCCCAGGAGATATCGCTGATTAAATACAGTGCATTAACTTGGAAAAAAAAATTATTGAAAGTTTCATAGACAACCTCAAAACATTTGTGAAAAATAATTGTGCAGCAGTCTTATTTCTTCGAATGGACTATGTACCATATTAAAAATACTTCTCCACCTTAAAACAATTCTTTTTCTAACATTTAAAGATATTCATGGTGTCTGGAGGCTTTTATTCATGATACTGACACCATTTCAATGCATTAAAAATGTTCATACAAAATTTTTCCGTGTTTTATTTTCTGTATTATGTTTTAGTCTATATATTTCTCATTTTATGTCTATGCATGGCTGTCTCGCGTGTTTTTCAATTTTTTGCACTCCCCCCTATTTATTTTGAGCAATATCGATACGTCTTGACATTTCTTCAAAATCTTACACATTATTTTTTTAAACTCCTCCGAGAACCTTCTCCTCAATTTTAAATTCAGTTAACTAGTTTAAAATTTCGCAATATTCTGTATTTATAAAGTAACATTAATGAAAGAAATCTCCCATTTCATTCAAAGTTAGAATGAGCTAATTCCCAAGAGGTATTCCTGACTAAATAAAACGGCGCGTTAACTTGAAAAAGTGAATTAGCTCCAGACTCCAAAAAGATTTTAAAATCGTTGCTTTTTGTTGCGGCGAAAGTTTTTTAATACCTAAGTCTCTTGAGACTGGATGGCATTCAAGTAAAAATCAATAAACGTTTTCAAACTTTTTAATCAATCTTCTCAGTTTTGTAAATGTAAAGAAATCAAGGATTACAGTAAGGAGGTATAAAGAAGAAGAAATTATCAGAACTCACGATTCATTATGGAATTTGGGTAAACATTATTGCTAGAAAAATGAATAATAAAAAGTGTTAACTGTATGATCATTCTCTTAAATTAACTATGACTAGGATGAAAAATTTATGTTAAAAAAAAAAGCAAACCGATAAAAAATAAATTCTAAAAATAACAAAGATTGTCTATTGCGAATTTAAACACAATAAACATCACACAATTGTCATGCAGATGTATTAAATAATAAAAGCAGGTAATATATGTAAATTTAAGCATTGAATATGTAAGTATAAAGACCTGAAAACAGCGAGAAAAAACTTAAAAACATTAGACTTAAACAAATACGCTTCCTCTAGATTTTTTTTTCAATTATTAAAATAAATCATTTTGATTAGGAATATTTACACTTTCTCTTACTAAATGCAATTTTGTTTTCAATTTTTTCAATTTTTTTATTTTCTTTGAGTTACTATTGCTTCTTTATGCTGCTTATTAGATTGCCTCTTAATTGTACATGAAACCAAAATAAAAATGTCGAAGATTATAACAAAAATTCAAAATCTATTAAAATTTATCCCAATTTTTGTTAAAACTCGGAAAAAAAATATATTCGTTTGATTGTTTCTCATGTGTAAATTTGCTGAGAACTTAATCCCCTTTATTAAAAATCTGTGCATTAGTTCTTGAGATAGAACTTCAGTAGAATTTATGAATAATGCAACATAGCAGCGACAACTGTTGGGAGATAAACACAGGAAACTAATCAACATCAGTTTGTATCAAGATCTAATTGAATCTAAAGTTTTGTGAAATTCTGTACATTACTTCTTGAGATTGAATGCCCGCAAAGTTTTTGTCACACACAGACAGACTCATAGACAGACATTTTCTAAAAACAGCAAATCGTATTCAGGACCTTCAAAAACGTATAAATTCATCAAAAACAGGAAGTCGAAATTTTTCACGAATCCAATACTTTCTTCTTGTCGAAATAGAAAAACACACAAATCGCATTAAAAGGTACCTTACTTTTTCTAGCACGCTATCTTGCACTGAAGAAGAATCTCGTTTGTAGATTTGAAACAGCTGTTATTGCTTTTTATGTATTATTTGTGCATTTTTAAGCATTAGTTTTCAGTCTTTTAATATTTTCCCCAAAGTCTTTATTTGTTATTTTTATATAAATCACATATTCTGCCTTAATATTCATTTATTTAAAAAAAAATTACATGGTATGTGTATATATGTGTATATTTATCCTCAAAAAAGTTATTTTTCCGATTTTCTCACAGAAAAATAATCACTTTTCAAATGATTTTTCACTCTGTAAAATAAATCAAATAAATAAATTTAAAAAAAAGTTTTTTTTAAAAACCAAAATATACGGTTGCAGTTTAAACCTTTAATTTAATATTATTGAGCATACTGATCATTTGGGACTCGGTTTAATCGATTTAAAAGTTACTGCTGATATTTTTACATCGCCAACAACTTTTGGATAAGAGCTATTTTTTGAAAACATAAACGTAATAGCATTATCTCGGCTGAAATAAATACTTAAGAAGCTTGATATTGATTTCCGAAAACAACAACAACAACAACAAAAATGCTTTGGGGAGCTTAAAACTTTAAAGGAATCGATTCGATTGAGTACTGCTGAGATAAATAATTCACATTCAGTAGAATTTATTTCAATAGTCTATATCGCATATGATATGCTTTACTTTTTTTAAATCTTAGGTATAGACGGGGAAAATAAAAAGTAAACACTCCATAACCCCATACTAACTTTGCAACTTATTATTGAAGAAAGTTACTGCTAATGGTAGCAAACAATTGGAAATGTACTTTTAAATGATGTACGTAAAATTTGATTAGGGGATCATCCACATATTAAAACAAATATATATATATATATATATATATATATATTAAATAGCAATACTCAATTTTTATACCACAAATGAATTCTACCAACTTCATTTAGCCTAAACACAAATTTTCATTAACTATGTGCGATTAGTTTCAAGAAGTTAATTAAAAATTAATTAATTTTAAAAAGAGTCTATTTTAGGGAATGTATCCAAATTCAAGTTCGGTACTCGATTATTGAAATGCTACAATATGATTATGTCATTTCTATTAATGTATTATTTCTTGAAATATAACCATTTCAGTCGCTTGATATGTTTCGACTATTGTTATTTTATTTTCCATCACAATGTACGTGTTTATATTTTATTTTATCGTCAGGTTTTTATTAGAATTTTAGAAATATCTCTCGTACTCGTCAAAGTATGGATTCTGCGATTTTATATTTTGAAGTACATTGTAAAAACAGGAAAAATAATAATAATCTTGGAAAGTATAATATAAAAATGATATATATATAGTAACCTCTTCTAAGTTACCTAACGAATCCTAAAACCGTTCTCGAATCTTTAGAAATCTCATAAACTAATATAATTTCGAGATTTGGAGAAACATTTATAAAAACAAAGTTTATTTTTCTGCCACTGATTCTCAAGAAAGTTTCCAATCACTATTTATAATGTCTGGATCTGTTTTTCAACAATAAATGTACTTTTTTTCGAGTGCCTTTTTTTAACAAATATTTTTCCTATTCAATAAACATATTTCACAGACAAAACCGAATAAATTAAGATCATTAATATTTGTATTATTTTTCATTTTCATAATTTTTTTTTTTTTTTTTTTTTTTTTTTTTTTTTTTTTTTATGCCTGTACAGCAAATTCGGGAAAAACAAAAATAAACACATTTTAGAACACTTATTGTCCCCAAATTAACAGCATGTTGTTGTGCTGTTAATTAGAAAACTTCATAAATAAAACGTTTTTTGTCTTGTGATTGTGTTCTTAATATATCGCAAAAGTGTTGCTATCTAGAAATGTATTCTTTATATGTTGCAACAATATTGCTATCTAGAAATGTGTTCTAAAAATAGTGTTCTTAATTGGGTTGAAATAGTGTTATAAATAGTGTTGATGAAAACATTTTCTTACAATAATGTTGTACTGCCCAGCACTTTCTCACCAAATCAACAACACATTGCAAACAGCACACAATTTAGAACACTATAAAACAATACATGTAAAGCACTTCCAAAACACTTTCTACATGGTGCCTTTAAAATTACACAATTAAAAAAAAAAAAAAAAAAAGAAATAAAAGACAATTTGCTTTATAAAAAAAAAAAAAATACAGGAGATTACTGAGTGACTTGACAAATTTTACGAATAAATGTTAATAATTGCATTTCTGAAAAAAAAAAAAAAATATTTTTAAACACAAAACACAAATATTTTTTAAAAGGATGATTTCTTCTGCCTTAGCATCTTTTCAGCTTTCTTGGCGCTAAGGGAGGGGTTGGAAATTTTTCAATTCGAAAATATTTCTATATTTATATAATAATAACATCATATTTGTAAATTTTATAATTCTACAAAATACTAAGAAAATAATTAAAAATTAAAAAATTGAGTGGGGTTATAAAAATTGCACAAAATCCCTGTGAATTCAAATTTAATTAATCCTTCAACCCTTCTAAAATCCTTCAAGTATTTATTAAATGATTATGGTGAATTCCATGAAAATGCGACATGGACGTCATTTTTTAAATTTAAACTAAATTAGTATTTTTTTGTTACAATTGATAGAAAATAAGTCAAATTTCATGAAAATAACAAGATATAATAAGATAATTGTAAAAATAAATTTTTATAGTTAATTATTATCAAGACTAACTTTGAAATCAAAAATCTGCTATTTTTATCTCTAGTTTAATGTCCCTTGAAGCACTTAAATATCACATAGATCTTTGAAACAAATATATCTTTTTAAAAAATGACTAACAGTATGTTTAAAAAAACCAAAGTTTTCACCTTAAATATTTTAATTATTTTGCTATTGTCCCCAAACTTTATATTAGTCTTCGTGTCATGTCTGTCACAGAAAAGGTCGATTTTTTTATTTTCAAGAAAATCTACTTGATAAAAATTATTAACACTTTATTTTCTCTTTTTATATGTCAAAAGGAACAGTTCATAAAAAAATTGAAAGATAAATTTAAAATTTGAGTGAAATACAAAACATTACATTTTGTCATGTCTGTCACATTTGTCATGTCTGTCACGCTAGTTATGTCTGTCACAATTAGTTTTTCAAGCAACTTTACCTTAATCTCTTTCCTAGAAAGTTATTTTTATAATTTTTAGGTGCGCTCATAATTATGTAAATACGTAGCACTTATTGTTGTCGCTCAGTCCGTCCGTCTGTCTGTCTGTCCGTCTGTCCGCATATAACAACGCAAAAACTACCTAACCGAATCGTTTGAAATTTAAAATACATAATTATAACATAACTTTGTCGAGTCATTTCAAATTTTATGAAAATCGGATGGATAGATCAAATACAGGGACATTCAAAAGGATTCCGTTACATTACGGTCAATAGGGAAAAAAGTTTTAAATGCATTTTATTCGTTTGAAATTTAAAACATATAATTATTGCGTAATTTTGTCGAGTCATTTCAAATGTTATGAAAATCGGATGCATAGATCAATTACAGGGACAATCAAAAGGAGTCCGTTACATTACGGTCAATGGGGAAAAAGTTTCAAATGCATTTTAATGATGTTATACTCATTCGAACATAATAGAATTGGCATGAATATGTGAAATATATATTAAAATATGCATTCTGTACAATCTGTGATGCAAAGAATTTTTATTATTAAATTACAGGGCCACACAAAAGTATTCCACTATATAATGTTATACAGGGAAACATGGTTTGGTATGTGTTTTAATTATATTCAACTATTTCACATTTTATGAATAAGATATATGTTGCTGAGGTGTAATAAAAATTACTTTCTGCATATTTACAGAAACGTAAGGATTTCGACTACTATACTGTATCCGGAGTACGCTCTACTATATCAGCAAGATCTGAATATTTTTAAAACTTCATTATCGTACGAACGCACCTCATTTGCTACGTTCACGTGCGATTTCCAACTTGTTTAACTTAGTGTTGATGCCAATAATATTTCTTTACAACTCAACTCAACAAAATGCTTAAATTTAGAGTGCATGTAATAGTTACCAGATAATTATGTTGATACCAATTTCTTTGGTTCAGATCTGTCACAATTATTTTTTCAAGCAGTTTTGCTTTAATCTTGTGATTTGAAAGTTATTGTTATTTAACTTGGAATTGATGACTATGGTATTTCTTGATGTGAAACGTACACAATCTAAAGTTTTCTACTATTTAAAAGATAATCTGCCAATAGCAAATGTTTCAACTCCGATACTAGTCACTTCCAAGGGATTTTATAAATTTTAAATATTTTTTATAATTTATTTTGTGATTCTTTTAACATAATATACCAATGTTATATCATATTGTAATCTCCAAGTTGTGATAAAAGTAAAGAAAGTAATATTTAAGAAAAAAATATTTAAATTCATAGAAAATTGTACACGTGTCATGACTGTCACAAAACTTTGTCATGTCTGTCACGCTGATAAATATTTTCTAATATTTTTCTATTTACAAATTTTTCAATAATTTTCTTTCTGCTTCACATATCCAAGTCTTATTTTGTTTCCTAAAAAATTCTGGAGTTGGTATGCATGCCAATTAAGAGCAAATGATAATAATATGTGTCTAGTCAAAATCTATGTCTAAATTTTGTCATGTCTGTCACGGCAGGTTTTAACTCCCAATTAAATTAAGTTTTTCCTTGAATTAAAATTTTCGTGATTTTATATAGCATAAGGCCTATATTTACATCACCCCTTGCAATTTTTTAACTATCGATTAATATTTAGTACTTAAAGATGAACAAAAAAGTTCTCTCAGTCATGTCTGTCACAAAATGGAATTCACCTTATGTAAATTTTTTAATTTGGTTTAAACAATTTGCGTAAAATGCTTTAGAATGTAAAATTTTCATGATTTAATAATGCGGTAGATAAAGCGTTATAATACACGTAAAATCTACCCTTAGACCTCACTAAAAATGCCTAGTAGAAAAAAAAAACTATAATTTTATAAATGTTTTTTTAAATCTCGATCTATATTAATTACAAGGTTTTTTTTCTTTTCTTTCTTTTTTTTTTTTTCTTTTAAGAAATTTTTTCGGAAACGTGGATAACACGGAAAAGGTTATTATATAATTTAATTCGTCATTCTATTTCGCAGATTAAAAAACTTTCTTTTTACAGCGTTGCTTTTATTAATACAGTAGACTTTCTCAATTCCGCGCAGCTTTGAACCAATCGTTGTACGTACAGATTTTAGAATTCTGCAGATTTCTGGTCACTATTTTGTTTATATTTTAAATTATAAGTTGAATGCAATAATGCAATCAAAATTTAATGAATGATTGTAGAATCACAAAATATAAAAATAATTAAATAAACTAATAAAATAAAAAATAAAAAGTAAGATAATTTAAAAACTTATTAAAATATTAAAAGTAAAGATCAAATAAATAGTTAATAATCTAGTATATTTAAATTTACATTAAAAAAGATGAGAACTTTTCTTATGAAAAGTATTCTCCATTATTTCGCATCAAAATCATCATAATAAAGACTAAAAAATCTTGATTAATGCATGAATATATTTGGTAAAAAGATTGTAATTACCAGAGATATCAACAATATTTTAATAAAAAAAAAAAAAAGAAAAAGAAAAAAGAAGAAAAAAAAAAAAAAGGAATTCATATTCCTTTCATGGAAAATTGTAAGCTCAGGTCTATTATTAAGAATTACCTATAAAAATACATGTGGGATAAAATAAAACTAAAAAATTCTGTAATTATGCCCCTAAGATGTGCGGATTTTAGGGTTGCGAATTTGAGGGAGTTTACTGTATTTCCATATAGAACCCCAAAACCACATGCTGTATATACATTCCGCCATGTAGTGTGCACTTTTATCTTAAGAAAATTTATCAATATTTACAGTTGCGTATTACACACAGGATATACAAATGAAAGAGTAAATTGTAAAAAAAAATTAGCATAAAAAGTAATATTTTCAAATTCATGAACATTGCATATATCGTACGTTCTTGCTTCGTATTTGCTCCTTCAATTTTTTTTAAAGCTTCGAACCAGCTATTATTATATTTCATTGTTCTGTATTGTATTTTCAGGCTGTTTATCTCACTGAGGTGTTTCAACAAAGAAATAGATGATTGTAATACGAGAATATTACCTAATGATCGAAAAATGTAGGCTGAAATTTTATTTGCGTATAATACATGGGAATAGATGTTATATGTGTATTGTAAAAATGACAGCGGTTTCTTAGTCTAACAAAATTAAAATATAACCACGTATGAATACATACAACATTTTCTTCCGAGTTACCCATGATTCCGAGAATCATTTTTTACTCTCAAAAACTAATATTTATTCGACATTTAAAGAAAACAACTTATTTTTCTGCCAATGATTTTTGGAAACGATTCAATGCAGTTTTTACAATATTTTTTCGTCCTGAAATAGGGACATTTTAAATGCTATCATCTGTCGATTTTATATTTTCAGCTACGTGACTGATAAACATGCAAGAGCAACCGAAGTAAAATTAATTTGAATGTTAATGTTAATGTTAATACAAATAATTTATGAGGATTGTTTGTAAAACCTCTTTGTTTAACATAAAAAGTTTACTTGAGATTGGATAGCAACCAAAAATTCTATATTCTGATTTGATAAAACTGATTCATGCGCTATAAAAACTATTCAGGAACATTTCAAAAAATCTGTAACAGCAAAAGAAACTTTGTTGTTTTAAAACGCTTCCTTAAATCTCGAAAATATATTGATTGCTGAGAATTCTAAAGATAAAGAACGCTTTTTGTAATCACGAATAATTCGAAAAGGTTATTGTATATTTTTGTTTGCGGTTATATTATATAGGGTTAGCCTAAGTGATTCATCGGATTTCAAAAGGCTGTTTATTTACAAGTATACGCTTTACAAAAATGAGTTATACCAACGCCAACTAGATATTTGAGAAAGCCTTATTAGGCGTCGCGAAAACGTCACACAAGGCAAGCAAAATAAAGAAAAAAATCCGAACAACTTGCATGTTTCGATTTCGCTGACTCGTCGAATTATTAATTCTTATTTTCTAATAATATTTAATAATTTCACGAGCCAAAGAAAACAAAACGTGCAAGTTGCTTAGATTTTTTGCGCCTGCTTGTGTGACGTTTTTGCGACACGTATCAAGGATTCTCTTTTATTTAAGAGGCGTTGGCTATACATGAAAAGATACATACACTCACTAATTTTCTCGTACATACAGCAAGCGTTCAATGTGTGCACCCATTTTCACGCAGTACACATCCCCCATGGTAATCCAGTTCCGTGCATGCGTTCAATAGCATGCGTCTGTCATAGCAGCAGTGATTCGTTCCTGTACTTGAGCCCCGAGGCGGGCTTTTAAACTTGGTGAGTGTATGCATCTTGTCATGTATTACCCTTCTTTATAGGTCGTATGACTCTCAATACACAGTGTTTTGTAACCCGGTGAATAACTTAACCCTGTGCTTTCCTAGACTGAGAAACGTTTGTCTATTTTTACACAGTGTATGCTACGATTCATAAGGTTTGATTTGGTTTGGTTTATTTTGTGTCAGCTGATTATTTACTCGAGAGATATAGGCCCAGGGGGAGTGCCCTTCGTGGAAGTGTTTGTAAGGGAACCTAACCCGTATTTACGTAAGGTTCGAAGAAAACCACGAAAACTCCGAACGGTTAGGCCGACAGCCGCTACGATTCATAAACCACATCCTAGTATTCATTAGCTAAGGCTTAATTTGCTCCCGAGTCCCCTGGAGCTCAATTCCGATACTTCTCTGTTTTTATCAAATATTTAAATATTGGTTAAAATTCACCAAAGCTCATAAATACAAAACACCGGTGCCCAAGCAGTAGCATTTCAATAAATAAATAAATAAAAATTAATTAATTAATTACCCTTTCTTTATCTCCAAACTTTTGCGTTTTATTTTTCTTTTTGTTTTTAAATTAAAGCACTTTTATGTAACGTAAAGTGTCGCACACGTAGGAGATGGAGATGAACTGGACTCACTTTTTATATCAGTATTTAGGGATGGGTTGACTCGAACTCAATTTGTCTTACATTCAAAATTTCATTTTTTCATGCACAGAAGGAAAAAAAATTCCTTTTTAAAAAATGCGTATTTTATTCTATTACAAATCAATTTGATGTTTTGATCAGAATGAAGGGAAAATAGAAACCGTGTTTTTCTATTTTAATGATATTTGCAAATTTATGTCTTGCTATTCATATCAGTGACATTTAAATACATTGTTCCATTCTTCAGCAAGTTTTGCAGAAAAATAACCTGTGTCTATCGACCGTTTTCTTAGAAAACGGTTATATAACCGTAATTTAGCTGTATCCTATCCTGACCATATTATAGTCTGAAAACAGTTAAATTACGGTTACATAACCGCTTTCCATTAAAACGGTCGATAGATCGGTTACTTTTCTGCAATTTTTTTACAGTGATGTATAAATATTAATTTCTGTAAGTTTCATTCTTTTTTAATAAAAATGCATAGTAGCTGCGTACTGTTCCTTTTTCAAATTAACACTATTTTCGACTGATAATCCTTAGAATATTTAATCGCAGGATTCTGCAATTAATTAACATTAAAATTAGGGAAAGAAGTGATAACTAAAAAGTGAACGAAAGGAGTAATAACTAAAAAGTGAAATAGTTCACAGCTAAATATTCGCAGATAGATATATTTCAGATTTTTATTTCGCTAAAGCCAAAAAAAAAAAAAATTAATTTGGCAAATATTGTATCAAATACAAATATGCAGATTGGAGTGATGGAAGAGGGAGCATACTACAGTTGTTACTACTGCGGAATATAAGCGCTCTGGCACTTCTTTTGTTGCAAACTAAATCCTGCTCATTACCAAGATAATAAAATTAATCTAAAGGAATGAGGTTGCAATATTGGAAGGAAGAGAAACTTTTTAGATTTCTTAAAAAGCGAAGTAAGAATTACTAAAAAATGTGATGACCGGGAATAGAGTAACGCGTTTAAATTGATCAAACATCAGTAAAAACTAATATTTCTTGTAGATGCATGTATTCAAAATGCATGAAATTACTTTTTAAAAAATTTGTTCACTCATTTATATGTCATTTTCAGACACATTCGAAGAACAAGTACGGAAAGAGATTGCATATCGGGAAGAGGTGGCCAAACAATTGCAGATCGTCCGAGGTAAATATCTTCTTGTAAGTTGACTTTCACTCTCTTTCAAACACAATTCGAAAAAAAGTATTTTTCAATCTTAATATCTTTAATTATTTTGTTGTGTTTAGTTTCTTCTTGTCAGTTTTATATTTTCATTTTAAGAATATGTTGCAGTTGAAGTGTTACATCAAAAGATTTAAAGCGAATTCCAACAAGACAAAATCAGTTTAGACTTTAGTCAAGATTTATTTTTACAGAATACTTTTGTCGTTAATCTATGAAAAGAATTTTGGAGAAAAATATTTCTCCAGGTCTACTAATGTAAACAACATTAACCGGTTAAAATATTTTTTTAAAAAAGACATTTTTTTATAAGGACGTTAAAAATCATGCCTTTGCATTATTGCAATTCATGTTGCTCATTACCTTTCCGTGTAATACGTTAATTTTGAATGGACCTCGTTTATGGAGCATTCACTGCTTTAATTTATGATTGGTAGAAAGTGCAAACTATTGAATTTAACCTAAAAAAATGTAATCTTCCCTCTGTTTGTTATTTAATAGATATCAATAGGAAAGGGAACAAAACATTATTAGGTACGTTTGTAATTATGTAGTACCGATACATATCTTTTAGCCAATCCATCTGTTCGCATATAACGACGCAAAAACTACCCAACCGAATCGTTTGAAATTTAAAATATATAATTATTACATAATTTTGTCGAGTCATTTAAAATTTTATGAAAATCGGATGCATAGTTCAATTACAGGAGCAATCAAAAGTATTCAATTAAGTTACGGTCAGTGGAAAAAAAAGTTTCAAGAGCATTTTATTGGTGTTGCACTCTTTCGAACATAATAAAATTGATATGCATCTATGAAATATATACCATGATATACATTCTGTACAATCTGTAGTGCAAAGAATATTTGCTTTTCCTTAACAAACCACACAAAAGTATTCCATTACATAACGATATAAAGATAAACATTGTTTAGGGCTCGTTTTAATTATATTAAACTATTTAACATTTTATGAAATTGATGCACGTTACTGAGGTTTATTAAAAATTACTTCCTGTGTAACAGAAAGCAGATAATATTTACAAAGACTTTGGCTACTATACTTTATCCGAAATACTGCATACTATTACACGAAGATCTGAATTTTTTTTTTTTTTTTTACTTTGTTATAGTACGAACGCACCTCACTTGCTACGCTTGACGTGCAATTTCCGACTTGCTTAAGCTATCTATTCAGGATTTCACCATTTTTTTCTTCTCAAAGTATAATCAGACTATAATTAATATTAAATTATTAATTAATAAAAGCTTATTTTAAAAAATTTCGAAGTGGCTTAATTCATTTTTCCGAACACTTCACAAAATACTTTGCATTCAAATACCAGGTAATCCAAAAGAAACTGAAATTAGTCAGATGTGGCAATCCCAAAACATTCTGCTATCTCATCCATGTTAGTAATTTCTGAAAAATACAGCTTAGCAGCGTCAGCAGTTAGGCGGTTTACAGAAAAATCTAATCAGCAACAAGTTATGTCAACTTCTAACTAAATCTGAAATTTAATAAAAATCTATTTATTAGCTTCTGAGATACAACTATTACATTATCTTAAAAAATTCTGGATAAAAACGTCACCTATTGGGTGATGCACACAAAAACTTTTCAGGATCAATTTTTATCTAAATATTTATCTAAAGTTTTATTTAAAAAATCCATGCATTGCTTCTCGAGATAATCAGTACCAAATTATATCAAAGACTAACTGAATTTAATTTTTTATGAAAATCCGTGCATTAGTTCTTGAGATAGACCTATTCTGGAAATTAAGAATAATACAGCATAGAAACGCCACCTGGTGAGCGATATATACCAAAACTAATAATATCTAGTTTATATCAAGGTTTAAGAAGGTTTAAGTATAAAGATAAAGGAAAGTAAAAATATGTAACGCAACAAGCCTAGATTTTTTAAACATTAAACATAACGCTTGAATATTTTTTATATAAAGTCTGGTTTTCATTGAACGCTTTCATTTCGGCATATGGTATTTTCATAAATGCCAAAAAAAAAAAAAAAAAAAAAAAAAAAAAAAAAAAAAAAAAAAAACAATAATTATAAGTATCAAAATTGCATATAATGACACTCTCACACCAGTGACAACAGACCGGGAAGGGGCTTCACTCCAAAAACTAAAGGATACTAATTTGTATCGGGGACTAACTGAATCTGAAGTTTGGTGAAAATTCGTCCATTAGTTCCTGAGATATAGCTATTGCGAGTATCATGAATAATGCTTGATGAGCGATTTACACCAAAAGGTAATCAGCACCATATTTTATCAAAGACTAAAGGAATCTAAAGTTTTATGAACATGCATGCATTAGTTCTTAAGATATAGCTATTGTTGAAATCGTGAAAAAAACAGCACAGTAGTGCCATCTGTTGGGCAATGTACAGCAAAATCTAATCAGGTCCAGTTTATATTAAAGGCTAGCTCAGTCTAAAGTTGTGAGAAATTTCGTGCATTATCTCTTGAGTAGAGCGTCAACAAAATTTTTGTCACACACGAGTGACAGAAAGATTCACAGACAGACATTTTGTAAAAACATGTTTTTTCGGGCTACACGTGCCTAAAACGTGTAAATCCGTCGAAGATCGGAATTCGAAAATTTGCATGAATCCAATACTTTCTTCTTGTAAAGGTAAAAGAAAGCAAAAAAAAATCATTTTCCGGAAATTGCATTTAAAGATTTCTTATCTACATTGTTCCTTATCAATAAAATTAATCTAAAAGTTTTAATTGCAATTTATTAGTATTTTTATGTGAAAAAAAAGGAGTAAGAAAATAATACATAGAAACATTGGTTTCATTTTTCCTGCCGTACCTAAGCTTCACTTACGGCATTTGACTCATTACTTCCTGGTTATTAAATTGACAATAACGCCTTTTTTAATAATCGTAGAAGTAAAATTAAAACAAATTTTGAATCGTAAAAAATTTTCCTTTCAAAAAAAAAAAAAAAAAAAAAAAAAATACCAAATTTTAGGAAATTTTCATCAAAAGGGCCATTTTATCCTTCGCGATGGGACCTTTTACGAAACATTTAATGTTTTGGCACCAGTTTTTAAAAACAAAAATTTGTTACTTATTAAATCGAGATAATGCATCGATTAAATAAAGCAAATTTTACTGGCGGAGATAAACAAGGATTCTTAAGCCTTTTTGCGGCACGTATACGTGTCGCTCGTCCCCAAAGGGCTAACATAAGCAGACAGAAACCTTAATATCAAAAGATAATATCTTGCATTCCTCTCTTGCGACTCAATCAGTGAAAATACATTCGTTTATTTGCCCGACTCAGAAAAAGTTTTGTCCGTGCCAGAAATAAAATAACTTTCCGAATCCACCTTTCGAGAGGTAAGCGATCTCCGCTTTGAGATCGTAAAAAAATCTGATACATGGAAAAAAAAAAATTAGATAGTTCTTGAAGTCCCATGTCCACTACATCAACTCGAGGGATTGTTTCAAAATAATAGTAAGAAAAAGGGGGGTACGCATGAACATTGACCAATCGAATTTGTCCACGGCGGCCCAATAACGCGAGATTGCTCTCTTGAGGATTGATGACCAAGGAAGCCTAGGATCCCAAGGGATAAGGGGATGGAGCTTTTCGCCCCCTTTCTGACCATGGTCCAAGCAGCTATGAGTTGTTCTCAGATGCAGCCGAGCGTTCAGAATACACTTTGCAACAGCTATTTGGTTTAAAAAGACCCGTGCCCTGGGTGTATTTGGGGAGGGGGGACACGACAAATTTGGAAGGGAGGGAGAATGATTTGATTTCTAGGTTCCGAAAGTCATTGATGACGCAATAGTTTGAAAATAATGTTTTAAACTTTTTTTTATAAATGATTTCGAAGCAAATAGCTACTTTACTTTCATGTCAAGTCGATTTTTAAACCTTTCAAATTGAGTTGTTTTCTTTAAAAAATACATTATGGGTAATGAGATAAAGAAGTTTACAAAATTGCTCTCCTATCTGGCATTTAATGATTCCAGGAAGCTTTGAAAAAGGAGGTATTTAGTTTTCAGACAGTTCATTATATTGAATATAATTATCTTTATAGTTGAAATTATGTTTCATTGTTCGTAAAATCGAAATATTTAATGGGATACTTTTATGTAGATGATATTCGACTTTCACTTTACCCTTTTTATTATGTGTCTCTTAATTATTATATAAATATGTAGCACATATAGTCGTCGTCTGGTCCGCCCGCATACAACAGAACAAAAACTGTCGAACCGAATGGATGAAATTTAAATACAATTATATATAAATTATATAAAATCATAGCAAAATTTTGTCGCGTCATTTCAAATTTTATAAAAATCGAAACAAAACTTAAAGATATATTAATTAAATTTATCTTCGTTCTATTAAATCCTATCGTACGTAATTAATTCAATGATATCTCATGATAGTTAATGATTCGATGTCGCCATGATGATTACGCTCAATTTAAAATAGACTTATATTCCGTAGTACTAAATTTAACGCATACACTATATTGCCATTGATTATTGGACACTTGCGATTTTAGACATTTTACTAAATATCAAGAAAAATACATGAATAATCATCTCGAAACTCTTGGTGTATAAATATAATTGTATACGCCATACATCCCCGTGAAGATTTTTTACCGAAACTCCATAGGGGACCGTCAACAAATTAAAAAAGAATGAATATCTTTTGAATAACCCTGTCAAAACTAATGTAGCAAAAGCGCTCAAACTCTAGATTATGATTGAATGCCTTATTGTAATACACTATGTTCATTTTTATGCAAATAACATGCATACTCGCAGAGTAATTAAGGTTTTTATAAAAATGCTCCCAAATTTTTCCTAGTTTTTCCTTATAATTTTCAGAGTTCTTAATATAAAATAATATTTTTTTCAGAAAATATGACAAACAACATTGCACACAGTACCCTGTAATCAGAATAAAAAATAATAAAAATTGTATTAAAAATGAGTAGGTTTACTACATAATTTTTTACTGCGCATTCGTCAAAGATATCAAAATTTCATTTGCATATTATGTTAGCTAAATGTATAGAGCAACTTTTGTAAAAGTCTCAAAATCATAGCTTGAAAATTCTGAAAGTAATCGTCTATAGAAAAAGGACAAAATCCGTTGTTTCCAAAATGAAGCAAAAAAATGAGGGATTTTATCCAAATGTAGTAGTACATCCCGTATTGTGTATTCTATATTGACACTAATCAATGAATATATGGATACAACCCCTCTTGTTTTTGCTTCATTTTGAGAATAACGGATTTTCAACTAATTCAATTGACGATTATTTTCAGAATTTTCAAGTTATGATTTTGTGACTTTCACAAAAGTTGCTCTATACATTTAACTAACATAATATGCAAATGAAATTTTGATATCGTTGACGCATGCGCAGTAAAAAATTATTTAGTAAACCAATTCATTTTGTGCAAAATTTTCATTATTTTTTAATTCTGATTGCAAGGTACTATGTGCAATGTTGTTTGTCATATTTTCTGAAAAAAAAATATTATTTTATATTAAGAACTCTGAAAATTATAAGGAAAAAACTTGGAAAAATTTGGGACCATTTTTATAAAAACCTTAATTACTCTCCGAGTATGCATGCTATTTGCATAAAAATGAACAAGGCGTATTACAATAAGGCATTCAATCATAATCTAGAGTTTGAGCGCTTTTGCTACATTAGTTTTGACAGGGTTATTCAAAAGATAGTCATTCTTTTTTAATTTGTTGACGGTCCCCTATGGAGTTTCGGTAAAAAACATTCACGGCGATGTATGGCGTATACTATTATATTTATACACTAAGAGTTTCGAGATGATTCCTCATGTATTTTTCTAGATATTTAGTAAAATGTCTAAAATCGCAAGTGTCCAATAATCAATGGCAATATAGTGTATAATCGTAATAATTTTGTATTCATGCATGAGTTCAATAGCTATTCTGATCAAGCATAAAGATCTGAATATTTATAAAAGTACCTATAGTAAAAACGTACCTCATTTGGCACGCTTGGCGTACAATTTCTGATTCGTTTGTTCTGTGGTATGTATTGTTATAATTTAGTATTTTTTAGATTGCATTGAAACGGCTTTTATTTTATTATTATTTTATTAGAAATGAGAATCAGACGAGCTATACCTTATTTTTAAATTTCGAATTCTCGATTGATCGTATCAGTACTGAAAACTTTTTAATTCAATTATACTAAAAACGAACTATAGATTTCAGAGCCATGTGACTACACTTTTCTTTAAATTAAAGTAAGAAAATACAAATTAGTCAATATTTTAAATTAAAATAAAACACTTTGGATAAACGATTTGTTTGTGTTTAGAAAAACATTATTAAAACCATATGTTATGCGCCATTATCTAGCAGAGGCACTGATATAAATTTTGAGATTTTGTTCATGGAGTTATTCTATTCTACATGACTATACATAAGTTAATGTATGTTAATTATTATTAAAAGATTCCTCTTTGGATCTATTTTAACCATTTGTCTACCAGATGAGTTCAATGGACTCGACAAGTACATTCAAAATATTTATTCAAAGCAGAATTTTTTTTTAAATAAACTAAATATATAAACAAGACAATATATAAATAAGTGAAATATTTTAAAATAAAAATTTTGGTATAAAATATTTTTATAAAACTATTAACACCCATCCTGCAAAGCTTTTAGAATCAAGGAGAATATTTTTCCTTATATTCAGGGCTCAAACTGTGCTGGAGCAAACCGCGGAGCGATGTTACGGCTCGTGAAATTATGGCAAATATTGTTTCGGTTCGTGAAATTATTAAAAAATATCATTACAGTTCCATACATATAGCTTACTGTGTTCTTTGTAATTTTTTTCTAACTACTTAAGATAGTTTTTTTTCTGTCTTCCTAAAAAAAATTAATCGAAAATAATTTTGAAATAATGTTCCGGTTCGTAGATTTCTCTATTTCAAGCTCTGCTTATATCCCACTCATAAAAACTGAATTCCTTTTCAAGCTGATTTTTAAGGGATTATAAAATATTTTAAGAAACTAAAACTACAATTTTACTTTTCAAAAAGCAAGGGGTTTTTTTTCTTTTCATAAATAAATAGAATTTTATTTTCACTTAGTTAGAGTCCGTTTTGGGATCAAACTCGGACTCGGACTGGACCCGTCTCATCTCTATTACATACCTCATAAAAATTTTCTTTGCAAGAATGAATGCGAATATGCTATAAATACTAATAATGAATACTGTGAATATACTTAAAAATGAAAAATATAATAAAAATGTTTACACACACATTATATGCCCGAATTACATTCTGATATTTGAAACATGAAATATATCTGCTTGTTTTTTGTTACCTTTCAACATATCTGTTACCTTTAAATTTATGTGAAAACCAGTAGTAGATTCCATCGGCTAAGAGGATTGCTCTTAAATGGCTTGTTAATGGATATTTATTTACCTTAAAGGACAACCCATTATTCCATTGAAAGACCTTTTGTTAGAAAATGATTATCCAACCCTAAAACTAACATGATCCCTTTACTGTATGACACGCGGCTGGGTTGATCTTGTTGCCAAATCACAAAATCATTCTCTTCAAACAATATTTCTAGTGGATGTTATAGGATGAGATATACATTAGTCGAGAGAGACTCCTTAATGATGGAGATAATGATTGGACTGTAAATAAATGAACAATGTTTGATGGAGGAGATTCTCAGTATTATGAAAACAAGGAGGATACAGATGGGCTTTTCGAGTTACATATAGAGATAACTATACAGTCGAACCTAGTTAACATTTACCTCAAGGGGAATCAAAATTTTGTTCATGTTAACAGTAATTCATGTTGTCAGTATCAAATCTTTGCATTCGTCTTTCTTGGGGAACTGTGAAAATAATTCATGTTAAAAGTAATTCACGTTAAGCGTGTTCATGTCAACAAGGTTTGACTGTATTAGGATTTTTACAATTTGTTCAGTTGTAATAAAACAAATACAGTAGTTTCATTATATTGTACGGCAAAATCACAAAACTAGTTTTAACAGGATTTTGAAATTTCCGATTTTTGAGTCGTCACTTGTTTGTTATACTGCTTATTACTTTGTCCAATTACATCTTTAAAAAAAAAAGAAAGAAAAAAAAAGAAAAGAAAAGAAAAAGAAAAAAAAATCCTGGAAATGAAATATTGTTGCACATTTTAAATGTATACGTCACTTGTTTTTTATACTGCTTATTATTTTGTCCAATAACATCTATAAAAAAAAAAAAAAAAAAAAAAAAAAAAAAAAAAAAAAACCTGGAAATGAAATATTGCTGCACATTTTAAATGTATTCTAGAGTAAATGTTTGTTGTTATTGTTGTTTCGATTCAGCGTAGATAATTTTTTATTGTAGATGTGTATTCCTTTTTAATGTTTGAGAAGTTGCATAAAAGTACACGTTAAATATTTATGTTTGGTAAAAATTTCTGATTTTTTTTCTTTTTTTAATGAATGGGGGTGTAGACCTGTATACTTTCCTTACATGTTTCGCCTAATTTACTCTCTTAGAATCTTTTTTTTTATTTTGTGGATATTATAAATATATTACCTATTTAAAAATGCATATTTATTTCAAAAGATTTTTATATATGTAAATAAAATTTTACTATGGAAAGAAACAGTTTTTTACTTCCAAAATTTATGGACTAACTACTCTTAAAAGCCATGCTTGTGTACTATTAACTGAAAGTTGAATTACGAATATTAATATACAATATTTTGGCTTTAACATTTTTATTGAAATGTTTACGCTTATAAAGTAAAGTTTACTGACAAAATCATTTAAATATTGCATAACACTTTGAGATTAAAAAATATAAATAAAATACTTTTATTCAACTGTTTTCCAAATTTTGTAAAAACAGAATACTATAAACTAAACAAATAATTAAATAATTGAACGATGTTAAAATAAATTTTACATTATGAAAGCTAAAAAAACAACTGATGGACAATAAATTATAAATTGAAATATGTAGCAGTTTATCAATTTTGTTTTTAAGTTTTTTTTTTTTTTTTTTTTTTTTTTTGTCATTTTCAGCAGAATTTTAAAGACATTATTCTACAGTAAATTATTATAATTAAAGTAAAAATTCTTTGTATATTTTCTTTAATATATTTTTTTTAATACATTAATTATACAAATTAGTTTTAAAACGTTCTGCTTTAAAAAAGAAAAAAAAGAACGTTTTTTAAAAAAAACGCATTTTAAAACCTATTTGTACATTTAATAATAAAATAAGTAGCTATTTTTAGTAGTACTGTAGTCGTAAAAAAGATATACTCTAAGTAACGATAATGGTATATGCTATAGGCGCAAGAGGTATACTCAAGAGAGTTATACGCTATAGTTTTACTTGAGAAACATATAGACCATATAGACCATCTTCTTTGAAAATCTAGAAGATATATGGCGAATACCTCAATACACCCTCCGTTAAATTCCTCACTTTAGTTCATAAAATGCTCTATTTTTAGCCTAATAACGTAGGAACAAAATGCACATTGAAATCACATTTAACCCTTTAACGTTCATTGGTTTCGCCACGAAACCACAAAATTTTAATTCCGATACGCAACACTGACACCGGTATTTTTATCTAAAAATATCCCTTTTATTTTGTATGTGAAAAATCACGTTTTCTTATTTAGAAATATATTTGTTCTTAATTACCGGTGTCATTCATTTATTTCGACATCTTAGCAATGAAAATGCTTTGATCGTTAAAGGGTTAAAGAACATTAAATAACTTGCTATGAGCATGAAAAATGTTGCAACATTACTCTCACGTAAGTCTTTTCACTTATAATTAATAATAGGCTTAATTGGAAATATTTTTCCATACAATGAAATGAAGCTTATTGCGTTTAAGGTAATAATGCTAAAATATATATGCTAATATTCCAGGTATTCAAAACAAATGATGGAATAAAAATTTTCTCTCGAACTCAACGAGATGCTTGAAAAATTTACTACTTTCATTTGACATTTAGTTCTGACCAAATATTTTTTCCAATCTCCCAATTTAATACGCTTCAGTTATTCTAACTTTGTTTGCAGATGTTATACCATTTAAATTCTTGCTGCTTTACTGATTTCTTTTTTCTTTTCCATACAGAAGCCCACGATGCTTTGCACCACTTCAGTTGCAAGATGTTGGCTTCCCGGCATTACACCGAATGCGGCTTCAAACCCGAGTGACCAGTCGAATATTTACTACATTGCTGGGGACAATAACAATCAGCTCACGAGGCCACAGCTGGATTTTCTATAAGATGTGTATTCCTAGCCCGAATGAAGTACACTATGTACTCTGCCGAATTCTTAGTAAATGTGTGGCAACAACAAAAAAATCTTATAATTATCGTCTGCGTGAAATAAAATAACCGACTTTATAAATGCGAACATGTGACTTTTATTCTTCGGAGTGAAGAGTAAAACAAATATGGAGCGAATAAAAGTACAATCAAAATATTTGGCAATGGCTTCGAGTTTTAATAAACTCGTACATTATTTATGGACCATTCAAATGAAATGTATATTCGAAAGAATATACAGGCAGAATGTAAAATGATGTTAATATTAGGGTTCTATTTTACGAACTTCTTTTGCAGTACATGGGAGTTTGTAAAAAGAAAGAATAGTCTTATGTATAATGAGAATTTAGAAACTTGTACGATGATATCGTTATAAAGAATTTTTTTTTAATTTTAAAAATTAAATAGTATCAAAACATTGCATTATGATATGCTATGGAATATTAGTGTACATATAAAGCAGAATATTTATGAAATTTATTGAAATGGGATACCAATAAAAGAAGAAACAATTTGCTTCATATAAGCTGTATTGCGTAAATTGGCTTTTACACACGCCCCTTTTTTTTCTTTTTTCATCGCACTTTTATTTTATTTACTCTCTTTGTCAGGTAAACTTAAATCGTTTTTTTTTTTTAATATGTTGCTTTAAAAGCAAAAAAGAAATGCTTAAAAAAGTATTTAAAAAGAAATCCGACATTGTTTATTTTTGTTATTATTATTTTTGCTATTATTTAAAAAAAATGCATTTAAAACCCACAATCGTCACTTAAATCGAGTTATAATGAATCGTCCAAGAACGAAATTTTGTCCTCTTCAATTTTTATACATATCCTATGCAATGAATTTAGCGAACATATAGATATGGCAAACCAAAAACTTAGCTCATTATAGCGGAGTTCGGCTACATACTATAAGTTCCTAATTTCAAACCAGAGTTAGGCAAATATTATACCAATATTGTATTTACTAGCTCTGTAATGAAAATACTTTATTGAAAGAACAATGTTGTTGAATATTTCTGGGATTATTTTTATATTTCGTATAGTATTTCGCCAATATTTGATAATTAATGATGGATTATAGTCTGTTTGCATCCAAAATGTAATCATGCGCAAATATTATACAAAATTGGCTCGATATGATTCTAAAATCCAATCAATATTATCTCATTAATTTGGTATTTGAAGTAAACTTTTTATTACACCATGTTACTCAGAAGTAATATACGTGTTTTATAAAAAAAAAAATTATGAGATGTTGTCAGACGTCATAAGATAGCTGCTGTGAACTGTTGTGGCACCTGCAAATTTAATTTACCTTCTAGAATACATTTTTATGAGTTAAGCAGTATCAAAATTATTTTTCAGAGCTTGATACATGTGGTATTTAGAAAAATAAATTAATTTCTTCCGAAAATATAGGTTGTCCAAATTCTCAAACCTCAAACGGTGTATATTATTTTCAAACAATTTAGTACATAATTTATTAGGTAATAAATAAGTAAATTTATAATAATATATGCATATTTCTTAAATTTTTAATTATTTATTTATAGCACTAAATTTTATCAAACAATTTACATATTACTTCAAAAAAATTGAAAAAATTCATCAGCAACGCATTAGATAAAATTCATGAGTTTTATTTTCTTAAAGGCAAAAGGAAAATTAGTCTGATTTTTTGATAAAAATTTTTATAAATTCTTTATAATAATATCTAAAATGTCTGTAAGTAAAATATCAATTTTTTTTTCTTATTAGTCTATTATTCAGTTCCTAAAGTTTATTTGTGTTCGATGTTATATGTTTTAGTGGAAAAGATTTTTTATTTCAATCTAGTCGTATTTTGTTCCTATTTAAAATGTCACAGAAAATGTCCAAATATTGTCTTTTAGTCATTTATCTTGTTGTTTTTGTTTTGTTGTATATATTTAAAACATCTTTTATTAAAAATATTTCATTAAAAATATTTTTGTTATTTAGTTATGACTATTAGTAGAATATCTTATCATTTTTAAAAAACCTTTATGATTTATATTGCAGTGTTTGTCAATTTATCATTTTTAGAAACTCATCTTTGTGATAATAATGTGCAATGTTTCTTTGTTATCAGATTTATAATCCTTTTTTATAATATAATATATGTTCAAGTATACTATTTTAATTCTATAAACTAACATTAATATAGTTAATAAATAAAAGTATATAACCGTACATATTAATTATATCTAAGTCCATATCCACTTTCCATTGTAATAGTGGAAACCTAAACAAAAGAAGCAAACGCTGAAGAAATTTAGATTTTATTTTGACATTTCTGTTTTTTGTTTTGTGTTTTACATGTGTTAAGTACCATGTGTCCTATAATTGACGGGATTATCTGAAAATTTATATTGTTTTGTTTTAATTATTACCACTATGCAGTAGATAACGGATCAAATATTTAAGGAAGTGTACGGGCTATTATTTTTTTTTTCTTTGCCGGGGTAAACTATAAGCCATTAATAACAGATTAAATAAACCATTATAGAACACAAACACAATGATACGTTTATTTAAATACATTCAAAAGTGTTATTTTAGAAAAATTGATGAAATTAGAGCGAAAAGTTTTCAACTTTTTCACTAGTTATTTTGTACATATTAATATGTGTATAGCACTCGAGTAATAAAAGCAACAATATTACTAGAAACCTGTTTTTTTTCGTGATTACTGTAAAATTAGTATTACAGTAAGAATGAAATAACATGTAAGTATGCTTTTTGTAAATGTTTCAATAGATTTTTAAAAAGCATTCCTACAAAAATGTGTATTATTTTTAATGTTATATTTTTGATTCATGTTAACAATTACTGGCTGTAAATCACTGAATGTACATTTTAATTTGTTACTTTCAAATAGAATGATTAAATATCTTGATCATTTTCTGTTTATGTGTTTTTCTTATCTACTGATTCCTTAACGTACGACTAATTTTTAATTCTCAAAAAAATTACATACAGGTTCCTAGAAAAACTGACCATCATACATGTTCTGGCATTTTAATTTTTCTTCACTCAATTATTCAAATATTTCTTACACATT
The DNA here is from genome assembly GCA_964019185.1 of Maratus speculifer. Taxonomy (NCBI): domain Eukaryota; kingdom Metazoa; phylum Arthropoda; class Arachnida; order Araneae; family Salticidae; genus Maratus; species Maratus speculifer. The sequence continues at coordinate 21,866,791 of OZ025291.1, forward strand.
CACGAATTTTCCCATTTCAATTTACCTGAAAAATCAAAATACTTAAGAATCAATGAGAAAGTTTGCTTTTCATCTAAATGCTATATACTCACTCACAAAAATGAAGCACTCAAAAATTGAGTGAATCGATATACTTATATCGAATTGAGTATGTTTGGATCAAAAATGAGCACATTGCTTTCTCAATTTGTAAAAATCATACGTTATCACATCCAAACAATTGATAATTTTTTTACCTTGTACTGGTTTATTTCATTTATGGCAGTATAAAAATGCTTTTTAATGTAAATATTAAACTGTGCACAGTATTTTGAAATAATTTTTAAATGTTTGCAAATAATTATTTTGTCATAAAAATATTCTGTTTGGATATTTTGCTAATAATTTTGCTTTTTTTTTTTTAAATAAATAATCAATTAAACTTTTAATGTTATTAATTTTGAGCAAGAAATAAATGCCAGTATATTTTTACTTTGATTTGTAAGTTCAGGGGACAGTTCTTAGCGATTTATATTTGAATACAACAATAAAATCAACAAGTTGGAAATTGCACGTGAAGCGTGGCAAATCAGGTGCGTTCGTACTAACGAAGTTTTAAAAATATTCCGATCTTGCTGTTATAGTAGACAGTACTTCAGATATAATATAGTGGTCGAAATCTTGTTTATGCTCCTGTAAATATACAAAAAGAAACTTTTATTGCACCTCACCAACGTATATCATATTCATAAAATGTGAAATAGTTTAATTTAATTAACACACGTCCCAAACAATGTTTTCCCTTATAGCATTATATAGTTGAATACTTTTGTGTGACCCTGTAATTTAACAATAAATATTCTTTGCACCACAGATTATACAGAATGTATACTTCATAGGTTCATGTATTCTATTATATTTAAATGAGTGTAACACCTTTAAAATACATTTGAAACATTTTTTTTCCATTGACCTTAATGAAACGGAATACTTTTGATTGTCCCTGTAATTGATCTATGCATCCAATTCTCATAAAATTTGAAATGACTCGCTAAAATTATGTTTTAATTATATATTTAAAATTTCAAACGATTAAAATGCATTTGAAACATTTTTCCCCATTGACCGTAGTGTAACGAAGTACTTTTGATTGTCCTTGTCATTGATATATGCATCCGATTTTCATAAAATTTTAAATGACTCGACAAAATTATGTAATAATTATATGTTTTAAATTTCAAACGATTAAAATGCATTTGAAACATTTTTCCCATTGACCGTAATGTAACGGAGTACTTTTGATTGTCCCTGTAATTGATCTATGCATCCGATTTTCGTAAAATTTTAAATGACTCGACAAAATTATGTAATAAGTATATATTTTAAATTTCAAACGATTCGGTTGGGTAGTTTTAGATACAGATAGACAGACAGACAGACGGACGGACGGACAGACGGACTGAACGACAACTATATGTGCTACGTATTTACATAATTACGAACGCACCTAAAAACGAGTACATGTGTTTCTCAGTTTTGAGTACATTTTGATCTGAGCTATTTTAAGTATGTGAAGTACTTAAAATTGAATACTTTTTTACTCAATTTTGAGAACCCAGTTTTTTCAGTGCTTTTAATTACAAGTTGCTAATCAATGTTCATTTTTTTCTGTTTAATTATTTTTTGTATAGCCCGAAAATTAGTTGTATTATTATGTATGAAGAGATAAAAACTTCTTAAATATACCACAAAAAACTAAAAATCGCTAGGCATTTCAAAAGAACTGAGTCTTTCTTCGTCAAGCGAAAAGAAGACGCGCCTCTACTATGAAAGCAACGGCACAACTCAACGCATAGTAGCCGCCCGTCTTCTTTTCGCTTGACTAAGAAAGACTCAGTTCTTTTGAAATGCCTAGCGAATTTCAGTTTTTTATGGACATCATAAAAAACTTAAAAAAGGGTATCAATGTGAAAAATAACACTAGTAAGCTTTGATTACGTCCATTAATAACTATATCGTAACATTAATAATACAAGGTAGAACCCGTCAAATTTTGACGAAAGAAAATGTTTAAGAACGAACTGTTTCATTGCCTTATAATAAACCTACAAAATTAGTTATAGTAAAAAATGCATTTCATATTGGTACGTCTAACTCTTAAACAAACGATATTTATCGTCAAATTAACAAAATACGTTTGCGTTTAAACAAAATGCGTTTATAAAAATAAACGCAGTTGTAGAAATTGTTAAAATGAAACTTTAATCGTATATGCAAGCATTAAAAAATAACAAAGATCAGTTATTATGATAAAGTTATTAATTAAAGTTCTTATGTTAGTATTAAAAAAAAATAAATAAATAAATTTATTTAACTTTGACTTAATTATAGATTTTTTTCTCCATGAAATCTAAACCCGGCATAATTTTTACCATATGAAAATTTACAATGCACATTTCGCATTTGTATTCACCTTTCTAAAAAAAAATTGGCATTTAATTTGATCATTTTGATTCAAAACTTTACGTCTCAATAATATTAGCTGAAACAGCTATTTAACAGTGGATATTCTTTTACGTGTAAATCAAATCTTGAAAATGAAATTAAAATTCACCGGATTTTATAACAGAAGATATTTAAATTTTTTTTTTCCTTTTAATGATAAAATGGCAACATAAAGACACAGCAATCAATTTTTCTCTTTTTTTCTTTGTTAGCACTTTCCAACAAAGTTGAAAAGTGCTTATGCATTCGGTTTGTCTGGCCGTCTGGCCGTCTGGCCGGATGGCCGTCTGTCCGTCTGTCCGCGCTCTAACTCCCGTAAATATACTCGGATTGCTATGAAATTTTTATACGTTATTGATGTTTACCCTAGCACGAACCCTATTGAAAATGAAGTATCTACCATGATTAGTTTATCTACAGGGCGAATCAAAAGTTTCCCATTACATTACGGCCTATGGGGAAAAATCGTTAATATACTCGGATTGCCATGACATTTTAGGACGTTGCTGAGAGCACGAACCCTATTGAAAATGAAGTATCTACCATGATTAGTTTATCCACAGAGAGAATCAAAAGTTTCCCATTACATTACGGCCTATGGGGAAAAATCATTAATATGCTCCGATTGCCATGAAATTTTAGGACGTTATTGACGTTTACCCTAGCACAAGTCCTATCGAAAATGAAGTTTCTACCATGATTAGTTTATCTACAGGGTGAATCAAAAGTTTCCCATTACATTACGGTCTATGGGGAAAAATCGTTAATATGCTCCGATTGCCACGAAATTTTAGGACGTTATTGACGTTTACCCTAGCACAAGTCCTATCGAAAATGAAGTTTCTACCATGATTAGTTTATCTACAGGGCGAATCAAAAGTTTCCCATTACATTACGGCCTATGGGGAAAAATCGTTAATATACTCAGATTGCCATGAAATTTTAGGACGTTATTGACGTTTACCCTAGCACAAGTCTTATCAAAATTGAAGTTTCTACCATGATTAGTTTATCTATAGGGCGAATCAAAATTTTCCCATTACATATTTTAAATATATTAAGCTTTTTCATGTATAATAAAATTGATATATGTCTCTGAAGCTAATATAAATTATACGCTACTGTCTTGCATAATATGAAGTACATAGCATTTACAGGGCCACACAAAAGATTTCAAATAGTATATTTTTTCCGAAGTACCGTATATGTGTCCGATGATGGCTGATGGAGGGATGAAATGCATTTTAATTATGATATGCGCGTTTATATTTCCATAAATATATGCACATTATATGGTGTGTATAAATGTTATAGTTGATATACAGGGCTATCCATAAAGAGCTCACCAACGTTACTGAATATGAGCTTAAATTATTTAAACGTGGTTCTTAAATAAGCTATGCATTTTTACGCTGAGCTTTATTCAATTTACTGAGAAATGTTTGCAGAATATATATAAAAGGATATACAGGGCCACGCAAAGAATTCGGTACATGGACGCGTATGAATGATGATTTATGAGAATGTGATTTCAGTTGTTTTAAAAGTGTTTTAGTTTACAATAAATTTTAGCCTAATGCTGACGTGTAATAAAGGTACAATGTAAACTACAGGGCTGAACAAAAGTATTCAAGTATGTTTCCATCTAATAGTATGAATTGCTGAAAAAGAAATCTCAAGCTACTGGGTATTTTCTTGCTAAGCTAAATTTTCCCATTATATGAACTGACATATGAAATACAGGGCTGTTCTAATGTACTGGAATACATATTTGGGTATATTTGGCTATACACTATTATTTCCATAAATAACAAAGTTTTGTTAACGATTTCATTAAGTGCTGGAAAGTGCTTCATAATCTATGCTTAACGCATGATTTTTCATACTTGTTTTTAATAGAAATTGAGTACTCCTGTTGCCACAATTAGAAAAGCGGTATTAAAAGCTACAAAAAAATTAATATTTTAAAAACAAATTAAGATACAGCTTTCTAACAAACTTCATTTAAAAGTACATTTTTTTCCCTACACGATGGTGTAAAAATTGAAATTGTGCGATATTTAGAAGTCAATAAATTCTTAGTAGCAAAAATTGCAATACCGAAATTTCATTTAAAATTTGAAAGTGTTGCCATGCGCAAAATGATCTATGCGTTACGCACAGATACGTTTGGTTTTTATAATATAGATATATTTCACAACGAAAAAGTAAGAATTTATATTATAAATAAATATTTTGCTCACAAGACGTTGTTGTATTAATAAAAACATTTAAAATACATTATTACATTTTTATTTTTATTTATTTATTTTTTTTTTTTACATGTTTTAACTCTTTTTAATCGAGTTATCTTCAGAATGTAAATAAAAAATAAAATTACAAACATAACACTATCATTTCGCATCCCAAATATATGGATTGAATGGTTAGACAATTTACAAGATAATTATTTAGCTAGACCACGGACAGTGTCCAAATTAAAAAGCGCGTGATTTATTTAATTTCAATAATTATTTATTCCAGTTTTTAGGTTCATTATGTTTGTAATTTTATTTTCTATTTACAGTCTGAGGATGACTCGGTTAAAAAGAGTTGAAACATGTAAATAAAAATTTTTAATGTATTTTAAATGTTTTCATTAATACAGCAACGTCTTATAAGCAAAATATTTATTTATAATATAAATTCTTACTTTTTAATTGTGGAATACATATTATTAATATTACGATATAGTTAAAAAAGGGTGTTCTTAAATAATAAAGGACAACTTTGCCACATAAGATTTAATTTGTTTTTGTTTAGAAATGCAAGAAACTAGAAGTGTTGTTGTTCAGAAGCTATCAAATCGCATTCATATTTCCTTTTTTTTTTTTTTTTTTTCCTTTTTTTTTTTTTTTTTTTTTTTTTTGGTAAACGCAATAGATATTTTAGAATAAGCCGTCAAAATTGGCGTTTTGAACGGCATTTCCCGACACAAGCAGAAAAATGAATCTTACAACGGGAGAAAAACGCGTGATCACGTGATCAAAGTCATTTATAACTCGATAGGTAATTTAATTATCATAAAATGGAAAACTGAGTTCTATTCGAAATCGCTTTCACAGCCAAGCCTTCCGATTTTGTATCTGTTAAAAATGAGTTTGTAAATAATTATATATAAAGTTAAGTAAGGCAAACATTTTTAAGACAAATTATTTAAAAAAATTTTGTAAACTTTCACACATTTTAGTTACTTATTTATTTACTTTTGTTTTATTTATTTTTTATTCATCTATTTGTTTATTTATTTATTAACCTCGAAATTTTAGAGTTTCTTTATTATGTTACTTTATTTTCGGGGGGGGGGGGGGGGGAATGTTCGATTTTGCGTCATTTTCTGATATTCGTTATTTTTACAGGATATTAATAGACCGGAAAAGGCAACACAGACAATGACCTCATTGAATTCACGGATGAAAATCTAGGATTAGTTAAATCTCGTTTCCCTATTTAAAAAACAAGAGGTTTGCCAGTTCATATCTTGGTGGAAAACAACTAAAAACTCGATTTTAGCGGTTGACTCCTAGGGTTACCATTATGTGTTCCTACTCCCAATCCTCCATGTTTTCATTCTTTTGGGTAGTGATGGGCAATAACGAGAAGTTTTTCTCGGTGTTCTCGATTGTATGAACATCTCGATAAACTTTCGATTGTATAAAATTTTTCTCGATGACTCCAGTTTGCAATTGCTTTTATACCATACAGGATTCGATTTTATCAAGAGTCGTCTGCAGGTGAATGAGTCGGTGTTAATAAAAACACGACGCATTTACTCGCTAGTGAGCCCCTACTTTCATTGCTGTCTCTAATTCATACGCAGTCTTGTAATATGAAATCTTGAACTGGGTCTTCGTTGCATACGGCAACATATACCAAACGCGGTGTGCATGCATAATGAAATCTTGTGAAAAAAAAAAAAAAAAAAAAAAAAAAAATCTCGAATTGAACGAACTTTGGGGATGTGAAAGGTGGGGAAGGGAGCATAGGAGCTGGATAATATGAATAAGTGAGCATACTGCTTCCCAACTATATATCACATGAAGAATATCGGCAAAATTTAGAAAAGTGCCCCTGAGAGGGCAAAGTGGAGTGAGGTTCGCCGAAGGTGTATAACATCAATAACACGAGTAATGGTCACAGCCCTTTCCAACACTGTACACATAAGGGGTCTCGGCTAAATTTTACCCCCCCCCCCTTTCTCCAAGGTAGGGAATAAGGGGCAAATAAATAAGATCGAGGTAAATAAGATCAATAAGTAGTCAAAGGCCAAACTACAACTTCCTGCTTTTCTAAATTCCACATATTATAAATATTATTTACTGGAAGCTCCGTAAAAAAAATAAAAAATAAAATAATGACATTTCGGGAGTGCCGACAGAAGTGAAAATTTGAAAAATTACGTGTGTAAATTTTTAATTGCCAGGAAATATTTTATTGTCCAGAAAATACAAGGAATAAGTACTCGTGGTAAATTAACGCCTACACGTGAGAGGAGGCCAGAGTCCCAGCAGTAGTGAATAATATTTATATGGCACAGATGTCATACACACACCACATTGGCACGATTTTTTTCAGATGCCAATTTGGCGAAAACCTCGAAGAAGTTTCAGAAATTTAAATTTCAACCCATTATGGGTCCATAACGTGACCCAGAATGAGGGGAGAAAAATTTTTATGCTAGATTTGTAATGCATGAAGCATAAGCTTTCAATAGACATATTATATCAAAAATTGCGAAACGCCCCCCCCCCCACCTGCCCCCTTCCCCCGTTGACGTCACTTTTGGCAAGTATCGGGGCTAATTTCTCAAACTACCAAACCGATTTCAAAAGTAATGGTACCAAAATGATGGTATTCGCCCCGGTTCAAACATAGACTATATCTTATGTCTGTGCCACTAGCCAAAAGAGGGTTCAGAAGTAAAAAACATTATAAAAATGTGATTTTTGTTTTACTGAAGGTCCCACAAGCACAAAATTTGACATCTTAATTATTTATGATATAAATGTTCACTAATGACATTTGCTAAAAAACACCAACTTTAAAAGGGGTGGAAATCCGCAAAGAGCATTCTGAAAACGTTCTAAATAGCGATTTTAAAGCAATCTCAGCAAACAACAAATCGATCTTAAGAGTAATGATATTAAAATGATGATGACAGTCCTTGCTCCAACATAGGCTATATCTTATGTCAATGCCACTAACCCAAAGGGGGTAAAAGAGCAAAAAACGTTCTAAGGGACTGGAATTATAAAGTTTGACATTTTAGAGTTTATAAGAATTTCGCGAAATATCAGAAATAGTGCCAAATTGGCGAGTATCGAGGTTAATCTCGGAAACTATGAACCGATTTCAAAATTAATAGTACCAAAATGATGGTATTCGCACCGGTTCAAACATAGGCTATATTTTATGTGTATACCATTAACCATAAGAGGGTGAAGAAGCAAAATACATTCTAAAAATGCAATTTTTGTATTATTGAAAGACCTAGAAATATAAAATTTGGCATGTTAATTATTTATAAGATATAAATGATCTCTAAGGGCATTTGCTAAAAAATACGGAATTCAAACAGGGTGAAAATGCGCGAAAAGCATTCTAAAAATGTTCTAAATTGGGATTTTTAAGCAATCTCATCTAACAACAAACCGATCTTAAAAGTAATGATATCAAAATGATGGTGGCAGTCCTTGCTCCAATATAGGCTATATCTTATGTCGATGCCACTAATCCAAATGGGTTAAAAGAGTAAAAAAAAATTCTAAAAATGCGATGTCTGTATGTTAAGGGCCTAGAAACATCAAATTTGGCATGTTTATTACTTATAAGATATAAATGATCACTAAGAACATTTGTTAACAAATACAAAATTTAAAAGGGGTAAAAATGCGCGAAAAGCGTTCTAAAAACTTTCTAAATATCAATATTTAAGTAATATTGGAAAGTTAGCGAACCGATTTAAAAAAAGATGTCAAAATGATGGCGACAGTCCTTGCTCTAACAAAAGTACTGGATAAATTGCCAGATTACAATGGGAGTTTATGGGAATTTGGCGAAATACAGAAGAAGAGCTAAGTTAGCATCACTTTTGGCGGGTAATTTTTGTCGTCAATTTGGCGATATATCGCCTAATTGGGGACAAACTTTTTTGGTCAACGAAATAATCAAGTAGTACCCAACCACATAAAAGAAACATTCTTATTAGTGGAATTTAAAGGAACATAAGCAGTCCTAATGTTAAAATTTTTAAATTTGATTGAAAAAAACAGTGAATAAACGCAGGAAAAGCTGTAAGATTAGTTAATATTAAATAATTCTAATTTAATATTAAACCTATTTATTTCAAAAAGGAAACAAATACCTTCTTATTTGACAAAAAATAGTGATATCCTATCAAAAACATGAATGTGAAAGAATGCCAAGTTCATTAAAGGTTTCGCTAATAAAAGAAGTGAGATCTAACTGCAAACCAAGTTCTTTCGAAGCTCCTTAAATCATAGCTCCTGTCATGCATAATATTCTTGAATTGCTTAAAATGATTTGGTATGTTACTTGTTATTCAATAGAGCGACTTGGCAAGTTTTCAGCCACCAACTTTAATGTTTGAGTCAGAGTATAATTTAATCCAAAATCTGATTGGCAAAGATCTAGTCAATCGTGTTCGAATAAGTACATTGAAGTTAAGGTATTGATAAATTAATTAAGTGATCAACTTTAAGTTCTGATCAATTAAATAGAGAAATTTGAATAAGAGAAAACTTGCTAAGTCGCTCTATTGAATAACAAGTAACATACCAAATCATTTTAAGCAATTCAAGAATATTATGCATGACAGGAGCTATGATTTTAGGAGCTTCGAAAGAACTTGGTTTGCAGTTAGATCTCACTTCTTTTATTAGCGAAACCTTTAACGAACTTGGCATTCTTTCACATTCATGTTTTTGATAGGATTATTACCTACAAGTGTACCTTATTTTTTAAAAAAAGATACAAAAGCTTTTACGAAGTAATTTTTTTTTTCATTAAATTCCATTGTTCATTCTTATGAAGGAAAAAGGGGGGTTAGTTATATTCCGATTCCAGTTCATTTGAATGTACATGTTTTGTTTTGTTTTTTCTCCTACTATGAAATATGAAATCTTATAATAAATTAAAAACATTTATATGAATAACACTGATGTTATATTGGTAGTGGCAACACCTGACCAAAAAAATTCACTTTTATTGACATTTTCATTATTTCAAACATCGCACAATTTCAATTCTTTTTACCATAAAGTAGGGAGGGGAAATTCGTTCTAATTTAATTTGTTTAGAAATTGTATCTCAATTTATCTTTTTTTTTTTTTTTTTTTTTTTTTTTTTTTTTATAAATGTGGTTTTAAAAATGATTTTTTCAAAATAATTTCTATTGGATGCAGCTCTATTAATAAGAATTTTTTTTTTTTTTTTTTTTTTTTTTTTTTTTTTTTTTTTTTGCATTTAAAACCATATAAATAGTTTAGTCTTAGTTTATATCTAATATTCCGTAATGGCATTAAACTTCATCAGTAAATAAATAAAATAATATAAATAATACACAAATTCAACAGACGTGTAATTGAATATGTGTTTAAACCACTTAAATCAACAGAATAAAAGAAGCTGCAGTAAGTAGCGATCTTTAGCTATTTCTTCGGCTATCAACTCCTGGCATGCGATTAACACAAAGGTAATCTTTTAGCCTCTTCAGTCCTGAGACATATATTACAAGGGACCACAAAAACCTGTTTAAAATTAATATAAAACATCTCTAAAGATGTATGAGCCTCTATATCAATGTTTATGACATGCACGCATTTATTAAAAATGTCTAAAAGTAAATTTAACAGTTCTAGAAGCATTTAAATTCCTCTAAAGATTGTTATTTAGTACCTCCTAAATACGGACATTAGGACTGAGGAGGTTAGGCCGAGAAGCGGCAGCATAGACAATCACCTCATCGAGTTCATGTTTGATATTCAGAAACAGTTAAAACTTGATTCGCATATTAAAACGCAATCGGTTTGTCAAGTCATATCTTGAAAAGAAAAAAAAAAAAAAAACTCGATTTTAGAGGTTGGCTCGTAGGTTTACCAGTGCGTTTTTCTGATTTTAATAAAATAATTTCCGGGAATATTTAGGCTTCTAAATAACCTAAAATGGCGACGTTATGTGATACAGTGTAGATTCGGGGTGAATTACAATTCTAACCTTAAGTAATCATGAGACACGGATCGCATGTAGACAAGGAGAAATTAACCAAATTTTCTATCAGGAAGAACGGATCATACTAGCTTAAATTTCAATTTTAGCTTCACAAAGAGCTGGATTTAAAATACTAAGGAATTCTATTTTTCTGTTTTTAGAAAATGTCGACTGCCTATATTAGAAAGTATTCGCCTCTGACATGGATATAAACATTCGTGAAATGTGTGATGTAGAGCATGACTATTTAGAAGATTGGAACGAAAACGAATGTGTAGTATGGGGGTGTGCAAATACAACGTTATCAACTTTATTTTTGCTTATGAAAAAACGGTACTACGCTGTTATCCCGTCGACCAATTTCGCCAAATTATACAAATCCCCAAACTAATAGCCAAATTATACATATTGACATAATTTTTATTTTAAATAACGAAAAAACAAATAATTAGTAGAATATTAATAAAAACACAAATAAAAAGTCGAAATAAAAATCACTTAATGATATTTTAAACACGTGAATCGTATTTAATGTCATTGAATGTGACATTCACGATCATCCATTATTGGCATTTATTCTTATAGTTTGGCGATATTTTTTTGGTCGACGGGATAAACTAGTAGTACCGAAAAAAACTTTATATCAAATAACACTTAAAATTAATGAATACTGTTTAAAAATATTCTATAATTGCTTTTTGTTACATAATGCATTCGACAGTAATAAAGTCCTGTTGCACTTGCCCCGAACGGAGAAGGTGTGTGCATGGGCGCCCATATGGGGGGACAAGGTGGGGCTTGAGCCCCCCCCCCCTAGATTTTGGTTTTGTCATATTTTTTAAAAAATATAAATCAAGTTGCAAGATATGAAAATTCTAACTTGATCCTGTAAAGAAGGCATCTTAAGAAATTTCCGTTTTAAACAGTTTTCCGTTTAAGTACGTATAATTGTGTGGAATTTATTTTCTCATAATCATCAATTTTATTTCTTTTAAAGCTAGATTCAGATTCAAACAGATTCCGTTTTCGTAAGATTTGAATTAATTCTCTCGAATAGTGTGCTTTTTACAAAGAGGAAAAACATAAGATAGGAAACAAATTGTATTTTATACAATTTTTATTTTAGCAAGGTGTTACTGTGTGCTTTTTTTCCTACTAGAGTGTAATACTTTTTCTGCATAAGGAAGGATTTAGTTATAGACACGACTCACTTTCATAGGTAAAACTGATTTTGCGTGAACAAATCGCTGAGAAATTAGACACAGATTTAACAATAAGATGTGAATGATACAGCGCTATTTTTTAACTGGAAAATTCCTTTTCCCGAATCTAATAAATATTAGAACCCTGAATGTGCATGATTGTAACCAGGGCCCGACTTATGCAGGGGCATGCGGGACAATTGCCCCAGGGCCCCCCATGAGAGTAATTAGGATTTTCACTAAAAAATGCCAAATGATTAAAATTAGCCAAAAGGACATCAAATTCCATATATTTTCAAACATTTAGGAAGGTAAGAGTGGTTCTCCTTCCTCTCTTTGCTCCCACTACCCCATCCATCTATGCGAAAAACAAACTACATTAGAAAACTAATAATTAATGTTTTATTATAACGACTAAGTATTCTATTGTTTTCAAAAGAAATTCTTTATTAACATTTTCGTTGCAGAATGGCAAGTTAAAATCATTAATTATGACCCATTTGGTACATTATGTTTTAGCCATTTTGTGTTACATACGTAGATAATCAAAGAAAAAGTTTGCAAAATGATACTTGTGTCAACCAATCTATAATTTTTTTTACAATTATTTTTTTAATACTTTTTAATACTTATTTTTTTAATACTTTTTAATACTTATTTTTTAATACTTTGTTGTGACTATCTTTTTGTGATACCCTGTACACAAATGTGAACTGCACCGAGAACAAAATTTACATATACATGTAATACGTATGAAGTTTAGTATTAGCCACTTCCACAACTAAAAAAAATATATATATCTACTGGTAGACAGAAAGGGGACTTACCGAGTGATGCTTGTCCCCCCCCCCCCCCCCATAGCCTTAGTCGGACCCTGATTATAACACAACTCAAAATCGAAAATTTTATCTGAAGTCAAGCAGAACAAGACAAAATAATTTTGGTCGACTTAAAATCTAATAATTCTTATAAATATCATTAAAGAATTTTCGCTTTTCATAAATAAAATAAATATTGGGCATACCATTGTTTGAATTTAGTTGTAAATTGTAAATGATCTCCACCAAGTTCTAGAGATCAGAAGCACAAAGCAATAAAACGAGTGATAAGATGTTTGGGGGGAGCATTCTTAGAATTTTTTTTTTCAAATATTCCTGGTGCATGTGAAACAATGTGATCAGAAAAGTAATAAGTCCGTACCACATTTTTCTAATCATTTTGCCACTGTCAAAGGAAATCGCTATAATTTCTCTCTAAACAATCGTATGAATATAAAACAAATAATACGCTCAGAAGTCTTTAATATAGATGCTGCAACGTAGTGATTATTGCTGTAGTGATTATTATATGTCTCAAAATAGTTTTTACATATTCTTTTTATCTAGAACCAGCTGTAAATAAATTGCATTCTGTAGATTAACATTAGCATTCGGTTTATTAGCACCGACAGAAACTTCTTAAGATTTTTCTTTTGCACAGATAAAATCAGAAGAATTTTTCAGCATTTTTCATGGAGCTATTAGAAAATTGCAATTTTAAGGAATCAATATCAAAATGTGCAGATCGTTTACTAGATAATTTCCCCGTTGGAACCGTCATATGGCCACTCCTCTAGAATATTAAAGAGCACCATTTTTTATCCATATTTAGCCTCTTTAATTATATCCCTTGAGTCAATGTTTATAAATCGAAATGAAATGTCATTCTAAACGATTTTACTTCATTCCTATCTCATGAAAAATATGGAAAACAGTTTTTCAAAAAAGAATGTATCTCAGTTATATAGAATTGAAAATTTGGAGTTGGAAGCAAGAATATGGCTTGATTTGTTGAAAAGCAAGAACTGGTTAGAATGTCATGGTAAATGATCTAATCGCAGAAGCTACTTTCCCCATTTCCACCAAAAAATTTCACTGCAGAAAGGTAATTTAATAAACCCATGCTAGTGACGATAACAAAAAAGCACGAATTTTGATCAAGGGTCAGGAAAAATGTGAATTTTGCCAAAGAAATGCAGATAAACGCAAATGTTATCAAATAAGAGCGAGAGAAACGCACATTTCATCAAAGAATTGCGAAAAAAACAAATTTCATCAAAGTATAGCAAAAAGATTTCTAATTTCATCAAAGAATCGCAAAAAAGATTTCTGTTTTCGTTCAAAAAGCTTAGAAAAACCTCAATGTTGTAGAAAATCACAAACTTCGTCAAAGTATCGCGAAAAAACGCTAATTTTGTCCAAAAATCCCGAAAAATCGCAAATTTCTCCAAAAAATTGCAAAAAAAGTAATTTTTCTGAAAAAATTGGGGAAAAAACATAAATTTTATTAAAAATTCGTAGAAAAAATCACTTATTTCTTAAAAGAATAGCTAAAAACGCATATTTCTTCAAAAAATTGGGGGGAGAGACTCAAAAGTCGCAAAAAAACGCTAAGTACCTTAAATATTTACAAAAATATGTGATAGCTTCGGAGAAAGTTGAGATTTTCCCCAGCCCCTCCCTAAAATTAGTCATATGGGCGCCCATGGGTGTGTGTGTGTGTGGAGGGGGGGGGATAGAAATTATTGTCAACAAAACAAGTGGAAAACATCCCTTCTCTTTCTTTTTCTTTTGTTAGTAAAGTTTCATTTCAATATACTGGGTAAAAAAGAATGGCTGAAAAGAGTGGCTGATTTTAAAATTCAATAACTTGCAAAGTTTTACAAATATTAAAAAAATTCTTACAGGAGAGCCATTTTTTTTAAAAAATAGGATTCTGGATTTTATTTCAAATTACAAACAACACAACAAGTCATTCAATACTGATGCGAATTAAGGAGGTTAAGGCTGTGGAGTGGATCTCGTTCGAAAATGCACGTTTGCTTTTACGGCCCGATTTTGAATTCAATCCATATAATTTTGATTTTGTTGGCGTCAGCGCAATAACAGAGGGAAAAGTATTTTTCCATGAAAACGACTCCTTTGAAATCGAAATGACAACAGCGTTTGAAATACCGTCTTTTATGTATTTTTTACATTCCAAGAATGCTAGGATTTTTTTAAACAGGGTATCTTATTTATCTATTTTTTTTATCTGAGTATCTTTTAAACATTATTGACCTAGGCATGTTCGATATTGCATATGAAATATGTAGGTATAACAGTTCATTTACAGGTGCACTCAAAATATTACATTACATCATGGTCAATGGGGGGAAATCGTTTGCAGAGTATATTAATGACATGCACAACTTTAAATGTATTGAAACTGTTATAAATCCCTGAATTTCATTATAAGATTATTATAATAGAATAAAGTATTCCATCCTCCATATAATTACATGTAAATTAATAGCATTTGTCGTTCATTTACAGGGGCACACAAAAAGAAATCATTTAAAATATAACCGAACCGAATAGAGGTAACCTAATACCCCTATCCCGCCATACTCAGCCGCAAAACACACATCC
Organism: Maratus speculifer; assembly: GCA_964019185.1. Classification (NCBI taxonomy): domain Eukaryota; kingdom Metazoa; phylum Arthropoda; class Arachnida; order Araneae; family Salticidae; genus Maratus; species Maratus speculifer. The sequence continues at coordinate 21,882,194 of OZ025291.1, forward strand.
TCCACGAGAAAAACAACAAGCCTAAACTTGACTGTCTCTCTAAAAGGATCACATTCACGGATAAAAGCGAATTTCGTAAAAGGATCGCGATCAAAACTGGGTCAACTATTCACACAAAAGTAAAAACCGAATCTGCAACACTGCGACTGACTCAAATCCGAAATGTATAACAATCTGCCCCGATGTGCTAAGCGCAGCTAAAAAGTAAAAATGAATCCGACCAACAGCAAAATATAGTCGCTAACCCTTTCCGGCGCACTGTGCCCGGTCTGGGATACCTAATTTTAATTCCAAACTTGCAAACGACACCAATAACATTTTAGTAAAATTTTGCTTTTACAATAAAAGCTTAAATTAGGGATTTCAAAATATCTAAAAAATTCGTTTGGGAATTCCGGTGCCAGTCGATAATTTCTAATTTTACTAACAAATTTTGCCCGTGCCGGAAAGGGTTAACCGGGCTCAGACACGACCCGAAGGAAAAAATCCGAAATTAAGTTGACCTGCAGCAAACAGTAGAAGTTAACTGGATCCAAACGCGACCCACAACAAAAAGTGAAAATTAACCCGACCGGCAGCATAAAATAGAAGCCAACTGGACATCAAATTTTGTGAAATGATCGCGGAGAAAACACGAATTTCTTCTAAGGATCGTGAAACAGACGCACATTTTGTACAAAGATTGCGAAAAAGAACGAACATTTTATCAAAGGACTGACTCACCCCAATCAAAATCGGGTCAACCCGAACCCTTCTCCCAAAAGTAAAAACCAAATTCTAAACTGCCCCAAAGAATTGTATGCCAAACTGCCCCAAATGCGCTAAGCACAGCTAAAAAGTAAAAAACTGGAAATTAACCCGACCAGTGGCAAAAAAAATGGAAGCTAACCGGACCCAAACCCGACACACACCAAAAAAGTGGACGAAACATGACCCGCATTAAAAAATGAGCTCCGACCCGTGCATTGTGCATTTTCCAAATTTCTCAAATCGCCCCCCCCCCCCCTTGAGGACTCTTCAGATCCGCCCTTGCGACGGTCTGCCTATGAGGGTGGGAGTGCTTGAAGTCTTGATAATATTTACTTTTTAACTTTTTTGTTCATGATCATTAGTCAGTCTTTTTTTCTGATTAGATTTTTTATTTCATTTCAAATTTCATATCGAGGTCTTTATCACAATGCAAATGTTCATTTCCTCAAAATGATCCCAGCGGTTAAAAATTACATTACGATTAGTTTTATCGGTTTAAATAACAATAACTTTTTTTTTTTTTTTTTTTTTTAAGGAACATAATATCTCGGCAAATAAAATAAAGCAGATTTTACGAAACATTTAACATCACGAATTTTACTTAAAAATAAAGATAAAAATGTTTTTTTTTCTTTTCGAGAACTAATTAACTTTTCATATAATTTTTTAAGCAATATATCTGTTTGGTACATTTTTCTAAAAAATGTAATATACACCTTATATACCTTGAATATATGTCCCTACAATTTTGTTCTGGTGTCAGGAAACATATTGGCAGGAAAGCCGCAGCACAGACAGTCACCTCATTGAGTTCACGAGTGAAAGTTCCGATACAATAAAAACTCGATTTGGATATTAAAAGACCTACCAAGTCATATCTAGGTGTAAAACATCTAAAAATCTAATTTTAGCCGTTGACTCATAGGTTTGACACTGTGATTTCCTGCATCCAAAAGTAAGAAAATATGGTGGACTGGGAGAGGAAAACATAAAGCTCGCCACACACCAGTGAGACATTGAACGAAAAAAGTGAGACATGCGACAAATTCACCCTGATAACAAAGAAAAAACCGGTTTCACTGCGTCCTGTTGCACGATTTTTGACGCATGTCTTCCTGGTGTGTGGCGCGCCTAATGGTAAATGGTGTTTCGGCATAAGTAATATAACCTTTAAATATAATTTAATTTTTTTTTTTTTTTTTTTTTTTTTTAAGTATTAAAGTGAAATCTAGTAATGCTGCGAATTGATCAAATTCAATACCTATTTTATACATACATAGTAAAAGATTATAGGAATGTTATCTAATTCAAAAAATAAATAAATAAAATGCCTAAAAACAGGCTAATTTTTTATAATTTAAAAAATAATTCATATTTCAAATATTATCAGTTATCTAATAAATATATGAAATAAAATAAACTACTTGATAAATATGTGACTAACAAAAAACTATAATAATTTTTAATTATAGATAGTGTTTGACTAAAACTTAGTTTTCCGTAAAAACACACAAAACGAGAAAAAAAAATCAGAAAAATTGTAAGTTCGGTTATTTTGCTGAAAATCCCCCTTTTCTATCAAATATATATATATATATATATAAGATTTTATCATTTATTTAATAAATATATTAATTAAAATAAGCGAATAAGCGAATTTATAAATATGTGACTAAAAAATAAACTATTTTTCAATATATAGATAATATTAGACGAAAATTTAATTTTCCGTAAAAACAGATACAAATGAGAAAAAAAAAAAAAAAAGCATACATAGCTCAGAAAACTTTTAAGTTCAGTTATTGTGCTGAAAATCTCTTTTTTTTTCCTGTCAAATAAGGTTTTGAGATTTATCAAAAAAAACCATTTTCACTTTTTTCTGCATATCTTTCATTGTAACTCCTATAACTATCCTTTTCTTTCTTCCTTTTCGCATGTTTATTCTGAAACACTACGGACAAGCTCTGATTGCGTCAACTAGCAACCTGTTCTAACCCTTTTCAAAATCTTTACAAACTTTGCATGAAAAGCCTTAAAAAAGCATTCAGACATTTACATAGTATGGTTGAAAAAAGCTGTTAAAAAGCAAAAAAAAAAAAAAAAAAAAAAAATGCTATCTGGATTATGACTCAACCGCTAAAATTGAATTTGACCGATTGCGTTTTACTATGTGATTCCAGATTTAACTAATCCTAAGTTTTCATCCGTGAACTCGATGAGGTGATTGTCTGTGCTGCCACCTACCAGTCTAACACTATTTAAGAAAAATAAGACACGTTTTTCATTTTGCCTTAAAAGAAATAATTAAAAATACTTTATTAAAAAACTTTGAAAATACAAAACTTTTAAAAATATTTTTTTGATTGTTTGATTTTTTTTTTTCACTCCGACCTAAAATGTCAGATATTTTTAAGAAACAAATTAGTTACACAATTTTGGACAGCTTCAACTGTTTACCTTATATAGTATTTTAGAATACAGTACCCAAGCATAAAAACACATTTCGAAAATAAGCAAAAAATACATATGTACACCCATACATATATATATGCCCAATCTTGTTACTTGTTAGAAAACACAGTTCGGTTTTGTTTGGCAGTAAATTGGTACGTAAAATATCTGATAACACTAATTTCATTTTTCTGTACGTAAATTCTAGAAATGGTTGGTTGGTTGAAGGGGGTTTTATGGCGCAAAGTCCCTTTAGGGACATGCTGCGCCAAGAACAATGTGAGGAATAAAAGTTAAAATGTAAAATATAATGTAAAAAATGTAAAATTCACATTAAAATACTTTCATAGACATGAGTTAAAAGAAAAATGCAATATGATGAAACAAGAAATTAAAGTATAATTAAAAACACTCATTAAGATTCAAAAAAGAAAATAGATTTCCCGACTATTTTACGTTTCATCTAAGTGAACTCAGGTATGTATTTCTGTTGCGAAAACCTGGGAGGAAAAAGAAACATAGTCGTTGATTTTACCTGTTTTGAACCACAAAAATAGTGAATAAAAAAAATGAAATTCCTTTCTTCAGTAAAACCTACTCCATGGTAAAATCCTCTGAGTGGGCGGGAATGCACATCTGAACAGAGCCTTGCTTGCCTAGTTTCGCAACTCTTCAGGAAGCTGAATGGCCTTCGTGGTCCCTCTTTCTCACATCCTTTGAATCGATCAACCAATAGCAATTTCAACAAAAACAAAATAAACATCAACAATGAAAATTAGATTCGTTTGTGGTTTACTATTCGGTTTTGTTCATGGCGGTGGTTTTTTTGCAGGTGTGAAGTCGAGCTACGTATTTTGAGTTTGTGTTTCAGCTATTTTTTGTAGACTTGGGTGTCTGAATAGTGAGAATTTTAGAAGACTTTGTGTTTCGACCGGCTTGGAAATGTAGGCTTCCTAGGAAGCGTGGTGTTTTGTTTTTGGGGGCGGTTCCCAACTACAACAGTTTGGACAGTTCATAGTTTTGTCTTGTGTTTATTTTTTGGTTGTTGTTTCTTCAATAAGTTATTGTTTCGTACTGCATTTATTGAATTAGTCTATCTTTTCTGTCGTTAATTTTTTCATTAGTGTTAGAGTGCCATGTCTGACGACATTTCGCAACAGTTGCCAACAGAGGCAGGAAATATGGATACGACCAGTTCAATCTCAAACCCGAACGCCACTCCGGCCCACGACTTTAATCATTATAAAAGCATTTATTCACCGGCGGAACTTCTTAAATTTTCACTACTCGACAAGAATGACGTCATTACGTTGTTTTTAGAAGCTAAATCCGGTTCCTTTCCCATAATTCATCCCAAATTGTTAAAAATGGATATTGTGAAGCAAATAGCAAATCATGCAGCCATAGATAGTATTAAAACTACAAAACAAGGAAAATTAATTGTTTTGACCCAATCTGTCGATACTGCGATTCAGGTGTTAGAAATGTCATCGTTAGCGAACATTCAAATAACCCCACGTATTCAATTCGAAAGCGTCACGTCTTCTTTATGGCATCCCGGCCGATGTTTCCTGTGAAGAAATAGCGGACGAGCTCATTTACAACGGTGTACACTGTCTTGAAGTCAGACGATTTCTAAGGAAAAATCAAACAGGTGTCGTGCCAACCACCACAGTATTGGTAACTATGATGGGCACCCAACTTCCCCGTGAAGTGAAATTATATTACCAAATTCATAAATTAAGCTTATTCGTAGATCGGCCTCGCCCCTGTCTAAGGTGCTGGCGGTACAACCACAGCACAAAATCATGCCGCTCGGAAATCTCTTGTCGAACCTGTGGACAGTCTCATGAGGGAAGTTGTCAAGCCGACAGTCCAATTTGTTCTAACTGCCGAGGGGAGCATTGCGCTGATGACAAGTCCTGTCCCATATATCAAAAAGAAATCCTTATACAGAAATTCAAGAGCGACCACCATCTATCCATCGCCGAGGCCAGACGCCAATTTCGTGTCGAAGAACGTCGAGAGGAAAATACATATGCCTCAAAAATTAAAAGTCCACCTCATTCCGAATATATTACCAAATCAGACTTTCAAGCAACTCTGGAGCAATTCACTCATAATCTATATGAAGTTTTTCAGTCGTTAATGGTCGAGCAGGCGGCACAGTGTAGCAGTTTTATTGAACAGGCCTCCTCCCTCCTGGAAAATAAAATTCAAAGCATTCACAACGCCTTTCATGATCTCAGTGCCACAATAGTCAATTCTGTCCAAAAGCAACAAGTTCTACCGTCAACGAGCACGAACAAACCAAAAATCACTCATGTAGTGAAAGATAAACTAAAACAAAATCCTGGCGATGGAGAGAACTCGCCTCCCTCCGTCGAACCTGACATGAAAAAATTCCGTACTAGTCATTCCTCTGTCTCTAACTCGTCCCTGGACAGTTTAAATATTCCTCGCCACTCCGTTCCTGACTTCAATAAGTCCAGCCAGCCCTATGGAATTGGACAGGTCTCAGTCTGGTCATCAATAACCTTTTTGTTCATGAGTCTTTCTTTGGTGCAATGGAACGTCAGAGGAGTTCGGGCAAATTCTGCCTGGCTCCACCACTCCCTTTTCGTCTCGGCTGGCATCGTAGCACTTCAGGAGACTTTTCTTAATCCCTCCGTCGATTTTCAGCTTCACGGCAAAAAAGCGTATAGGCTTGACCGAACTGCTAGAAAAGGCGGTGGACTTTTGACGGCAGTGCGGAGCGCCCTTTCGTCTCGTCGGATGGTTCTGCCAGTCGACTCAGCCCACAATGAAGCTCTGGGTGTGGAAGTTTCCTTTCCCAACAACGTCCGGCTTCAGATTATTAACATCTACTCCCCCCGGGTAAGCTGGAATTGCCTTGGCTTGACAAAATTTTGGGAGCTTGTCGCCCCCCTTTCGTCATTATCGGGGACTTTAATTTCCATCACACAAGTTTGGGAGGTACCCAGGATACCCCTCAGGGTGCCATGATAATCGACTGGATCATCAAAAACAACGTTTGCCTTGTCAACTCCTGTACTCCGACCCACTACTTTGCGGGAGGAGCTTCACTGCTGGATCTATCCATTACCTCTCCAGATCTGTTCGTCGATACTAGCTATTTCGTTCATCCAGATACGTTTGATAGTGATCACTGTCCAATCAAACTCCACTTTAATTTGCCTATCATCACTCCTATACACCATAATTTTCGTCACCGCTATGACTGGGGAGCTGTCACGAGACACTTGAACCAGGCTGTTGTGAGTTCTTCTACCAATTCCTACGAAACTTTCCAGAGTTCTTGCAGTGCTGTCCTCAAGAAGTGTGGCCGTAGAACGAAGATTCTTACGCGCAGTGGAGCCCCGTGGTGGGACTCCCGTTGCAGTTATCTGTTGGGACAAAAGCGGCGATTACTCCGTCAAGCGAGGAGGTGTCTCTGTCCTGCTACTTGGAGTCGGTATAAGAAAGTTGCAGCCGTCCTGAAGAAGGAAATAAATGATGCAAAACGCACCTACTGGGCAGCAATTTGCAAAGCTGCAGTTTCGTCTGAAGCCATCTTTAAGATAATTCGTGCGTTGAAAAACCGGAAAGTGCCTCCCCCGGAGTCACATAACTTTATTGCCATTCAAAGTTTGACGTCGACATGTGCCTTCGAAGAGTCGAACGAGTTTGCAAGATCGTTCAGCAGGGTCCACGGGAATGGGTTCATTCCACTCGACTTCAGTGCAAATATTGATACGAATCTCCGTCGCCCTATTCGTTTGTCTGAACTTCAACATGCTATCAACAGGTCTTCTCATCGCACGCCCGGAAAAGACGGGATTTCACTTCGTGCTCTCCGGTGCCTGGACGAGAGCGGGTTGCAGAAATTACTGGCAATTTTCAACGATATTTGGAGCTCGGGCGTTATCCCTCGGTCTTGGAGGGAGTCCATCATTGTCCCTATCCCGAAACCCGGGAAGGATTGTACCTTGCCTGCCTCCTACAGGCCTATTTCTCTTACTTCGGTTCCCTCGAAGGTGTTCGAAAGAATCCTTTTGAAACGTATTATTGCCTGGATCCTTCGGACGAATCACTTCCATCCAAATCATTACGGTTTCATTCCTTTTCGTGACTGTACACCGGCTCTAACCAAACTCTATTAAGACATCTCTTCAGCTCGCCTCCAGAAGCTAGTGGGTGTCCTAGTGTCGTTCGTCATTGCCTCTGCTTATGATTCCATTTGGCCGGATGGTCTTGCCTTGAAAATGTTATCTGCAGGCCTTGACGGCCATTTCACCAAGTGGACTCACTCCGCATCGTTTAGGGTCTTTCAAGTTCGCTGGAAGGGAGTGCTATCGGATCCGGTGGAGATCGACGTGGGCGTCCCACAGGGGGCGGTGTTGTCTCCCTTTCTGTTTTCCTTCTACATGAGCGACATTTTTGATGCCATCGGTCCCGATGTGGAGGGTCTCGTATATGCTGATGATACTTACGTCTACTGTTTTGGTCCTTCCCTGGAAGAGGTTTTGTCTAAAGTCCAAAGAACCATTCACGACATAGCTCGCTGGTGTACCTATTGGAAGCTTCGTTTAAACCCAAGCAAATGCTCGGCGATAGTGTTTTCCTCCAGGAAAACGATCCCTGATAGTCATCTTCGTATAGACGGCCAAGATATACCCTGGGTTCACAATATCCGGATTCTAGGCTTGAATTTCACTCACAACCTCAACTGGACTTCCCACATCTCCTTAATTAAAGAAAAGGCTGTTCGGAGACTGAATGTCCTTAAAAGTGTGGCTCATGTTTCCCGTGGTATCACTACTCATGATCTCCTTAGACTCGGCAAGGCGACTGTTATGAGCACGTTGCAACTACCAGGCAGAAGTTAGAGCCCATTCTAAACACAGCTCTTAGAGTTGCTACAGGTCTCCCTAGGTGGACGCCTATCCCGATCCTGCGTCGGGAAGCTAATTCCCTGTCAATCGCAAAGACTCAGGATCTCCATAGGAACTGCTACCTCCTTCGGCACCTGTCCCTCGGCCCTCTTTCGCCGATCTCGTCTGTTGTTCATCCGGACCATGCGAACTTGTGTGTCTTTGCTGATCATCTGAAAGAAACTCTTATCCGGCTCCAGGTTTCTGTATCTGATATCGTATCGGCGGTCTTTCCCTATCCTCGTCCTATACCCTGTTCGCACTGGGATAGTTGAGTCACTTAACTTTAAGTCACTTAAATTTTTTGAAGCGGGATACCCGGAATTAGGCTTCACCTGTTCGCACTTGCTAAATATTTTAAGTGACTTAACTTGGCCAAAATGACATCTGGGCATGCGCATAAGTTCTGAAATTTGTAACTGCAACTTCTAACTGCTTTTTTGTTTACATAGCAATTACCCTGCCATATTTCAATTAAAAATTAATTTTGTCATCATCCCAATTTATTTTGCTGGAAGAAATAACAGGTTCAACATTTTCCATTTTTGACCTTTGATTACAAAAAAAAAAACTCCACAAACGCACGTGTTAAGCAATTGGGGTAAACAAATAACAGTTTGAAATAATTTATAATTATTTTTAGGACTCAACTCCAGTAATTTAATAATCAGAATTAAATATTCTAAAATTTAGAAATAATAATTAAATATTCAGAAGGCACATTTCCACTCAACTCATAGTTAAGCGAGTAGTGCTCGCTTAAGTGAGTTGCCGAAACTTGCTTAAGCAAGAATCTTGATTCCGGGTACGACCGCTTCAAAAAACTTCAAGTTAAGTGACTTAACTTTCTCAGTGCGAACAGGGTACTACGGACTGTATCCAGGTTCACACCGATTCTTTGGAGTTCCAGAATAGACAGCTTCAGCCTTCACTTATACGTCAGCTTTTTTCCTCCTTCATGTCCACGCGGGTGGATTGGCATGTTATGGCTACTGATGCTTCAAAGTCGGACTCTCAGACTTGTGTAGCCTTCTGGGACATTACTCGGAATTTTGGCCACTCAAGCATCGTTAATAACCTAAATTCAATTTACACGGCGGAAGCTCTGGCCATTTGGTTCGCCTTGGACTTTCCTCCTCAGTCTGGCAAATTGATTCTGCTATCCGGCAGTAGGTCGGTTCTTACGAGCCTTCATTCCTTGGATCATAGATCCCCCCGTGTGATCGCTATGGTGTATTCTAAGCTCATATCAGTCTTGCAGCATGTATCTTCGATTGAGCTAGTCTGGGTTCCCGGCCATGTCGGAATCTATGCCAACGAGCTTGCTGATAAGTTGGCACGCACCCACAGTCTGCGAGTCGATCCTATAAAGTGGGTGTCCCCTGAATATCTATGTGTGAGACTTCGTCGTTTCTACCGTAACGAAGATTCCAACGAATGGCTCCTTGGTAAATATGGAACTGACTTCGCTCATCTCACTAAAAGAAGTTGGGAGCACAGAAAGTTGCGGCTTCCTAGGAAGGGTGAGGTCCTCCTCTCTCGCCTTCGTACGAAATCCCTTCCTACCAGAGCGTTACTCTACAGATTCAAGCTCTGCCAATCCCCCTTGTGTCCAACGTGCTCGCTTCCTGAAACCTGCGAATATTACTTACTGGCTTGCAGGCGGTACGCCACTGATCGTACTACAGTCGGCTGCAAAATTCTTCGAGCACTCTAATCCCTCTGGATTTTTTTCGTTTTGAAAAAAATATGCAAAAATTGGAACATGTATAAAATAAATTTTTTAACGTCGTTAAAAATATATATAAAATTCTACTGTTTGCGTTTATTTACACAATGGTACAAGCGAAAAACAACGTGAACAAAGCGAACCCAAGTTCCAAAAGAGCACAAATTCCACAAAATGTGTCTTTCCACTTCATTTCTTTACTTGATTTTTTTTTAAAAAACCTGCCCAGCCAAAGGGTAATATTGTAATGTTCTGTAATTTATTAAAAAATATAAAAAAAAGATGTTTTTTTCCCCCCTCAACCTGATGCGTTATTAGTATCGGATCTCTGATAACCTAACTTAATTTTTTCAGAACTGGGTTTTATTTGTGAACTAATTTAAATATTGCAGTGAAACCTGCAGCTTAGTGTGTGAGCCGGCGGAAGTCAGGAGGTTAAAAGAAATTATATCTACCAACATTGGAGTATTTATATGGATTGGAAAAGAAAGTCCTGTGTTGAAATTTAGGCGTGACCTTGCGCAACAATCGGGTTGCACGTGGCGGATTAAAAATAAACAAGGCCGGCTTCTCGGAAAACAGGATGCTGGTCAATTTATCTACGTCAAAGAAATGAAAAAACAGGTCGAGACTCTTATGTAACCAGTTTTTCCTTGACACATGATTATTTTAGTTTGTTTGTTTTTCTACGACCTATTTTAACGGAATTCTGGTGAAGCAGGAAGTTCTAGAAAGATCTTTCGAGGTCGAATGCGAGTATAAATACGGGTCTGCCTGGCCGAGCAAGCTATCATTTGCTTGAGCTCCTGCTGTTGTTCTTCATCTCCAGTCATAATGTTTTTCTATTTAGTCAACGATCTGCTTTCTTTTCCGATTCTGGTAGTGTTGTCATCCGATGGCTTGCCCTTTGTCCGGGCAACAGATATTGCTCGAATATTTGAATACAAAAATTTACATCAGTATGCATCTGCACACGCCCATCTGAGGGTGAAAGATATCATTTATAAGAGAATGGACTTGCCCCGTGGATCTCTGAAAATTCGAATTTTTTCAATTGGAGAGGCCGTGAAAATTTTGAGAGCATGCAAGAGACGAGCAGCTGAGTATTTGGTTTACACCTTTCAAAACCCAGAGGTGGCCAGGATCCTACCGCTCGAACCTATGAGAATCACGACTGAATATAAGAAAGCGATTCGAGTAAAAACAATGGCTGATGATTATTCAAATTCACAGACTTTCAGTCAATTTCTAAGCGACTTTACACGCAAAACTTTTGATCTGTACGAGGACTTGGCTAATGAATATATATTAAAACGACGAGAAGTTCACTTGTATGAAGAAAATTTAGAGAACTTGAGAATGTCAGGACCCCCGAGAAAAGTTTTGATACATTTCGGAGAAGAGGTTTATGAATACAGTTTGTGTTAAAAAAAAAAAAAAAAAAAAAAAAAAAAAAAAAAATGGGTCGAACGAGGCATGTGTTATGGAAAGACTTTTATAGTCTTTATCCATACATGCCTCGTTCGGCCCATTTTTTTGGGTTAGATATAAATCCAATATTGGAAAACTTGAAAAGCAAAACTTGCATTTTTTTCGAAAAAATAAATTACACATAATCATTGTTGGGGCCCATTTTTTTGGGGGGGGGGTTAAATCCAATATTGTAAAATTTAAAATGATAGAAAGACTTGCCCATATTGTAAAATTTAAAATGATAGAAAGACTTGCCCATATTGTAAAATTTAAAAAAGCAAAACTTGCATTTTTTCGAAAAATAAATTACACATAATCATTGTTGGGCTTTTTTAATCATAATGTAAGGGAAATCTTTTGAGATGTATTTAAAAAACAGACCCCATTAACCATAATGTAAGGGTGTGCTGTATTTAAAAAACAGTTTTTTTTCGCCATTGATTATAATGTAAGGGAAATCTTTTGAGCTGTATTTAAAAACTAGTTTTTTCGCCATTGACTATAATGTAAGGGGGAAATTCAGTAAAAAGCTATTGATGTATTTAAAAACAGTGACCATAATGTAAGGGAAATCTTTTCCTATAAAATATTAATGCATTTTAAAATTTACTTGTCGCAAGTTAGAGAACTTGTTAAATATTGAAATATTCGAGGTATCAAAAAAAAAATGATATCAAGTAAAGATTTTACAAGGAACTTGTAATGACCGTAATATATTTTCCAAAAATTCTAAAAATAAACTGAATGTTCTAGAAAATAATTATATAACTATTTTTTTTCGTGATCAGATAAAAAAAAAGGAATTGCATCATTTCCTTTCCGAGAATTTAATATCACGGCCTCCGAAAATAAAATGTTCTAGAAAATAATTATATAACAATTTTCTCGTGATATGCATCTGTTTAAACAGATAAAAAAAAGGAATTGCATCATTTCCTTTCCGCTTCCGAAAATAAAAAATGTTCTAAAAGTTTCTTTCAGAATTGGTTCTGATATTTTTTTTTTTTACACTGTGGCTTCCTGTTAACCGCGATAAAATAGCTACATCCTTTCTGATAATTCTATTTCAGTCCGATTGTTTTGACAAGTCTTTTATATAAAAAGGAGATCGCATTGTGACCAAAGCATCATTCTGCTCTTGTCAGAAAGCCTTGCTACCACTTTTTATCGACTAGTTGGAAATTTTCTTTATCTGAGAACTTTGTCTTTGAACCATGAGCCTTTCAAACATTTGCATGGTCGTTGATTTCGACGGATTCCGCATCGGGGGAAAATTTTACTGCCGAGAACTGGGATTTGCCTCACTGACGAAAGGCGATAGCGGCATGTACACCTTCAGATTGAACCACCTGGCTAATCAAGCGACTTGGAAAGATTGGAAAACAATCAACTATTGTACAAACAACCTGCACGGCCTAACTCTCGAACCCCTGACTAACGAAAGACATCTTTTTGATTTCGAATTTTTTGAAACCATTGTAAAGGCCGAGTATGAGTGCCAAAAAACTGATAAAAAATATATAGTAGCCTATAAAGGTGGCCACGTTGAAAGGGACGTGCTGCAAGACCTAGGGATTCCATATGTGAATCTGGAAGATTTTGGATGCCCAAAATTTGATGCAATATCCCACCCATTGAAATACATCCTGGTAAACGGCTGTGGAATTCATAGAAGACTGCTTAATGATAAAATGCCACATTGTTCGAGAATTGAATGTATTGTTTTCGCCGATTGGATTCGAGATAAACTTTAAAAAAAAAGAGACTTGTTGATTTAAAAAAAAAAGAAAAAACGGGTCGAACAGAAACATGTTTATAAGGTAAAAGACAATAGTCTTTTATCCATACATGTTTCTGTTCGGCCCGTTTTTTCGCGTCAGATAGGAAACCAATATTGGTTTTTTTTTTTTTTTTTTTTTTTTTTTTTTCTAAAAAAAAAAGAAACAAAGTTTATAAAGTGATGAAAAAATGAATCGTGTTATCAGATATATTGGAATAATTTTTTTTAAAAAAAACTTGTTAAATTCTAAAGAGACATTTTTTTTAACGATCAAAATAAAAAAAAATTTCAAATCTTAAATTGCAATATTTTAGCGCCAAAACACTACTTTTTTCCCCCAGTACACTCACGATTCATTTTTTCCCCCCAAAAGACTAAAAGTCTTTACATTAAATTAATAATCAATAATTTGACCAAGATTTCAAAATCACTTCTTCGCGAAAAAGATCCTCGATAGGCACCTCTGGTGTACACAAGAGGATTAGAAAAATCTTTTTATATGAACACCATTTCTTAAATATTTACACAACTTAATAAATTTGGTTCCACCCAAGTAAGAGATTAGCAGCTCACATAGCTATGAATGTATTCCAAAATATCTATCACAGAAAGTTCACACAATAAGGCGGAAAATATTTTGTTAGTTTTTTTCAAAAGTCACCAGATATCTATACTTATTCATTTTCAATTAATACAGAGTTGAAAGAAACATGTCTCACTGAAAAAAGTAAGACTTTCAAATTTATTAACATTTATTTTTTTCGAAAATTTCCGAGTCGCGTCTTAATCGAATGGATCTGCTGCAATCGTTTCTGTCTCACCCGACCCCCCCCCCCCCCATAATTAGATATCTTGGGTTAACCCTCAGAGCAAGTTTCATATTCATCGAACAATTAAAACGGGAGATATTAAAGTTTAAAAGTAACCCGAAAAGCATTTCATGGGGTGAAAACCGAAAAAAACGCGATAACTTTTTAAATAAAATAGATATCGAATCAGTTTAAAGTTTATATTACTTCTCAAAAAATGAGCTGCATGACAGATTTTTGGTAAAGTTAAAAATGGGGGGGGGCGAAAAAAAAACATGGAGAAAAAAAAAATCACAACTTTGTCAATTCTCAAGATATCAAATCCAACTAAATTTTTTATATAAATGTACTCAACATTATCTGAAACTTTTGTATATATAGGTTTTTTGACAGAATCAACTTTTACCGACGAAAAGAAAAAAGAAAAAAAATTCATAACTTAATTCTTAAGGGTGTTCTTAAAATCAAAAAGGGTAACTTTGTGACACATGCATTAATTTATTTTTGTTTGGAAATGCATAAAAATAGCAGGTGTTGTTATTCAGAAACTCTTTAATTGCACTCATTCTTTTGTTTTTTTTTTTAAAAACACAATAGATTTTTCATAACAAGCCTTCAAAGTTGACACTTTTGAGCATATTTCCCGACGAAAGCAGAAAAACGGGTGATTGCGTCATCGAAATAGCTTATAACTCGATAAGTAATTTAATTATCATAAAATGGAAAAATAAGTTCAATTCGAAATCGCTTTCATAGTCAGGCATTAAAATTTTATAACTTTTTGTTGAAAAATGAATTTGTAAATGTGTCAAAACGTTTTTCGCTTGTTGAGCGGATCAGTTGAGAACACCCTTAAGCAATCAAATATAATTACATTTATTTTACATCTTCTCAATAATATCTACAATTTTTATATTAACAAGTTTATCATAGGACTAATTTTTCTAGCAAAAATAAATTAAACAAAAAATAGGAGTTGGAAAAAAAACTCAAATCCAAACTGCTTATTTTCAGACTCATTTTTAAATTCAATTTTGCTCGCATCCAAATGACAGATTCTCTTATTTAGCAACTGTGGCGAATTGGTCGAGTTTTCAATAAAGTCAGAATATATTTTAAAAAAGGCAACCAAAAAAAGGTATTTTGAACAGAATTTTTTGACTTTATGGTGATTAACTGCATTAGTTCTTGAGATATAGCTATCGCAAAAATCGTGCAAAATGTAGCATAGCAGCGCCACCTGCTGGCCAATTTACACCAAAACTTAATCAGCGTCTATTTATATCAAGGGGTCACAGAATCTGAAGTTTGGTGAAATTCTGTGCATTAGTTCTTGAGATATAGCAATCTTGAAAATCATGAAAAACGTAGTATAGCAGCGCCACCTGCAGGCCAATTTTCACCAAAACTTAATCAGCGTCTATTTATATCAAGGGGTCACAGAATCTGAAGTTTGGTGAAATTCTGTGCATTAGTTCTTGAGATATAGCAATCTTGAAAATCATGAAAAACGTAGTATAACAGCGCCACCTGCAGGCCAATTTTCACCAAAAACCAATAGGCACTAATCCATATCAAGGTCTAACTGAATATAAAATTTTATTAAATTTCAAGCATTAGTTCTTGAGATAGAGCGCCCACAAATTTTTTGTCACATACAGACAGACGTATAAATCCGTCGAAAACCGGAAGTCGAAAATTTTCATGAATCCAATACTTTCTTCTTGTAAAGATAGAAGAAAGTAAAAAGGCTGCTAAAAAAGGTATTTTGAACAGAATTTAGCTTAAGATGATTTTGATAAAACTCGTTTCTACAAAAAAAATTAGATTAAATTAATGCAAGTTGCTCATTTTTATTATAAAATGTAACATTATTGTGTGTCATTATTATATAAAAATAGAATCAATGCATGAATAAAACAAAAAAAAAATCTTTTCCTGCTCGCTCATGTTGAACGAAAACCAACTTTTCTAAAAAAAGAGTCACAGTTAAATGACCTTGAGTTGAGTTTTAGTTTGGAAATTATTTTTAGCGAAAAAACGATGATGTAAAAATATTCCTTTTACGCAGTTGGATGACCTTGAACTCAGTTCAAGTTAGATGTTTCACTTTTAGTTAAATATTTCAGTTTAGATTTGAAAATTGACGTCATCCTAGCATATAAATACAGCCACCGATTTTGTGCGAATTAGTTTGGATTCGGCGCCGAAACCAGTGGCTACTAAACCTGCAGATTGTGTTTCAATAAGTTTTGGGGTAAGTCAATTCAATTAATTAATTATTTCATTTAACAAATAAAAAATAATGTGACTCTGTTGTATTGAAAATAATGATTTATTAATATTTTACTTTGTAATTTTCTCAGAAACGTACAGTTTTTTTTAAACACGTATAAAATTTTGTAAATTTAATAACAAAAATGTCAATAGTGGGGACCCCCTGGTCGATCCATAAAAAATAATGTTTTATTAATATTTTACTTTGTAATTGTTTCAGAAACGTACAGTTTTTTTTTAAACACGTATAAAATTTTGTAAATTTAATAACAAAAATGTCAATAGTGGGGACCCCCTGGTCGATCCATAAAAAATAATGTTTTATTAATATTTTACTTTGTAATTGTTTCAGAAACGTACAGTTTTTTTTTAACACGTATAAAATTTTGTAAATTTAATAACAAAAATGTCAATAGTGGGGACCCCCTGGTCGATCCATAAAAAATAATGTTTTATTAATATTTTACTTTGTAATTGTTTCAGAAACGTACAGTTTTTTTTAACACGTATAAAATTTTGTAAATTTAATAACAAAAATGTCAATAGTGGGGACCCCCTGGTCGATCCATAAAAAATAATGTTTTATTAATATTTTACTTTGTAATTGTTTCAGAAACGTACAGTTTTTTTTTAACACGTATAAAATTTTGTAAATTTAATAACAAAAATGTCAATAGTGGGGACCCCCTGGTCGATCCATAAAAAATAATGTTTTATTAATATTTTACTTTGTAATTGTTTCAGAAACGTACAGTTTTTTTTTAACACGTATAAAATTTTGTAAATTTAATAACAAAAATGTCAATAGTGGGGACCCCCTGGTCGATCCATAAAAATTTGTCACATAATTTCGCGTGCCGTCGATGATAGACCCCCATGGGATGACCTTGAAATTTTTATATCTCTGACTCTAATTATCCGAAGCGGTTCAAATTTTGTACGCAGTACTATGTTTAATCAAAGTTTGCCCCCCCCATGGTGTAGTATTAAAAATCACGTATGCTCATAGTTTATGATCCAATCGACTTGATTTTTTTAACATTTGTTGAGAATTGTACACAACAAAACTATTGATGTGGGCCCGATAAAATTTTGTCGCTTGACTTCAAGCCTGGAAAATGGAACCCATGAATGACATTGGGATGACCTTGAAATTAAAAACTTTTATATCTTTGACTGTAATTGTATGGCGCTTACATGTAATATCCTATTATGGAAAAAAAAAAAAAAAAAAAAATTTTTTTTTTTTTTTTTTTTAACTTACTAGAAGAAACGCAATCACACAGAGACTTTTTAAAGCCATGGCATGGGTAGCCCGCGGCATCACAAAAAGGCACCGTGTCATTCACCTTCACGCTCAATCCTCTTTTTGGAATAGGCGTCATGTTGCTTAACAACAGAGGATTCTTAAAACACCCCATAAAAGAAGATACATCTCAAAGTTTTCGGTCAATTTGAAAAAAAACTTTGGTGAATCAGAAGGTGTACTTTCGAGATTTCATTAGATTAGGACTGAAAATAAGCAAAGAGTGTGTAAGGAACATGAGATTCGTATATATATGAATGTAGTAAAAAAAAAAAAAAAAAAAAAAAAAAAAAAAAAAAAAAAATTTTTTTTTTTTTTTTTTTTTTTTTTTTTTTTTTTTATGTTGTAAGATTATAAAGCTTGTAGCTTCACTTGTAATTTTTACATTCTCCGCTTGTTGAAACAAAGTATCTTTTCTTCGCAAAATGTCTAACAATTTGCTACTTAAAGCAGTTTTTTTGCGTGGGGAAATTGATGAGTGTGAAAAGAGAATTTATAGCAAAAAAGATATAATAAGAACAGATTGTTTTCTTGAAAATGTATTTTCTTTTCTACTGAATCATTATGAAAATTTTCATGCAGACAGTCCGATGAATGAAAAAGAAACCAATCTCATTGAAAAAACTTGCGAAATTCTTAGTGTATTTCTCGACAAGTATGGTAATGAAATAAAAAATCTATGCTGTGAAATAAAAAATATTGATGAAGATAATATAAATAGTCTTTTAACAGGTGTATTTAATGAATTGTTTATCGAAGGTATTACTTGGAGTCGAATAATTGCATTTTTCGCTTTCGTCGGGGAATTGGCTGTAAAATGCATCCAAGATAAATTACCTAAAAGCATTATAGATGTAATGTATGAATGTTTTTCAAGATTGGTACAGGAAAACTTATTATCATGGGTGGAAGATCATGACGGTTGGGAGGGTATAAAAAAAGTTGTTCCTGAAACTTTCTCATCAAATCCAAAACCGAATTGGGCGAGGAGCTTATTACATTCCACAGTTAGAATGGTTGGTACCTTAGCATCTATAGCAAATGCTATGGAAGAAATTTGCCGCTAAAATGTTTTTAAAAATACTCTGGGGAAAATCATATCACTTTAGCTATTATAACTTATCTTGGTCTTTTTGTAATTATTTTTAATCTAAAGTTAAAGTGGGAGATTTTTAAAAGTATTTATTCACTAAATAAAGGTTTTTTTTAGTTTGGAGAATCAAAAGATGCACTTTCGAGATTTCATTCGATTAGGACTGAAAATAAGCAGAGAGTGTCTAAGGGACATAAGATTCAAATATATATGAAAAAAAAAAAAAAAAAAAATTTTTTTTTTTTTTTTTTTTCTGATTTGACAGTATAAGTTTCGGATGAAACCAAGACTTTAGCTTTCCGCTCTATCGCTTCGCTATTGTTCGGAGCAACTGGAACCTTGCGGTGTTAACGTAACGTTGCTTCGATCCCTTTTCCTCGCTGCCTTTTTGCATTTTTTTTTTACATCTTTTAAATGTTTGCTTTTAATGTTTGTTTTTTTTTTACATGTTGTGTTTGTATTGTCCGGGGAGGGGGGTTAAACTTTGCTTTTAATGTTTGTATTTTTACATGTTGTGTTTGTGGGGGGGAGAAAAACTTTGCTTTTGATGTTTGTTTTTTTTTCATGTTGTGTTTGTAGGGGGGGGAATCCGCGGTAATATTTGTTTGTTTTTTTGTCATTTTCGCTTTAAAAGGAATCCGTGGTGGTAAAAAAATTTTTTTTTCAGCACAAGGGAAAATAATGGTAAGTATAATTTCTTTTTCAGCACCCTTCGAGTTCAAATTTCTTTTTAAATAGAGCGCGTTCAAAAAAAAAATTTTTGTTAAATTTCACAACACACAATCCAATTGCGAGGTGTAGGCAAGTCCACATTATCTTGGGTTTGTGGTGAAGATAGTTTTGTCAGAGCGCGTTCAAATTGTTATTTTTTTTTTTAAAAAAAAAAACGGACACAAAAAAAATCCCAGAAGTTGGAGAAAAAAAAAAGTCCTTCCTCGATCCTGGGCTTGGAAGGCAAAATATTTATTTCAGGCTAGTTTTTAACAAAAAGAAATTTGTACTCGAAGGTCATCGAAGAAGCCAACCTGTTTTTTTTCTCCACTTTCTCTTTTTTTTCGGAAGCGGGCTTCCCGGCTTTGAGAAATTGATGGACGAGGAGTTATCCGAATCCAAGCCACGAATTCCGAAGGATCCTCTTGTCTCTCGGCGAAGGTTTAGGGAAGCACCTCGAAATAACGCCCCTTGCGGGGTGTTTCGCAAAGCCTCTGGAATGGGAATTGGGGGCCTTCCGATCCCTGTTGCAGCTGCGATGGTCTGACGTGGTACGCATCGTAGACAGGCCAGCGGTTAGAGACTTTCAGCTCGGTTTAAAACTGACGGCCTCGTGGGGAGACAAGGGGCGAACTCCCTTTTTTTGTTTTAAAAAAAAATTGGAGTTTCGAACTGGTTCGTGAGCGAGCATCTTTTCCACTTTTTTTTACTCCGTGCTGATCCAGAGAGAAATTTTTTTCACCATGTCGACTTTTTTTGTCGTCCGTGCATAAAAATCTATTTCTGTTTATTATGGCTCGGAGTGGAAGTGAAAGATGTCTACACCTGTTTGGTAAAGATCGGGCTCCTTCGGCAACTATTCTACTTTTAAAACAAAAGCTCCTAAAAAAAGCTTGAAATGAAAAAAAAAGTGTCTAGTTGTCGAATTGCGATGGACCGGTCGTAAACTCGCAAAGCGGGTGCCCCATTCAGGAGTAGTGCTGCGTTGGGCGGATCGGAAACTCGCCGGATGAAGCAAAAGTATCACCGGGTCACCCAAAACCGTTGAAAAAAGAGAGGTGGAGGAAAAGGAAACGAAGGAGTTGAGAGAAAAATTAGGTGAGTATGAATAACTAATAAAATATTTTTCTTTTTCAGAAATTGTCTCATTTATTGGAGTCTTTGTCTCATCTTATTTCACAGGCACGCAAACAATTGCAACCCGTCGGGCAGGAGCAGAGCAAGAAAAAAAAATTTTTGGATAATAAAAAATGCTGGCTCTTCCTCGGTGGGTTGTTTTTTTCCACACATCTTTACACAAAAATGAAGGATTCCTTTTAAAAAGCGAAACTTTGTCGGAGCAAAAAACAAAAATTTTTTTTTTGTTGAATAATAAAACATGCTGGCTCTGTTTGTTGTTTTTCTTTTCACAGGGGGCTTCCTTGAAAGCAAAGTGGTATAATTTTTTTCTGTTTATATTATTCTTGCGCTGCGAAATAATTTTCTTTGATCGGGCGTTTTGTTGCGATTTCTGGGCGATATTTTTTTCTGGGCGATATTTTTTTCTTTCGTTTGGGAACTGTTTTGCGTACATTTTTTTTTCTGGGTTGCGATTTCTTTGATTGGGCTCTACGCTTTGTTGCCTGCGAAATGTTTTGCGTACATTTTTTTTCTTTCGTTGGGGGGGATTTTTGTTGCAATTTCTTTGATGCGAAATGTTTTGCGTACATTTTTTCTTTTGTTGGGGGGATTTTTGTTGCGATTTCTTTGATGCGAAATGTTTTGCGTACATGAAACATGGAGGGTGACATTTTTCCCGAGAGAAAAATGTTTTTCCGTCGGCCTAACCGTTCGAAGTTTTCTGTGGTTTCCTTCGAACCTAGCGTGAATACGGGTTAGGTTTTCTTTTAAAAGTCCCGCCACAGAGGGCAACCCAACTCAAGTTTCCAAAATCATGTTCCACATAAAAATTTCATAATCATCATTTCATCATCATTTCATCATCATTTCATCATCATTTCATTACCATCATTTCATCATCATTTCATCATCATTTCATTACCATCATTTCATTATCATCTCACAAAAAATTCATCTCATAAAAAAAAATCATCATCACACAACATTTTTTGGAAATTTGAGTTTTAGTTATAAATATCTATTTTTAGAAATAATGACGTCATTATATAACTTTGAATTTTTTAATATTAAATAGGTATTGAAATAAAAACTTACAAAAAAAAAAAAAATAATAATAATAATAATAATAATAATAATAATAACATTGTTTGAACATTTAAAACTTACTGGCAGAAACGCAATCATGTTATTAAAATTTAACTTGAACAATATATAAAAAATCACGAAAGGCACCGTGTCATTCACCTTCACACTCAATCCTCTTTTTGGGATAGGCGTCATGTTGTTAAGCAACGGAGGATTCTTAAAACATCCCATAAAAGAGGATACACCTCAAAGTTTTCGGTCAATTTGAAAAAAAAATTTGGTGAATCAGTAGGTGTACTTTCGAGATTTCATTAGATTAGGACTGAAAATAAGCAAAGAGTGTGTAAGGGACATGAGATTCGAATATCTATAAATGTAAAAAAAAAAAAAAAAAAAAAAAAAAAAAAAAAAAAAAAAAATTTTTTTTTTTTTTTTTTTTTTTTTTTTATTGTTTAAATCTTTAAAACTTACTAACAGAAACGCAATCATGTTATTAAAAAAAATTATTTTGACCATTGTTGATCATCCAACTAGTTTGTTTCTAAAAAAAATAAGATACAAGTGTAAAATAAAATTTTATTGTAGTATGGATTTCATAAAATCTCCGAAATCGAAATACTTTGAAAATTTCGACCTACTAGAAAAAGAAAATCCGGAACCAGAATGTTTTAAAAAATTACCTCGGAAAAAAGCAGAAAGAAAACAATATCCAGGTAACCCGTGTTCCGATTGCGAGGAATATTTTAATACTCTAGGTTTAAATGAAGAAGAAATGAAAAAAAGAATAAATGATGTATCAAGACACAGAGGAAAACCACGGCCAAAAACGCCTGATTTTTATTACGAACTAGAATTTCCTGATGAACAGGAGTGTTTAAGACGTGGCTATATAGAACCTCCACAACCGTATTCTTTCAAAACTGATACGTTAAAAAAATATGGTTGAAAAAAAAAAAAAAAAAAATACTGTCAAGTTTTATTGTAAGTCTTTTCTGCTATCAAAATTATTTAACTTGATTAATATTGTGAAAAAAAAAAAAAAAAAAAAAAAATTATTATTATTACTTTTTTTTTTTTTTTCTGAAAACTAATTAATATTCAAAAATTCGAGTTTGTAACTAACAGCATGATTCTAAAAATAGATTTTACAATTTCAATTATTGTTCTTCTAATTAATATTCAAAAATCCGAGTCATCGTTTTCCGAACTCAAAATTATTATTTAAAAAAAACTCGACCTTTCTAAAAAAAAAAAATACATATTATCCTAATGTTCAATGTGATCATAAAATATTTCAAAAATTTCTGAAAGCAACGAAACCGCTATCCATCTGTGACAGCGTTTAGAATGGCAATAAGCGCATTCCATATCCAATTTTTTCAAACTTCTCACCACGATCACATTTTCCAACAGATGCGAATAGGATTTCCGGAGGTCTTCGATTTTTTCCAAAGTTCTTTTATCGTAAACGTGTAATTTTCTCACACCACTTTTTACAATTTCACGAACCAACTTGGCATTGTCCACGCTGCATCCTTCGTAGACCACGCTAACTCTTCCATCAAACAGGGTAAATCCGTTGGTACCGACTGCCAGAGAGGCTACGCACCTGGAATGTTTGTGTTCGGACCGGATGGCCGACTTGACTTTGTAAGAAGAAGTGGAAATGAACAGATCCATTTTGTGAGCGAGCAAATGGAAAACTGCGTGAAAAATATTGTTGGAGCGAGTAAGTTGAACTATTAACATAATCAAAAAAAAAAAAAAAAATTTTTTTTTTTTTTTTTTTTTTTTTTTTTTTTTTTTTTAATATTTGAATCTCATATCCATTAGACACTCTCTGCTTATTTTCAGTCCTTATCGAAAGAAATCTCGAATGTGCACCTTCTGATTCACTAAACTTTTTTTCAAATTGACCAAAAACGATGAAGTGTATCTTCTTTTATGGGGCATTTTAGGAATCCTCTGTTGTTAAGCAACATGATACCTATTCCAAAAAGAGGATTGAGTGTGAAGGTGAATGACACGGTGCCTTTTCGTGATGCCTATGTTAAATATCTATGTTTCTTTTTTTTTTAAAAAACCTATATTGGTTTTCAAAGTGTTATAAAAAAATAGGAACGGAAAACCCGCTCTTTTTTTTTTTTTTTTTTTTTTTCCAAACAATTAATTATTTTTTGACAATACATATTCAAACGCTTTGCTTCCAAAATAAACTAGTATATGTTTTGGAGGTGTTTGTTCTGACAATTGAAAATTTTCCAAACTCTCGTGGAAAAAATTAATTTTAATCAATTTCATTTTGTAATCGTTGATCATAGTATTGTACATTTCCAGAGTTTTCATTTTGAATTTGTCTAGAAACTCCTTGAAGCTTATCGTGTTTTCTAGACTAATGGTATCCATTTCCATAGTGGATTCTTTCAAGTTCCACGTGTTTTCATCACTTTTATGCACTATTTGTATTTTTAAAGCTTTTTTCGGGTTGCTACAAGCCCTAATTCCGTCAGAACCAAATGTTAATATTTTTGTTTCGTCGACATTTCTGAACCAACGTTTAATTAGCGAGAGGCTTATTTTCGCTTTGCAATTTTTCAACATATTCAAAGTTTCATCAATTGTAAAGATCCTCGTTGACAAAATTTGAGGAGACAAATCAATCTTTTCGGGTACTACATCTTTTACTGTCAATTTGGCATATTTTCTTGCAAATTGATAAACATTTTTATAATGACAGATGCGGCCAATATCAAGCGCCCGTAAATAAGGCAACTCGTCTTTTGAAACAATAACTAAAATTGGAATAGCAAGAGGATCTGTCGCAATCCAGAACAGCATGTTGAAATGATTCCTTCAATCGACAAACGGAACCATATATATATGCATCCGAATCTAAAAATTTCCTCTCCCCACGTGATTTTCAAGGAAAAAAACAATTGCGCAACATCCTGTCCTTCTAGATAAGAGCCCTAAAAATGGCATTGCAAAACATCCTGTGACCTCGATATGATTTTGAAGGGGAAAAAAACCAATTGCATAACATCCTGTCCTCGTTAAAATTAGCACGGATTGCACAACATCCTGTGACCAGAATTTTGTATAAAAGCCCGAGTGTTTGAGATTGAAAAATCATTCTTATTCGTTTTGCTAAACGAGTTTTTTACTCTGTTGAGAAAAAAATTTCTTTTCAAATTTTTGTTGTTGGAAATGGACTATAAAAGATCAGTCAGGGCAATTGATGTTTTCCCAAATTTTATTTCTGAGTCTGTCGAAAAACTAACTTATCCCGAAAAAAATTTCAAGTTTTGGGTTTCCAACGAAGATGTTAAATGTTTTGTTTTATTTATGGATGAATATCATAAAATTTATTTTTGCAAACATCCCATGGACCAGAAAACCATGGCTACAACAAAGAAGATGGGGCGGGATTGTCAGATTTTCGAAAGATTTCACCCAGAACTCATCGACTGGAGTCGAATGACCACTAGGTATTCGAGAAACCCACAACCTGCGTTCAAAAAAAATTCAGACGTGAGGATGAGTTTTAAACTCAAAAACATGTTTCTTGTAAAAGCATGGTTCACCTTTGGTTTGAAAACCGTGAAAAAAAATACGATCCATTTTATTCAGACTCTAAATGTACCCCTGTTATTTTATTTGCTTCCAAAAACCATGCACAAAAGATTGAGTGTTGAAGATAAAATTTTCCACTACGAAAACATTCATTTATTCGACAGGCGGATCTTGTTGCCCAATGGCGCGTACAAGATCCCAGAGGGTACAACTTACATGTTATATACCACTCAAAAAGTTTTTTTCAGCTTAGATATATTACCGAAAAACTTTGAATTTCCTTTTCCCGTGGACGATCCGGTAGCCCATAGAATTACTAAACTACAAAATGTGTTTGATGTTCCTCCTGAAACGCCATATATTGATGATGAAAAAGATGAGGATGATTTTAATAAAATGCCACCCCCTCCGCCACCAAAAAAAGCAAGAACGGAAGAGGAAAAAGATTTCGCAGATTTTTTTAATTTAGATTCCTCGACCGTTGCATGTCCAAATACTTTTTCTGACAATGAACAGCAACAGGAGCAACAACAAATTACATATTGGTTAATTCCGAATCCACCGATATTAGAAAGAAATGTAGTAACAACACCTGTCGATTTTGTAAAACATTTTCAAATTCTAACTTCTAAAATAATGAATAATCCAAAAGAAGGATATTTTCCAAACGTCAACTCGGAGGATCCGGAACCTCTAGATTTAACTTTTCAACATGAAAAAACAACAAACTTGCCAAATGCAGCAAAGTCAAATTTTGAAATGTCCAGCCCGATAAATACAGAAATGTGTTTAAATTTTAGAAATGATATCAACTCGATAAGTACAGATATGTCTTCAAATTCTGGAAATGATATCAGCTCGATAAATACAGAATTGTCTTCAAATTCTGGAAATGATATCAGCTCGATAAATACAGAATTGTCTTCAAATTCTGGAAATGATATCAGCTCGATAAATACAGAATTGTCTTCAAATTCTGGAAATGATATCAGCTCGATAAATACAGAATTGTCTTCAAATTTTGAAATGACCAGCTCGATAAATACAGAAATGTCTTCAAATTTTGAAATGACCAGCTCAATAGATACAGGAATGTCTTCAAATTTTGAAAAAAATGTAGATGTAATGGAAAATTCTTATTCCGAAAGCACAAATTTCAATTTAAATTTAGAGGAAATATTAAACACGCCTTATGACCCAACAGAAAATATTGATATTGAGAGCTTAATTTCCGATTTATTAACTCCAACAGTTTGAAAAAAAAAACAGTTTTATTTCTAATTTTTTTCAATTAGAATGTCAAAAAAAAAAAAAAAAAAAAAAAAAAAAAGGAGCGGGTTTTCTGCTCCTAATTTTTTTATGACACTTTGAAAACCAATATAGGTTTTTTTTAAAAAAAAGAAACATAGATATTTAACATAGGCATCACGAAAAGGCACCGTGTCATTCACCTTCACACTCAATCCTCTTTTTGGGATAGGCGTCATGTTGCTCAACAACGGAGGATTCTTAAAACACCCCATAAAAGAAAATACAACTGAACGTTTTCGGTCAATTTGAAAAAAAAATTTGGTGAATCAGAAGGTGCACTTTCGAGATTTCATTAGATTAGGACTGAAAATAAGCAGAGAGTGTCTAATGGACATGAGATTCGAATATATATGAATGAAAAAAAAATTTATTGTAATTATAAATCGTAATTAAGGTTCGTAATTATATAAATACGTAGCACTCAACCGAATCGTTTGAAATTTAAAATACATAATTATTACATAATTTTGTCAAGTCATTTCAAATTTTATGAAAATCGGAGGCAATCAAAAGTATTCAATTACATTATGGAGGGATCAAATGTATTTTATAAGTTTTAAATTTAAAACGCATAATTATTACATAATTTTGTCGAATTATTTCAATTTTTTGATAATTGGGTCAATCAAAAGTATTCATTGTAATAAACATTTTACATAATTTGTAGAAACATTTGTAATTGATTCCACACAAAAGTATTCCATTACATAATGGGGGGAACGTGTTTTAATTGTAATTTACTATTTACAATTTTATGAGATTGATATATGAGAGTAATATTTTTAAAATTTTGTTATCGCGCACCTCACGTACAAAAAAAAAGAAAAATATTGTTACATTATCATTGATTTATAAGTTTCAATATCAGTCAAACTTTTAAATGGAGCTCTCAGAGAAATGGATGCATAAACTTGTGTGTTTTGTTTTCAAAATATCCATTATTCCAAGTCAAAAAATACATTTAGTATATCAATTATTCCAAGTAAAAACTAGTTTGTTTGGGGGCCCATCTTGGTTAGGTATATGAAAATAAAACATGTGAAAACTATTTATACAATGCATTGCAATTCCAAAACAAAATTTAAATATTGTTATTATGCATAGTAATACTCTATTAATGAATTGCTGATGCAACAAATTATATAAAACGCCAAACTACTCAAGTAATACCAAACTGTGTAAATTGTGTATCAGCTTTGTTTTCAAAATATCAATTATAGAGATGCAAATGTTTCGAATTTTGTAACTACATGGATGAGATCCTAAAATGAATTATATAAAAAAAAATCTGTGTCATGGTTTACTGAAAAGTTCAATTTTTGGCATCAGTCAAACTTTTAAATGATCCTAATATTGTGGTTAAAAACAAATTGATACAGTCTGCACATATTTTACGGACAGTTCAAATGTAGTTTTATATCATACATTTTTTTTTTGATTTGTAATTTTTGTTAAGGAAATTCATGTTTTTTCATGAAGAAAGAATAATTTATTTCATGAAGAAAATCAAGATATTGCTGATATCATTGGCCAAATATATTTATGTCAAGCTTTTTAGGTGCGTTCGTAATTATGTAAATATGTAGCACCTGTCGCTCAGACCCAACCGAATCGTTTGAAATTTTAAATACACAATTATTACATAATCTTGTCGAGTCATTTCAAATTTTATGAAAATCGGATGTCAATTACAGGGACAATCAAAAGTATTCCGTTACATTACGGGGATCAAATGCATTTTAATGGCTCATTTTAAAATAATAGAATTGGTCTTTGAAGTATGCACAAAAATATACATTCTGTACAATCTGTGATGCAAAAAATATTTATTATTAAATTACAGGATCTTTTGTTATACGCATTGCTTGGCTTAAATTATTGTTACTTTTATTATTAAAAAAATTTTCAGAAAAAAATATATACAAATTTCATTAAAAGATTGACTCTGTGGCTAATTTTATTCCAGACCTTTTCCGCTGTTCTGCGAATTGAGTTACATAACTTCCTGACTGTGATTTCTAAAAACGGATTGCGCAAAACATCCCGTGACACGATTCCTTTTATTCTATAATGAACTTTGTTACGTAATATCCTTTCTCAATAACTTTGATATACGATTATTTTTATCTTAAATTTCCTGTTTTTATCTTTCAAATGACCTCGGTGATTCGTATAAAAAGGCGGTAATCGACGCCATTCGCACATTTTGGACGCTGATCGCTTTTTGTTGCTGGTGGATTTTTTTAAAAATGGCTACTTTAACTGAAAAAGATCTTGAAGATTTGCTTAATTTTATAGATGCGAATGTTTCGCATCTAATAGAAGATCCATATCAGAAAGTTTTAAATACGCCTCTCATAACTTATAATGATAGCTTTCCACGACCTCCGACTCCGATGGAAGAAGATATGATAACAGATTTTGCCTTGCCGCCGCTGCTAGAAACGAAGAAATCTGCAGAGAAGACAAGTGGATTTAAAATGCCCTCATCACCAGTCGTGACTAATAAGTTAAACTTTCCTGTAACAACTCTTGCCTCACAAGTGAAAACAACTCCAGCCAAGCCCGTGACAACACCCTCTCCTGCCAAGAAACAGCAAAATTTTATAGACTTTCTTCAATCTTCAAATACGAAAATGAGAGAACAGTTAAAATTATTTAAAATTCCGAAGAAAACTCCTAGTAACGAGAAGAACTTTCCTGTTGCGAAATCTCATTTAAAGAAAAAATCAAAAACTTCAAAGGGAAATCATTTGAAACTTGATGGGGAAAAGAAAAAAGCTATGGACAAAAAAATCAAAGTGAAGAAATTGGACGAAAAAAAGGATAAGGAAATGGATTCAGATTCAGTATTAATTCTGTCACCTGATCTTGAAGATTATGAATATATATTTCAACTAAAAGGTGACAAATTTTTGAAATTTAAAAAACAATACGAACTAAAATTCGCTAAACTTTAAATTTCACCTCATGTTTTTCTTTCAAGAAAAATTATTTAAAGGTGAAAGTGAAAAAATGGGTCAGAGGCGGTTGTCCAAACCGCCTCTGACCCATTTTTTTGCGAAACGTTACATACCAATATTGGTCAATTTTAAAACTTTAACTTGTCATTTTTTTCACCAGAAAAATTATTAATGGTGGCCCATTTTTGACGAAACGACCAATATTGGTTAATTTCAAAAATTTGTACTTTTCAAAATTTCCATAAACTGAATTTTCTTCCGACAATGTTTTTGATATTTATATACTCGTTTCTTTAATTGTGTTATATCAATCATTCATTGATTTCTCGTTTTTAACGATGGTCAAAGTTAAAAGTCAGTTAAATATAGATTTTGAAAAATACTGACTGTAACAAATCACCTACGTCACAAAATTTAACTGAAAATTCTAAACTTCTTCCACCAAATTTTGTGGTCAATAGCGGACCGTGCGAATCAAAATTCAAACTACCAGCCACAGTTATTCGAAAAAATTTTGACAAGAAAAGCTCAGAAATCTGATAGTAGCGTCAACCAACCAATCTCTCTACCATCTTCAACCACATCATCAACCACATCTGAACCATCCAGATTAATAATTAGAAGCAAAAAGTAACTGTCCAGCTAATGAAAAAATGTTGCTTGTTCGCTTGCTTTGAACATTTAGAATACGATATAATAATTGTATATTTTTCTGCTGTTTTAAACACTTTCCAACATAGTTGAAAAAGCTTTATGAATTGTGTTTTTCTATCCATGCTCTAACTAGTGTAAATATATTCGGATTCTTCAACCACATCATCAACCACATCTGAACCATACAGATTAATAATTAGAAGCAAAAAGTAACTGTCCAGCTAATGAAAAAATGTTGCTTGTTCGCTTGCTTTGAACATTTAGAATACGATATAATAATTGTATATTTTTCTGCTGTTTTAAACACTTTCCAACATAGTTGAAAAAGCTTTATGAATTGTGTTTTTCTATCCATGCTCTAACTAGTGTAAATATATTCGGATTCTTCAACCACATCATCAACCATATCTGAACCATACAGATTAATAATTAGAAGCAAAAAGTAACTGTCCAGCTAATGAAAAAATGTTGCTTGTTCGCTTGCTTTGAACATTTAGAATACGATATAATAATTGTATATTTTTCTGCTGTTTTAAAAACTTTCCAACATAGTTGAAATAGCTTTATGAATTGTGTTTTTCTACCCGTGCTCTAACTAGTGCAAATATATTCGGATGCATTTGATGTATGTTAATGCAATTTACTACTTTGTATTCGGCATTGAAAATGAAGTTTGTAGTTTTATAGTTTATTTACAAGAACATTCAAAAGAATTGACATTTATGGTCAATAGGGAAAAACTGTTTGCAATGTATTTCAATGATATGAGCCAATTTCAAATATAATGAAACTGATAAGAATGACAAAGATCAAACATTTTACAGAGATTAGAGTAAGTTATAGTTCGTCAGAGGTACATAAAAGAAATCCATTACTTTATTGTCTAATATGGGAAAAATTCGTTTGTTGTGTATTTTAATGATGTTACTCTATTTCAAACATATTAAAATTGGTCACTGAAATGCACTAGAAGAGATTTGCTAGTACAATGAGCTTAGCATTCATCATTTATTTACGGGCAATGATTCACTTGCCGTACTATCCAAGAATAATAGTTGCAGGAAGTATGTTTTCGGTTTTGGAAAAAAACCAAAGGGTTTAAGGTGCTCGAATAATTTTACTGCCGACTGTTTAAAAAGCACTTTGTTACCGTAATCTTAGATCAGGTGTCGATTTTGCAGTACCTGGTAACTAAACAATGTTTATTGTATGGTGAATAATATTACAGCGTAAGAAGCATCTTTTTTTCTCCAGTTTGACTGGAAACAAGCCATTTTGTCTTATTTCCCTTTTTTATGGTTTACAAAATTTTAATCACCAGAACATGGTTGGTGACAAAGGAGGGAGGAAAAGAATGCCATAGATCAAGATTCATAAAATACTACTGATGAAATAAATAACGAAAACTTTTAATCGCGAAAAGTAGATCCCAGTCACAGGAAAAATCACAGTTTCGAGTTTATGAATATTTAAAATTATTTTTTTTTAAAAGTTCAAACCCTACAAAATCTATTTTTAGAGTTGATGACGTTATCTGAAGAAAACTTGGATTTTTTTAATACTTAATGAGCTCTCATTTCGAAAAAAAAAAAAAAAAAAAAAAAAAAAAAAAAAATTTTTTTTTTTTTTTTTTTTTTTTTACAATATTGGTAATTAAATTTTTATAACATGATTGCGTTTCTGCTAGTAAGTTTTAAATGTTCAAACAATGTAAAAAAAAAAAAAAAAAAAAAATTTTTTTTTTTTTTTTTTTTTTTTTTTTTTTTTTTTTTTTTACATTGCTTTGCTTGCCATAACCATTGTAAGTAACAGGATTGGAAGAGCGTAAAAAATATAGCCGGCTGGATTTTCAACATCTTTGGGAGATAATGGTTCGCATTTTACTCTGTCAATCGACGGTACCCATAATCCATTTGCTCCGCAAAATAGAGATTCGTTTCCTTTCATTTTATAACCGTCTTTACATTCGTATTTCACTTCGCCGTTAAATGAAAAATTCGAACCTGTTCTTGTTGCGTGAGCTACGTGCCCCGGATCACTGCAAGTAACTGGAGTACATTCAGTATCAATTTTCCATACGGCAGATTCACCATCCAATACACATTCAAACTTGGGAGTCTTTGTTCCAATTATAAAAGAGCCATCGCGGAATTTGTAGCCTAAATCGCAATAATAGGGTATTGTCGTGCCTATGGGGAACGGTGGATTTTCACGAGGGTCTTTTAATAACGATAAATTTTTTCCCGTGGGATAATCTCCGCATTGAACCGACATTGTGTATTCTTTACTTTTAATCCAGAACCAAGCCGAAAACAATAAATTACTCACGTTACTAAATTTAAAAAAAATAAAAATAACCCTAATTTATTTAAAATAATTGGCATTGAATGAAAATAAACAGGGGATAAGGAAAAAATTTTATAGAAACTTTTTTTAAAAAAATAAAATATTTTCTGATGCCTTATTGAACTTTCTGTGATAGATATTTTTAAACGCCTTGAAAAAACGTAAAAATTTATTTCTAAAAATAGAAATGATGATGTAATCTCATTTGCCCGAATTCTTGAATACTTAATGAGTTTCAAATTCTTACTTCCGGTTCGGTGGACGACAAAAATTGAAAATGTACAAAAAAAAAAAAAAAAAAAAAAAAAAAAAAAAAAAAAAATTACAGGTTAATGACCTCATATGGAAAATGTCATTTTTTTTCCATTTTTTGGTCGAGCAAATTTTGAAACCATTTTCTAAAAATACAATTTTCTCTTTTGACCTACATTTGACCTTTGACCTAGGTACATGTAAAAAATACAGGTCAA
Source organism: Maratus speculifer (assembly GCA_964019185.1). Taxonomy (NCBI): domain Eukaryota; kingdom Metazoa; phylum Arthropoda; class Arachnida; order Araneae; family Salticidae; genus Maratus; species Maratus speculifer. The sequence goes on from OZ025291.1 coordinate 21,915,029, forward strand.
TGACCTCATATGGAAAATGTCATTTTTTTTCCATTTTTTGGTCGAGCAAATTTTGAAACCATTTTCTAAAAATACAATTTTCTCTTTTGACCTACATTTGACCTTTGACCTAGGTACATGTAAAAAATACAGGTCAATGACCTCATATGGAAAATGTCATTTTTTTCCCATTTTTTGGTCGAGCAAATTTTGAAACCATTTTCTAAAAATACAATTTTCTCTTTTGACCTACATTTGACCTTTGACCTAGGTACATGTAAAAAATACAGGTCAATGACCTCATATGGAAAATGTCATTTTTTTTCCATTTTTTGGTCGAGCAAATTTTGAAACCATTTTCTAGAAATACAATTTTCTCTTTTGACCTTGGTTTGACCTTAACTCTAGGTACATGTAAAATATTACAGGTCAATGACCTCATATGGAAAATGTCATTTTTTTCCATTTTCTGGTCGAGCAAATTTTGAAACCATTTTCTAGAAATACAATTTTCTCTTTTGACCTAGGTTTGACCTTAACTCTAGGTACATGTAAAATATTACAGGTCAATGACCTCATATGGAAAATGTCATTTTTTTCCATTTTCTGGTCGAGCAAATTTTGAAACCATTTTCTAGAAATACAATTTTCTCTTTTGACCTAGGTTTGACCTTGGACCTAGGTCAAATTTTGACCTTAACTTTTTTTACATTGTTGTGTGTAATTTTATCGGGAAGTAAATTTTACATGTTGATGTTTATAAATTTTTTGATTTTTGATTTATTTTTCAGTATAAAATTTCAGAAATGGTGTGAATTTTCTATTACATGTTGATGTTGAAAAAAATCGTTTGATAAAATATTTTTTCAGATAAATATACATTAAAAAAAGGTTGAGTGGGGCACTTAAAAAAACAAAGATTTAAGCCGCCTCACGGCTTAAATCTTTGTTTTTTTTTGTTACTTTATACCACTCAACCTTTTTTTAAATAAATGAAAAAAACTTAAATTCTAGGTCTTTTCGCCCCCTGCTTCGATTGCTCATTTTCCCTTTTGAGCGTTTCGATTTCAATTTTCGCTTGCCCGAGCTCCTTTTCAAGTTTTTCATTTTTAATGTTCGCTTGCCCGAGCTCCTTTTCGAGTTTTTCATTTTTAATTTGCACTTGGCCGAGCTCCTTTTCAAGTTTTTCATTTATAATTTTCGTTTGGCCGAGCTCCTTTTCAAGTTTTTCAATTTTAATTTCCGCTTGGCCGAGTTCCTTTTTGAGTCTCGCAATTTCCCCTTCGTGCAACTGATGAATTTTGTCATTTAGCAGGTGGATTTTATCGTTCAACTCGCAAATTTTGTCGCTGAACTTGGAACATTTATCCGACAGGGCTTTGACATCCTCTTTCAACCCCGAGTTTTCGGATTCGAGCTCCTTGTTTCGATCGACGATGGGTTTGAATTCGTTGATGAGGGACTGGAGATAAGGCCGGGGGGTCCAGTGATCTTCCCCCACGACGAAATAAAAGAGATTGCCCATCTGGGCTTGTTTTTCTAGCCAGGCTTCCCGAGTGAGGTTTTTTAAATCTGGGTTGCGTTCGAAAAAAAGTTTGCGACCTTTCGTGAGATGGAGAAAAAAATCCGTGGAATTTTGGCAAGGTTGAAATTCTTTCGTGACCGGAAGAACGGTATTAAGCGTGATTCCAGGGATATTTTTTATTTTGAAGCGCCATTTACTTTCGTTGAAATCCAACTCTGCCTGTACCATTTTGTCTCGTTTCAGATGTTTAAAGTTCAAATTGAGGAGATTTATGAGACCGCCTTCCCATTGCAAGACGAGTGGTAGTCGGTAATCTTTCGGGAGGCTTTCAAAACAATAAAAATGGTTCAGATTTTCGGCACCCTTTTTGTTTTCGGCGCCCGAGAAATTGCAGCGGGATTCGCGTTTGCACAGATAGCCGATGGTGTGGACGAGTTGCAAGGGCGAATCGATGGGTTTGCAATACAGACATTTGAAATTTTTACGCGGTCGGTCTCCTATTAAGATTTTATCCCACACGTTTCGTAAAAAGTGACCAGGAGGCGATGAAACTATAATCATGTGCCTGTGTTGCCTGAATCGGGCTTCTGATGGCTCGCCGCCATCGCACCAGCACGAAAACGTGAGGGTGCGAGTCCGACCTTCGTCTCTATCCATGGCTTCCAGAAAACCTGTAAACGCGGGAATTCGCACCATGGCGTGAAACCATTCCACGGAATTTCCAAGTTCCAGATATTTTCGGACACATGATACGGCCCTGTTTAAAGAATCATTTTCGTAGGTTAAAAGATTCGGGTCCAGAGGCATGGGCCAGATGAGATCGCAAGCTCGTGGTGGAGGATCGAATGCGTGGTCGAATAAACATTTGTTTGGGGTCATGGGTTTCATGTCGAAAGGAACGGGTTCCGGTTTCGCCTCGAAAATGGGATTTTCTGGCGGTAAATCGACGGGTAAAGTGTTTAGTTTTAAAAATTTTCTCCAGCATTGTAGCAAATGATCGACGTTCTCGCGTTTCTGTTTGCTCGACCAGGAGGTTTTTCCCAGGCACCAAACGCAACAACGTCTGGAATTTAAATTGTGTGATGCGGAGCAATGATTTTCAAATTGAATGGATATGACGATATCGTTACACAGAGGACAATGGAAAGGGGCAGGGTTTCGGTTAAGAAAATTCCAATAACGTCTTAAATCCCTGCATCCGTCTTTCGAAGATTTGTTTTGACAAGGCGGCATGGTGAGTTGGGAGACAAAAAAAAGATCCGACAAAAGAATAATTTGGGGTAAAACTAAATGTATTTATAACCTGTCATATCATTAAATCTAAAAAAAAAAAAAAAAAAAAAAATTTTTTTTTTTTTTTTTTTTTTTTTTTTTTTTTTTTTTTTTTTTTTATAGAGACACGAAAAAAAATATTTCAGCCGTTCATAAATAAATGAAAATTTAAATTCTAGGTCTTTTCGCACTATCGAGTTCCTGCTTCAATTCCTCAATTTCCCTTTTGAGAGTTTCATTTTCCTCTTTCAACCCCGTGTTTTCGGATTCGAGTTGCCTGTTTCTATCGACTATGGGTTTGAATTCATTGATCAGGGACTGTTGGTAAGGGCGAGGGGTCCAGTGGTCTTCTCCCACTACAAAGTAAAAAAGATTACCCATCTGGGCTTGCTTTTCGAGCCAGGCTTCCCGAGTGAGATTTTTCAAATTCGGGTTGCGTTCGAAAAAAAGTTTGCGACCATTGGTGAGATGCAGAAAAATGTCCGACGGACCTGGGAAAGGTTGAAATTCTTTCGTGACTGGAAGGACCGTGCCGAGCGTGATTCCAGGGATATTTTTTATTTTGAAGCGCCATTTGCTTTCGAAAAAAACCATATCTGCTTGTACCATTTTGTCACGTTTCAAGTCTTTGAAGGTTAAATTGAGGAGATTTATCAGGCCGCCTTCCCATTGCAAGACGAGTGGTAGTCGGTAGTCTTTTGGAAGGCTTTCGAAACAGTAAAAATGGTTCTGTTTTTCGGGTGAATTATCTTTATATTCCAAATTGAAATTGCAGCGGGATTCGCGTTTGCACAGATAGCCGATGGTGTGGACGAGTTGCAAGGGCGAATCGATGGCTTTGCAGTACAGACACCTGAAATTTCTACGAGGGCGTTCTCCTACCTCGATTTTCGCCCACACGTCTCTCAAAAAGTGGCCAGGAGGCGATGAAACTATAATCATGTGCCTGTGTTGCCTGAATCGGGCTTCTGGTGGCTCGCCGCCATCGCACCAGCACGAAAATGTGAGGGTGCGAGTCCGACCTTCGTCCCTGTCTATGGCTTCTAAAAAGCCCGGAAATGCGGGAATTCGGACCATGGCATGAAACCATTCGACTTCGTTCCCGGGTTCCAGATATTTTCGGACGCAAGAAACGGCCCTGTTTAAAGAATCATCTTCGAAAGTCAGCGGGTTCGGGTCCAGAGGCATGGGCCAAATGAGGTCAAAAGCTCGCGGAGGAGGATCGAACGCGTGATCGAATAGACATTTGGACTGAGCCATGGGTTTCAAGTCGAAAGGAACGGGTTCCGGTTTGATGGGATTTTCTGGCGGTAAAGTGTTCAGTTTTAAAAATTTTCTCCAACATTGTAGCAAATGATCGACCTGCTGGCGTTTCTGTTTGCTCGACCAAGAGGTTTCCCCGAGGCACCAAACGCAACAACGTCTGGAATTTAAATTGTGCGATGCGGAGCAATGTTTTTCGAATTGGATGGATACAAGAGGAACGTTACACAGAGGACACTGGAAGGAGGTGGGGTTTCGCTTAAGAAAATTCCAATAAAGTCTTAAATTCTCACATCCATCTTTCGAAGATTTGTTTTGACAAGGCGGCATGATGCGGTTGAAAACAAAAAAAAGGTCCGACAAAAGGATATAATTTGGGGATGCGACTTAAAACATTTATAAGCTCTAGCACATTAAAAAAAAAAAAAAAAAAAAAAAAAAAAAAAATTTTTTTTTTTTTTTTTTTTTTTTTTTTTATAACATTTGAAATCTTTAAAATCATAGAAGCTCAAAACATTTGGGAAAGAAAATGATACAATTAATGGATTTACATATAGATATTTTACTCAAGATTTTTAGGGATTTTGTTCCTTTAAAGGAGAAATTGCGACTCTTGTCGACCATGCCCGAATTTCGTGACATCTTGACGTACCGCGGAGCCTACCTGTGTTCTTCCACTCCTTTTTCGCCCGTGTACTTGCAATATTTGAGTGGTATTCGGTTTGGATGGTATTTTGCACGTTTAAACTGGAACCATTGGTGTTACGTACAAATTGACGAGAAAACACTAAATGTAGTAATTTATCATTTTTTCTTGGATGGTTTCAAACCCGTTGTTCACGATCAACAATTTTTTCGCGGTTCTATAAGCCGCATGTTTCGAAACCTCGGGATCATTTTGTCTGGATTCGAGTATTCGGAACCACCGAGAATCTACATTTACCGTTCCACGGGCCACGGACTCATCATCATCGACTCTGCTAAAGATGGTTGGATGTGGTTCCACGATGGAAGCAAATTTAAAATAAAAATTGGCCACAGACAAAAAATCCCAATGCGTTGGCGCTTGGCTTATCATTTCGAGATAATTTGGACAATCCACCGCACCCTCATTGTAAATTGTCTATTCCCTTCCCAAACTCGCTGTGGTTGTACGTACCCCGTTCAAGAGCTGTCACCGATCACTTTTCAAGCTTCTACAGATTTTAAAATGTTAAATTGGAGCGATGGTGGTGATTCCGTTTCTCTGGCAGCATGGCAACGATTTCAATTGGCGGAGGATGAAGAACATGTGGAATCTGATATGATTTACTATATGGATGAAAAGGAACCGTACTTTTTACCTTGAAAAAAAAAAAAAAAAAAATTAAATAAATGTTATAGATGACCACTGTGCTCGAATAATTTTTCGACCGACTGTAAAAAAGCGGCTTTGGTAGGGTAAAGTCAAATCTCCCTTGTCATTTTGCGGTACCTGATAATACGATTCAATGTTAAATAAAATGCATTGTCCAATGAAATAGTTGGAGATCGTTTGGCACCTGGTAATACTAGTGAAAAAACACGTGACTCGTTTTTAAATAAAGTAGTTTCAATATGAATAATCAAAGATATAATCCACATTTACCTTCACATTTAAGAAATTCTAAACCTCCTCAAATAACTGCTGAATATAAAGAAAATTATCGGTTTACAGTTCTTCCACGAGATGGTTATATTTTAAATAGCGCTGATGCTCGATGGGGAAGGAAAGAAGGAAGGACTTTATTTGCGGAATTGAATGATTCTTGGAAAAGAAAAAAATAAATAAAAGTATAACTCGTGTAAAAAATATTTCTGAATATTATATAAATTCAAAAAAAAAAAAAAAAAAAAAAAAAAAAAAAAAAAAAAAAAAAAATTTTTTTTTTTTTTTTTTTTTTTTGTAACTATTTATGCGCATTTTAAATCTCGTTGCATTTTGCTTTTCTTCATTAAATCACTTGCAATTTGTTTTTTGCGTTTGATTTGTACTTTTAGTAAGATTCCAGTAACCATGTCTGATGCTGCTCATTCTGATTTTTCAGAAAAATCTGACATTTCAGAAGAAAACGAGTTCTTACTTGAATTGCCTAACAATAATTGTCTTCCGGAGACTCAAAAGTCTTTATTATTTTTTTCTGACTCAGATTTGAATTTAGTAGCTCACTATGTACGTACATATTTAGAAAAAAAATTAGAATGGACTCACGTCATGCTGCCCGAAGAAAACTACGATCCTTACCATATACATATTTTTGGTAAAGATAAAAGAAATTATTATCATTATTTTCTGGTATCTCCACCAAGATATTTAGATTTTTACTTTTGGAAACATCAAAATGTAGCTGTAAGCTTTATATTTGATGTCTATGATTTGGTTCGACATATCATCAAAATGAGCAAATTTCCTGTTTCCAATTTTTCGTTACCACCTCATAGCCAGTGGATTTTGGCGAGTCTTTGGAAAGGAGGATTACAAAAGTTGTTTAAAGATGATGATGTCGAGAACGAAAAAATACCCCCATCTCCCTTTTGCTTTCCGGTGGAAAAGAATTTTAAACCGACTAAAAATGGTCCGACCAAATACTTTTTGTATTTGAGAGATGGATCTCCGTTATACTTTGAAAAAGATAATAGTTTATTGAGTTTAAATGATGATGAATGGACTAACCTTCAACTGAAATTGGGAAATAGACTCATTTGAAACATTTGAAAAAAAAAAAAATTTTTTTTTTTTTTTTTTTTTTTTTTTTTTACTTAAAAATGTTTATAAGAATACCTTTCTAAAGGTTTTTCATTTAGTTATACTTTTATACTTGAATCGAATGAAAGTTATTGAATAATTTTATAAATAAGATTCTTCTAGAATTGGAATAATAATGAATATTATAAATGACATGTTTGAAAAAAATCAAGCTATCACACAAGTATTAATCGCAATGATAGAAGAGAATCAAAAATTAACCAACAAAATACGTAAAATGGCCCGATTAGCTGAAAAAGGTAATATGACAGATTTGGAAGATGAACCCGATATGAAAGATGTTGGTACTCAATATTATGATAAAAAATTTGAAGTTATAAAAACAAATTTTTATTTTAAATTAGAGTACTTAGTTTCACACGATACAGAATTAGATATTTTGAAAGAAATTTTGAAAATTCATCCAGATGATAAAATTGAATTAGCAGACGTACTTATAAAGGCTGTTGGAGATACTTTTGCAAAAGGAATGGAGTTATCAGGTAAAATAGGAGATGAAAAATCGCCAGATGACTGCGAAGAAACAATAGAAAACTAGAAAAATGTGTATATATTCGTAATTGTTATTTTCTTACAAAACTAATTAAGCAATCCAATTAAAAAAAAAAAAAAAAAAAAAAAATTTTTTTTTTTTTTTTTTTTTTTTTTTTTTTTTTTTTAAGCAATAGAAAAGATTTCGAAAAACACGTACAGTCAAAAAATATTTCTCATTTTGTTTAACAATTTAATTTTCATTTTTACTATTATTATAAAGGATTTATCAATGTAATATAGTGTGTTTAATATGGGTATAAAAAATTTCTGCAAGTTGCTTGAACCACTCACGCAACCATCTTTTTATCCAGACAATTTCGACTCTGTACTTATAGATGCTCAAGGTTTACTGTATGTGGCTATTGATCATTGTTTGGAAACTGAAGAAGAAAACATTTTTCATGAAATTTCCAAGTCGGTGTGGAATCAACTGACAGAGTTGTTTGCTCAATTTTTATCTTATACATTCGATCCCATCACGTTTGTTATATCGTTTGATGGGGAAGGAGTCCCGATGAAATGGGCCACGCAAAGAAAACGCCGTAATAATTCTAAAGATTCCATTCCCAAAAAAACCTTTTACAGATACATTTTATTTGGCGAAAACAAACTGACCCATCGAGTGCAAAATTATATAATTTATAAACTGAATGAAATTGAATATCCGATGTCGGTTATTTTGTGCGGATGCAATATTCCGGGGGAAGGCGAGCATAAAATATTTCAAATGGCAGAAAAACCAGAATGCAAATACCAAAATCCAATCGTAGTAAGCGTGGATCAAGACGTATTCATATTGTCTTTTATGCGTTTGAACAGGTACCAAACGATACAAATTTATCGTTATAATAAATTTTATAATATAACTCAATTTGTTTCGAATCAATTACCTTACCCGCTCTCGCGATTGATTGCCGTTTCCTTTTTGTTCGGAAATGATTTCATCCCCGCGCTGATAGGCATTACGGAAACCAACCCAACGAAAATTAACGATTATTTATCCTCTATCGACGAAGACGACGATCCCCCGACAATTATTTCGCAATTTATTGAAAAAATAGAAAAACACATTCAATTGTCAGTCGTGGAATTTGTTGACACAAAATTAGTCATTTGTTTTTGGATGACTTATCTATGGATTTCAGATTATTACACTGAACGTAGTTTTCCCCAACAATTTTTAGAAAACCAGATCTACGACGCGTTTGACAGGAATCAGCTACTGACTGGGTTGATGAACAAAAAATTTTCGAAAGAAATGTTTCGAGAGGCCACAGCAAATTACAAAGGTTTGGAAACGCAACCCATACCTGATGCAGCTCCACACGTTTTCATTGACTCACTCGTAAATCGTTTAAAGTCTTATTGGATAAAGTCAGGAAACCAACTCTATTATAGAATGAATATAAATAATTCAAAACATAAAGTAGTAAAATCGCGAAAATTCCAAATCCGAAATGGCGGAAAGATTCAAAAAAAGAAAAAAAGCGAAAAGAGCCAAAAATGGCGTCAGCGGCTCGCTCGTATTGCAGTCGACGGTCCAGTCGAACAAGTTGGTGAACTGGATCAGGTGCTAAAATTAAATTCAATTCGTTGTCGAAAACAATAATGGCTTCGTTCCAGTCGATTCTTTGAAATTCCGAACAATCTGCTGTTTCGGCATGAGGGTATTTTTTGTAAACGTCCAATTCCATCACATGTTTTAGGAGCTGAGCAGTGAAAATGACGTTTTCGGGATACGTCAGAGTAATTCGGGATTGGAGAAATTTGTCATTGTACGGTATCCAAGGCGACTGAAATAAAATTTCTCGGAGAGACATTCAGACTTGGTTGAAACAAAGGAAATGGACGATGCCAATAGCGATGATGTCCAATTACAATTTGCCAATAAAGCAACAGTATTGACAGAATATTTTGGCAAAGATGACGAGGGAAAACACTATGACATTTTTGATAAAACAACTTTAATTCCTGAAGGTTCAGATCAAAATATTAGCCAATATTACCAGTTTAAAATAAAAACTTTTGTTAATGAAAATGGATATTTACCACCGTTGCCCGATATTAATTCTCTCGCCCACGATTTAATTCAACGCAAACTCGAATTTGTTAGAAAAAATATTTATATAGATAATAAAATGTTTCTGAACCCGTTTAAACCAACTGAAACAATTACTTATGCAAATAATCCAGAGACAGAAATTCCTGAATTTATTAGAAATATGGTAGATGGGATGATAAACGATCTAGCAAATAAAGGGATAATAGATGTTAGTCCAGTACCAATTCAATTTCCCCCAAATTTCGTTTTCCTTGGTACCCCCCTTCAAGAAGACACAATAGATAGTACAAACTTAAATAATTTAGATAATAAAACAGAAGATCCACAAAACTTTTCCAATTTACCTCCACAAATCGACAGTAACAAATTTCTTCCTTCTTTTCTAAAAGCAGGAGATGCTACCAATCCCAATACACGTTTAGCTTATTATTATTTGAAAATGAGAGATTATTCGCGTACTTTGAGGAGATTAATGGGTCTTGTAAGATTTTATCAAGGAAATGAAAAAGAACATACGTTTGTAAACATGAAAGCAGAGACAACAGAACTAAATCATATTTATTCTACAATGCATGGAAAAAATGGAGATGAAAAAGATCGTTTAAAAAGATGCATGAATATTGAAGAGATACAAACATACAAAAGAATTAAGAAAAGTAATGTGTAAAAAAAAAAAAAAAAAAAAAAAAAAAAAAAAAAAATTTTTTTTTTTTTTTTTTTTTTTTTTTTACAATATTGGTCAAGTTTTGGTCAAGTTAAATTTTTATAATAACGTTTCTGCAAGTAAGTTTTAAATGTTAAAAAAAAAAAAAAAAAAAAAAAAAAAAAAAAAAATTTTTTTTTTTTTTTTATAAAGCTTTATACGCCTTTTCTTTAAAAAATTAATTTCAAATTTTTAAGATATTGCGCAAAAATTTTCCCCAGATTCTGCTTGAGATTTTGCAACACGAGCTTCGTTTATAAACTGAACTATTCTCTCATTCATATAAAATTTAACATGATTATCCGTTAAATTAACAGGTTCTTTGGTGTCGTCAGACGCGATTAAATTATAACAAATATTATGTTTGGATAAAGTCATCGCCAACCGTACTGTGCTAACATCCACTTCAAATGTGTTTGGTTCGGCTTCCGTAAATACTTTTAACCATTCTTTAACGAGATAGGGTAATTGAATATTTTTCGGAAACGGATGCATGTTTCCGGCCCTTGTCAAACACCAAGTTTCCAGATGGATTCCTTTTAAATAAACTCGTCTTAATGAGAAATCTTCATTGTATTTGAAACTATCGAGGATTTGAATTTTTGAGTCCATTTCAATGTCCTCGGCGGATGCCACAGACAAAAGGTATTCGGTGTTTAACGCAAAACTGTTTGTTGGTCGGCCTTCCAGCAGCGGTTCACTCAAACAAAAAAATGCGTCTCGATAAACCAATCCGATAACAACCGAGTCCAAAACCACTTTTTTCACGTTGATATCAGTTAATAACGTGTAAAAGACAAACGAGATGGGTGTCCAAATGGTAGCCGGAACATGATTGTATTCCACGTATCGATCGTACGGATTCAAAACACAAACAACGCGATTAGGATAATTTCCGTTCACGCTCAACGCAACAAATTGTTTATCCTCGTTTTGAGTTTTGGATTGCCTGGAACCTTCGAAAGTCAGTTCAAAGGGCCATTCGATAACTAAACCTAAAAAGTTAAAATCTAAATTGCTCGCATCACTGACTTGGCGCGAAATATTTTTGTAATAGGAAATTAACAGGTCTTGAATAAACAATTCTGGTTTTCTTATACTCAGGTCACGTTGAATTAATCCCATGGAAATAACACTCGAATCCGAAAAACTAAATTCTGGAACGGGTTTGAAATCTATAAATTTTGGAACAGTAATCGTGTTCCTCGTTAGAAAAGGTATGGTTAAAACTTCCCGACGAGATTGCCATTCCGAAGCCACCTTTACCACGTTGTCGATCGACTCGTCAGATAAAAAACAGATTCGATAAAATGGCGTAGCTTCGCACTTGTCAAAATAATAGCCTCCTGGATATGGTAAATCATGATTGTCCAAATACATTATTGTATTTTTATAAAAATAAACGTTTTCAAATGACGGTCGTATTGTCCCCTGTAAATATTGGCTTATTATCTGAGGATTTGTCACAAAGTATGGAGTCGCGTATAGACGGAGCACGCTATCAGGTTTTACATCTACGCCGATGGGATAAATCATGCGTTCTTTTCCAAGACAAATTGTCCACAAGTATTGGCTGTTTGAAATGACAGATGCTGTGACATCAGATTTAAAGAAAGATTTCAAAGCCTGTAACAGCGGTTTGTCTGAATCGATAGTTATTTTTTCAGAGGGATACATTCGAGAAATTGTCCAAGTTTCGTAGGGCGAATTTCCCAAATCGAATACGATGATGTCATTTCGGACTACTGAAATGGAACATTTGTGAAATTTACCGTAAAGCGATCCATAGGTATTAAAATTCATAATCTTATCCTTGTTTAAAAATATTTTTTAATCATTTTAATATGTGAGGAAATGAAATAATGACGTTACCTCATTTACATATTATAAACTCGTTTTTTTTAAATATTAAATGTTGTTAATGAAAAAAAAAAAAAAAAAAAAAAAAAATTTTTTTTTTTTTTTTTTTTTTTTTAAATATATTTTGATAATACTTATGAACTTTGTACATTTCAAGAAAAGGATTATTGTGTTATCTAAAAAATAGTGATTGACCGAATTAAAAAAAAAAAAAAAAAAAAAATTTTTTTTTTTTTTTTTTTTTTTAAATATATTTTGATAATACTTATGAACTTTGTACATTTCAAGAAAAGGATTATTGTGTTATCTAAAAAATAGTGATTGACCGAATTAAAAAAAAAAAAAAAAAAAAAAATTTTTTTTTTTTTTTTTTTTTTAACAACAACATGGTCAATTGTAAATTAATATGGTTTATAATACAACATTATAAAAAATAAACAACATGTCCAAATATGGATCCATTCCAAAAATAGCAACGTGCAACAAATCATTATGAAAATTATGCATTTGAATAATGTTTTGTTCCAATCTTCCTTTTCATTCCAAACAAACTGGATTAATGGGTTTTGTTTTGGTTTTTGCTGTTTATGATATTCCTTTTCCGGTATGGTTTCCAACGCTTTTAGATACTCTTCCACTTTAGATGCCATAAAGGCCAGCTGATTTTCAATGTCTTCGTTGTCTGCCAATATTTCATGTTCCCAAATGTACACAGGTGTCAACTCGGAGCGAATAGGTCCGTCCTGAAAATAGGTGTAATCCAATTCATTGTCGATTGCTTCCAATTTTTCTTTGTCGATGACTTTTAAATAATCGAACGGATCTATAGCATCCAAAATACCAACAACCAAATCATATATTGCGTACACGGCTGTAACGACTCCCGCAGCGGATCCTAGTGCTTTCAAAGATAACGTACCGATTTGCTTCATGCTTACAACAACTGAATTTTTGAGGACGAGTTTAGTTGCTAGTTTGTCAATGCTTCTGGCTAAGAGTTTTGGCGCTCTGCGTTTCAAAAAATTTTCAATTGTATATTTTGAATAGTCTATTCCTAAATCCTTGACCAACTCTGAAGCAAAATTACCAAGATTTTCGATCGCGGAATCCTCAATCGAAACAGAACGCCTTTTCCGCTTTCGGGTAGTTTGATAATTCATGTAATTAGGTATAGGAGGCGGTTGATCTTGCAAGGGTTGCACGTTACCTGTTTTGGCGGCTCGAATGACAGTTTTTCCGAATAAAAATTCGCCAAACTTTTGTCCGCCTGACACCACGCAATCCCCATTCACGAAATCCAAACCGTATGCGTCACAGTATCTTTTATTAATTTTCAACTCGCCATCAACAATATCCAATCCTCCATGAAAAACGTGTCTCGAAGCTCTCTGGAAAAGTTTTTCGGGCATGGAAGCCAAAACTTTTTTCAAAGGGTTCGCGATTACGCAACGGCCATCGGGCAACCATTCCGTGTTGATTGAATGTTCCTTGCAAGATTTTTGACAAGCCAACTCGTAATTATCTCCTATTCTGACCCATTGTAAAGGGTCGTTTTTCTCACATGCTTCCCAGTTTTTCTTAAACGGAAAACAACCTAATCTCTTACAGCTGATTTCATCAAATTGAGTTTTCACCACCACGATGCATTTGTCAGCGATGGATGGGGGAATGAAATAATCTTTATCAGTGGCCGGTCGTGTTTCTAATACGGCATTTTCGAAATAATGGGGAAATTTTCTTTTGTATTCCTCCATCAAGTAACATTTGGTGGCTTCGGTGGCGTATCGAAGTGCATGTACATTTATCGGATTATTCATGGGCTTGGTTTTGTGGAGAGCGGACAATTTTATTAATAAATAAACTTGAGTAAAACAATTACAGACCAAAAATTATTGTCGAGTGTCGAAAAAAAAAAAAAAAAAAAAAAAAAATTTTTTTTTTTTTTTTTTGACATTTCCGAACTAGCCATGCTACATATGTTTCTTTTAGCGTCCGGTAAAGCATGAATTTTTTTTTCACACAAGTTCCAGTTTTTCCTTAAACGGCTCGAGTCCTTCTTCGAACGCTGGGTTTAAAAATTCTCTTGGCACGTTCTCGGGCATGATGAGCGAGGCGTAAACCATGATCAAAATTGTAAAGTTTACAACGTATAGTTATAAATGTTCCTTGAAAATTCCAAGAATCGATGAAAACTTTGACGGCAATGTGACCACGGTGAAACAATCGAAAGTAAGAAACGATATAAAAAGCCAACAATCGCGAATTGAAAGCTAAAGCGGGATTTCTAACTTGAATTTGAAAATGAAAAAATGCCATTTTACTTTTTGAAACGGAATTATCTATATAATAATATTTAAAAGTTTTCAAAAAAAAAAAAAAAAAAAAAAAAATTTTTTTTTTTTTTTTTTTTTTTTTTTCACTAAACCAGAAATGAGAATTTAATATTAAAAATTTGAGAGATAAAGATTTTTTATAAATTTCTATTTTACAATTTTAATGTTTCCACTAAAATGACAAATATTACATTAATCATTTTTGCTTAAAATTAAGAAGATGAAACATTCTACTTATAAAAAATTATATCAAGCTCATTTAGGGGTTATAGACGAAAAAAGTTTATTGGAATCTCGAAACCAAGAGTCGGATCCATTTTATCAAAATCTTATCGATCTGATCGTTACAAACAATGCTCCTGTGGTTCAATGGGATGTAAAACCATTTACCTCAGAGTTTCTATCAGGGTCTCCGCGTCAAAAGTTAGATGAAACTTTTTTCGCTTTCATTTTGCGCGTGGTTGCCATCATCAAAGAAGAAAGCTATGTTCGCACATATCAAAAACCTGAATCCCATAATATAGTGATGGCCTGGATTTCAATTTTGCGTAGCATTATGTGTTCCAGTTTGGCTTTGCTCTATAACGTACATTGGACTCCTGAAACGATTTTCACCCATCTTGAACCCGCAATCACAAAAATGATCAGCAAAGGTGAGAGTTCGGCTCTTCGTCAACTCATGACTGATTTAGGTATAACTCTGGCCCAAAAAGAACTTTACCTCGCTGAACGGTCGTTTGAGAAATTAAATTTTTTACAAGTTTTGCAGTTTGGTTCCTTTTACTGGCGTTTTTTACACTGGATGGCTGAAGCTGTTGACTTGAGAGGTGAAGAAATGGCACCGTATAAAAAACAATGGAGGGAATTATTAAAAGGACCACTTTATCGAACGGTTCGGTGTCAGATTTGTATGGTTCATTTTTCAAACATGTTAAAAGAATTCGAAACGCAACTCATGGACGGTAAATTATCCCAGTTGTTTTTTACATTGCACAATCGAACTCACGCCATGAGGCGGGAAACCAACAAGTTTTTACAAGAGCCCGATTACACAGAAGATCAATACAAATTAGATTCTGAATTTATGCGCCAAGCTTTATCAACATAATACGAAGACTTTCTAGTTTTAGGTTTTCGAATCGTGTTGATCCGCATTTTCGAAAACATGGATGGAGTCACGGCTACGCGATTTTCGAATGCCAAGGCGCAAATATCTCCGACAAATATGGGACACGAATTCCACCAAACTAAAGACACATCGTTTCCCAAACTTTCAGAGATGCAGTCATTTTCATATCCTCGAATGACAGCATCGTTCAATATACCTCCATATGACCCGAGATAAATTTGTGGGTTGACCAAAACGAAATTTGGAGCAGGATTTTTTTGCGTAGGACTGAGGGTAAAAGTAGTCACGTCTGATTTTTGAAAGCGATCAATTAATTCTTTCACAGATTGGTAATTGATATAAATGTATGACATGGTTTATGATGTTGATTTATGATTTGTGCAATTTTATAAGATTAACAAATATTATTATTTAAAAAAAAAAAAAAAAAAAAATTTTTTTTTTTTTTTTTTTTTTTTTTTTTTTTTTTTTTTTTTTAATATTTGTAAATTTTATAAAAAAATTGTATTTTCAGATAATAATCCTTTTCTTGAAATTTATAAAGTTCGTAAGTATTATCAAAATAGGTTTCAATGTTTTTATCACCAACAGAATAACCCAATTTTGCCAATTGTTTTGTTAGAGAATGGAAAAGTTCATAACGGTCATTTGAATGTCTTCTAAGATTGTAACGTTTCACTGTATACTTCACATCTTTTTGGTTACTTTCTACTTCACATGTAGCTATTCTTACATTACTATGCTTTAAATCTTCTTCACCAAACTCTTGTATATCAAAAATCACTGTTCCTCTTGACGTTTGAATTTCCATGATGAGAGGTAGCCGAAATATCAACTGGATTTATCTATTAGTGTATGTATTTATATATTTATTTAAAAAAAAAAAAAAAATATTTTTTTTTTTTTTTTTTTTTTTTTTTTTTTTTTTTAAGTGAAAATTTAAAACTCTTTTAATATAAAAAAATTGAGTTTGTAGATAATGTCATCATTTCTAAAAATAGATATTTGTTAAGCAATTTTAAATCAGCATTTTATTTACAAGTGCATCTACAAATTCTGTAGGATCTGAAGAATCCCTTTGAATCCATTCTCTAAAAATTAACTCCCTATCGGTTGTCGGACAAATTAAAGTTTGTTTTAAAAATGAATTTTCAGTCATACAATCTACTCTTCCCGTAAAATTTTCGTTTTCCACTCTCGATTTCTCCCTTCTACATGGTGAAGTTTTGTCGTTCGAATCCAAATGAAAATACGGACCGCATACGCAATGTTTTCCGTTCCAACCCATGAATGGAAGGGGATTCGGAATGTCGCGTAAACAATAATCTGCCAAACACATAAAAGGAAAAATGGAAATCATGGGTGTTCCGTCTAAAGATTTCGATCCGCAATTGCATCGATATCGAAGATTTTGCCCCAGAGGTTCATAATAATCGTCAATATTATCCCCGGCCTCTTCATTTTTTAGATAATCCCACAAGACATTCAAATCATCATTTTCGGCTTCTTCGTTTTTACAGGCTTTTTTCTTATCCCCTTTAAAAACAACTTGGTTCAGAGGCAAGCATGACCATCCTGCCAGGGAAAACACATGATAATTTGCTTTTAAATTACATTTGTCTACTCCTTTTGGTAAACAATATGTACCTGGGGTTAATTTTTTATTCATGACATATATGCGTTCGTCGTGATTCGTAATGTGAGAAAGGACAAATTCATTTCCGTTACTGCAAAATTTGTTACAGTCGCACGGTTCACCGGAAGGGCATTTGAAACCTTGCAGAGGACAAATGGATTTGGAAATGGGGTTTACGACTCTTTCGAACAAGTTAATTAATCGATCTTTATCCGTGAGATTAGGTTTGTAATATAAATTAATCATAGTAACAAAAATTATCATGAATAAAATCAAAGAAATGTATTTATTCTTTGGCATTCTGTGCTTGATGCTCTTGGCTTTTAACTTGGAACTAGTACCAGGTCGACCCTGGCATGGGCATTACATTTTGATATGGAAATGGAACGAATTTACACTCTTACGGATTTTTCCTCAAGACATATTTGTTTTGGTTGATAAAGATTTGATTTACAGATACGAGATGACTTCTTCGAAAAACACATATATTCCAGCCATTTGTCTAAATACAAAGGTGGAACGGGATATTTTACACTATCGGTACCTGTTGGAATGGATTAAAGAACCGCCGGTGTTGAAATCTTACCCTCCGGATTTGTCTGATGATGTGGAAATTTTGAATCACGTGTCAAAGAGTTTGACATGATGGTACAAAAACTTTTATAGGATGCCGTAGTATAAATTTTTATATGTGGATGTCTTTCTCGTAATTCGTTTATAATTTTATCTTGCTGAAACCACATTTTGTATACGCAAACGAGACGGATATCTGTCAATTCCAAATACAGATGAAAAAATTCCAAACCAATTTTACAAGACTCGTCTGTATGTTCTAATTTGATTCGAAAAGGATAATATGGAAAGATGGATGTGAAACGAGGCAATCTGGGAAGTTTTGAATTGTTAAAAGGAACGAGAATAACACCCTTTGCCCCAAAAACCAAACGAGATAAAACTGGTACAGGTGGATCAAATGCAACGAAATGTGGTACTTTGGAAAAACTCTGAACTACGTCAATCCAACGCTGAATAAAAAAACGAGTTTCATCCATTTTGTTGTATCGACGAAATAGCCTAAAATAATGTTCGGCAATTTGAACTTGCAAACGATCGTCTTGAAATGAAAATTGAAATTGTTCCATTTTTGTAAATGCACGCGACCAAATATTGCCATTTAAATAAAGAAATTTACATCTTAAAAAAAAAAAAAAAAAAAAAAAAAAAAAAAAAAAAAATTTTTTTTTTTTTTTTTTTTTTTTTTTTTTTTTTTAATGTCCACCTCTTAATCTTAACACTAGATGTAAAGTACTTTCTTTTTGTACATTATAATCAGATAATGTTCTTGAATCTTCCATTTGTTTTCCAGAAAAAATTAATCGTTGTTGTTCGGGAGGTATGCCCTCTTTATCCTGTATTTTATTTTTAACTACCTCTACAGTATCACTGGGCTCAACTTCCAAAGTTATGGACTTTCCGGTTAAAGTTTTTACAAATATTTGCATCGTTATATTTTATATCTTTATTTATATTATTTTATCTGTAAACCGATTAAGAATATTTCTATTAACATGAAGAATATTCTTCTTCGTCATCACTCAAAGAAATGTTTGAAATATCCGCGACTAAATCATTTACAATATCAACCTCAAATAAAATGCCGGTCGTACAAATCTTTTTACTTCTTCCAACTCTTTTCTTTGTTGCGAAATGATCATTTATAGTAAATGTATATTTTATAGCCGGTTCCACCAACAATGCTATACGTTTGTTTGTAGCATGATAATGTAAAAGTTCGGCATGAACGAATCGTTTCCAACGTAGGTTATTCAAAACGCAATCGGCCAATATAAATGAATCTTTCGATTTCCAATAAGTCATGTTCAACAGTAAGCAAAATATTCTTTTCTGACTGATAAACAATTTTTCGAAATCGACCCAATGACAATCTTCAACATCCATTACCCAGTTGGATGCTTCTTTCACAGAAACATCAGCCCTACTGTACGTAAATTCAATGTGTTCCTGATTTTTGTCTGGATATTTCTTCAAAAACTTTACCGCGGGACAAGAAACAGATTTATACTCACTTAAAGTTTTAACTCTGCGATAAATTGAGAATTTTTTAGGATCCCTGCATAAGTAATTGGCTTCTAATATCGTTTCAACCCAAAGTTGCCAACCTGTTCTGATTTTTTCCTCTTTTGTGTTTAAAAGTTTATAAAAATTATTTTTCCAAATTTGATTCAGTATTTTATCAGTCATAAACTCAACAAGACCATTAATTTTCTTCTGGAAACCTTTTGTTATAGGTTTGGGATCATCAAAGGTTTCGTATATATATCTTTTTTTGGACAAGATGAGGAAATGTTTTATGCGTTGTTCATATTTCAACTCTACGTTCGGTATATTTAAAAATGCATTAATTTGATTGCAATTTTCGACGGGCCATTTATGAACCATTAAGCTGTCCGTGTCAGCGTAACAAACGTCGTAACCCAGTTTTTTCAAATAATGATAGGATCCCAATAACTGATAACGTGCAAGAGTCACAATTGTCATGGCTACGGGTAAATAGGTTAGAGGCGAATCCTTGGCGGCCATAACTCCGTAAAGAGAATTGATCAAGATTTTTATACCCAACTGGACATTGTAATGATAAATTTCTTTGGTTCGTTTCCACTCTTCCTGATGATGCTTCCGCATTTCAAGAAAATGGTCCACGATTTTTGGTAAAAATGCTTCCGTGTGCGGGTTAATAACAATGGCTATTTCATCCGAAGCGGGATCAAATTTCGGATAGGAAAATGTGGACATTTCCACATTTTTTTCAAAATCGTCATCGGAATGGTGTCGGTACGGAATACAAACCATCTGTTTTGCTATTTCGTTGGTTAACCATTCTTCCCGAGTCATGATTGTACATGTACCATAACACAAATTGCTGCTTCGTAACGCATTTGGATACATGCTTGAAAAATCCATGACCGAGACGTCTTCTTTTATTTGTTCAGGAGTACAAAAATTTAACGCACCTTGATAAGTTTTTCCTTGGAAAAACTTTTCGTACTCTGAGGATGTTTCGAAAAAAGTTGGATTGATAAAATAACCTAGACGCGTTCCATAAGTCTTAAACAATTCCAACAAGTAACGCGAATTTCCCAAATATAAGACTTGCGTGGCATCCAAAGCGGTGAAATTGGCACGTTCGACCAAAAAAGACAGTACATGTTCCTGTACAAACAACCTGTACACAAGTTCTGAATCTTTTAAACAATAGTCCAAGTAGGTGCGAAACGTTCCAAATTCAGAAGATTTTGATACCGTTTCAGGTTTCAATAAATTGAAGCACTTTTCAACATCTCGTTCATCCATCAGATTGCTGGCTAAAGAAGGATTTCGATACCAACTCCATATTCCCGTGGATTTGACTTGGATTTTGGTTTCTTTCAACTTTACCCGAGCCACGTCATCCAACTTGAAACTTGGTAAATCGTAACCTGAAAATGTTTTGATATAGGTGTAGAGATCCAGAACCGTTTTATTTTTGTATGTGACCACCAAATCTGAACCCACTTTACTGGACGTGTAATGGGAAAGCACTTTGTATAGATTAAGCCAACAAAGCCTTGCAAAAATACACGGGAAATCAAACGCGTTGATGTTGTAACCAGTTATAATTTGAACATCGTTCAACAAAGCATGAAACTTTACCAACATTTCTGATTCAGTTTCAAATGCGTGTTCGTAATCGGGTAAAGGTTTTCCACCTTCTGGAAGCAAATAGAGCAACCATTTTTGAATTCCTTGACGCCTGTTCCATTTGTAAATACTCATCATGACAATTCTGTCTGATTTGTGATGACCTATCGGAATGTGGTTACCGACTAAAGGTACAGATTCAATATCAAACGCAGCCACGGTCCAGTCTGGTTCGACTCTGAAACTGGATACCATCCTTAAAGAATCTGTCAAATTTTGAGAATCGTTTATAAACTCGTACCATTTGTAATAAAACGAACACGTCTGGTATTTTGAACACAAGTCAATATAAATTCGTACCAACCAGTCGTCTGGATCGAAATATCCAACTTTGTATTTGTGGAATAATTGCCCAACATCTTTATGAGGAGCCGTTGTATATAATTTGTAAAAGGGTTTTGATCGATAATCCAACTTGTTTTTAGCTAACCTGTCTTGAAAATATGGTAAAATTTTTTTAGCGTTTCCAATTTCTTGATATAAAACATTATTGCGAGGAAAAAATTCCTTTAGGGCGCCAACGACCTTGTCAATGTTGTTTGTGCATACACCGATCCAATCTTCGTAATATTTAATTTTTTTTACGTAATTTCCTTCTTGATCAAGAAACGTAATTTCTATCTCTATTATAGAATTGTGGCGCTTAAGAAGTCTCCAAAGAATAGAAAAGTACATGATTAAAAAACAGGTTGAATAAATGCACTTTAATATAACATCCTATTTAGAAAAAAAAAAAAAAAAAAAAAAAAAATTTTTTTTTTTTTTTTTTTTTTTGAACATTTAAAACTTACTAACAGAAACGCAATCATGTTATTATAAAAATTTAACTTAACCAATATTTAAAAAAAAAAAAAAAATTTTTTTTTTTTTTTTTTTTTTTTTTTTTTTTTTTTTTAAGTTGTTGAGTCTCAGATATTTTTACAAGTTCTAATCTCTTTATAATATCTATTTTTAGAATTGACGCCATTTACAAACTCGAAATTTTTAATATTAATTAATTTAAAATTTTTCACATCCGGTTTGCTGAGGAACAAAAAATATAAATTCTATTTTTACCCGACTACGGCAAAGCCAAAGGAGGGTTATGATTTTAACAGGCTATGTATGTATGTATGTATGTATGTATGTATGTATGTATGTATGTATGTTCATCTGTTCCCTCGTAACTTCTAAACCACTAATCAGAATTCGACAAATGACATATCATTAGAAGCGTCTTAATTGTCCGCTGGTTATAGGCTATATAGATTTTCACCAAATTCAATGTGGCGCCCTCTAGCGGACAAAATATACAGAGTAAAAAAATAAAGTTAAGCTAGATATGCCGTGTTTGGTATCATTTTAAAGCGCTTCACTTGTACATTTCGAATATATATATATTACTAGCATTTGCTTGTGACTTTACTTGCATTTATGGGCTAATTGCATATAATTCACATCTTTTCGTTCTTAATTTCTTTGGTACTTAGTAATCAGAATAAGACCACTGCAGTGCCATTAGAAGGGTCTTGATCTTGATATTCTGTTGGTTGTGAGCTATAAAGTTTGTCACCAAATTTACTATTATGCCCTCTAGCGGACAAAAAGTATAAAATAAAAATATATGTAATGTGTTTGGTATTACTTGAAAGAGCTTCACCAGTATTTATATGCTTATACATAATTACAAGACTGCTTTGAAGATGTTTAAAAAAAATGAGCGATAAGAGTAAAGCGCGGATCACGGGAACTGTAATGTAGAGCAGCGTGAACGTTAATAGAATAATTTAATGCACTAATGTAAACGACATAAGCTGGGAGTACCTCCACGCGGTGAAGGCGGAAACAGTTTGATAACTGGCTAAAACTCCCATAAAAATGTCCTCTGCATTATATGCCTTCGGGCTTATGTTGTTATATGTGCGTGTGTATCTATTTGCCTATTCGTTGTGACGTTGTGTACCCGGTAACGCAGGGAAGCAACCACAGCCATCCTACTTCGATACACTGTTTAAATTTTGTCGGATTAAATAAATAAAAATAATTTTGCTGGTATTGCACCAAAAGTACCAGGTTTATATAGTCTACGAAATAGCAGTAAAAGTTAGTAGTATAGTATAGTTAGTAAGTATAGAAATAAGAAGTAGTATAATAAGTATAGGTCTATAAACAAAAACAATTTAGTTTGAGTTAGGTTAGTAAATCTAGTGTAAATAAATAGAGCTATAAATATTAACATTTAGTTTCATTATTTTAGGTATAAAATAAAAGCTTTTAAAAAATGGCTTTATCAAGGAAAACAAAAAAAGCTTCACGCATTTCTGAGACAAGAAAAAATGAATCCCCAGATATTACTGAATTTAGAAGAATAAAAGACAAAGATTATCAGAAAAATCGTAGGAAAACGCAGTCCGAACATTCTAAAGTGGAAAATCGTTGGAATGCTAAAAAACGGGCTGATAATCTTCGTGAGAAAGAAACTTCTCAAAAAAAAATCATACGTTTACATAAAGCAAAAAACTACATTGCTCAGATAAGATCGCAAGAATCTCAAAATTCTCGATCACAGCGACTTTATTCGTTAAAGACACATGCTTCCGAAACCCGAAGCTTAGAAACTCCCACTTCAAAAATACTTCGACTCAAGTCAATGAAAGATCATGCTTCTCAAGTACGTAATCTAGAATCTCCGTCGACTCGACAAACACGTTTGGAAAATATGTGTAATCATGCCTCTCAAATGCGTGATCAAGAGTCTCCGTCGACTAGACAATCACGTTTGGAAAATATGTGTAATCATGCCTCTCAAATGCGTGCTCAAGAGTCTCCGTCGACTAGACAAACACGTTTGGAAAATATGTGTAATCATGCCTCTCAAATGCGTGATCAAGAGTCTCCGTCGACTAGACAATCACGTTTGGAAAATATGTGTAATCATGCCTCTCAAATGCGTGCTCAAGAGTCTCCGTCGACTAGACAATCACGATTGGAAAATATGTGTAATCATGCCTCTCAAATGCGTGCTCAAGAGTCTCCGTCGACTAGACAATCACGTTTGGAAAATATGTGTAATCATGCCTCTCAAATGCGTGATCAAGAGTCTCCGTCGACTAGACAATCACGTTTGGAAAACATGCGTAATCATGCCTCTGAAATGCGTGATCTAGAATCCCCGTCTACTAGGCAATCACGACTTGAGTCGATGAGCAATCATGCTTCAGAAATTCGTGCTAACGAAACTCCAACATCAAGAGAGATACGACTTCAATCCATGCAGATAAATACATCTAGAACCTACCGAGCTCGAAGAATTTTGTTCGAAACAGACAAGGACGAGTTTGATAGGGCAATTTCGGAGGTATCGGACAAAACATGTTATATTTGTAAAAAAACACTATACAAAAATCAAGTAAAAAATATAACATCTAATAATCTTTTCCCGCCTAACACTCCACAAAGAATAACAGCCTGTAATCGATGTGCCAATTCTATAAGTCGTAATAAAGTTCCGTCAACGGCTTTTTGGAATAAAATGACAGTTCCGGAACCTCCTCAACAATTAGTAGCTTTATCTGAAGTTGAAATAAGGCTTGTATCAAGGATTATACCGTTTGTTAAAATAATAAAACTGGGAGGACATTTCGGACAAAAAGGGTTTAAAGGGCAGGCTGTGTTGTTTGCTCAACAAGTTGAAGAAATCACGGAACAACTACCACTGGCGATTGAACAGTGCGGTCTCACTGTTGTCATCGAAACATTAGAAAATGTTGATAGGGTCAGGGAATATAGAGTGAATTTAGACAACCTACGTGCAGCTTTAAATTGGCTTGTAAACAACAATCATCTCTATAGAGGCGTTACTCTTAACTTTGAACACCTACAAAATTCAATGAATGATGAGCATATAATTGAAATACCGCCAACAACAGTTAATCATAACCGAGAGCCACATCAACATTTTAAAGTTATTAATTCAGACCGAAAAATTCTTAGAGGTTCTTTTAATCAAGGAAGTGACATGTTTTCTTCCGACAGTAGGGGGAAACAATGCACTGCAAATGCAGCAGTTGCTATAGCTTATTCTTCCACCAAAGATCTGTCGCAATGGGACGCTTCGGACATTGATCGGGTGTTAATATTTGGTGATGCATATTACTCCCAGTGTCTAAGGAGCTTGCCAATACAACCAAATTATTTAAACACCGAAGAATTGCTCCCGGAGTTAGTCATCGCAAATATGTCTTATACACTTGATTTTGACATAGATTGTATAACAGGACTAATTAACCCAACAGTAGAGGTGCTAGAAGGATATTTTTCGAGCTTATTAGAAGGTCTACGGCACTTTTTCCTGACTATTGAGAAGAATGCAGGCATAATCACCGCAGAAACAGAGATATCAATCTCTGTAATTAAACATGATACGTCGTATTACCTGTTTGATTCCCATTCAAGGGGACCTAAAGGATTTGTCGCATCAACTAGAGGTTGTGCAATGTTAATGATGTTCAGTACTATTGAATCTCTCGCTGAGCACCTACCTGTTGTCCTTATGACAAGAGGACGCAGAAACCTCCAGTATTGCATAACGTCTGTAAACGTATCTGTCAACAACATGACACCATCAAACGTATGTCCACATGAAACCACCGATAGCGAACATGACTCCGTTAATGGTCATTGCAACGATGACATCACTGCCAGATCCTTAACTAATAATGGCCAAATAAACGTCACAATGTTGATGGCTAACGAGTACCAGATACCTAATTTAATTGATGTCATAAATAATCCTGTAGGTAACGATACACCCCTCCCAGTATACGATATTCGGAGAAAGACAGCTCCTCCTATAAGCCTCCTTGTAGAAAAAAGAGCTGAGGAATTAGCATGGGTTAGACTCTTCCCTGATGGAAATAATGGATTACATGAAGAAAGGCAACACAAAATAACCCCATTGGACTACTTTCAGACTAGAGTTATGGGAAGCGACAAACGATTTCAAAAAATAGAATACCTATTTTATGCTCTGTCTGCAGTAGAATTGTTAAGAGCACGCCAGAATGTATCTGTTTGTGGAAGACTTCGACAAGATGGGATACAGCCGGAGGATCTTATACAAAATATACATTTATGTATGAGAAACATACGAGGGACTTCTTCCTACTGGCACAGGGCTTTTACAGAGCTAATGGCCATGGTCAGAAACTTAGGGCCACCCCATTTCTATCTTACATTATCCTGTAATGATTTGAATTGGCGGGACATGTTAAAAGCTCTCTTGGTGGCAGATGGTAGGCCTGATTTTCCTATCGACGATCTGACTTATGATGAAAAGCTAAGATTAGTGGAATCGTATCCAGTAACCCTGTCGCGCCAGTTTATGTTCAGGTTTAATGCTCTTATGCGAGTATTAAAAAGCAAATCGAATTATATATTGGGTCATGAACTGGTTGATTTCTGGTGGCGGGTTGAATTTCAATTAAGGGGATCTCCACATATACATATGATTGTTTGGTGTAAAGATATGCCCGATTTCAATTCGCCAGAAGGAATTAATCTGCTTGAAAATATAATTACCTGCGAAATACCTGAAAACGATTCAGAATTAAAAGATCTTGTCACCAGACTTCAAACTCACAGACACACACATACATGTTACAGTTATAGAAGTCCAAATTCATGTAGATTTGGGTTTCCAAAACGAAGCTCAGAAAGAACAGTAATATTGGATGACAACCAAGCTACTTCAAATGGTGGAAAATTTTATATATTAAAGAGACGCTCGGAAGAATCTATGATTAATAATTACAATGCAACACTACTACGATTGTGGGGTGCTAATATTGACATACAGCCTGTGGTTTCAGCTCTTGGCGTTGCGTATTATATCGCTAAATATATCGCGAAATCGGAACCAGCGAACCTGCAAACCGCAATAGCAGAAGCGCTTTATAGAGTTAGAGAAAGAGGAGGAAATTTTGGCCAGCAGATATTTGCCGTTCAGAATTGTTTGATGAATCATCGTCAAGTGTCAGCGCCGGAGTGTGCATACAGGCTGTGCCACCTGAAGTTACGCGACAGCTCCAGGAAGTCAACATTCGTTAACACATGCAAGCCTGAGCTCAGGTACAGGATGTTACGTTTTGATTCGGATACAGTTGAGCCTTGCAAAAATATATTCGAACGATATGAAAGTCGACCACGGAACTTAGAAGAATTGAGTCTCGGTGAGTTCGCTGTCAATTATGAGCCGATAAGTTCTATTACTTATCAAGACGATGACGATGGAGATGCTGATGCCTATGAGCAAGAAACTGAAAACCAAGAGCCAATAATAAATTTGCTGAATAGAATGGGTAGAATGAAGAAACGATCACGGCCATCAGTTCTACGAACTCGATATTACACCGCTGACTCCGACCCTGAAGCGTACTATTACAGTTTGCTAGTTAAGCATTGTCCCTTCCGTAGTGAATGTGAGCTGTTAGAGGGGTACGACAATGCTAAAGATGCTTTCTTGGCGAAACGTGGTCTTTTAAGACCACTTCATTCTGGGTATGATAATGAGCTATTATCTCGTTGGGAAAACGAAATACAAGATGCCCTTCGACGACTAGCTGCTGAACAAGCAGTCGACATGTGTGCCAATAATAGCGCCACGAATCAGACTTCAATATTACAAAATCCATTTCATCACATTAATATTCAAGAAGATGATTTTGAAGACAATATGGTAGTAAACATTATGTCTGATGAGGATTTTTTGAGGGGAGTCAATTCCTTAAACTACGATCAAAAACAGTTGTTCACCAAAGTATGTGACAAATTACGAACAAATACTGATGACCAACAAAGATCACTCCTAATGTTCATTACTGGCGGAGCTGGAAGCGGCAAAAGTTTCACTCTAAAACTGCTGGTTGAACAAATTCGAAGACTATCCTCAAATACAAGTGTCATAGTCACGGCACCAACTGGTGTTGCTGCCCGACTAGTCGGAGGATGCACTTTACACAGTACTTTTGTATTGCCTATTGAAAAGGGCCGAACAGTTACCTTGAGGCCGCTGACCGGAGATCGTCTGCAAAGGGAAAGAAATAAATGGAGAAATATCAAGTGGGTTATAATAGACGAGGTCTCAATGGTGCCCTATTCTACACTAAGAAATATTCACCTGAGGCTACAAGAGCTTAAACAGAACGACCGAGTCTTCGGAGGTGTCAACGTTCTAGCTTTTGGCGATCTCATGCAGCTACCCCCGGTTGCTGCTACACTTGGGGGCGCGTATTGCTTCAAGCAGCCGGAACATCATGTACATGAACCACACTTGTGGAGGATGTTTGATTTCTGTGAATTGAGCCAAAATATGCGCCAAGCCAACGATAACACTTTCGTTGATCTTTTGAACAATATCAGAGTAGGCAAACTGACCTTAGAACAACTGGCCACGTTAGACACAAGAAAAATAACTAATGAAACAAACGATTATGATGAAATAGTACAAATATATCCCACTTTGAAACAGGTAGAGGCATATAACACCAAGATGTCGGAACGTTTAACATTACTTACTAAAATGTACACCATCACAGCAATAGATACATCTACTGAATCGAAGACATACGGACAGACCCCGAAACCTGAGCATTTACCTAGTGACCCCAATAAGACTGGGGGTATAATAAACAGTATCGAACTGGGAATCGGCTCCAGAGTAATGCTTCGTAGAAATTTGAATGTAAACCAGGGTTTAGTAAACGGAGCGATGGGAGTGGTGAAGGCCTTTGAATGGCCTGCTCTTCGGCGCGATCAGTTGGAACAGGGAGAACAGCCAAGCGCTGTTCTCATACAATTTGACGACGCATCCATAAAAGCCGATATTAACGGACTTGTCAGAATCGAGCCTTGCCTCACTGAATTTGACGGCTTGAGGGGGTCTGGGAAAATTCAGCGTAAAATGCTCCCGCTGATTCTTTCTTGGGGTTGTACTGTACATAAATTACAAGGTTGTACTCTGGATAAAGCAGTTATCGATCTAGGAAAGTCATTGTTTGCTAAAGGACAGGCCTATGTCGCTCTCAGTAGAGTCAAAACCATAGAGGGTTTGTTTATAAGTGCCTTGGATCATAATAAGTTGCTTAAAAATCCACATGACAGTCAATCGTTAGCAGAATTAGATAGATTAAGAAATCTTCCTAGGTCATCTTAATACATGAAACCTTCAATCTACATTACACATTTACACATTACACTAACGACCTCATCCACTAATCGGTCCATTACCCATTTGCTGCCATCGACGGATATGTGCGTCACTACTACCAAATACTGGAAGCGTCATACGTCAAAAAATAAAGTTAAGATAAATATGCCGTGTTTGGTATCATTCAAAAGCGCTTTACTTGTACATTTTGAATATATCTATATATTACTAGCATTTGCTTGTGACTTTACCTGTATTCATGGGGTACTTTTATACTTTTTCAGCGTAGTTTTTTGTCGTAGTTGGGTTTTAGTTTTTTTACTTTATCTTGTTACAATCATGACGTCATTTACAAACTCGAATTTTTTTAATATTAATTAGTTTCAGATTTTTCACCTCCAGTTTGCTGATATACACAAGTTTATGCATCCATTTCTCTGAGAGTATCTTCTATGTTCTGAAACTTAGCTTCTTTATAATCTTTTATAACTTTCTCAAATTTATATCATTTATTGATGAATGAGAAACAGAATATCCACAATGTTCAACACCAGGATTTTGACTTGGAATAATTGATATGCTAAATGTATAGACTAGAGTTTATGCATCCATTTCTCTGAGAGTATCTTCTATATTCTGAAACTTAGCATCTTTATAATCTTTTATAACTTTCTCAAATTTATATCATGTACTGATGGATGAGGATCCACAATGTTCAACACCAGGATTTTGACTTGGAATAATTGATATGCTAAATGTATAGACTAGAGTTTATGCATCCATTTCTCTGAGAGTATCTTCTATATTCTGAAACTTAGCTTCTTTATAATCTTTCACAGCTTTCTGAAAAAGTTTTTTATGTGGTTACGTAAAAGTTGTAAATCTTCTAATCCTTATAGACTAGAGTTTATGCATCCATTTCTCTGAGAGTATCTTCTATGTTCTGAAACTTAGCATCTTTATAATCTTTTATAACTTTCTCAAATTTATATCATGTACTGATGGATGAGGATCCACAATGTTCAACATCAGGATTTTGACTTGGAATAATTGATATGTTAAATGTATATACACAAGTTTTTGCATCCATATCTCTGAGAGTATCTTCTATGTTCTGAAACTTAGCTTCTTTATAATCTTTCACAGCTTTCTGAAAAGGTTTTTTTTATGTGGTTACGTAAAAGTTGTACATCTTCTAATCCTTATAGACTAGATCCCGTATGAAAAATAGCTTAATATCATTATGCTTGCTTTTATAATATTCGATCGGAAATTCATAACGGCCTGTTATAAAAAATCAATTTTACAAAACTTATAAGATTATGTTTAGTTGATAAAAATACTATGTAATAAATAAGTTTTTAACAAGCCCTTTCAAACAGGGTTTCTAGCACATATTTGAAAAACAAAGATTGAATGACTTGCAATAGGTACGTATTTAATAAGTCTTTTCAAACAGGCTTTGTAATACATGATTCAAAAACGAGTTTTAGAAAAGAAGGAGTAAACGCCTTGCAACGGGCAAGTATGTATCAAATCCTTTCAAAAAGGATTCGGAAACGAGTGGGGGAAAACAAGAAGTAAATGCCTTGAAACATGTAAGTATGTCCTTTCAAACAGGATTTTTAGCATATGATTCAAAAAAACTAGTTGGAGAAAACCATTATATTCCATCGCCGTAAGTGGGGACCCTCCAAGTGGGGGTAGATTGGGGTATGGAGAATTTTTTTTTTTTTTTTTTTTTTTTTTTTTTTTTTTTTCCAGCAAACCGGAAGTTAAAAATCTGAAACTAATTAATATTCAAAAATTCGAGTTTGTAACTAACGTCATGATTCTAAAAATAGATTTTACAATTTCAATTTTTGTTTCTTAGCAAACCGGAAATGAAAAATCTGAAACTAATTAATATTCAAAAAATCGAGTTTGTAAATGACGTCATGATTCCAAAAATAGATATTATAAAGAGATTGAAACTTGTAAAAAAATAATCTGAGACTTAACAATTTAAAAATATTTGTTTAAAAAAAAAAAAAAAAAAAAAAAAAAAAATTTTTTTTTTTTTTTTTTTTTTTTTTCAATGTTTGGCTCGTATGATTTTCCCACAGCTTTTACATTTTTTATACAAGCTTGGCATTTCATCTATTGCTCTATCTTGCTTTAGAAAAGAAATATATTCGGGAGCTTCACAACATTGTCTGTCACGAGTATATTTTGTAAGCCATTCTTTACATTCTGATTCGGTAAATAACTGTATCATTTTCAACAAAGGTTCTGACCAAGAAAAGATGATTCAAGCTTTCTTCTTGTGTTTACTGTTAATCTATTATTGGTATTTTTACGCATCACCTCTTTTTCAACACATCGCAAAGCCGCATGCTGGATCCCCTTCCGATCCCCCAAAGCGCCAATTCCAATTTGATTCGAAACAGCCTAATCATTTTCGATTTTTAGTCGATGGAAAGCCTGTTTGGGAACACATGTTACCTGTCGATACTTTTACGTTTCATCGAGATAAAATTGTTCAAAAAGATCCGTGCTACGGATATCCAAACCATGCTGTCGTACCGGCAAAAGGAAAAGTTCTTTACGATTATTTGAAATCAAACTCGGACACTAAAAACATTTTGAATTTTAAGGAAAACAGTTCTTTTACAGTTCAGGAAGGAAACGTGTTTTATTTTAAGTGTATGCAGAATCACGTGGATAGACTCCAAATGTGTCCTTCTGGTACCATACTCACAGGAAACCGGTGTCAAGCTATTGATTCTTGTACGGGAAAAAAGGATGGAACCGTGCTTCCTGATCGAATTTCTTCTCGCTATATTGTTTGCATGAATGGGAAAGAAATGATTAAAAAATGTCCCCCGCAAACGGTTTTCCACCACAATCGGTGCGAGTCCATGGATGATCTCAATCATTATTGCCAATACTTTTCTGCACCTCTTCAGTTGGACGACGAAACGCGACTCGAATGTCGAGATGGTAAACCATTCTACATCACGTGTAAGTCTGGGACAAAATTTATCGACAATGATTATTGCGAACCTGCAAATTGCATTGGATTACCTGACGGAACAAACTTACCACTCCCTGAACGGAAAACGGACCTTTTTAAATTTTCACCGGGCTACATGACTTGTCGAAAAAACAAAATTCACGAAATTGTGGAATGCTCGCAAAATTGGGACGAAAGCTTGAGCAAAGGCGAAAATTTGTTGTCTTTACCCATGGTTTTCGACCCCCAAAGCAACCAGTGTTCTGTCCCCACGTTTTGCGAAAATGTTTTCTCAGATGACCCAGATGTAATTGTACCCGTTTACGAATTTACCAGACACGTGAAAAATTGGAAATTTTCTGAGATTTTTGATCGTGCCGCAGGTTTCGTATGCGAAAATAAAACTCGAAAGCGCAAGCTTCTTTCACCGGACAAGCGGATTTCCAAACGTTTCAAAGAAGAATCTGCTTGCGGACCTGAAATGCCCGAAAAATTGCCCATATTTAACATTTCTAAAAGTTTTTACGATTGTACTGGGGGAAGAATCGAAACATGTCCCCCGCAGACATTTTTCAATGGTTCCGCTTGCATTCCGGAACCGGTCGACGCCTTTAAATTAAACGACTTACCACTTTTCAAATTCGACTCTTTGAATCTCGAATCTTGGATCAAACCGTTTGATTATTCAAAAACTCCCTTAATTTCTTGCCAAGAACCCGAATCTACTTTAATCGAACTGTACAACATTTGCTCTCATCCTGACTGTTCGAAATACGCATTCGTGTCTCAGATTCCAGACATGGCCATTCTGTTACCTCGCGAGCAACAAGCCAAATGCAAATTTTATGAAAACGAGCGACTCTTAAAGAAGGAATCTGTGGATTTCGACTACCATTTTTGGAGTCAAAAAATATCGAATGACGAAAAAGAAAAGCCTTGTCAAGTGGGTCAAAAGCTTCAAACGGGGAATTTTATTTGGGACAGTACAGTATATGCCACTTGTAACCTGGATCAGCCATTTGTTTTTTGTCCCTCCACGCACAGCCAGCGTATCCTTTCTGTACCTGGTGGTTACTTTGCCTGCGAGCCCCCGAGTACAAAATCATATGTTTTTAATATAGCGGATTGGACCCTTTTCGAAACCAACGAAATCAAACACATTTGGCCAGCATATTGGAACATCAACGATACCAAATTCCAATACATTCGAAGATCCAAAGCCAAAAAACAGGAAATTTTAACCTTGGCAGGTTTGGATATCAAGTTGGGTGAAAGGCTCAATTTACTCGCTAGTCAACCAGTCAGGTTAGAACCGAGGTACAGGGTCACGTATCCGCCCAACGTGGCATTCGAATATGACGATCGAAACAGTAAGAATGTGCAAACATCAACGCCGAATCACGGATTTATGGTCAAGTTGAAAAATTTCACGAGCAAACCGTTGAATTTTGCTACGCATAGACCCATTGTTTTTGTTGAATCGTTTGATCATTTACTGTACGTTTAAGCAAGTGTTTTGTAAAAAGAATATGGACGACCGTTCTTTGGCTAATGGAGTTTTATTTTATTCTTCTTTGTACGTAAACTGTGTTCTTTTAGCGATCGGCGTAATGACTGGTCGTTGGATTTTCATGCTTTTGATCTTGTTGACGATTGGATTAACAACTTATATGATGTACGTTGCCTCACATAACGCAGATCATTTAAAAAATATCGGTAGCTGGGCGGAAAACAATTTTTCTAAATATCTTAATCAGTTGAAGCAATTGTTTTAACAAGAAAAGCTCGAACTTTTCTTTCTACCACATAAATATTGAATTGACCTATTGAAAAAAAAAAAAAAAAAAAAAAAAAAAAAAAAAAAATTTTTTTTTTTTTTTTTTTTTTTTGTTAAGAAATATATTTAAGGATTTAAATTTCTTAAAGGTACATTATAAAATACTTTGCTCTATAAATATGTATAAGAATATTTAAAAAAAAAAAAAAAAAAAATTTTTTTTTTTTTTTTTTTTTTTTTTTTAAACTATTTGTATACAATCAAAACTTTATTTCTTTCTGATTTCATATTTCTTAACGTTTTTATTTTAAACTTGTAATTTAAACATAAAATAGATAAATATTCAATATGCATAGCAGAATAGCAACGTTCTCTCAATTTATGTTTCTTTATTGGAACATAATAAGCTTTAAATATTCTATTATATAAATAATCAGATAACAATACTTTATACATGCGTTTTGATAAAACACAACAAGGTACTAAATATAATATTGAAGATTCAGAAGCATATTTAATAAATGTTTTAACAATTCTGATAGATAAATTTCTACAAGCATGTATGCCTATCCATACATTAAATATTGGTGATATTGATTCAAATATTTCATCATATATGTCACATTGTATAAAATCACATATATTCATTTTATTTAGTAGATTTATACCCATATATCTATTTAAATCAAGACAAGTTATTTTACAATTTAAAAGATGTATACCACATGCATTTCCTGAACATATATTAAGTATTTTTTTGTTTTTATTATCTATAACATCAAATACAGATAATGTCTCCGAATACTCTTTTTCTAAAATTTTTTGAGGAAAATGATGTTTATTAAATGTATTTATTAAAAATTTTATAGTAATATTTACAGAATCGTTTAATACAGTTAAACTATGTAATATAAAAGTTCTCAGACAATAATTGTCAAATTTAAATGACTTGTGTTTCAAATCAAAGCCCATATATTCTCTTAAAAATTTTTCAAAAAACATCTTTACATGACATTCTTCATATTCCTTAGACATGTAAAAAAAAATTATAAGATTTTTTACTATAGGGTGCATATTATATAGATTTGTTGTACCTACAATAAGATCATAGGTCTGACCTTGAAATATAATTTCTATTTTTGTATCACAATCTAATAAATTTTTTAACAATTTATCATATATAGCTGAAACTAACAAATCTTTAAATCCATTTCTTAATGAATCTATATTTTCTAGCATAGATATATAACTCAATGAATCTTCATTTTCTTGAATAGTTTGAAAAAAATCATAATACTCATTAATATCTCTATATATAATTAAATCCATTTTATACAACTTTAGAAAGAAACATGATTGAAATTTGTACTACATTTATATATATCTATTAAAAAAAAAAAAAAAAAAAAAAAAAAAAAAAAAAAAATTTTTTTTTTTTTTTTTTTTTTTTTTTTTTTTTTTTTTTTTCAAGGAGTTGAATATTTACAATATTCAAATTAAATAAAAATATTTTTACGAAATCCATCCAGGTTTATTTTTAATTTGTTCATAAATTAAATATTTACGCCATTCTGTCGGTTGAATATTATGATATAAAGTTTTCCATGTTATGTTTGCATACATCCTATATAATCTATGATTCCAACATACAAATAGCATAAACATCCACAAAATTATAACAAACATTATCTTACCTTTCAAGATGCATGTTAAATAAAGTATGTCAACTGGTAAATTGATTTCAACTAATGGAAGCACGAACAGACGCAGGAAGCGTGAGGCTCCCTCACTTCAGCCGTCAAATAAAAATCCAAAATTAACGAAGCCAAACACTTCAAATCAGGCTAATAGTGAAAATAGAGATATAAATGTTTTACCAGCCAGAATGGAAATGGAGGTAGAGGAAATGAATAAAATTAACGAGCAGCCTATTAACTCGACAGTTGATGAAAATGATGAGAAATTTAATCACATACCCATTTTAAATGCAAAAGATAATAAAAACGCGGAAAATCTGAACAATAACGTTTCCAAGCCCGCAAATGATGATGATGTTAGCATGTCAACTGATGAATCCAACAAACCCTCAAATACATCTGTCGAACCCACAGATGAATCTAAAGAAATCGGGGACAATTCTGATGAAATTCCAAATGAATCTACAGAAATCGGGGACAACTCTGATGAAATTCCAGATGAATCTAAAGAAATCGGGGACAATTCTGATAAAATTCCAAATGAATCTAAAGAAATCGGGGACAATTCTGATAAAATTCCAAATGAATCTAAAGAAATCGGGGACAATTCTGATAAAATTCCAGATGAATCTAACGAAATCGGGGACAATTCTGATAAAATCCCAGATGAATCTAACGAACTCGAGGACAATTCTGATGAAATTCCAGATGAATCCACTGACAATAATGAAATTCCATCCACTTTGGCAGAGAATGAATCCGTTAAAGGTGATGAATCAGGCGGATATTTTGAGATGTATCTCGAAAAAGGCTATGCCACTCGAAATAACGGTAAAGAAGAATATTATGCAAAAAACTGCGATAAAGATGAATTTTATTTTACAGGTCCAACTGGAGAAGATATTTATGCAACAAAAATAATAGAAGTTGGTAATTCAAGTCAAACAGTCGAATATCCGGCGAAAAATAAAGATGGGAAATTTGATTACATTTACGAACGCGGAATTCCAAAGTATCCGGAAAATAAAACTACAGGTAATTTAATTTTTCCTAAAGATCCACAAACAAATGAGGAAATTTATCTCCAAAATTCAGATGGAAAAGTAATTGACTATCCCGCAAACAAATTCGGTCGCCAATTTTACCGCAAGGATGCGGATAACAATGACGTTCCTCTACCTAACAAGTCATATGCAGAAGAAGCGGATGGAAGCCAAATTTATCCAAAATTAAATAACGGAAATGAATACTATCTAACAAGAGATGATAATAAAACTGAATATGGAGCCTATAGGATTGTAAATGGAGAAAAAATTCATTACTATGCTAAAAAAATTAATGATGATGAAATTTATCCTCGAATATGGTTGTAAAAAAAAAAAAAAAAAAAAAAAAAAAATTTTTTTTTTTTTTTTTTACATATTTTCCGTGTCTTCTGAATCTTCATCTGAAAAATCTACATCCTCATTATCGTTTACTTCCTGATTCTTCTTTTTAAATAACTTTTCTAAATACTTTTCAGTCTTTACCATACATTGAGCCAATAATTGATCTTTAGACAATTCTTCGTGAAAGAGTCGTTGTTTTTGCCCAACTATGTTTTCTAAATCATAATACACATATTCTTCAAAAGTATTTAATAATTGGTTCTCACGTATATTGTGTTTTTTATCACTTCTATATTCACTTGTTATTTTCTCCAATATTTCTAATTTTCGTATCGTTTCCTGTTGAATTTCTACTATATTTGGTATTTCATTTACTAATTCATTAAATTTTAGTTTAAAATATGCTTTGTATATGGTAAAAAACAAAGTTTGAATTTCCGTAACCGACCAACTTTCACTCAATCTACACTTTTTTTCGAATCCTTCTTCGTCATTACGATTAACAAATACACGTTTATGTTTATATTTTAATTCGTTCGTTAAATTTTCTAAAAATTGTTGTTTTGAACTCGATTTTAGTTTTAGTTTTTCTGACCAATCATTGTAAAAGTTATTAAATTGTGATAATTCCTTTTCTAGAGTTTCAATATGTTTCAAAATTTCCGTATAATAAGTCTGAAAATGTTTCTCAAACGTAAAATTTTCATTTAAAAAGATGTTTTTATCGGGTATTGAAATTTTTAATTTCGTATTTAGAGCACTAAAAGCAGAATCAATTGTGGATAAAATATCAATAAAGTTTACGTTCTTAATATCGAAATACACTTGTAATTTATTTGAAAGATCAACGTTTCCATAACAATTTATAATAAAGTCACTCTTTATTACATCGTTATAAAATGTTTTATAGTTGAAATTTTTGGATACATTAAAAGTTTTTAACAATTTCTTACATTGCCTTTCTAATACTAAATATTTTTTATTTGCGGTTTTTCTTATAAATTTAGATTTACTACTTTTAATTTCGGTTACATCATCTTCAGGTACGGATAATTCAAGATTGTTTAACATTATAATCTTCCAGTTTTCAAAGTTAGCGTCATATGGATATTTTGTATGCAATTCCATAATAAAATTTATTGTGTCATGAATAAGTAATTTCATCCATTCTGATTTTTGAAAAATTTCGGAACCTACAAACGTTGCAAAATTTATCAAAAAGTCAGTAACCTCGTTTAAAGAATCGTCAACATAGTTTGGATTTTTAAAGTTTTCAGATTTAAAAGAGAAAAAATTTGAAGCAAATTCAAACAGAATCTTACATCTTTTTCGAAATAAAGTTTTCCACTCATTGTTATTTTCAATTGGTGAATCCAGAAATAGATTCGAAGCCTCTTGCAAAATAGTTTCATGGTCGTTAAGTTTATCGAGTGAATCCTTATCTATTAAAGTATATTTTTCCATCCAGTCATCTTTTAAACTTGTATTAGTTTGAATCATTTCACTATAAACTGATTTAAAAAGTTCAAGAGCTTTTATTAAAAACGGACTCATTTCCTCAAATTTACTAAACCAATTTTCGTCTTTGGAAAATTCGGGGTTGAAATTAATGACAATACTGTTCAAAAATGAAAATACACTTATGATTTTTTCAGGAAAAGTTTCGACGGTTAAATCGCAATTAAATTGCTCGATCACAGTCTTATATTTTGCATAGTTTGTGAAAATTATTTCTAATTGCGGGATTAAGTTATCATCGTTTGTTAATGAAGCCAACTTTGCAATTTTTTCCAATTTGGCTGAATAATTCGGATTATGATTCAATATGTTTATTACTTGATTTGCGAAATTTTCAGGAGTCACGTCAACTAAATCGGCTTCTGTTTTCAATTTTTGACATTGTTCGTCCACCTGCATTATTATTTCATTTTGTTCATCAAATTCTCGAATAAAAGAATCATCTAAATCATCTATATTCTTATATTTTTCTCGTAATTGTTGAAGGATTAGACGGGTTTTTTCGCGATTTTTATGTAATTTGTAACCTTGTCTACGTTGTTTATAATTTTCTAATCGATTTAATGAGCTTTTACATTTGTCGATTTCATTCTTTAATTCCTCTATATAATTCTGGTTCGTTTGTTCACGTGATTTATATGTATTTAATTCAGCTTTAATATTTTGTAATTCAACAGATTTTTCATCCAAATTCCGTTCTAATTCTTCATTTTTTTCATCAGAAATTTCTTTTAAAGATTTTTGCTGGCTCAAGTTTTGGTTTAAATCATTTATTTTATTTGATAATGTTTCAATAGTATCCATCAATGTTTTTTCTCTATCGTTTTCATTTTCTTTTTTCAGTTTTTCTACTTGAAGTTTGCAAATTTCAATTTGTTTTTCCAATTCCTCTTTTGATTGAATGCATTTTTCTTTTTCTTTTTCCAGAGTTATTTCTTTAGTTTGATACGTTTTCAATTCATTTTCCAGTGTTTTTTCATTCTCTTCTAAATTATTCACTTTTGAATGTAATTCTTCAATTTCCTTTTTTAATGACTTTTCGCGTTCACTTTCATTTTGAGTTTTTTCATTTTCCAAATTTCGAATTGTTTCCTTGTACTTTCTTTCATTTTCTGTACAGTTTTCTAACTTGCTTTTTATCTCTTTTTGTGTCTGAGTTAATTTATCAATTTCCTCATTTGATTGTTTTTCCAATTTTTTATATTTTTCTTTTTCAATATTCAGCTTTGATTCAAACTCTTCTCGAGATTTTTTATTTAAATTTTTTTCTTTTTCTATTTCTCTCTTTAAATTTTCCACTTCATCTGTTAATGTTTTATTGATATCTTGCAATGACTTCAAATTTTCGTCGTTATTTGGATTTTGTGAATAATTCTGATTCATTTGTAACTGTCCCATTTGGTTATTTTGAGGAATAGCTTGGGAAAATGGAATTGCTGCAGAAGGTGATGAGGTAAAATTACTTTGCGATGCAACAGGTGGAAACATGTTAATAGAGGATGCTGGAAGAAAGGAACTAGATTGCTCCATCATTGGATCTTCTAATGTAAAAGACGATAAAGGGATGGGACGAGTTCTTTTTCTAGAGTTACAAGTATAACTGATTTTTTCTCCGCTACTGTCGACTTGTTTCAGATACTGTTCACTTTTTAAAAGTTCATCTTCTTTTTGGTCAAGTTTTTCTTTCAATTGTCTTATTTTGGTGTCAAGGGCATTTATTTTCTTGTTTTTTTCCTGCAATTCATTAAACAACTTGTCTTTTTCTCGATTACATTCATCAATCTTTTGTATCAAATTATCATTTTCTTGCTTCATATTATCCAGTTTAGTAGACAATGATTGGTTGTACTCCTGCAATTTGTTTTCTAAAGCAGTCATATTAACAGAATGTATAGACGTGTTTTCATTTGTTTTGTAATCGTGCGTAGTTGGCAGCTGATTGAGTTTAAGCAAAAAATCCAAAAAACTATTGCTTTCATTAAAGAGAGTTTTATTTTTATTAATTAGAGGTTGACTCATGTCATAAGCTTGAATCAAGTCATTTCTCAACTCGCGACTCAGCGTATTAACAACACTTTGAGACAAAGAATCATCTGGATTCCTTTTAGATTTGATGATGGCTTCGACTAAGGCTTTAAAGACCATCTTGTTTCATTTTCCCCAAAAAGTATTTTGACCACTTCTATTAGATCTGTGTAAATCAATTTGTATTTATCAGACGTTTGTATTTCAAGCCACAAAATAACCTTCATGAGTTGTGTTTTTTTCAAATGTAAATCGTACACGTAAAACGGCAAACCGAAATCTTTCCAAGTTTTTCGATCCTTGTACAATTGCAACCAAGTATCACACATGACAGAACCACTGTCCAAATATGATTCATTGGTTTGTTTTACCACCATGGGAGATACGTATTCCAAGTGACAAAATTTGTCTTTGGAAAACGCGCATAATATTCCCACGGGTTCAGAATCTGTGAAGAAAATTTCGCATTCATAAAAATCCGAATCATTTACCTTTTCGGGAGAATTTTCTGATCGTTTCAAAATTTTAAAAATCTCTCGTCCCGTGTATTCGGAAGGTAGAGCCTTGGTCACGGGGAAAAAAGAGTCATAACACAGGTAAAATGCAAATGGACTCCAACGATTAAATTTGTCCAATTTTCCAGAATGTCTCTTAAAGAACCGAAGATTAGCTGCTTCATCCAATGTCAAAAGACGTTTGTCTTTTTTCGCTTCGACAATGGTAACCAAACATTGAAAAGCCGCTTCCCTTCGACACAATTTTGTAAATTTATAAAAAGGATTCCACGTGGCTACTATATATAGCGTAGAAATTGCAAAATGACTAAAAATAATTTTGCTTGGTGGAAATAAGGCGCGTAATAATGTATTTACCGAATCGTCAGTCACTTTTATACTATTTTTGTTATCCGTTCCCAGCGTGAAAAATAAAACAGATTGATTTTTATTAAAGTGAATCGGTGGGCACGGTCCCCGAATAACAATAATACTGTTATCTGGAGGCTCAATAGGGTTAATAGTAAATCCCATACACTTGTATGATATAATAGGTCGTTTGAAACGCATAGCGATGAAATGTTGTCTTCTAAATTTATTTCCATAGACATCGATAAACTTGTCGTACTCAATTAAAGACTCCATCGTAAACTTGGTTAAAGTTATTTAAAAAAAAAAAAAAAAAAAAAAAAAAAATTTTTTTTTTTTTTTTTTTTTTTTTTAACAAATAAAATTTTTATTTTGTTGAATTCAAATAAGAATGTATGTTCTAAGTCTTACCGTTATAAAATTCTATAACAGGTTAAGGAAAAAAAAAAAAAAAAAAAAATTTTTTTTTTTTTTTTTTTTTTTAACAAATAAAATTTTTATTTTGTTGAATTCAAATAAGAATGTATGTTCTAAGTCTTACCGTTATAAAATTCTATAACAGGTTAAAAAAAAAAAAAAAAAAAAAAAATTTTTTTTTTTTTTTTTTTTTTAACAAATAAAATTTTTATTTTGTTGAATTCAAATAAGAATGTATGTTCTAAG
Organism: Maratus speculifer; assembly: GCA_964019185.1. NCBI lineage: Eukaryota > Metazoa > Arthropoda > Arachnida > Araneae > Salticidae > Maratus > Maratus speculifer. The sequence continues at coordinate 21,956,980 of OZ025291.1, forward strand.
TCTTACCGTTATAAAATTCTATAACAGGTTAAGGGAAAAAAAAAAAATATATATATATATATATATTTTTTTTTTTTTTTTTTTTTCACAATTTCAATTTTTCTTCCCCAGCAAACCGGAAGTGAAATTTAAATTTGAAATGAGATGACGTAGTTTTTAAATAATTATACATTTGATAATTTTTTCATTTCAGTTGTTAAAGGTATAAAATCTAAATATACATCTTGAACTGTTTCGTTCAATATTGCATTTAGAGCCATGTCCAATTTCTTTTTCGTATTCCATGATGTAGTAGATTGTTGAACTATTAAAAAAGCCCACCAGACATTAATAAATTTTCTTTTACATACAAATAACCAAATTCTATAAATTAACATGAAAACGTTAAACGAAATTAGGATTTGAATCAATCCATAAAGAGTTAAAAATATTTTACGATACACACTACATAGGGGTAAAAGGCAGTTAAACCAAGCACTTGTGTCTCCGCTACTTTGATAATAATGTATGAAACAAGAACCGTTATCTGGGAAAATTTTGTAAACTGCATTCCATGACCAATTAGAATGGCTCCAAAGGTTGTTGAAAAATAAATCTGTTAAGTACAAAATAATAATTAGGTAAATTATATAAAAAAATTCCAAAGCCCAAATCTTTAAAAATAATAAATTGCCCTTTGAATCCTTAATGACTTGTATTGCCTCGTCGGGCTTGTCGGCAAGATTTTCGAGATGGCTAAGATAATTTCCAAACCATTTTGACCAAATCGAGTATGGAAAATAAAATCCAAACGCTAACAGCATCAAATAAACAGATATCCATTGATAATAATCATGATATATTGTTACATTTCCATCAGTCCCTTTAGTCATGGTTCCATTAATGTAGCATTTTGTATCGATAAAATTTTGAGTTAGACTTTTTACCGTCGATTGGCATATTATATTTTCTCCAAACAATAGACGAGCCATGCTGAGACCTGTACAAAACAAAATTAAATTCCGAATATAAATTTGTTGGAAATCAATTAAGATACTGTAACTTTGACTCTTTTTAGAATTAAACTTGATCAGTTGCAAAAGAGAATTCATCATAAATCTATATTAAAAAAAATCTTCTTTACTTTAAAGAGCTCAGTTTAAAAAAAAAAAAAAAAAAAAAATTTTTTTTTTTTTTTTTTTTTTTTTTTGTAAAATTTAAAAATTATTTTTTAAAAGTTCTACCTTTTCTGATACCCAATTCCAAAATGGAAATGATCCTTCAACTTTTGAAATTTCTAACGTAATAAAAGTTTCATCATTTTTATCTTCCACTTCCACCACCGTTGTCATCGGATCATTTATCAACATCTGAAAAGTTTTCCAAAGTTTTCTCTTCAATTGCTTGCGAAAATTTTTTCTTTTGTCCATTATCATTGAATGTAGCAACTCCAGTGTATCGTCACTGTTCAATATACGAGTTTTTTGAGACTTTTCATCTAAATCTCGACAAAAGTCTCCCATCCGTGTATCGCTTCGGTCTAAGGCAAACACGTAGGGGTTTGCGTAACCCAAAAACTTTGCCAGGTCTACAGTTTTCCAAAACAAATAACCTCTCTCTGTTATAAATCCATGTATAGGTGTATGGAACCGATCAACAACCAAAGCAAATTTTAACATGGTTCCACACGTAAATATTTACTTAAAAAATACGAGTCGCATAAGAACCTCTCTCTTCATCTAATATATACTTAAATATCATAAAAAAAAAAAAAAAATTTTTTTTTTTTTTTTTTTTTTTTTTTTTTTTAAATCTGAATCAGAAAAATATTTTTCGTAGCCCACTTTCTCTTTTGATGTTAGCCTTTTACTGCGGCGAAGGATAAAGTTTTCTAAATTTACATGTGGAATTGTTTCTATCGATTCATCTATTTCTATCGCTTCCCATCCACCATGATCATTGATCCAAGGTAAAAGTTTTTCTTTCATAATGTTGAAAAAAAATAAAAACAGGAGTTCATTAGAAGTATAATGCATCATGAAGTTAGAGACAACACACATGAATAACATGATCCGAGACCAACTAATACGATTTGTAAAAATTTGATTGTACAGACCCCGCAACATTCCATCTAATTTGTCTTCTGTTAAGTACCGAAAATAATGATGAGTTTGATAGATTCGAAAAAAGTTTTCTTTATAAAAATTTTTGCAAAATTCCAACACATGTTCGAAAATATTTTTTTCAATTGCAGTTAAAGGAGGAATAGATTGTTTCATAGGATAAAAACTTTTTATAATATTAGTAACAACATTCAACAAAATGTAATTTGGTCGTACAAGTTTCTTAGCCATAATGTTATGTATTGAAGAGAAAATGAAAAATCCTCTACTTTATTTCTTCACCTTGTTAAAAAAAAAAAAAAAAAAAAAAAAAAAAAAAAATTTTTTTTTTTTTTTTTTTTTTCAAATTTGCTTTTGATACTCGATAGGTGGACCAAACCATCCATGAGTAAGCACACTTTCGAGTTGTTTAGCAGTATTTCCTTTAAATCGATCAATTCTTTTTCGAATGACTCGCCCGTCAGCTGTGGAGATTTCGTATACGTGTCCATCTTCCAAATTGTTTTCTAAACATTTTACTCGGCCGTTTGGTAATTGAAAATATCCTTTAAAATACACTAAATCAACGGAATGGTTAGTTTTATATTTAAATACAACATCCTGTTGAATGTCATGAATAATAACCCCATCAACTTTGAAAAGCGATGAGCCAAGATTATTTTTGTTGGAGACGTACGTTTGTACGTAATATCCTTTGACTAATTTTAATTGCGGTAAAAAATTTAGCAAAATACCACGCCTGCACCAACTTGCTGTGTCGAATCCTCGTACTTGATAAACGTCCAACAAAATAGTTTCACCATTTTCCATCTTCTCTGCAGCAAACACATATCCGTCTCCCAAAGTCTGGTCGCAACGAATCACACATTCGTATCCTTCCCATTTTTCTTTCACTCGGTCTGGATAACTGTACACGAATCCAAAAATTCCATCCATTTTATGTGCATATAAGTACTGGTTTCCGTCGGGAATTTCTTGCACATAAGTTACAGGTTTTCGAAAGACATTTTCATTTAGCTTGTATGAGGGCGTAGAAAAATGACTCATGGCTTCGTATATGTGTTTGTATTTACTTAAAGATTCCAGCAATTCAAACGGTTTAAAATTTTCGAGCTCTTTCTTGAACGTTCCGTATTCCCATTCAAACACCAACTTGTAGTCTAAACCACTTTGAAAAGCGTACAACTGTGCCTGCGAATCGATTTCGACGTAATCTCGAATTTCTTCTGTGAAAGGATTTTGGAAATTTCCCGTTTCGTGCAAAAATAATTTATTCAAAGATTCCTTCCATTTCGCGTAAGGTATTTCTACCGAGTGAACCCATTTAAACCATATGTTGTCGTGGTAAACGGAATGGGTAGATTCGATGCGTTTTATCTCCCACGTGCCGTTTTTGAATCGGAAATGTGGTTTAGCGTAGTATACAACTTTTTTCCGCGTCGAATAACCCAAATTTTGGAAAAACGGAGCAAAAGACGAAGAATGTTGAACTACAAGCCTAAATTCGTATTCGTGCATTATAGCGGTTATAAATTTCTTGTAGTTGGGAACTCGTCCACACAATCCACGAAAATTTGAAACGAACAACTAGTAGGAAAATACTTAAAATGGATAATAATAAAAACATGAGTTTGAAAATACTTCGGCGTACTGTCACATAAAGAATGGGTATAAGTAGAATGGGTATGGCCATGCATAAAATAATAGCATAACTGATATTTTTTTCAAGCGAACCAAACGAACCCGGGTTAAGTTCATCTAATAGTAACAATTCTTCAACCTGGTCCATAAGCTTTATTTAACACTTGATTTAAAAAAAAAAAAAAAAAAAAAAAAAAAAAAAAATTTTTTTTTTTTTTTTTTTTTTTCAATCTTATACATATTTATAGAGCAAAGTATTTTATAATGTACCTTTAAGAAATTTAAATCCTTAAATATATTTCTTAACGAAAAAAAAAAAAAAAAAAAAAAATTTTTTTTTTTTTTTTTTTTTTTTTGAGAATGTAATTTGAAATTTATTTAATATTTAAAATTTCGTATTTGTGATTTGACTATTTTTAGACTATTTCTAAAAAAAGATAAATCTAAAATTCAGTTTCATTGAGGTTTTGAAATTACAAGTACATGGCTAAGGAAAAGTGGATCCATTTAACATTTGCGCCAAATGTGTTAAAAGGTGATAAACTCTATGAATTAGTAATATACGTGGACCAACACAATACGTTTTACTTTTTTGGAAACTCAGTATTTTGGTGCCTGGGTTTCGAAGAACCTCATATATCCTTGCAACAGCTGGTTCCGTTGATGGAACAACATAAACTTTCTTTTGGGAGCGGAATATTTTTGAAAGAAAACACTGTACGCAAATTGATAAATGATAGATTAATATCTGGTAATTTAAAATATAAAATATTTCAAACTGTTAAGAGATTTCAAGCATGGTTTAACAACTACCTCGTCATATGTAAGAGTGGTCATGGAAAAACTTGCCCTTACTAAATACAACAGTAAAATTTTTTATTCCAAGAAACGAATTTCAATTTTTTAATTTTATTTTCTGTAATTGACAAAACACTGCTTAAAATCTCACGATCACGATTATTCATCAAAATTTTATATGGCCTTGGACCAATCATTTCCTTTCCGGTCAATAGTCTGAGGTAAGCTTCATTTGCCGTTTTTGAATTTCGAACATCCAAGAAAATGGGACCATCCGGTAAGGAACCTCTCGTTTCATCGTGAAAAATTGGAGGTTTAAATTCCACACCTTCTAAAAGGTCGTTGTATGGCGGAACATGATTTCTTTTACTGGCCAAGTGAAGATAATAATATCTCCTGTCACGATCGATAGCGAACAAATTTAAATGACTAGTTAAAATAACCAAATGTTTAACGCGTGGAGATTTCTTAATCGTAAACCCAAAAGGAGGCTCGACGACAAATAAAAAATCAATATCTTTTTCGACGGTTGTTTCGACTTGATAATGAGACTGGAATTTCCATCGACATTTTAAATTTACCTCTTCTTGATAAGAAAAACACATGTCCAAGTAATAGTTTAACAAGTACGGCTGACGTCCCAAATTACCAAAAACAATACAAGCATCATGTTTTCTCCAAGATGCAACCATTCGTTGAAATCGACCTAGTTCAGTATAAGGTTTTCTAAATACGGATTGCTCCATGCGTTTTCGATGTGAGGATTCGTGTATCCAATCTGAATCGAATGTATCCATACTTTCGTAATAATATTTTTCCACCGTTTCATTAGCGGGTATAAAAACTGATTTCTTTTTTTCCATACTTGCTGTAAAAAAATGTTGAAATTCTAATTTATAAATATATTGTGTATTTAAAAGATGTGTATTTAATGTGTAATGTGCAATTAGATGTGTATTGTGTATTTAAACAAAGATGATGAACGATAAAGTTTGAAAAAAAAAAATTTTTTTTTTTTTTTTTTTTTTTTTTCAAACTTTATCGTTCATCATCTTTGTTTTCCGTTTCGATATCAGATTCTCTTTTTTTATTGACAGCCTTTTTTTCAACTCGAGATTTAAACAGTTTCTTTTCAAATGTGACATTTTCATCTTCACTTATTTCCGTTTCAGGAACTATTCGTTTATCTCCTCGAAGTCTCAAACTCTTTACGAGTTCAGCCATTTTTTCCCTTCCCATGCTATTCATGTACATGATGGCAATTTTTCCTTCCAACTCGCCATTCATGAGCTCTTCTTCACTAAATTCAATTTCGGGAAGAATGGCTCCAATAGTTTGGTAAAAACATTTTCGCAAAATGTCATAAATATGTTTTGTAGGGTTAGGTGTATCTGCCATCATTCTATACATTTCTCGAACCGTTTGGACATGGAGTCGTTTAAATTCACTTTCTTCATCAAAGTTGGATTTGGGTTCACCCTTGTTGGCAAAACGAAGATTACCAATGTAATATTTGCATTCAAAGTTGGGTCCGTTACTGATGTTTCCCGCAAGACCGTCCACTGCCAAAATTTCTTTCATTTTGATTTCGCGCTGTGCGAGCTGTTTGACTATGCGTATGAGTTTATCGTTTCGAACAAAACCCTGGCACAAAATACAGGCCATTTCATCGTCGCCGTACTTTAACAGTTCCTGCGCAATTTTGGGATGAACTGGCGTGTGGGTTTTGAAAAGCTTGAGAACAAAATTCCAACCCCCGAGTTGAAGCTTTTCAAGAATCATTCCAACCATATGTAATTTCATAGTTTTCATGGTTACAGAGTCCTCACCGTTCGTGTGGAAAGTCTCGACAGTGGAATTTAACAGCTCGCGAATTTGAGCGTCAAGTGTTTTAGGTTGATTGGTTTCCATCTTGTTTATTATAGATTAGCATTTTCATGAGATTTTTAATTTCCTCTTCGTAATTCGGATCGCTCGCCAAAAACAGTTTGAACGTGTCCATGGTCCAAAGCAACTGGGTATTTTGATGTTGTCCTGGCATCGTTTCGAAATCATTAATCTTACGGACAAACTTTTGGACTGTCCCATGAAGGCTCTTGGCCGTCTGAAAAATCCCTTTCACAACCCTGCCATTATTTCTGTTCAGAGTTTGAACTAGATAGTTGTAACCGATCGTGAAACCCAGTTGGTCCGCATGGTCTTGAAAGCAAACGGCCGGAAACATTTGGAAAAAAGCCATTTCTTTCACTCGATTGTTTTTACCCCTGCAAAATATACCTTTCAAGAACATTTGCAACTCGTAAAACGGTACTAGAAACGTGGAATAGTGTTCGATTGATTCACCTGATCTAATATTTCTTAAAATGTTGAAATGATCGGATTTTTTGACATGGTGGCGGATGATTCGATTCATGATTTTGACAAAGTGGCAATCGGGATATGATTTCCAAAAGAATTGACCTCGACAGACCCTTGCCATGAAATCCATAACCCAGTTTCCGACCACGTCCATGTCAACCGAGCAAGCAAAACAACAAACCATGACATGAATCATGTCAAAGGAAATTGAGAATTTTCCAAATGTTTTACGAATAGCGGAAGATATTTGTAATTGTGTGAGTAATTCTACGGCTAAATTGGGAAGAGAATCGTTTACATGTACGGGTTGCCACTTGGGTTCGCATTGTTGAACGAAAGGAACCAGATCATTAAAGTACGTATCAAAAAAGTCGATTGAGTTTTTGGAGGAGTTCAAAATCTGATACATGGTTTCCAGAATATTGTCTAACATTTGTCTCGTCTCGCTCGATTCGGAATCAGGATGTTCGTGTATAATTTTCAAAAAATCAGCTAGAAATTCGTTCATGTCCTCGAAACGATCTACATGTGATTGAGTGGTGAACGGGGCGTTAAGGGCTTTTAAAAATCTCAGACTTTTTACCACGCGGTTTAAAGATTGTCCGACGATTGTTTTCGAAAATATTCCTTCCACATCGATAATCGTGAAATTCATGGGCACGTTTTCATCTCCCGTCCATTCGTAAAATGCTTGTGCCAATTGACTAGAACGAAAATAATCATTAGAAATTCTTGTGATGTATTCGTAAATGTTAAAACCCTTTTGACATTCGTTGCAAAACAGCGCGGGTCCTGAAACTAAAGAAACTTTTTCTGTATGGCAAATGTCAGTTTGGATGAGATTCAAAAAATGCATCCTCTTGATTGTTTTTATTCATTGATGTAAAAGTAATTTTTTTAGTCTTGCACACCGCACAGTCGCCTCTCAACATCGGTCTACCATTTTTTGACATGGTTTTTGATACTTTAACAGTGTTTGTTTTTCTTAGACACTTTGGACAATGTACGAAAATGGTGGAATCCATTATAGTTTTATTCTTTACTTTTTTTTCCTTTAAAGTTTTTACACACAAGGATGGAACACAGGTACGAAATTGTCAGATTGCATGAAGAGGAACATTTATCCGAGCGGCAAATTGCGAGGAGACTTGGAATCGCTCCTTCGACGGTTCATTATTGGTTGATCAAAGAAACTTTGGGCCCGCCTTCCGTTCCCAAAAAGCGTGGAAGACCTCGCGTAACGGACGAAGCTTTAGACTTGTACATCTTGAACGCATCCACAACAAATCCTTTCATGTCAGCTGTGGAAATTCGAGACGAGCTGGCTCCCAGAGTCAGTGTGGACACAATTCGCAAACGTTTGAAAGAAAAAGGAATGAGATGTCGAATTCCAGCACGCAAGCCTTATTTGAAACCCGTACACATTCAAAAACGATTCCAATTTGCAGTCAATCACATTGGATGGGGCATGAACGAATGGAATAATGTGGTGTTTTCGGACGAAAAAATATTTCGAGCTTCATCAAGAGGTCCTCTGCGTGTTTACCGACCGCGAGTCAGTGATCGATTTGATCAAAATTATATTGTGTCAAGTAGTAATCCGAGAGGAAGATTTACTATTTGCGTTTGGATGGCGTTTGGAAACAATTTCAAATACATACACAGAATTAGACAGAGAACGTTAAATGCCGATTACTATGTGAATGAAATCCTTCCAATTATCGAAGACGACGTCCTAGACAATAATTTAACTTTTATGCATGATCTTTCTCCGATTCACACGAGTCGACTCGCTAAACACTGGTTGGAAACACATAACATAACTGTAATGGACGATTGGCCTCCCAAAGGTCCAGATATTAATCCAGTTGAAAATGTGTGGGCCGAACTCGTAAGGCGAACGCGTCCAGATTCGGCCAATAAAGACCAATTGTGGGAAAATATATTGTTTGCCTTTAATGAATTAAACGATGATTATTTTAATAATCTCATTCAATCCATGCCCCGGAGAATAGCGGCTGTTTTACAAAAACGTGGAGGTTGGACGAAATATTAACAAAATAATTTGATAGAATAGGTATCTAAATAATATTCGAATAGAGTCTTTTGATCATCTTGCGTCACATATCTCCAGTTGCAAGGTTTTATTCTAGCATTTCTCAAGCACATTGGCTTAATATGTGGCCATTTTTCAACGCGCATAAAATACAAGTCGCGTTCCGAATCGTAATTTACTTGCTCGATATCGGGAATGATGGATTTGAGATCCTCGACTGCATCTCTGCCTTTGAGAATAAATGTATTTGAATTGTAAAAGTTTTCAATTTGAACCCTTTCTTCAGGTGTAATAATTTCATTTGCAACAGCTGCGTCCAAGGATGTAATGCTAAACCTTCCGTAATACATGACAAAGTTTTGTTTGAAATAAAAAAGAATTTTGAATTCTAGAACATTAAATAGACCTCAATTCCTCTTGAAAAAAAAAAAAAAAAAAAAAAAAAATTTTTTTTTTTTTTTTTTTTTTTTTTTTTTTTTTTTTTTTTCGTAGGATGGAAGTTTACTTTTTAAGCTCATTAAATATTCAAAAAATCAAATATGTAAATGAAGTAAAATCATGATTTCTAAAAATAGTTACAACTATTCACTTGAGCGAGCTAGTGAAATTAACAACTGGGCTGAGTACCAAGATTGTGGATCGTATAATCTTAATTGTTTTTTCACCTCTTGTAATTTCAATAGTTTACATTTCTCAATTTTTACTTTAGCAGACAAACATTTAGAAAATAAACTACGTTTAAAAGAAGTAGAGCTTGTATTATTCCATATACTTTTATAGGGTTGGGTGTCAGGAGCTGTTGACTCATTCAAATTATTTTTATCACAAAGAATAGATTTTAAAGAGGGTAAAATTTCAGGAGTTGAAAGACTTTTGAGAAACGTATCGTTTTTATCATAATCAAACGAAGCTATTGATTTTTCTTTTGTTACATTACAAGTAGACTGTAACAATAATTCATCCCATGAAAAGGAATCAGACATATTTAAGAACTGGGAAAATTTTAAAACTTCTTTTTTTTCAATCTATGTTTCTTTGTCTCAAATTTTTAATAACTAATCCTTCATAATACTCCTGCATCGAATTCATATCGAAATGGTACAAATGCTTAAATTCTTCTTTAAAGAAAATCAAAATATCCACTTCACGAAACGAAAAAATGTTATTAGCTTTTAAAAATTGTCTAATTGCAGATTTCACATCATTTATCGTTGTCTTGGTTCCAGCCATTAAATTCACATCCATAAATAATTTAAATTGAACGTAAATATCCATGTCAAAGATTCAGAATATTTAAGGCTTTAAAAAGATAACGTGTGAAAGATGGTGCAATACAACTAAAATGTGCATGGTGAAGACGCGCTACTGAAATGACGTAATTATTTCTATTAACAAATAATGCAATAGATAAACGTACATTTTTCTAGAATCAAATAAACCTATATTTAAGAACCATATATTATATTTAGCATCATAATAGCAATCAATATCTATGGCCTCAAAAGTTCCATATTTATATCGCTTGCTTGATTGAATTAATTTTCTTTTGTAACTGATATTATTTTGTTCAATTCCATAAACATTTTTCACATCGTCAGGCACATGGAATCTTTCCTGATTCCGTTTACAGGAAAACATTTCTTAAGAGTTGTGATTACTTTGCTTTAAACAAAAAATGGATGGATAAAATTTGAAAACATCATATATAACTACCAACTTTTATTAAAAAAAAAAAAAAAAAAAAAAAAAAAAAATTTTTTTTTTTTTTTTTTTTTTACATTGATTCATAACCTGAATCATCATCAAAAGTGTCGTTAATTAAAGTAATTCTTCCTCGATCTGCTTCATTAAAATATTTACGATCAACTTCTGAAAGTGTTTCCCCACATACAGGACATTTGAATAAACGATTTTGAAAAAAGTTTAAAAAACATCGTGTGTGAAAAACATGTTCACAATCCAAATAATAAGTTGTTCTTGTATCGAAAATGAACCTACAACATAATAAGCATGTATCCATAATTTTGTAACAGAAAAATTGTTTTATTCTTTTTATAAATTAAACTAACACTTTTATTATATATTATTAAAAAAAAAAAAAAAAAAAAAAAAAAAAAAATTTTTTTTTTTTTTTTTTTTTTTCTAATGATACCATCTAAAAACTTTACGAATTCCTTTGCAAACAATTGGAGAAATTAAATTTATTAGTTCTTCTGAATCTATTTCACAATCAGATAAAGTTTCGTCATTTGAATCTAAATCTGATTCATTTAATCTTCTCAAATCCTTTTTTCCATATATTTCAGAGCGCAATATTTCTCTATTCAATCTTTTCCGACAATATGGACATTGTAATTGATTCTTTGATTTTTCAATCAATAATTGAATACATTTTTTGTGAAAAGAATGTTTGCATTCCAAAAGAGTAAACAAATCTTGGGATTCCTGAGATTCTAAACAAATGCCACATTCACCCATGATTAAAATTTATAAGTGAAATATGAAATGTAAAATTTTAAAAGTGATTTTATATTAATAATCTAAAAAAAAAAAAAAAAAAAAAAAAAAAAAAAAAAAAAAAAAAAATTTTTTTTTTTTTTTTTTTTTTTTTTTTTAAACAAGATAACTGACATGTATTGCAGTGTATACAATTTACTTTTACGATTGAAAAATCAACAAACCAAACTGAAATTTTTAAAATACCTGGAAACCATAAATGCCGTTGATCCATCCTTCGGTTTAGCCCATCATCGAGGGGTTTTTATAATCGTTCGCATTTACTAAAGCATGTTGATTGCCTTTTGGCTCCTTTTGTTTTTATACGTAGGCTTAACGCTTCTTTACGCAGCAACAAAAACAAAAACTACACAAATATCCCCATGGCCAATTCTAACAGTTACACCGAAACCAGAAAAGATGAAATCAGAATGTAAAACCAACAGCGATTGTCCATCGAGTCACGTTTGCCTCGGAAATCAATGTATTCCAAAACTTATACGTTACGGCCGATGCAATCAAGCCACTGGTCAATGGATTTCATACGTCCATCAAGGTGTTACATTTGCCATTTGCGTTTGCTCAAATCCACATCTCGTGACCCAAAAATATTTCGGAGGAAACTGTGATGTAAACGTGGGTTGCGGAGTTCACGGTCGATACATTTTAGACAAAAACATTTGCGAATGTGATCCGGGATACAAAGCGGTCAATTTCAGCTGTAAAAAATTACCAGCGGTTGATTACATGAATTCCATCCCTTGTGAACCCGATGAAATCAATGTTTCACAGTTAAATTCTTCCCACGGATTTCATACAGATTACATAAAAAGTTTATCAAAGTTTAAATGCGTGAAACGACCGTGTTCTTTTGATGCTTTGAGTGGAAGGCCACTCAAACGCGCAAAGTATGTGGATGGATGGGGGTGCGTTTGTGATCCTAGATACGGGCTTTTCGGAGTCGTGCTCGAAGGTGCAAATAAAAAATATTTAAACTCTCCCGGTTTCGATGCTTGTGCAAGCATTTTTACCCAAGATCCTCAAAATGAAATTGACGTAAAATTAATTACATATTTTTACTTGGGAAATCGCGAACCCTTTTCCATGGTTTTTTTCGATAAACTGAGCGAGGAGGATTTAATTGCACCCTTGAAAGGATCGATGCAAATTATGATAAGTCAGAAAGATTGGCGATACGATTACGCTCAGTACTTTTTCAAAACGAATCCGTCTTTTCGAGCGAGAACGCGAAAAATTGATTCGTCTTACATTTTTCACATTGAATCGGTAAATGAGTGGTTGTACGTCGACAAATTTTGTCCGGCAAAATGTAATCAAATTCCAGATTTTTGGCAAGACCGATTCAATCCTCGCGTGGACGTGTACGACATTTTATACAAAAGTCCAGTGTGTGAAATGACTCCAGACGATCCCAATTACCGCATGTTTTGGGACAAGGTCATAGTCAATCCTCAACAGCTAACTTTTAAAGAAAAAACTCATTTACATCGTTTCAACGCATTTGTCTTACATTACGACGCGAGCGTGGGCAATGAAAAATGGACTTTGGATTTGGATTACCCGTATAAAATAGACCAATATTTATCCATGCAAACAAATGTACCAAAATACAATATTCAAAAGAAAACAAAACCAAACTCGCCTATAGGCGGCCCACCGGGGATGATGCTTCCATAATGATTCAACATTTCAAATGTATAAAGAAAGACATAGTTTAAAAATCAAAAATGAAACGTTCGCTAGATGAAGAGGATTTGGAAAACGCACCAACCACATCAAAACAACCCAAGTTGGAACCTGAAAAAGTTGAAGAAGTAGAAGAAGAAAAAACAGTCGAAGAACACGATGATTCTCCTAAAGAGACATCAATTTTAAAAAACATACAAGCAAATTTACTGAAAGGTGATTTGAATAACCATATAGAAAAACGTTTATTTGAGACTCAAAAACAATACTTTACCGTTTACATGGAAAGACTCATGAATAAAATGCCATTAGGGAAAGATTTGGTCAACATTATCTCGAGCAGGGAGGGGCCCAATGAATTTGAATACATGTTCACCGCGGCTAAAAGTTTAATTCAGTCTCAGATGCGCGTCAAACAAATTAAAGCTTTTCATGCCGTGTTTGACATGGTTTACGGATTAGTCTTACGTTACGTTCATGAAAAAGTTGTTTCGCCGGCCTTGCTCAAAATTTTATCACAAAAACAATTACAATTGGCTTACGAAAAATATCAGAATTGTTCAGAGGCTGAGGAAGATGGAACTGAAACAGAGTTTCAATGTCTTTTGTACTGCATACAAGAAATGTTGGAAAATAAAGAAACTGTTAAAATTCCAAATCCATTATATAGCCGATTTACTCAACAAATGAAAGCCATGAGCGAATATATTATAGCATTATTGGTATCAATGTCTAAACCAGAGGTAGCTACAAACATAGACACATTTAATATTGGTCCAGAATTAATCACAAAATAATTAAACACAAAAAAAAAAAAAAAAAAAAAAAAAAAAAAAAAATTTTTTTTTTTTTTTTTTTTTTTTTAATTAAATTTATCGTTTGGATTTCTATATTGCCAACAAGGTGGTTGTTTTTCTTTTGTTTTCAAAACTATTCCCTTTTTCAGCATGTCATATAAACATCTATTTGCTGTTCTTTTGTCACAACCAGTATATTTGTAAATAGTTTGAATGCTATGAGACCTATCATTATGTGCAAGTAAAAATCGATAAATTTTATCATAAGCCACTACGTCATTCATGATTATATATCTTGAAAAAAAATGTTCAAATAACTTTATATACGTTTTAAATAAAGATGAATATTCTGAAACGTTTAAACTTTTATAATAATTATCAGTTGCAATTTTTTTTAAGTTGTTTAATCGGTGTTGGGATTGCCTCTGCGATTCGACAGTTGTTAATTTTGTCAGGAATGAAAATATTTGAAAGAGGAATAATACTAGAGCTATATGATTCATATAAATACAAAGGTATCTAGAAAAAAAAAAAAAATTTTTTTTTTTTTTTTTTTTTTTTTTTTTTTTTTTTTTTTTTTACAAGGTCCAAATTTTTTTCACACACGTTTTCATAGTGCCTTTCAATCGGGTTCCAAACTGATGATATCGGTTTCCATTTGCTATGTAATCTAAAGTGATCCAATTAGTGTGTGGATTTGCCAATAAAGCGTAAAAATATATCAGATATAGGCAAGTAACATCAAATTCCATCGTGTTTGCTTCTGAAAATTGTTCAGCCATTTTTCGGATTTTATTCAACACGCATTGCTTTTTGATTATTAAAGGAAACTGTTGGTAATCAAAATACGGAGCATTGTACCAATGATTTTTATTTTCTGCCACAAAATATAAATAACCATAAAGGTTTAAATTCTCTTTTATAGATTTAATGTGGTCGAGCCCTTGCCGGTAAAAAGTATCGACTAATTGAGGTGTAACATCGTAGAACATGCTCCATATTCTGCTCTGTGATCGTGTTTTACTAATCTCGCTCAGATTCTTTGACGCGACTTGATCTATCAGGCAATCTATAGGTAAATTACCCTGTATCAACAGTTTCAAGTCATAGTAATCGTCAAAATGTTGCTTTTCGAGTTTACAAGACATTTTATCTTGGTTAAATTTCAGTGTTTGTTCGCCTCAAATTTTTTATAACCACCCCCTCGTAATACACCAACATTGAATCATTCATTTTTGCCAATTTTTGAGGAGGTTCTTCTTGTTGATCTACGATGCTTACATAACTGAATGGTTCGGACTTGAAATTCATGTCGGAGCGACGCAAATGGCTAAATTCTTTTTGGAAGCAAATGAAAAGATCTGTTTCGTGAAACGAAGTGTTTTTGGTCGTTTTCAAAAATTGTCTTACAGCAGATTTGACATCATTTATAGTCGTCATTGTTCCAGTCATCAATTGTACGTCCATAAGCAGTTTAAACTGAACGTAAATGTCCGTGTGAACCAAATAATCATTCGTGTATTCGACCACATATTCAGGTTCGGTTCGGTAATGGAGCAACCCGTCGTCTAAACTCATAAATTTTCTCAAATGATAATACAACATGAAAAAGCAACCTTTATATGATTGTTCCACAATGTACACGTCCTTCATATAAGTATTTTTGGCAACTTGTTCCGAAGTCAATTGTGGAGCATTGTCGGTAAATTCAGCGTCAAAAGGTATAGCAACAACACGATCCTTGAACGCTTCCGAAGCTTTACATTCCGGATAATTATTTGTTGTAACAAACAATTTTGCCGTTGGAATTCCACCAGAATTTTGCTCGTACATATTCCTGAAAGCCACGAAAGAATTACCTGTAATTTGTTTCACGCGGTTCTCATTGATTTTCTTGTCCAGTTCTTCGCTCGTGACCATTCGACACGAAAACAACGTCGAAGCCAACTCTGGAGTGGCGTTGCTTGTCGAATGTCCCGGAGCCAAATTTTCGGATTGAATCGAATGATAATATCCGCCGAGCACTTTTCCCATCAACTCAAACAGTTTGCTTTTTCCGTTTCTCGTCAAACCTTTCCACACGAAAAATTTTCTCTCGTAATTTGTTCCCACATACACGCTCGCCAAAATATCTAACATGTACATAAATATATCGTATTCAAATGATGTACATTTGCAAATATTTATGTAAAAATGCATCATGGACTTTGATAATTCGTCATCCACGCTGTCGATCAAATCACGAAGGGTGTTGAATAAATTATCCGTTACATCTAAAAACAAATTTTGCAAGTATTTGAAGAAAAAACTCTTATCCGTGAGCTTTTCGTACAATTGAACGTGTTTCGGAGACTCGTTACAAAAAAACATCATCTCCTTCGATGTCAATTTGATATCTATTTTTCGATCAGAAAGGAAAAATTCAGGAACAACTCCACCAATGTGGCCCGTTAACAAATCCAAAACTCCATCGTTTAGTCGTAGGAGCCATTTGTGATTATCCATTTGAATGTCTATTCGTTCCATACTCGTGTCACTCATAATGGAAGAAACGACCGAATTGATACTAAATCTACTTATAAGATCATCATCTGGTCCACCTTTACCACCGGACGCATGATATTCGTTGAGAAACTGTTTGATATTGTTCCATAAATTATTAATGTGATCCGAGACTTCTCCCGAATTTGAAAGGTCTTGCCAGCTATCCTGAAGGGCGTTCCATACATATCGACTAGGTTTTTTCATAGTATTTCTCAGTTTGAGAACTCGAATGGGAAAATGTCGATCTTGTATGTTTCGAATCAAATCGGCAATTTGATCGTGAGTGGTCACTGATAAGATTGCCCTTTTGTTATTTTCTACGATAGATTTAAGTAACAATTTGTAGCTCTTTGGCCTTTCCAAATACAAATTGTTTGCGCAAAAGTGCAAAGTGTTGATAGTGATATTCGTTATCTCCTATTGTATGATTTTGGAATTGATCGATTCAATTTTTTTCAACAGCGGATGAAACTCCTCGTCTAAAAGCAAATGCAAATTTTTGGCCATTGAAACAGAATCCAACTGGTAATGTCGACAGAGGGCGTAAAATACAGGTAAAAAATAATATCCATTTTTGAACTGCATCACAGTTTTTATGGGATTTGTATTTTCTGACAGGGACGGGTGTTCGAATCGAAGCGACTCGTGCAAGTCCAAAAACAACTCTGGAATGTGAGAGTTGGGGAAACTGAGAGTGTCATTTTCACAAATGCGGTTATACCACATTTTTAAAGCATGATTGTTTGTCTCAAAATCTTTTATCATTTTCGCGTTGAATTGCAAATATTGAAAAACTTGATGCATTTTATGTTTATTAATACTGGGAGTTTTACTTTTACGGATGAAACCTTGCTGGTTTGTTTTTTTAAAGACGTAATTTGCCACATCTTGAAATTCTGATGATTCGCTTATATTTTTTCCTATAACCGTTGCGTATGCCAAAGTGTCAGTAGGAGTTTTGACAACTACTGGCATCATGTACTGTACAAGTTTAATAATCATCATTTGCGGTGTACAAGTTAAAATTTCACGAAAGATGGATTTCTCGTTATCCTTTCGCTTCGGAAAAGTTTTTTTCAAATTATTCACTTCCTGCTGAAAACTTGGTTCTCCCAATTTACTCATTTTAAGAGAAAATTGTTTTTGTTCGTCTACATAAATTAATTGAAAAGGAAGATATGGATTTTGATTGGGTTTGGCGGCTCCGGGTAACATGGCATTAGTTAAAATGTCCAATTTGTAAGATTTATCTGACATCATAGCCTCTTTGAAAGTATATTGAAGAGATTCACAAAAAAGAATATAATCGTCACTTCCAATTTTAAATTCGGGTAAATGAATATGTATACCTTTTCCACCTTCTCTCAGAGCTACGAGATATGTGAAATTTTTCACGTTAGGTAAAAAAGCTGATTTCAGTACATACTCAATTGCGTTTAAAACTTTTACTGGATAAAATGGATGTGGAGATTGGTAATCAAAATCTAAAATGATTGAATGGACAAGAGCTGATGACAAATCCATCGTTAAAGGAGGTCGTTTCGATGCTCCTATCCATTGTAAAAGAAATTCTTGATAATCTTTAAATTTTACCCAAAATATACCTCCATTAAGATTATATAAAATGTAACTATCTGGAGGCACTTCCGAAGTCTGGTTAACTGCTTTCAAAAAAGGTGAATGAAAACTCATAACTTTATTTTTCTCCAAAGTATAAAAGAGATTTTTTTTTAAATTTCGTCATTTTTTTCAGTTAAAAATTCAAATATCAAATGTATGAAAATTGTAACATACAAAAAAATACTTGCCAAATAAAATAATTGAAAAAATACAATTGTTTTTATGCTTTCAGTTAAAAAAAAAAAAAAAAAAAAAAAAAAATTTTTTTTTTTTTTTTTTTTTTTTTTTTTTTTTTTTTTAAATATTCAAAAAATTATGTTTGCAACATTAAAATATAATAACGTCAGCATTTCTAAAAATTAGATATTGTAAAATTTGAATTTTACGTTTCCATGTTACTTTCACCGTTTAATTTTGCATCACGCTTAGATTTATTATCATTAATCTTCTGTATATACATATATTTAAACAACAATTTTTGTATTGTTTCTGGTACGTTTGAATCATAATATAAGTGATTAATTTTTTTATTTGTTTCATTAAAATATGTGTGTTCTTCATCCGCTCCATGGTAAAAATAAACTAAACCTTTAAATCGTCGCAATGCTCGTAAATATGATCTCATTTGAAGGTAACTCAATACTTTGTCTTCTGCATGTTCATCATCTTCGTCAATTACACGCAATTTCATCTGAATTATTTTGTTATTTACTTTGTCCCTGTTCAGACTCATGTTCTTATTTATAAAGCCTGGTCCAGAATTTTCATCTTTATTACTTTTCATTGCATTGTTTTTTTGTTCATTTTGTTGATTTTGTTTCTTTTTTCTGCGTCTTTTTCTGGGTTTCAACGCATTTTTTTGATTTTCATCCACCTCTTGTTTTTTTGAAATTTCATTAACAGGCTCATCCCCTTTCCTTTTAAGAACATTATCTGTTGACATCCTTTCTTATATATTGCTAATAATCAATCGTTATGCATCGGGTCGGAGTAAAATCTTTAACCGAGCTAACACCTTCGACAATTTTTTCACACACGTCTAATAAAGCTCGATCTTTATTTTCAGGTTTATTGTACGGCTTTACGTATATCCTGATGTCATATGCGTGGTCCATATTTTCAGTCACCTTGTCATCCACCCCGATTAAAAATATAGGCTCATCGTACATTTCTCGAATGCGTTCTGATGCTTTCGAATATCCGTACAAGTCCATCGAAATTTTTGCTTCGCTCCGTGCAAATATTTTATGCGCAAACTTATAAATGGACGGTAAAAAACCATTCACAACTCTCTTGACATAATTGTCATCCCCTAAACTCCACAATATAATTTCGATATCCATGGCTCGCATCATTTTTATCATAAAATCCAATTTTGGACGAGGATGGAAAACATTATTGTAGTAAACTCCCAAAGTTTCATCCATATCTAAAACCGCCACAATCATTGCTTGCCTTGGAAGAAAAAAATGGGGTATTAAAAAAGACATGAGTCGTAAAGAAAAACGTTCAAGTGGTAGCAACTCGGATAGAGTTAAAAGCCTTATTCGGCATATTCAAAAACAAAATCCTCATTTTTCTGCGTCTTTATGCGTTTTTCATTTCAACAAACCCTGTCTCATGCTACTCAATAATTTCAACTGTGAGAGATTTCATTGTCTGTTTTCAAACCAGGCCATTCGGTGGATGTCATATTCTATCACAAAATCTTGTGACATTCCCGAACACTTTAACGACCTGATGATTTTAAATCAAATTTTAGGAAATCGGTTTGTTTTACCGTTTGCGGGCCATTTTCGAGAAGAAACCGGATATACCATCGGCATGTTTCGACAAACCGTCGGATTGTATCCGCCGCACATAATTAGCCAATCCGACTTTGCCAAGACTATTTTCACAATGATTGTGTTTTTCGTAGCCGTTTGCCATCGACTAGGTGGAAGTCCTCCTAACATGAAGTATTTTTCAGTTTTGTACACCAAAGAACATCCAGTTTTATGTGACATTGGTAATCATAACGTAGAAAACAGAGAAAGACGGGGAGATCGTAGTGAGCATTTTAACATTAAAAAATGGAAGAAATTTATGCAACGTAGAACACATAAACATGTGATTCAGTATTTAAAAGCTTATTTTCCGAAATTTTTCCAGAAGAAAAAAACGGGAAAAGTGTGCATTTTAAACGAAGAGGAGAATCCATTTCCAGACGAAGCGCATCGACTTGTTTGCAAAAGTGATAAAAAAAGCCTATTAAATATCATTCAAGAGTTTAGAAACTTGATGACAGATGAAAAAATATCAAATTTATTAATAGATTGGATCGCTTCTGTAGAAGAAACAATTTGTTAAAAAAAAAAAAAAAAAAAAAAAAAAAAAATTTTTTTTTTTTTTTTTTTTTTTTTAAATATTGAGGAAGAGATTAATGAGACCGATTAGCGGTAAAACATCTTCTATTAGAGTATGTAATTCAAAGTTATTTCCTGTTGGGTCTTCTTGTAAGGAACCACTAACAATTGTTTCTGTATTTATTTCATTATTTCCTATAGGTGGTTCCTCATCTTGTAACTTTAGCTCCAAAAGCTCATTTACTTTTGGATAACACATGTTTCTTTTCTTTGTTTGAAAAAAAGGTAAAATAAAACAAAAGAAGTAATCGAGAATGAATTATGTGAAACTAATTCTTGTTTTCGGGATCCTGATTGCGATCCTAACTTTAGTTTATCAGCAAAGATACCTAATAACTTCCACAATTGCAAGCTTTGGTATCTTTTCCTTTGTACTCTACAATAAACAATATCTTAAGAAAATATTTTCGTCTTCTGATTCAAAGACAAATAAATAAGTTCTATATCTAACAAAAAAAAAAAAAAAAAAAAAAAAAAAATTTTTTTTTTTTTTTTTTTTTTTTTTTAAATATGAGTCAAGTTAAATTTTTATAATAACGTGATTGCGCTTGTGCTAGTAAGTTTTAAAAGTTCAAACAATGAAAAAAAAAAAAAAAAAAAAAATTTTTTTTTTTTTTTTTTTTTTAACAACAGATTGAAAGTTAAAATTTATTTATTTCACACGACTTCTGATTCAATTCTGACTGATTCTTCAAATTTAAAACTGACGTCATCATTTCTAAAAATAGAAATAGATTCTTATTAAAAATCAGCATCTTTTGTAAAGATTCGATCACTTGACAAAACACCTGCTTTTTGATATTCACTGACTCTTTTTTCAAAAAAGTTTGTTTTATCTTCCAAACTAATAAATTCCATAAAATCGAAAGGATTTTCTACATGATAAATTTTTTTGCAATTTAATTCTTGTAAAAGTCTATCAGCTACAAATTCTATATATTGTTTCATTAAACGATTGTTCATTCCGATAAGGGCGACAGGTAATGCTTCTGTTAAAAATTCTTGCTCAATTTTTACAGCATCCGATATAATTTGAACAATTTTTTGTTCCAAAGGTTTATTTTTCAAATGCTTCATCATCATACAAGCGAAATCGCAATGTAAACCCTCGTCTCTACTAATGAGTTCATTGCTAAATGTCAAGCCTGGCATTAAACCTCTCTTCTTTAACCAAAAAATTGCAGCAAATGAACCAGAGAAAAAAATACCTTCAACTGCTGCAAAAGCAACAAGTCGTTCGCCAAAAGAGGCTTGCCTTGATGTAATCCAGGTAATAGCCCAATTATATTTCTTTTTTACGCAAGGTAATGTTTCAATCGCATTGAAAAGTTTTTCTTTTTCCAAAGGATCCGTGATATACGTATCGATTAGCAAACTGTACATTTCCGAATGGATATTTTCCATCGTTATTTGAAAACCATAAAAGCATCGGGCTTCAGAAATTTGCACTTCCTGATAAAATCTTTCAGCTAAATTTTCATTCACGATACCGTCACTTGCGGCAAAAAAAGCTAAGACGTGCGAAATGAAATGCTTTTCTTCAGATTTTAACTTTTGCCAGTCATTTAAATCTTTAGACAAATCCACTTCTTCAGCAGTCCAAAAAGATGCCTCAGCTTTTTTGTACATTTCCCATAAATCATGATATTGAATAGGAAAAATAACAAACCGTTTTATATTTTTTTCCAATAAAGGCTCATTACTTTCCTGTTGATTTAATTCCATACTGAAATTTTTTATAAAAAATCAAGTCCAAGAAAATTTGTAAAAATTAGGATAAGAAAAATGTGAATAATTTTGAAATCCAACGACAAATTTATTCTTTATATAGTTAAAAAAAAAAAAAAAAAAAAAAAAAAAATTTTTTTTTTTTTTTTTTTAGAATGAATTAAAGAATTGTGTATAATGTATCCTATTTCTAGTCAATAATCTTGTACTACGACGAATAGAAATATACGGAATTGTTTTTGTTTCATCGATATTTATAGCTGCCCACCCACCATGGTTGTAAATCCAACACAAAAGATATTCATCCACAAACCGGGATAGGTGTGATATCAGGTGGTCATGTGAAGTGAAAGGTTCCAAGAATTTAGATACGATACAGATAAATAACATGATTCGAGACCAACTAGCTTTCTGCGAAAATATTTTTTCATACAAAATTGGCAAAAATTCATTAAATTTCTCTGCCTCAACATACGGAAGACCTTCTGTGGTTTGCCTTATCCTCCAACTATAAGTTTGATAAAAACTGTTGAAGATTTTTAACACATGTTTTAAAACATTTTCTTCATTTGTAGTCAAAGCGTATATACTGGATATTTTTATAGGAAAATAAGAATCTTTAGTCAAATCTATTAAAACATTTTTAAGAATGTATTCCGTCCGAACCAATTGAGTATTCATCCTTTACTTTAATACTTTCTATCACGTCAACCAGTTTTACAGCAATTTTACTTGTCAAGAAATTACTGAAAAGATTGAGAAAATTTTTCGCAATTGATAGGAGAGATCTTTGAAAGATTTCGGGTCCCAAGATTATTTCAAAAAGAAACAAAAGTATAATAATGGTTAAAAAGATGAGATTGAATATAACATAAATTGGAAGTGCAAGTAAAAGAAATGTAACAAAATGTAACATTCTCTTAAACATTTTGCTTATGAAAAAAAATCTAGCAAAATTTGAACTATAAATTACCACCCTCCCCTCGAAAAAAAAAAAAAAAAAAAAAAAAAAAAAAAAAAAATTTTTTTTTTTTTTTTTTTTTTTTTTTTTTTAATAATCTATTTTTGCCAAATCGAAATTTTTCTTAACAAGAACTTCATTAAAAATATGATTAAAAGTTTCTTCTGACATAACATCTGTATAATGAATGGAATATAATACATCCTGTTCTACAACTCGACTTTTACCATCAATTAATCGTCCCAAATAATCCACTTTTAAACCTTGAACATTAAATATTATTTTATTATGTCCGTATCCTGGCTCCAAATTTTCGATGTTTGCCAGAGGGCCAAATGCGAGGCTTTTGCATGGGCCACTGATTCAAGCTGCGTCAAACCGGACCAAAACGAGTTTTTCACGAAAACATTTCCTTGTATTCCGATTTCTCCAAACATTTGATGTAAATGTTCAAAAGTACCTTTGGCTTTTGCCAAGACTTGAACCACTAAACAGCCGCGACCTTGCCTTATATCCCCGCCTTTGGCAATTGTTTCCACTAACCAATTCATCTCTTCGAGAGTCAAAGCAAAACAGTAATCATTTTCAAATTTTTCGAGTTGAAATTTTCGCATGTCGTCGAAAGCTTTGAATGCCGTTTTTGATCCGTAAATTTCGAAAATGACTCTGAGTGTTTTTTTCAAATCAGGATATTTATAGGGTAAAAAATCAATTTCGTCGTAAAATAAATAGTAAGCCACCAACATGTCTTGACTCGGGCTCAATTTCATTCCCACGACAAAACTACCCATTTCCCATTCTGGATTTAATAAGGTGGCGCATTCAGCCTGAGAAAAAATGCTGAAAAACAGATAAATATTCACCTCGTCTCCATCGAAATCGCCGTTGATGCTCGGCAAAATTTCCAAAGGTACACCGAAACAATCGTACGGCCAAGCAGGTCCATCTAACGGTACTTGCAAAGCCACAAAATTTTCGGGTTGGAGAGACGGCATCCTGTTCAAAACAACCCATTTACCTTTCAATTCAAATTTTTTGACTATGGAATCAGGTAATCTAATTTCGTTGGCCTTGAGAGTTGCGTCGGGTACAATCATACCTCTCATCGAGTAACAGCAACGTTTTCCAAACGCCGCTTGACGAATAAAAGTGGCTTTTCCGCACGAACGAGAATCTAAGCTACCATAGTTTAGAGGTGCTTCTTGAATTTGCTTATAAAATACTGGAGTTTTTGAAGGAGGTTGAACTGTTATTGTCCGACAAGTCATGGGTTTACCCGACACAAATTTCAAAATCTTTTCGTAAATGAGAGTAGTTGCCATTTGCCAGTAAATAGGATCTGGTATAATCAAAAAATCCTGATTGGTTTCGATACCGGCTTTTTCAATCATGCGTTTGAGTTGTGGTAAAAGAAACGTGTATCCGGGAGTGGGTACTGCGATAGACATGAGAGAATAAAACGGACATTGGTCGTTGAAATAAAATCGGTCACAGCACAAACCAAAATTGGCCAAACCAAATTGGATTTTCTTTTTGCATTCTGAACAAGCGTTTGCAAATTCGTTGCTTTTCCGCCACGCTTTCAAAACTTCGAGTAATTGATCCGGGGTTAATTGTAAAGGACAATCCTTAAGCTCGAGCAATGTAATGCGGTATTGGTTAACGGCCATTATATAACCAAGCTATGGCGTATCAGAGAAGATGGAACGGAGACGAGTATTATCCTCGTGATAAATTCAACACAGACAAATACGGCAAGGAAGTCTATGCCCGTGACAGAAAAAACAACGAGTTTTATCCCAAAAGTAAAAAAAATGTTTTTGCACGAGACAATTCAGGTATGTTTTACTATGCCAAAGACAATATGGGAAACGAGTTTTATCCAGTGCGAAAAAATAAATCAATTTTTATCCAAGATTCTTTGAACCCAAATATTAAACTGGCTCTTTATGCTGATGGAACCCAGCGGTATCCAGTCGATTCTAAAGGAAATGAATATTATTTAACAGAAAATGGAAAACCTTATTTAATGCGAAGAAACAACGGAGAAATTTATTTTGCCAAAAATCGCAAAGATTGTTCGTTAATCCCTTGGAATCACATACAACACTTGTGCGAAAACGAACCTTTGATATATTTGAGGGATTCAGCTGGTAATTTAGTATATGTAAGAGAATCTTCCATTTATTTACGATGTCAAGCCTATTTAAAGTGTCCAATTTGCGACAGATGGATCACTTGTTGTCTTTGAAAAAAAAAAAAAATTTTTTTTTTTTTTTTTTTTTTTTTTTTTTTTTTTTACACTACTAGTTTAATCAAATAATCGAGTTGAATTTGTAACATGCAAATGAGGTAATCTCATTGTTTCTAAAAATAGACCAACAGTTTAAGGATCATTTGAATTAAATTCCCTCTTTGGAATGTGCCAATTGGAATCACCCCCAAATCCTCTTTCTCCACGTTCCGTTTCTGACAAATCGGATTGCTCTACGGCAACCATAACCGGCCGTATTGCTAACTGAAACAACATCTGTGCAATGGGTTCCTCTCTCTCAATTATAATTCTTTTCAAAGAATTATTTTTCAAAATGATGCCGACGGATCCTCTATAGCATGGATCCACAACGCCACCACCAACACCAAGATTTTTGTGCAAAGCTTTAGACGATTTTTCCCAGATGAACATACCCAAGTATAATGGACATTCCAAAATGATTCCGGTATCAATGACCAAAGTTTCATTAGGTTTTAATTCAGTTTTTATCGGTGAATAAAAATCATAGCCTAAAGATCCATCGTTTCGACATGTTGGATCTATGGCCCATGAAAATTTTTTTGAATATTTGATCTTTGGTTGAAATCGACTAAAAATGAAATCGACAAACCAGTCAATCAAAGATTGTAGAACCATTGTGAAATAAAAAAGAATGTGAAAAAATATAAGGAACAAAAAACAGCTCGAGTTTTTATAATACAGAAACCTCAAAAAAAAAAAAAAAATTTTTTTTTTTTTTTTTTTTTTTTTTTTTTTTTTACAATTTTTCTCGATTCAATTTTGGTAACAATTCGTGTCCTATCACTTTCCAAGATTTATCGCTATTTTTAAATTCTTCGCCGTAAATTTTCCCAAACATATCCAACAAGTTTTCATTTACATTTCTCACGTCATGATAATATTCTCTATGTTGTTGCAAATGTCCCTCCGCCCATGATTTTGCTTGTTTCACTTGAAAAATTATCTGATCATCCTTCATCAAATCATTTTCCATTTGATTCTCGTACCAACGCAACAGGGCTAAGAAAATCACGCACGCCGAATCAGTTCCTGTCAAACTCGACACTTTTTCATTTTTATCGAAAAAAGTATACATGTTTCTTATTCCGCGGACGTGAGATTTATATTCTTCTCGCAACGGAAGCAAAATCTCAGGAAGATATAATGTTAAATGCTTTGGTTTGAACCCTTTAAACCCGTCCACAGCTAGAATTCGATATATAGACCGATTTAAAAGAACGGCTCCAGACGTGTTAGCTTTCAGCCATTTGTTTAAAAGTTTTGTCCATTCGGATTGGTCAGATGGAACGTCGATGAAATATTTTTTCGAAGCCGTAACAAGCAAATTCATCAGTTCGTGCCGATAATGAACATTTTCGTCCTTTGAAGAAGTAAAATCATCCTCATCAAAAAAACCAACCCAATCAGCCAATTGTTTGACCAATTGACGCCGATGGAATCGCAATGACTCATAAGGTCTTCCTAGAACCACTTGACGCACAAGTTTTTCGTGCAATAATTTTTTAATTTCCTCGTCCAAGGAACTTGTCGACCAATGTTTCTGGATGGATTGATTTGAAAGGTAATTGTTTGGCGTATCTGGGTGGGCAAACGAGAGTGACAGTGGATGGATACTTTGATCGCAAATATTGTTTGACGATTCCTTGCGATGTCGTTTGGGCAATGGGGCCAAAGTGTCTAATGTCCTTTTCGCAGAAAATTGTACCGTATTCAATTTGGACGCCATGGGCTCTAAATTTCTCGACAAACCAAAAGAGAGGTCTTTTAGTGATGCGTAATTCGGATTTCAAATCCTTTTCCGGTTCAAATGACTTTGTTTTGGTAAGCAATAAAACGTAATTACAAATAGGAATTGCAATAAATTGATTTAACTGTTCAACCGACTTCCACTGCTGGAAATTGGCAGACATGACACTGAGTTGAAAAAAAAATAATGAATGGTCTTAAATTGATTGTAAAGTGTATGTTGAAAAAAAAAAAAAAAAAAAAAAAAAATTTTTTTTTTTTTTTTTTTTTTTTACACTATTATTTAGGAATTTCTTGTACCCGAGCAGGTTTACCTATTTTTTTTATGTCTTTTTCATAACCTGGGCGAATAACCGTAATTTTTTCCAAATTGAAAATGTTATAGCCTTCAGGATTTCCTTCACAATCGTCTCTGGTACAGTTGCAAGTAAATACGCACACATCTATTTTATCATAGGCTTTGTCTGGATCCAATTTGTCCATGGCAGCATTCAAATCAAAAAGTATATTATATTCTGCGACATCCGGAAGATTGGTTTGATGCTTATCGTGATACAATTTATAAAGATACATTTTTTTAAAATTCAATAAACACACTCTTAAATACCAGACATCCCATCCAGTTTCATAATAGCAATAAATAGGGATAGGCTTAAAAATACCATTCTTTCTTTTGTAGGTAAGAGATATATTTCTCTGGCCAATCTCTTTTTGAATACCACCCACTCTTAATTCACTTTTCAGAAACCGAGATAGAATGGAAGGTGGTACCTTTTGTTCGCAGAAAAACAGGTTTTGGGAGTTGGGAAACTCATGTTCTAGTCTATCATCATTTAAAATATCTTTAGTATTCATGGTATTGTTTTTGAAGAAAGATGGTTACAAATAAATGTATAAAATCTTTATAATTCTAATTGTAATGTTTTATAACAATTTTTCTTTCTAAAAAAAAAAAAAAAAAAAAAAAAAAAAAAAAAAAAAAAAAAATTTTTTTTTCAATTTTGTCTCTCAGCAAACCGGAAGTAAGAATTGAAAACTTATTAAATATTCAAAAATTTTTTTTTGTAATACTCATTCAATATTTAATTTTTTAATTTAAAACATGCAAATGAAATGATGTCATCATTTTTTATTAAAAAAGCAACTTGAAACTGTTTGAAATTTTTTTTTTATACATTTAGGTATTTGTAACCCACTAAATCTTTCATCTTTTGAGTAACTATTAAAACATCTTTTTCTACATGAGGAACAGGGTGACCATACATTTGAGGTATTACTGGAAAAACTCTAACTTTATGTGGCCAATGATTGCAAGTTCTCCTTTCTTCAAAGTAACGAATTCTCTTTTCAATTTGTGATTTTTTTGCAAGAAAAGCTGGAGTCATACAAACATAAAGCGCACACCGAATATTTATGTTTAATCTATCTCTCTGAGGTTCAACCCCTTGATGAATAGTTCGACTATCCCATAACACTAATGAACCAGCTTTTGCTTTAACACAAATATCTGAAGCGCTTCCCAAGTTTTGAATGTAAAACTCTTTTTCTTCTGCAGTTAACTTGTGCCAATCGCTCGAATCTTTTATTTGAAACTTTTCTTGAAATTTTCCATGTAATTGATGACTTCCTTTTAATACTCTTAAAGTTGCATCTCCTTCATACACATCATAAATATTTACTAAACCTTGAACACATTCAAAATTATTTCGTTTAAAACATTGATCGCTATGAAACCATTCTTTATCTTCATTATACCAACCTCGGTTTGTATATTCACATGGAAGAGAAACGCTGATTCCATCAAAACTTGTTAATAAATCGCGTGTATTCCATATTGATGCAAACTTTTTAATTACATTTTCGTTTTGCCTAACATCCCATGATAATGGATTATGTCCAAAGTCCCAATGTTGAAATAACATTCCATGTTTAGGCATCAATTGAAATAATGAAACAAAAGTATCTGGTTTATTTTGTTCTACAGGTTTCTTTAAATGTTTGGTTTTGTAATTGAGCCATTCCCACATCATTTTTTTGAGTTTAGTAATTTCATCGTTATTTAAAACATTTTCCACAACTTCAACCCCGTCATTCTTCAAAGTATAATTTTTGCATTCGTCATAAAATAACATGTTTTTAAAACTTGAAAGTACTTGCAATACGCAAAGTTTTATAACAATTTTCTTTTCTTAAAAAAAAAAAAAAAAAAAAAAAAAAAAAATTGAAAATGTGAAACTCATTTAATATTCAATTTTTGAATTTAAAACATGCAAATGAAATGGTTGCTAAGGTACCATCCATTCTAACTGTGGAATGTAATAAGCTCCGCGCCCAATTCGGTTTTGGATTTGATGAGAAAGGAACAACGTTTTTTATACCCTCCCAACCGTCATGTATTTCCACCCATGATTCTAATTTTTCTTTTACTAATCTTGAAAAACATTCATACATTACATCTATAATACTTTTAGGTAATTTATCTTGGATACATTTTACAGCCAATTCCCCGACGAAAGCGAAAAATGCAATTATTCTATTCCAAGTTATACCTTCGTCAAACATTTCACTACATATACCTTCTAAAATACTACCTATGTTATTTTCATCAATAATTTTTATTTCTTTGCATAGTTCTTTTAATGCATTACCATGCATTTCTTGAAAGACATTAAGAATTTCACATGTTTTTTTTAATAAGATCTTTTTCTTTTTCACTCTTCGCACTGATCGCATCAAAATTTTCATAATGACCCAACAGGAAAGAAAATGTGTTTTCAAGAAAACAATCTGTTCTTATTTCATCTTTTTTGATATAATTTCTTTCATATTGATCAATTTCTCCACTCACAAAAACTGCTTTAAATCGTGAATTTTTTGACATTATGTGATGAGAGTTACTTTATATGAAATATAACAAACAGTATATGAAAGTGTAAAAAGTACAAGTGAAGCAACGGTTTTTATTGTTTATTAAAAAAAAAAAAAAAAAAAAAAAAAAAAAAAAAAAATTTTTTTTTTTTTTTTAATTTAAAAATTACTTTTTTTCAACAATTGTTGTCGTTTCTTCATTATTTTCTTCATTAGGAAACTCGATAGCAAAATTTGGTAAATATTGAATTTGAGCAATATTTTTTAAATTTAAAAATGCCTTTTGAAAAAGTATCATTTCTTCAATACATCCAGATATTTTAAAAGAATTATCACCAAATGTTATTCGATGAAAAATTTTCATGTGGAAAATAGCCATAAAATCTTTCTGCATCATTAAGGCAGGTTGTACTATTGCTGCTGAAGAATGGCTAATTTCTTTACCGTCGAAAATTTTAAGGCTTAAAACACACCAATTTTTTCGTGCGAATGGAAGATTGTTTTCCTTGTGATGTTCTGTACAAAAAGTACAAAATAATGGATGACACATCTTTACCCAAAATCGGCCACCTGTATGCAGCTTTTCTTCATCGTTTTCTTTCATAGCCTCTCCGATAAAGTCGAGAGGTTCGCAAATATTCGAAATGATAGAAATTTCATTCTTTAAAGATTTTTAAAAATTAAATTCTCCTGCTACAATAACATTGAATACATGATCTCGTGTTATAATTCTTCGAATATATGCTTGTTGCTCCGCGCCACAAGTATGTCCCCTGGAATATTTTACTTTTCTTTTCTTGTGATTCTGATATTCTGAAGAAAATTCTAATTTATCTCGCCAAGAGGGAGTGACAAGGTTGAGGGCACATGTATGTTTTTCCATGTTTTTAATTTCTTCATTAAGAACAGGTGAGTTTAAAATACCTTCGATGAAGACATTGTATTCCGAGTTTTCCATTGTCTTGGTTATAAAACAAAATACATATGTCAGAAAAATATATGTCGCAATATTTAAATAGTATAATCTTAAAAAAAAAAAAAAAAAAAAAAAAAAAAAAAAAAATTTTTTTTTTTTTTTTTTTTTTTTTTTATACTAATCAATTTTTATTATTTGCTTCATAATTTTTTTTGCTTGTAAAGAATGTATTCAAAAAAGGCAGTTACCAAACATGGTAAGTGAAATAACTCTATTGAATTTTCACTTTTTAAAGAAAGTATTAATTTGTCTATAGTCGGTATTGAAAAGTTCATGTTTACGAAATATTGAAAAACGTATTCAGATATTTCTACAAATAATTTACGAAATTTTTCTGCTCTTTCCTTATTAAAACGCGCCTTCATTTCTGACAAGAGAAAAAAAGGTATTTTACGCTTTTGAAATCTAGGATATTGAAAAACAATTTCAGTCAAGTCAGAAATTTGTTTTAAAAAATAATCATTACGCAATAAATTTCTTTTGATAAACTCGATTTCATCTGTAACGTTTTTCGCATTTAATTCTTCCTTATGAAGGGGTATCAATATGGAATCAGATGTTAAATCTTTCTTGTACAAATTATAAAGTTCCTTCAAACGAGTGTGGATAATATCTTTAAGTTCTCTTATAAAATAAATATGTCCAAAAACATTATATCTTTTTAAAAGGGCTTTTTCATTCCATAAATCTGCAGACATTTTAGTGAAAAATATAACTGTATTTAACTTGTATTATAAATGATATTTATAATACAAAAAATATATACATACAAAAAAAAAAAAAAAAAAAAAAAAAAAAATTTTTTTTTTTTTTTTTTTTTTTTTTTTAATATACCAAAATTCGAATTTTATATTACGTCATTATTTCTAAAAATAATCATGGGTTTTAGTTTAAACAAAATAGCAATTTTTTCTTTTCTACGTTTCCAACTGGCTCTTCTTCCATCCAAGTAAATTTTCTTTCGGGAGACATGAGTAAATGAACGTGTTGTCTCAAACTGTTAATCATGTATTCAATGGCCAGCCAAGTCAATTTCGGGTTCACGAGCTTGATAAAAAAGTAATAAATTTCTACCATAGTAATTTCGTGCATCAAACTCCCTCTGCATGCAAATTCGCTTGCTAATTCGTCAATGGCTTTTACTATCCTATCTCTGTCTTCGGTCTCAGTAAAAACTTCAATTCCTTGAAACTTGACGGTAAGCGGTATTAACATATTTTGACTACTCAAATAATAAACATATCCGTATTGTTCCTTATCTTCCAATAGTTTCGAGATGTATTTACGAGCCACGTCCCTGATTTTTGGGTGCATAACCAAATCCAACGAAATGTAAAACTCTACGGGCCATTTACCGTATTGTAGATTTAAAGATTTAATGATGGGCTCCAAGGATTCTCCTCCGTAAAATTCTGACAATAAGTTGTCAACAGGTAAATGGCAAGTTGCTAATCTTTCATACATCTTTCTTTTTTATAATCCAAAAAGCAGATCGAATATAATACATGATCGAAAGCACGAATATAGTTGCCAACCCGTACAAAACATATGATATCCATGGAAAAATTGTTCCAATACCTGACCAAACAGTAGAACCAACTTGGCTCGCAAAATGATTTAAAGCTTCGGCAACTGTTGGTCTTTGGCATTTCATAGTCTCACCTGGTAAACAGTTGACATATTTACAATCGCAAAGTCGACAACAAGAATTTTCGTCGTCTTCGTTAAAATCTTTGCAAACATTTACTAACTTTTCCATTCCATCACAAAACGAAATGTTGTCAAGTTTGCCTTTTTGGCAGCAACTTAATTCATTGTACTTACACACCGTGCCATCCGGTCTTTTCTTAAAACATCCAGAATTAGATTCTATGTAATTCCAAATGCTCGCTACGCCTGTGCCGATGACTGCCCCTGCAGCAACCACTTTTAAGCCTTTTTTGCTGAAGACGGTTTTGATTGCGCCACTCAATTTTTTGTTACTTTTTACGAGCTTTTGCAAAGCCTTTTGAGATTTTGTTAAAACTTTGAAATTGTTGAAACGTTTGGAAATGGGTTTAGTATTAAAATTGAATTTGCGTTTTAACATCACGTTTAACTTGATTCGTTACAATAAAGGAAAACATGTCAAACACCGAATCTACCGCGTGCCTGTTTAATGCTACAAAAGCAGATTGTAGAGCACCGAAAAGAACCAATTTAAGCATGGTCATGTGCCAAAAACATCTTAAAGATTATTTTGGTTTGGAAATGGGTTATCATCAAGACGATCATCCCACCAACGTTGCATGGGTTGGACCTTTCTTAAGACCAGTCAAAAACATGTCTTATTTTAAACGAAATACGGTCATTTTTCCAACAAAAAATTTTTTTGATATGACATTACGGCCAGAAGAATTTAAAACAGATAACTCGTTTAGAAAATATCAAATGAATCCTTTTATTTTAGACTATATTCGAAAATATGGATTATATCCCAATAAAAATATAGAAAATCGACTAGTTATCGAAATGTATCGAAACTTGATGACTGACAAATATGATCCGGGACCCAATCAGGAAACTTTGTTCCCAAATTTAAGTTCTCTTGTTCGCAGTAAAAAAACAATTTCCGAATCTAACATAATGGATCAATCCATCTATAAAGTTCTCAAAGACGTTGGTTTTTATAAAAATGATATATTGATTACTCTTCCACAGTCAGAATTATCTCTTTGTATGCAATATATATTATTCAACTGTCTGTATTCAGAAATGAAAATTACATTCGATACCGATAATTTTACCGACTATCTTCCATACAATTGCGAATTTGTAGAAAATGTTGGTTTAGTTGCAACAGAATTGATTAATCATCCCCATCCACTAATTATAAATGGTGTGAGTTCTGGAAGTCAAATTTTCTATAATGCATTTGTATCAACGGTACAAAAGGAAGTTTTACACAAAAATTATTCACTGAAGGATATTCCGTCACAATATGCTTTAACAAATGCTTTAAAGAGTGGATCAGTTTGTTAAAAAAAAAAAAAAAAAAAAAAAAAATTTTTTTTTTTTTTTTTTTTTTTTTTTTTAACAGATCTATTTTTTATCCACAAACTGGATCCACTTTTTAAAGCATTTGTTTATTTTTAGATTTATTATGTTTAATAGACATCTTCAAACTCAATCAGCGACCCCAAATTGACTTTTTTAGTCGGTCTCAATTTGTTTTCACGAAATCCGATAAAGTCTAAAATTTTTCCACTGATGCGGTAAACATTATGTTTCTTCAAAAGATATCTAATGTTGATATTTAATCGCAAAATGGCCAAAAATTTATCGGTATAAATGTTTTCTATTTGATAATAAAACCGATTAACTACGTGCTTTCCATCAAATATTTGTGTATTTCTAATACATGGTTGGATAACTCGATCGCTATAGTAACCGGCTTTTAGAAATTTTATTTCAAACTCCCAACATTCTCCACATTCCATTAAATAGCACATTTCAAATGAAAATTTGAAATTATTCGAAATGGTAACATCTGGTCCTAAATCGGATGTCATTACACGAGCAATTTTATTCAGTGGTTCTGAATCCATGATAATCAAGTTTGCTTTACGATTATTTGATTGGAAAATTTCTTTTTTGGATGGTTTTGGTATTGCACAAGTAGCGACTAAAATAACCTGGAAATTGGGATAGTTAGATTTTTCACAATAGCAAATATCCGTTGCGAAGGATTTTTTCCAAAATTTTTTGGAGTGATAGAAATAATTTTGATACACAATATTATTTTGCAATCGGCTTGACCAATCTTCCGTCACAAGATTAAGAATTAAAGGGTAACATTTAACCAAATTATTAGTAGCCTGGGCCAAAGTTTCGTTGCCTAACACCTTTGACACGAGATCATTATAGCTAGCCATACTTTCCTTATTAAAAAAAAAAAAAAAAAAAAAAAAAAAAAAAAAATTTTTTTTTTTTTTTCTTTTTTTTCTTTTTTTTTTTTAGTTAAAATTGAAAACTCATTCAATAATCAAATAATCGAAATTTTAAAATATAAAACTTTTAAGTTCATGTTCATATTCACATTCATCTGTATCGTCTATCAAATTTGGTTTTTTAATTTCCCTTTCTACTTCATTTTCTATATCTGGAGACACTTCTTTCCGCTTCCTATTGCTATTATTTTCTTCTTTATCTTCTATAGAAAGTAGTTTTTCACTTCCAAATAAATTTTCAAACTCAGCATCAAAGCTAGTAGAGTTGTTAGTTTTTGTCTCTAAACACAAAGGTTTATTTTTAGATTTATTTTGTTTAATAGACAATGTTTCGGTTTTATCTTCAAATTCAATCAGCGATCCCAAATTGACTTTTTTAGTCGGTCTCAATTTATTTTCACGAAATCCGATAAAGTCTAATATGTTTCCACTGATGCGGTAAACATTATCTTGCTTCAAAAGATATCTAATGTTGATTTTTAACCGCAAAATGGCCAAAAATGTATCGGTATAAATGTTTTCTATTTGAGAATAAAACCGATTAACTACGTGCTCACCATCAAATATTTGTGTGTCAGAAATACATGGTTGGGTAATTCGATTGATAGTGTATCCAGCTTTTCGAAATTTCATTGCAAACACACTACAGTTTTTACATTCCATTAAACTGCACATTTCAAATGAAAATTTGAAATCATTCGAAATGGTAACATCTGGTCCTAAATCGGATGTCATTACACGAGCAATTTTATTCAGTGGTTCTGAATCCATGACAATCAAGTTTGCGTTACGATTATTTGATTGGCTGGTTTTGTTTTTATATGGTTTTGGTATGGTACAATTAGCGACTAAAACAACACAGAAATCGGGATTTTTAGATTCCTCACAATCGCAATGATCAGTTGAGAATGATGGTTTCCAAAACTTTTCAGAGTGATATGAATAATTTTGATACGCAATATTATTTTGCAATCGACTTAACCAGTCTTCAGCCACAAGATTTAAACAGTAATCATCGACCAAATTATTAGTAGCTTTGACCAATGTTTCGTTGCTCAACACCTTTGACACGAGATCACTATAGCTAGCCATAATTTCCTTGTTATAAGAAAATGAAAAATAAATCAGTTGTATTGAGATTTGGTAGCTGAGCATTTATAAATACTTTGATACAATTTCAAAAAAAAAAAAAAAAAAAAAAAAAAAAAAAAAAAAAAAATTTTTTTTTTTTTTTTTTTTTTTTTTTTTTTTTTTTAGTAAATTATTATTCAAAATATTTCTCATATTTTATCTTTCCTTTAGCGGCCAACCTTTTACTACGGCGATAAATAAAGTCATCGAAATTTATATGTGGAATTGCGGTCAACGACTCGTCGATTTCGATAGCTACCCAACCTCCATGACTATTGATCCAATGTAAAAGTTTTTCTTGTACGATATTAAAAAATGTTATAAACAGATCATCATTAAAATTATAAGGGACCGTAAGTGTAGAGACGATGTTCATAAAAATTATGATTCGAGACCAACTAATACGATTTATAAATAATATATTGTACAGGCCTTGTAAAAATTCTTCCAATCTGTCTTTTTCATCGTAATGAAAAAGACAAATTGGAGGAATTTGAAAATCATAAGTATCGTAAATAATCTCACAAAGTCTCAAAACATGGTTTAAAACAATTTCTTCATATTCAGTTAAAGCGCTTATACTTGATATTATCCTAGGGTTAAAATTACTTCCTAGATGTTTAAGCACGTTAAATAAAATGTAACTTGTTCGTGCTTGCTTAAAATCCATCTTTGTTTTAGTTGTGTAAATCTTTAAAAAATTGTCTTATTATATGTACTATAGATAAGACTGTATATGTAAAAAAAAAAAAAAAAAAAAAAAAAAAAAAAAAAAAAAAAAAATTTTTTTTTTTTTTTTTTTTTTTTTTTTTAAATTATGTATGGGTTGTTGATACTACCAAATGATGAATCGGAAAAAACATGTTTACTGTCAACTTTAACACCGTTATTAAAATAATCCCTTTTTATAATCGGATATGAAAATAATCGGAAATCAAAATAATCGATTATATTATATGGATACAAATATTGAAATTCGGAATAAGATAATAATTGAAAAAGGGGTACTTGTTGACATGCTCGACACCAGTTCATGGGATCTAGAATAAACTTACATATATTAATGTTTAATCTTAATATATATCTTCTTTGGTAATATTCATTTTCATTTTCAAAATTCATACATTTTAAACACATTTTAACGCAATTATTATCAACAGTTATAAAATCAAAGTTCACGATAATAAAACGTGAAATATAATTCTCGAAATCATAATCGAAAATAAGATCATTTTGGAACCAAACCACCAGGTTTTTAGGCCAGATAAAATCTTGTTTTCTAAAATACGGAATAATTTCGATGTAGTTTACCATAACATTCTGGTTGTGAAATTCTGATAAACGAAAACGAGATTTACTTTGCCAAAAAATATCTCTTACAAGGCGTTTGGGAAGTTTCAATTTTTCTATGTCATGCAAATAATTCAAATTTCTTAACAATGATTTTATACACAGATATTGCAATGTTTCAACATTAAATGTAACATCGCAATAAAAATCATGCTCTTCCTGTACGAAATGTCTATAAACCTGAATTGATTTTTTTAAATCTATAATTTCTTCTGATCTAATCCACATATTATTTTCAATTGGTTTGGCTGAATAAGCGGTTAAATGTATATGATCCTCTCTAAACCAATCAGAAAAATGCTTCATTGATAGTTTTGACAACAGATTCTTATGAAAAGCTGATTTATGAATAACAAAATGATAATAAGTCATCATTTTTCAAACTTGTGGAAATCAACTATCTTGAATGAAATGAATCTCATGAAATAAGTCTTTATAAAATCAATAAATGAATAATTTCCCATTTGTTTGCAAAAAAAAAAAAAAAAAAAAAAAAAAAAAAAAAAAATTTTTTTTTTTTTTGACTAACCGGAATTAAAAAATTGAAACTCATTTAACATTCAAAAAATGCAAGTCATTGCTTTTAAAAATAGACGTAGATTTTTTTTCAAACGATCGAATCAAGTCACCGTTGCTATAAAAATTTACAATTTTTTCAATCAAGATGTTGACGATATACATTTTACTATTTTTCATTTTGTATCTTTGTCATTGTTACATGGCACGTAATTTGTTATCATATTACATGGCCAAGCCTTACCAATTTCATTTAAATCTTTTCCGTTGGAACAAAGATGTCGAACTCGCATTTACTTGAATGGTTTGCTCAACTGTTATTTGGTACTTCCAGTCCTAGTGCGCCTCCGT
Source organism: Maratus speculifer (assembly GCA_964019185.1). Classification (NCBI taxonomy): domain Eukaryota; kingdom Metazoa; phylum Arthropoda; class Arachnida; order Araneae; family Salticidae; genus Maratus; species Maratus speculifer. The sequence continues at coordinate 21,995,416 of OZ025291.1, forward strand.
TAGAGCTGAGAAAAATAATATTGCGTATGGAATCTGAAAAGATTCCTTGGTTGCATTTGATTCATAACGGTGGCCTCACGGCGTTTCCGTATCAAATACACGGAGATTTGAATTCTTTAACTGACTACTTGGAAAAACAATGGGTCGAGAAACAACCCTACTTTGATCCTCCAACTTTTAAAACTCGCGCTGTATCGAAATTTTGGGATGAGTTGCAATTACTGTTGGCGAAGCGATTCGAAATAGAGGAACCTTTACCTCTTCCATCTAAAGGAGACGACGAAATTTTAAAAGAATTTTTAGAACCGACCAAACAAATTCAAACTGATCGATTCAATTTCGAATCCGCTGAGTTTTGGGGAAACGTGGCTCGCAGATTCATCAACATCAACAGACCCGGAGAAGCGTCGCCTTTACCGGATGCCTCTTCCGATTCATTCAAAAAAGTTTTACAATTATACGATGTGACATGCAAGGCCCGTGGACAATATTTTGACCCTTTCAACATGTATCTGGTGCCACAATCTGAATACGTGAATGCGGTTCACTGGCAAACCAGTTTGAATTTGGAAGCGTTCTTGCATGATAGACCCACGCATCCGTTGTCAATTTCAGTCAAAACCCTTTTGAAAAAGAGTTTAAACAATCTGCTTCGTGGTGAAAAGCCTATTTTGGAATCATCGGAATTTGACGCTCTTTTGCACAACATCAGAGTCGTACACGAAGCGATCCCACAAATCCCACACGAAGACGCACCGCCAAAATTGATCGATATATTTCAAAGGCTTTTGGCTCTTTGTCAGCGAGACCAGTTATGGGAAAATGAGGTTCCAAAAATCAAACCTGAACCCGTTTCCCCGAGTCTTTTACATCTTACAGAACGAGTTCGAATACTGGAACGAGAAAAGAGAATTTTGTTAAAACATTTTAACGAAAGTGACTCAAGATTTGATCAAGAGCCACTACGGCGCACTTATTCGGATTACCTTTATGTAAAGGACAAAAAGATTCGATCCTAAGATTCCGTCGAAGCGGGGGTACGCCAAACATTTCCACGTTGACAATGTTTGTTATACCAGCGTCAATTAAAATTTTTCGTTGATTGCTTTCACCTTTGTATCCAAAAACAATAGTCGAGTTAGGATACAGTTTTTGTAAAAAATCATATCGGTTCTTCAAAAATTTTAAAGTATCTGAATAAGAAGTTCCGCCTCGGGTTGTAACTTCTACGTCTGGGCGACAATTGGGATACCATCTTCGCATTTTGGAAAAATTCATTGGACTCGTAATTTGGCAATGGCAAAACAATCCGGCCACGTCTTGGTAAGCCAGTTCTAGAGGTATATATGTGTCACCCAAAACCACACCTTTCGTATGAATAATGGCTTGCATTTTAATAAAGATGAAAGGTTTCGGATTTTCAACAATTATCCTTGGTTTCGCACTCGTTACTTTAATCGTGAGTGTGGGTTTGATTGCGTTTACAATGTATAAAATGTCTAGCGCACCGGATTATGTTTTGGACTCCTCCAGCAAAACGGTAACGACTGAAGGAATTTCTGCAAAAGTATTTTGGGATGCTAACAAACTGATGCTTCTGATCCCTACCGTCTCAAATATCCTATCAATAATCCTTTTGGGCGTGTTAACAGTAACTAGTTAAGTAAAGTAAAGAAAATACCCATCATGAATTTACGAATGATATTGTCTGCTGCGTTACTCGTATTGATAATCATCAATTTGATAATGTATGGCTATCTAGTTTGGACTGTTAAAACTGATACTACCGCAGGCGTAATCGTAACTAGTAAACCAATGCTATTCTATAGCCCGATAATTGTACATCTATTACAATTTATCACCTCTGGTCTGTTGGTATACCAAAGGTAAAAAAAAAAAAAAAAAAAAAAAATTTTTTTTTTTTTTTTTTTTTTTTTTTTGTAAAAATATTTTTACTTTATAATGTTTATCAATTTTTTGTAACTAAATTTACGCCAATTATTTCTAGATTGTTTTTTTGCAAACATTTTCCAATTACCGTTCTGTTCGATCCAAGACCTTAAATTGTTCTCAAATATTTCATTTACACTTTTCCATGCAATATAAAATGTTTCCCTCGATTTTTCACTTTTTAAACATCTTGTAGTAATTTCACCGACAAATGCCAAGTAAGCTATAATTTTATCCCAAGCTATATCTTCGGTTAAATTCTCATTAAAAACTAATTTGAAAATGTCAGGTATCGTGTTTCTTGTAACATTTTGAAATTTGTTACAAATTATTTTGTTGTCATTTTCAAAATCTGTCAAATAATGTTCGAGCTTGGTACAAAAGGCTTTAATAACTTGTTTTTCGAGTGGTTGCTCTAAAGAAGGTACATCTATATTAATTTCCTGGCGAGCAACTAAATACTGTAAAACCTTTAACAAAATGCGCTTGTATTTCAAATTGAAGCTTGATTTGTCGAGAGACATTATAGCATTTGTCAAAAAGCTTAGCTGAATAATACTTTGATTAAGTCTGTAACCTCTTTATATAATTAAATAAAATTTTGAAAAAAAAAAAAAAAAAATTTTTTTTTTTTTTTTTTTTTTTTCAAACTAATAAAGTAGAATGGATCCTGAAAATATTATGAAAAAGGTATACAAAGAAGTGATTCATTTTTTACAATCGATGCTTGGTGTTGACAAAATGGCTATTGTTAATCAGAAATTAAATGAAGCCTATCCGACCTGGACTGATTTATGGAAAACAATTCAAAATTGGCTCGTAACCGAACATCCTTTGACAAACATGCAACACAGTATTAAAAGTTTTGCGCAATTATTTCCCAATTATGAATCTTTTGCTAAGAACTTGGAGAATTCGTTGTCCCTTCACGACGATTTTTGGAATAAAGTGTATATGTATCTTTGCGCAGCTCAACAAGGTTTAAAATGTTAAAAGTGGGACAATTGGAACCTTTTGCATTATTGACATTAGCCAGCGGTTTATTGTACTCGATCGGCGTTTTGACAATTGAGTCCAAAGCAAACAGCTGTTATCGAATACATTTCATCATTCTCACTCTTGTGATTTTTATGGCACTTCTTACCATATGCATATTTAAATATCTTAAATATCGTTTCGCTTGTCGCCAGATGGATGAGTTTTTGATGGCGATGAAAAAGAAATAGACAAACTATGATTTCTTTGGTCTCGAAAAAGAATAGCGTCATTTGCGCGAAATCCAAGCAGTTGCCAATAACCAACTGGAGACGAAATACAATGTTCCGTATTTCCCGAAATAATTTCATATTCCAGGTGTTGAACCGTACATAAAAATTCTCGAAGACCGACATCATCTTTTTTGCAAATTTTAACGCCGTCTTCGAATTCAATGCAATATGTGAATTTCGGTAACGAAATGTATGCGGATTTTATAGGTCTGAAAGCTTTTCTTTTTATAATTTCCAAGTAATCCATACTTTTAAAAATGTATATTAAAGAATGTCTAACGATAGCGTTACAATTGACTCAATGGCCAATGCTCTTCTCAAAAAGGATAAAAATGTTTTTGGTCAATTTTTCACAAATGGTTCATGTATTGGTAATGTCGACTCACAGACGAAGGAAAGAGCTGAAAGAATTTTCAAAGAAATATTTTCTGATTGTAATGATACTAGTTTTAATAGTTTTGACGATTTTTTGAAAGAGTGGAAAAAAAATAATATTAATAGTGTCTACGAAGAATATGATTCAATTCCCCAGAGTGATATATGTAATAAATTCAGTTTCGACCCGTCGAAACGTGAGATGGTTAGCGTTGTGGGTCCACGCCGCAAGAAAAATAATGCGACTGAATTTGATGTTTATGATTTTTTAAAAACGAGACACGAAAGTGGATGTCCTATTAGGTTTCCGTCAGATATGGAATTGGAAGCCGATTTAGAAGTTTTGATGGAACCGCAAAAGCATGCGATAGTCGATGCCGGTCTTAGAAAAATTGCTCGTGCATTAACTGTGTTGAATTCATCTTGCAGTTATCGTTTACTGGATGTGCATAGTGAACGCGTTGTCCGTTAAAAACACCTCTCTAAAAAAAAAAAAAAAAAAAAAAAAAAAAAAAAAAAAAAAAAAAAAAAATTTTTTTTTTTTTTACAAAATGAGGCTTTACGTAAACCTACATGCATCTCAAGACAAATATTTTTAATCAAGAGTTATAATGCAATCTCTTCAAGACCTTGTAAATTTCGTATTGCAACAAGATCGTTGCATTATTTATGGTGACTTGGGAAGATACCCCCAACATTTAGTAGAAGCTTTTAAATCCGTTCCAATGTTAAAAGTTGTCATCGTTTCTCGAAAAAATGACTTACATTCGACAGATAATCGAATTCGAATAGTACGTACAGCGGAGCTTGTAGAAAAATGCGATTTATTAGTCTATTTGGAACCCGCGTCCATGCAAATGGTTGAAAAGCATCCTCTTGCATTCCGCGTTGCCGTTTTTGCATCCCATTACAGGTTTAAAACTTCGAACGAACATCGGTGGACCGATGTTTGTTTCTTCCTAAAAACTGATTCGGAAGGGACGCAAGAATTACGGGAAAAAGAAGATTTTTCAATCCAAACTCGAAACATCGGACTAGTAAAAATAGATTATACTAATGTTTTAACGATATCGGGGAAAGATTCCTCTCCCCCAAACACGCAGGATACGTACGTCATTGTAGACCTGACAAAATTTACCAAGGACTCGTTAAGCATGTATTTGGCATTTTGGGATGCGTTCGATTACATGTTGGAAAACAAACATTTAATTAGTAGGTGGGTCGTGTGCTTTTCCGAAAATGGACGGCAGGCTTTTCAAAGCTTTACGCAAAAAGTTTTAGATGCCCTTTTATGCAAGAAATTTGAATATGGTAATGTGAAAGACCTCCAAACTCTTGTAACTCTACTTCCTTTTTATAAATCTGGTACCATTGATAAAAAGTTTGATGTGAAATTATTGTCTTTTGGTGGAATAAAATTTGCGGTTCCTAAAACAATAGAAGATGCGTGTAAAGTTGCTATAATGTACGACACTTATCAATTAGCGAAAAATGTTCTTTTGATTCGAGAATAAAAGAAAAAAAAATGTATGGGAAAAGAAATAAGACAATGTCGACATTAAACAATCTGGATACAATTGTTGCGTCTCATAGCTCACCTCAGCAGATTGTTCAGAAAAAAGGACGTGGGCGATCACCAAGAAGCCTATCACCCCTTTTTTCGATTGACAGTAATAGTAGTAGCTGTTCAAACTCAAGTCGGTGTAGTCGAAAGAAAAAAAAGAGCAATAAAAGAAGTCCTAGTCCTAGCCCTACCCGAAGTTCTAGCCCCAGTAAGAATTCTAGCCCCGGTCCCAGTCGAAGTCCTAGTCCTAGTCGAAGTTCTAGCCCTAGCCCCAGTCGAGGTCGAACTAAAAAACGCAGCAAGAGTAAAAGTAAAAGTAGAAGTAGGAGTAGGAGTAGAAGTAGTAGCAGGAGTAGTAGCAGGAGTACCAGCCTCGATCGAGCTATAAAAAATCCATATTTAAGACAAATTTCCGATAACGAATTGCGATACGATTATCCCCCACATAGCCTTTCCTTTAAATTAAAAAAGGGAAAATTCAAAACCAATCAAGTACCAAATAAAGTTTGTAGACTTTTAACGAGCCATTGTACCAAGAGACACCCACTTTTGCGAGATCAGAAGCCACGACATACGCAAATACAACTAAGTGAGTTGTAAAAAATATGAGTTGAAACAAATATTGGCTATAGAATTGTAAAAAGAAAAAAAAAAAAAAAAATTTTTTTTTTTTTTTTTTTTTTTTTTTTACAATTCTATAGCCAATATTTGTTTCATTTGCCTTACGCGGCTTAAAGCTGTATAGACTAAATTTGGGTTTCTACTTTCGTTGAAATTAATTACAATTTTCAATTCATCAATGGTATCACCTTGATATTTATGAATTGTACCAGCAAATCCCAATTCCAAAGGAAAATTTCCACTGTAGTAATCTCTCTGTACTTCTATTTCTAAATTAGTTTTTGGATTTGTACATATTACTACATCTTTATCAGAAATGTAATTTTCAAAAATTAATTGCGTTCCGTTATTGACCTCCGAGCAACCGTTTTTTGTTACGAAAACCAAACAGCCTGACTTTAAGACGAGGTTTGGATAAATTTTAATTTTTATTCCACTGACCTTTTTTTTCAAGTAAAATTTATTGTATATTTTAACAGTTTCCTTCTTGCAAGCCATAGCCCTGTCTGCTTGCATCAGTAAAAGATTATTAATTTCTTCCACTACAGGAAAATTTTTCTGTACGAAATCAAACATACCCGTTTCATCATTTTTGTCGACAAATTTACGTAAAGCATTTATCAAGATTTCGTATTCGGGTTCGAATCTTTTGCTTTCGGTCAGATGAATTTTACAAATTTTGTATTGGGTCTCCGATAAAGTGATAGAAAACAAATTGTGAATGGATTTTATTGGAGTAAGTTGATGCGGATCCCCCATACAAACGAAAAATAGAGGGTAATTGGCTCTATCCATGAAATAATAAATCAACCAATATATGAACCAGCCTTTAATCATAGATATTTCGTCGATAACAATTATGTAAGGATAAACGTTACATTTAAAACTCTTTACAATTTCGCGACTTTTTTCTATAGATTTCAATATATTTGTTTCATTTTCCAATGACTTTTCCAAATCCGCTAAAGGACCATCCAATTCTAAGCCGAGTGTTGAATGAATGGTTCGACCCCCTATGGCTACTGCGCTTCGAGCCGTAAAACTCATGCGCAGTTGTTTTGTTTCGATATAATCGAGAGTGTTTTTGACTACATATGATTTTCCGGTTCCAGGACCACCAGAAACCACGACCAGCAATTTGCGGGGCTTCTTTATCCAATTGACCAAGAGTCCAACGAAAGCGCGTTGGCATTTCGTCAAAGTCAAGTAATGTTTACGGAGCCCCACCTTGTCAATTTTAATTTCGGAGGACATAGCATGCGCGGATGCCATTATTGCCCGATGAAGATTGTCACACTAATTCTAGTTGAACCTGACGGATCGAGCGCGGAATTTATCCTCTTGATTTGCTCCAGAGTCGCCAAATCTTATCTAGTCGATTTATACTCTTTATACATGGGACATGCGCAACAAACAGAAAACGCAGAATATGTTGATTCTATTATTACTTTGACTGTCGATAAAATAATAAATCCAGGTAAATGGATGTATTGTATTGTTTGGTCACGATATCGACAAGAAGAAAAAAAGGCAAGTTTAGAAATCTTTGTTAAGCGACCCGCAAAATCTGAATTTTATTACGCGGTTGGAACTAATGGTACGCTTTTAATTAGCCGGAAAAATGCAAACGAATCCATCGTAATTCATGAAAATACAGTCGACGTATTGTGTGGAAAATCTAGATTGTATTGTAATGATCCAACAATTGTTTGGATTGATAAAGGTTGTTAAAAATGTTTATTAAAAAAAAAAAAAAAAAAAAAAAAAATTTTTTTTTTTTTTTTTTTTTTTTTTTTTTAACAGCGAATAAAAATCTGTTTTGAGTTTAAATAAGAATGTATGTTCAAAGTCTTTCCGTTATAAAATTCTGTAACATTGAAATTGTAAAAAAAAAAAAAAAAAAAAAAAAAAAAAAATATATTTTTTTTTTTTTTTTTTTTTTTTTTACAACAAATAAAAATCTGTGTTGAGTTCAAATAAGAATGTATGTTCAAAGTCTTACCGTTATAAAATTTTGTAACATTGAAATTGTAAAAAAAAAAAAAAAAAAAAAAAAAAAAAAAAAAAAAAAAAAAAAATTTTTTTTTTTTTTTTTTTTTTTTTTTTTTTTTTTTTTTTTTTTTTTTTTTTACAAATTCAATTTTCTTTCTCCAAAAATAAGTTTTGCAAAATGCAAATGAAAAATATAGATGAGTTTAAATTTAAAATTTAAGTTAAATTTAAAGTTTAAGTTTAAATTTCTTGATAGTCATCCTCGTAACATTTTTTTGGTCGTACAGCGTAATCGAAACCTACGCCTTCTGTATTTTGTTGACCAAAAAACATACGTTCAGCTGAAGTAGGCAAACCATCAGACCATTGATTTCTTAATTCACTTGTACAGAATTTCGCCATATTTCTTTTCATGGCTTCAAAACTCACCACTTCAATCTTAGTTCTGTCGGGATTTTTTGCCAATCCATCGCGAGTTAATGGTAATGGTTTTCCGCTTCGGCATTGATATTTCATCAAAGTTAAAACGTCTTTTTCATACGCAGATTCATCATTTGTAAATAATTGTCTTTCCACGATTCTGACCATGTTGAAAAAATGACTGACGATTCCACATTTTTGAAAGAGATTACGAACGTCTGAAAACGCTACAATATTTTCCGGAGAAATTCTTCGTAACAAAGTATACAAATCTTTGAGCGATTGATAAAGAACTTTGATAGATCCTCGATCTTCTACTAAAATATATTTAAAATGACTCAAATATTCAAATTTCCCAACCAAATCCCTTCCTTTGTTATGTTCAGCATAAGGTATCAGGTGACCAGCTCCAGGTAACAAATTCAATAGTTCTTGAATGGAGCATGTTGTATAAACGGTCGCGTATTTACGTCTGTTTGAAAATTCAAATACCTGTTTTTGAGTAGAAAATAAAGCCAATTCGTATAAAATATTCTTTTCTACGTTAAATTCTGACCTAGATTCTGAAGACGACGGATTATGTTTACTATCCAAAGCGGCTTGAGTGTCAGATTTCGATGTACGACAAGCGCAATTAATTCCTTGTGCTGTTCCAGGTGGTGGAAATCGCATATGTTTAATTACTGCCCACACAAATTGTGGTACGGCTTCGATATTTTTGTTGAAAACTTCTAAATTATTGTAGCGACGCAAATGACCTTCCATTAAACATAACACCGCATCCAGTTTATGTGGTGTTATTTTTCTCATGATGGCTTCAAAAATATCAGGCCTTTTTTCCCGCGTATATTCCATCAAGCGTTTTGCTACAAAAATCATGTCGGAAATAGAATACAAGGATGCAATTTTCCCTTAAAGATTTAAAAATAATATATGATAAAGTCCGTTTTCGTAAAACGACTGAAGAATTGAGTATGCTGATATATATAATGATGTTTACGAATTTAAAAGTATCGGATCTCTTGGGATGGTTTAATGAGGACTTGGGTAAAAGACGACAATATTTAAAAAATTTAAATATTCTAGAAGATTACGAATCATCAAGAAAATTGTTTACTAAAAAGCATCAAACGTACTTGATCAATTGGAAGAGGGCCGTTGAATTATGGATTGGTAAAAAGAATGCTACTTTTGAAGCCTTTCGACAATCATGTAAAAATGCAAAATTGAAAAATATTATGCGTATAGAATCTGATGCTATATTATTTAAAATTGTGTAAAAAAAAAAAAAAAAAAAAAAAAAAAAAAAAAAAAAAAAAAATTTTTTTTTTTTTTTTTTTTTTTTTTAAGTTTGAAGATTTTATCTTTTCCAACACGTGCCTATACTAAATCATGTAAACAATTTTGAAATGTATCATATACGTATTCTGACATTTCAAATAAGGTGTCATCATATAAATCTTCAGAGTTATTAGAGTTTGACATGTTTGATAAATTTTCTTCATTTGAGTTCAATATATTAAACTGGTCAGAGGAATTTATATCAGATTGGTCTTCCGACACTTTTTTTCGACATATTGGACACATGTTTTGCTCTTGAAACCATTTTCTTATACAATCTTGATGATAAGCATGATTGCAAGATAAAAGCAAAACATTTTCATTCAAGGAGAAATTTTCTGTACATATAACACAAGATTCATTTAAATCAATTAACTTTTTGTCTATTTTTACAATAGGAAGTAATTTGAAAACGTTATCTGGAACGGGTTTTTTTGGCGGAGGTTCGTTAAAAGAAGCATCCATGACATCTGTGTAAATTGCGTTTAAAAACGGAGATTGGGTTATAAAATCTGTTAATCTATCTCTCTGTTCTCGAATATTTTGTTCCAATAAAGGATCGCTTCCGACATGCATAAAATGTACAAATGAATTAATGAAATCTGGAATATCGTTCATAAAATAGGAATCAAATAATATTTCAGTGTTTATGTTAGGTAAAGTCTGGGAATTTGATGAGTGTAGCAAGTCTAACATGTAATGCCTAAATAAATGGAAAACATCAGGCGGATTAATATCAAAATTATCAATCGATTCTTCCTCTACTTCAACGCGAATTTCATCTAATACATTGTCAAATTGATTATCCATTTCAAAATCGAATCGTCTAGGATGGTTTGAATAATCCATCACGTACTGAAAATGTACTTTTCGTATATTAAACTTATTTAAGTAAGCGTTGTATTATTAAAAAAAAAAAAAAAAAAAAAAAAAAAAAAAAAAATTTTTTTTTTTTTTTTTTTTTTTTTTTTTTTTTTTTTTTTTTTACAATTTCAATTTTTCTCTTTCACCAGACCGGAAGTGAGAATTGGTATTCAAAATCTGGCTTTGCAATATGTAAATGAGATGACGTTCTAAAAGATTTATTTCAGTTACAACACTACTCGTAAATTAAGTATATCAAAGAGATATGGATTATCGAACATTAGTTTTAAGTCTTTTAAAGGATAGAAAATATCCAAAATTGGAAAATTATGTTGTCATAGATGTTTACTATAAAATGATTCCTGTGGATTATCCCTCCATATCCATTTTACGTTATGATCGACGCTTTGACAATCCCAAAGATGTGTATATACGAGATTCGAAACCTTTTACCATCAATTTTATGGTATGTGTGGGAGATTACGCTTTTTATCTACACGAAGTCAACACGCTCAATGTGGAATCATTTCCCACAAAATGTATTTCGATCAAAATTAATCGATCTTATTTAGACGAAAATATTTTGCACCAAAAAAGTGATACTTTTGAAGAAGAGATTTATAAATTCTTGACGCTTTTAAATTACGATGTTCCACAAGTTGCTAGTATATTAAACATAGAATTTTTCGCCAGTACGCGATTTTTACCACAAAGAATTAACCTTTTTGTTTACAAATACAGCGAACGAGATGTCAATTTCATTCCCCTTACTGAAAAAGAAAAATCGTGTTTTGGTCCATCCTCAGAAATTTTTCCAGCTCGAACAATTTTGGGCCGTTTATCCGAATGTAAGTCCATGTCCACTCTGCTATCTCTCAACAATAACATTGATTTTCCAGATTTAAAGTTTACACAATATTTTTCCACTCAATGGCGTACTCTTATTCCTCTCGCATTCAATCCGTTGGAAAATCCAATCATTGTTTAAGATTGACTATTGGCGTAAGAAACTTCCACTAAATATTGTTTATCCTCGCTAGAATCCCGTTTCAAAGGTAGGTACCGGCGATTTGAACCGTACCGTTTGCAAACGCGTCTGAGACCCGCACATGATGGCAAAGGCATGTTTACATCCGTTGAATCACATTCGTCATTTGAAGGAGCAATGGATATAATGGATGAATCAGAATCATTGCTGGAAATTTCATCTTCCGAAAAAGAACCTAACCTGGACCGGTACTTTTTCTTTTGACTTTTCGTGGGTGGCCTTCCTCTCGGTTTGGGAACATTTGTCATGAATCGTTTTGCATATTTTCTAATCTCCGGGGAAATTCTTATAGCCATCTTCCAAATCTTGTCGGGAACAGATATATTTTCTTTAAACTCTTTAAAGGCTGGAGTGTTTTTAAAAAATTTTCTCATTTTCGATACAGGTACCAAATTACCATCATTAACTGCAATTTCTTCCAACTCGTTAGCTTCGACTCTTTCCGGATTGTATTCCCATCCTCGTTTTGAATCATTCAGTATATACGCAGCGTATTGAATTGGTATTTTTGTTGGTCTAGGCATGCTTTATTTACGGTAGATGACCTGTCCGTAAAAATGAAATTTGAAAAAGGGCGAATCTCTCACGTTCAAATGCGTGTCATAATGAGCGTGCTCGTATTTGTCGTATGCGTCCCAGTGAGCTAAAGCGTGGAGCGTGTAAATGAATAAAAGGTGCCAACAAGTCATGGTCTGAAAATATTCCGCTGGATTCAAATTACTCTGCTCATTTTCTATCATCGAGGCCAAGTTGACGGTTCCTCGAGCTTCATTGTACAACATTTGGTTGGATTTTGTATAGTCGAGACAATATCGCCTTTGAATAATTGTAAACTCGTAAACGTTAAAAATAATGTAAACTACAATATGTTCGTCAATCACATTTTCGTCCATGTACAATTTAATAATTTCTTTCGGACCGTTGGGTTGGTAACAATAGAAAAAAATGGGCTCGTATCGATTCAAATGATGAATGGGTCGGTCAAAAATCCAGTTAAGAATGGGAACCCAACGTTCGAATATAGTGTGAAACTGTTTGAGATCTACAACTGTAAATTCTTCAACAATTCTATAGCATGCAGACCATGCGTCTCGCCATTTATTGACCCTGCTCATGGACCGAATATTGGTCGGATTGCGTCTGGATTCGTGTCGATCTATTGGTCTTTCTTCGTCTACCATCTTGACTCTTGACATGCGACACAAAAAAAAGCATGCACAATACATGGATCGTGTTTTTCTTAATGTGGTTGGCATATGTATGGATTTGGAAAACTATGAAATTGTCACCTGACAATTCGATAACAATTCGAACTGAAGCTCCGACTTTTCGCCAAAATTGTACAACTAAAGAAGTTCCTTGCATCGACGACTGTTCTTTTCTCTGTGTGGAAAACAATACCAAATGTATAGGTGGAATTTGTCAAGTTCAAGACGAGCTGATACCGGTTCCTTGCAAAGAGGAAACGGGAGGAATTTTGATGATTGTGAATGATCCAGTGCCTCATTGGTCCTGTATTTGTACAAATTCGACATTTTATAGGGGTCCGGACTGCTCAGAATTGAATGAAGACGTGTGCGAGCACGGCGTATTTTTATATAAAAATCGAAGAAATTTTGTATGTTTATGTCTACCACCATACAATTTGAAAATAATTGATAACAAACCGCATTGCGTGGAAAGAGCAAAGATGAATTTTTTTCAATGAAAAAAAAAAAAAAAAAAAAAAAAAAAAAAATTTTTTTTTTTTTTTTTTTTTTTTTTTTTTTTTTTAATATTGTTTCTTAGCAAACCGGAAGTAAGAATTGAAAACTTATTAAATATTCAAAAATTTGAGATAAAACCAAATGACGTCATCATTTATAAAAATAGAAATAAAATTTACACATTGTGATTTTCACAGTTTAAAAAAAATTAATTCAATAGCAAAATTTACAGTTAAAATCAGTTTTTTTTATTCATGTTCAAGAATTTATATATATTTATTTTTTTCGTAAAATTTCAAATACTTTTTTTCATCATTTTACTCTGCTTTATACATTTTTCATGTTTGTGTCAACTTGCTTCAGATATTATGCAGGTGCTTTACAAATTTACATTTTTGCTTTAAACATTTTTCATGTCTGAGTCAACTTGCTTCAGATATTATGCATCTGCTTTACAAATTTACATTTTTACTTTACAGATTTTTCATGTCTGAGTCAACCTGCTTCAGATATTATGCATCTGCTTTACAAATTTACATTTTTACTTTACAGATTTTTCATGTCTGAGTCAACCTGCTTCAAATATTATGCATCTGCTTTAAAATTTTGCATTTTTGCTTTACGGATTTTACACGCCTACTTTAAATTGCTTCAAATATTATGCATCTGCTTTAAAATTTTGCATTTTTGCTTTACGGATTTTACACGCCTACTTTAAATTGCTTCAAATATTATACATCTGCTTTAAAATTTTGCATTTTTGCTTTACAGATTTTACACGCCTACTTTAAATTGCTTCAAATATTATACATCTGCTTTAAAATTTTGCATTTTTGCTTTACAGATTTTACACGCCTACTTTAAATTGCTTCAAATATTATACATCTGCTTTAAAATTTTGCATTTTTGCTTTACAGATTTTACACGCCTGTGTCAAATTGCTTCAAATATTATGCATCTGCTTTAGTATTTTGCATTTTTGCTTTACAGATTTTGCACGCCTGTGTCAAATTGCTTTATGGATTTTGCATCTGCTTTAGTATTTTGCATTTTTGCTTTACAGATTTTGCACGTGTATGTCAAACTGCTTTATAGATTTTGCACGCGTATGTCAAATTGCTTTATGGATTTTGCATTTCTAAGACAAATGCTTCAAGATTTTTGCACGAATTCTGCAACCTCAGCGCTCGAAATATTTTTCACGTATTCGACATCCTATGTTTTACCGTAAGAAATATAGATTATTCAACTGGAACAAAAATTTAATTAACCAAATCTTCGTTTTTACACCTAAATATTTTTTTCTAATGAAAATGACTAAAAAATGAATTTTTTCTTCCCAGAGTACATTTTAAAAATGTACGCTGGGATTAGAAAAAGTGACATTTTTAAGCCTTTTCATTAGAAAAAATGCACTTGTTCAAAATTGAGGCTAAAAGGGCCAAAATACCAGTTATCAATCGTTTACCTACTGTAAACTTTTATAAAAATTTGAAAAAAAAATTTATTTATTGAAAATTTGCCTGTTTTTAATATGTTGATTCAAAATTCATCTATTTACGTTTTAAAAGTAATTTTTTTAAACACAAATTATAGTTATTTCATACAAAAAAAAAGAGATTTGTTTTTAAAAATTTAATTTTGGGTTTATCGTATTGCAATTTGATTATTCTTTTTACGCTTCTTGTTTTTATTCTCTTCTATCAGTTGTACTGATGGAGTACATTTAAATTCTATATTAAATTTATGACATTTTGCATCTTCAATAACCACATTAACAGATTTTGGTATCGCTACGGTAGGTACAAAATGTATCAGATCCGAATGTTCAAAAAATTTTTCTAGTAAAATAAATCCAGCTCCATGAGCACGCAAGGCGTTATTTTCCATAGTTCCTATCTTCATTCCACCTCCCCTGCTTCGACCTTTTAAAGGCTGATTCGTAACTCTATCGGTAGAACACCCGGCAGCTGCGTATAAATGTTCACCCGCCAAATAAACAACGACAAAGTAAAAGGTTCTCCCGTAAAAAGCTTTGGCATTTTTTATCAAAATGCCGCAGGAATTTCTAACGATTCAGTATCCTTTCCGCCACCCAATTTTACAGCTTCCAGTATTTGTCCAACAGTTTGCCTAAACATGCCATACGGGTTAACAATAATGTCAGGTTCAATTCTAGATGCGCCCAACTTTGGCATTTCATCCATGACTCGCATTACTCCCTTTTGGCCGTGCAAACTGCACAGTTTATCACCAGTGTTTGAAACGTGTTTTTGTTCGACGCTTATGGAAAGCTTGTCACCTGAAATGAAATGTTGGATCACTCGAAATGGCACTTTGGAAAAATGGATGCGGTACTCGCAAGAGGACATTTTTTCTAAACTCGTGTGAATGGAAAATGGTTCGACTTCCAGAGGCTTTCCGCTAATTAACGTACCCAACAAGTCCGATTCCGGGTCTTCGTCTCCAGAAACAGGATAGAAAACCGTCCAAGTTTTCGGATCCATGTTTATTTTCATTCTCACCGTGTAAAACCGATGGAAATCGAATGAACGAAAATTTTTTCTTTTCACAATGCAATCTTCTTGCGTACATCCTTTGAAACTCATGTAAGTCACGATGGGTTGAGGCATCATCAAAACAAAATTTTTTGAAAACCCGTCGTTTACGGGTTGAATCAAAACTTTATGATCTGGGGTCGGTGTCTGAAAATATGCGGACACTGTATCCATGAAATAGTGCGCGTATTTGGGGTCCGTAGCCAAAACAGCATTTTTCATATGATTGAATGCCAAAATGACTTTTGGAAAAGCCGTATGACGGAAAAAAGGGTTGAAATCCACAAAGTAGCTGATGGTGGATGTATACAAATGAAATTTATTTTCCACTCCGAAAATGCGTCTCATCCAATACATTTCGTCGTAAGGCGATACCCATATTGATATTTCTGGTAACTTTTTCATGATGATGCCAGACTTGAAACGGATAACTATAAACTTTCCTCGCTCGAAACACTCAATTGTCCCAAATTGTTTCTTCAATTTCAACAAATCAACATTGTCAAAGGATTTTTTAGAAACGGGTATACAAGCTTCATTCACTACCACGTAGTAAGGACTGTTTGTTTTCGGCTCGAGATTTAACGCATTCCAAAAATTTTTGTTGGGCTTGTCGTGATAAACTGAATCCAAATCATCGCAAGTAGATACAATGTATCTCTCACCATCATGGTCGTGCGACCCACATTTTTCGTTTCAAAAATGCCTAGTATGCACAAAAAATACAAATAACTCGGATGAAAAGACTCGACAGATGAATGGTTAACTTTTTTAGACATTTGTCGTACAATGACATACAACAAATAGGGATTTAGCGGATACGTCTGAGTCAATACCTCTCTGTAACAACCAACGTTTTTTTCCATAAACACTTTGCCATTTGTTCCAATTTCCCGATGGGACTCTTGCGGTTCATTGGTCATTTTACCTGCCGATTTACCCTCTTTAAAATAAACAGTTTTTCGAGACAAAACGTGCAATAAATATCCATTTTCAATGGAATTACATATCAAAGCCGTTCTCGATTTGACTAGTTTCCAATCTTGCTCCCTCAAAGGCCCGTACAAATATTTTATAAACAGTTTCGTAAACATGTGGCCTGGGCTAACAACCATTTTATTGCCCAAATGATCAATGTCAAAATGGTCGTCTCGATAAAGTTGATTCATATAAGCCGTTAAATGAACGGGATAAGGGCAATGATCGAAAAAATGGGGATCATCGTCAGTTTCCGATCCATCATTGTGAACGACAACTACATCCCCACACTTTTTTTTGTTCTTGTCAGCTACATAATAATTTAGTTCTTTTCCTCGATCCTGGGCGTTGTACGAATAAACACGAACAATTTTTCTCTGAATAACGTGCGTATTGGTTGGGTCGTTTGTGTAAAAATACGGAAGATGGCGCACTAAACCGCCGATAAGAAAAAATCCAGTCGCAATGTCCAATTCTTGAAAAGGTAACTTGGGCGGAACCTGAGAAAGGTCGAAAGGTTCTCGAAAATTTTGAACGCCTTTGCTGCGAATGGCCAAATCCAAACGAGATCCAATCATAATGGGAAAGACATTTTTCAGAGTCTTTTTGGAATTGCAATAAACTGAACATGCGTACATTGTTTTTTGTAAAATGTGTTGGCGAATGTCTTTCGGACCTTCGTATATCAGGTAAATTTGAAGCTTGTCACGTAAAAATCGAATAAAATTATTCACGTGCATGTCATAATTATGTAAAATTGGTCTAGTCATAGTCGGGACGTCGAGTTGTGGCATATTTGACTCGGAGGTCGTGGACTCGTTGCTTAAAAGTTTTGTCGCAGACATATTGGTGTTGCTGAAGGGTGTAAACGCAAAGCGAAATTGTTAAAGTGATGACAAAGAGACAATATAAATTCAACCCATGAAGGTATGGGCTATGAACAGAATATTGATTACCAAAGACTGATTTGAGAAAAGACTTGTAAGTCATTTTTAAACTTTATATATCAAACTATCATATCAAAAAAAATTATTTATTAAAAAAAAAAAAAAAAAAAAAAAAAAAATTTTTTTTTTTTTTTTTTTCAAATATTTAAGAATAATATGACATCATTTGTTTATTGCCAAAAGTAACATTTTTTTCTATTTCGAACTACTTGTACATTAAATTTATAATAAGCCATGGTAGTTACTTCGACAGCGGGGCAAGGATATCTGATTAATCTTGATCGACTGTGATCATGATAAACTTTTGTGATTTTTCTACCAGTTGACAATTTTACTCTTTTTACGTATGGATAACCACAAACATACTTGAAAAATCTATACTGGGATGGGCCCCGAACGTACAAGACAGTTTCCAAAGGAATAATTTTCTGTAACTGGTATCTCCATTTGCTGGCTTTTAGTTTCAGTTGTCGTACATTTACATTCAAATTCAACTTTTCACAATCCGAGTTATAAAATCGATCCTTGTTGTGCGCTCTAGATTTGTTGTTGGCCCAATCTCTAAAAGTCAACCAGTAATAAATGGGTAACGGAGCCACTTTAAGTAAAGTCACTTCTGTTGGACACGATGTAAAAGCAATCTCTAATGGCATGTACAAGCCATCATAACAATTTGCCCAAACAGCCTCGACAAACAACATGACTGACAACTTGATCTAGTAGAAAAGTATATAGTAGTAGCAGTAGTAGATTAGTAGAAAAGTAAAATAACTGCTTAACTGTTGTGAATTGGATTTTTATACACAAATTGTACTCTCGTTTAACATAAAAAAAAAAAAATTTTTTTTTTCTTTTTTTTTAATTAATTAATTAAATATTTTTTCTACCAACTTATTTTCTTGTTCGTTCTGTTGACAAATTAAATAACATTTGGGTAATGAATTTTCCAAAAGTAAATGTTTGTAATCAATCTTAAGTTCTTGCTGTTTTTTTAGAATCATGTACGCTTCCGACAGTGATAACAATTCACTTTTAAATATGAGGCGATCATCATCCCACCTTTTTACTCTAACTGTCGACAGCAGAGAATTTTCATAGGAATCGAAATATCTGTACCTTCGAAGTTCATTTACATTTTCAATGATAAAATAAAATTGCTTATAATGTCTTTGATTACAGCCTGTAAACTCAACTTTAACAATCGGATAATTTTTTATGTCTGTTTTTCTAAAAGAAAATCTATATCCAGTTTCTTCACGAAATTCTCTATAAGAATCCATAAAACATTGACCTAAAGTTTGCGGACGTTTATGAGACAATTGTCCATGTGGAAAATCATAAAGGTCTTCAAACATTTCTCCTTTTATGAATCGCATGTAATCCAATTGATCGCTTACTTCCAGTGTCGGTAACCATTTCTGTTCAAAAATTTCTTTCACGTAATTGAACGGATCATGTGTTGTTAATTCGTACGGGATATTATTTTTATACAAATAAATATAAAAATTTTGCACGCAGTATGGCACTTTACGTTTTATTAAAACAACTCGATTATTATTAGTTTTAACAATCAAACCGTACGAAGTGGTGAAATTATCGTAGAGTTTCATCTCACTTTTTACTACTTTGCTATAATCTATTTGCTATAAGTTATAACAAGTGAGCACTTGATATATATGTGCAACAGAAAAACTTAAATCTCAAAAAAAAAAAAAAAAAAAAAAATTTTTTTTTTTTTTTTTTTTTTTTTTTTTTTTTTTTTTTTTTTAGATTGATAAAAAATTGTTTTTACATGTTTTTCAAAGTTAATTTTTTTAAATAAATAAGTTAATAAGTAATTTTAATATTTAAAAAAAATAATATGCGATTATTTGAAAAGGCACTCGCTTCTAAACGTTCGACAATTATTCATGGATATTATGGTCGTTATCCGTCATCGATACAACATTATTTAGATTCTATTTCTGAATTAGAACCTGCATCGGATTACGAATTAATATTTTGGTATCGTCCAAATTTATACGAATGTCGAATTTTACACATTTTAATCGAACCTCCATTCGACACAGTCATTCCTTCCAATATTTGGACAATCGTCTTGTCGAGCCATCTACAACTTTTTTGGAATCCTTTGATGACGCAAGTTTTGAAATGTGAAAAATTCTTAAACATTTCGAAACCCGTTGAACCGGATCCCGATCAGATAATTGTGGTTCCCTCAACTTGTCACGTTTATCCAATTCATCCAACACTCGATGAAACAGAAAAATTTCGAATTGACATGTCTTCTGTAAATAACTGCCACGAAGGATATTTAAAACTTTTAACAGTGTTTGATCTTCTCCGTCCATCGACGGTATGGTCGTTATCGATCCCTGAAGGATTACGCCTAAAACTGTTGGAAAAAATAAAACCCAGCTATTCCAATTATGATAAACAACTTTACGAAATTCTGAATCATTCACGAGACTATTGGTAAATTTTATTAAGCTGAAAAAAAAAAAAAAAAAAAAAAAAAAATTTTTTTTTTTTTTTTTTTTTTTTCAAAATGTAAATTATGTCTTTTTTAATAGTTAAAATAATTTTTCAAGAATAATTAACATAAACAACTTTTTTATAGATTTTGAGGTGAATCGACCGGTGAAATTGGTTGTGGATCGACTGGTGATATTGGTTGTGGATCGACCGGTAAAATTTCCTGAGTTTGATTTTTTCTTTTACGTTTGTTGGGTTGTTGTTGAGCTAGCAACTTTGACAATCTGTCTGACTTTATACGCTCCATTTCTTTTTTTCCGACCATTTCAACATAAAGTCCTACGCATCTATCCATATCTGCATCGAATTCAAACGGATTTTCTTGCTGGATTTCAAGCGCTGTTCCCACTATTTGTTTTATTTGTTCCGGATTGTTATAGTAACTGTACAACGCCCTCACTGCGGTGTTGTGCTTTTCAAAATTTGTCGAAAAAGCATCATGCACATAGACTTTGGGATGTGTACCTATGATTCCGTCAACCGCGAACCATTTACAAGCAATCGTAGGCTCGTGTTTGTACCAGCAACAAGCAAATTTACTCAATTCGGTCGGATGAGGGCAATCTTTGGACAAGACACGTTCAACGCTGGCTCTCTCCTCGTGAGACATGTTGGACTTGAGAAGTTCGTAAGCATTTAATATTTCATCGTGCCATTGGGAAAACAAAATAGTTTTGTCGAATTGATAATAGGCAACTCGAGTATATTCGAAAATTTTTCTATAGACTCGTAAAATGATAGTTTCCAGAGTCAAATATTGATTTTTATTTTGTAAGACTTCGTGTTGAATAGCTCCGTCAATCAACATTGAAATAGGATCAGACTCCATTATCACTATAAAGCGAAAAGTTTATACAGTGAGAATAAGGCAATTGAATTTGGAAAAAATCAATGTACGAATGTTTTTATAAGCTACTTTTAACTTGGCTAAAAAAAAAAAAAAAAAAAAAAAAAAAAAAAATTTTTTTTTTTTTTTTTTTTTTTTATATACATTGTCACAAATTATACATTTTTTTGGTTTTTTTACTCTTTTAATTTTATTTACGTTTTCATTACTTTTTTTTATTTCTTCCAATTTCCTTTTAATTCCTTTAGTTTCCTTTTCCAACTTTTTTATATCTCGCTCAATACCGATTTTTAAATTCTTGTAACGCCGGTTAAGAGTTGCTATTGAAATTGATGCTTCTGCACAAACAGTAAAGTGTCTTTTTCTTAATGAAGCAATTTCCGTAAACATTAATTTATTAAACAAGGAAAGAAAATCATTAATTTCTCTTAACTGATCATTTTGTCTTTGAAGTTGACTTTTGTCATTTTCAAGTTGACTTTTGTCATTTTCAAGTTGACTTTTGTCATTTTCAAGTTGACTAATATATTCTTTTAATTTTTCAATTTCTTCAGCATGCGAGGAATTTGTGAGAATTTGATCCATGTCCTTTTCCACACGTTCATCATCAAACAAAACATAGTTTAGTAGAGAACTCAAATCTATGTCATTCAATATATCCTCCGTAGAGCTTGACTCAATATCTTCTGAAGTTTCAGATGCCATCATGAAAAATACAGAAATGATTGAGAGAAAAGACTCACACTGGGTCTTATACTTGTTACATGTATGAAAAAAAAAAAAAAAAAAAAAAAATTTTTTTTTTTTTTTTTTTTTTTTCACATATATGTTTTTTAAATTCCATTTTCATAATGTTGCCGATAAACGGCGGCAAAAGTTTTACTGTCCCCGACAAAGTTTAAATTTAATAACATAATAGAATCAATTACATTTATTAAGTACGTATAACTAGGTTCATCTACAGCCGCCAATTGAGTTATCCAAACATCCTTCCAATATTTGTCCATATATATATTATAAAGATCCGACTTAAAATTTTTCAAGTTTATTTCATGATCCAATTTGATTGAACTATATCTAGGAAAGTCATCTGTCATTTTTAAATTGTATTTTATATCATCATGATTCCATGTCACATTCTTTGTCGACAAGCCAATTCTAAAAGTGTTAAATGGTGGTTCATGAGCTGTTAGAGTAATATGCCAGGGAACCAAATTTCCTTGAAGACGAACGAATGAAACATGAACTGCATACAAAAATGAAGACATTTTTTTGTATTTGAAATTACACACAACGCGGTAGAAATCAATGGTACAATGTTAATCAGCCGATCAAGTCAAGTCAAGATTACCTAAAAAAATACTAGTTGTCCACTTGAAACGCTTAAGTAACCTTTACAATTCAAACATGAAAAAAAAAAAAAAAAAAAATTTTTTTTTTTTTTTTTTTTTTTTTTTTTTTTTTTTTTAGTTTAGTAAAAAATATCCATTTATTTTTTTTCGTAAACATGCATTTGTCCACGTGAAAATAGATAAATTTCATCTGGTAAAATTTTGAAATTTTCGTATTTTATTTCGAAAACAGTATGATCTGAAGCAAATCCGAAGCTCTGGTTTTGCGTATTTCCTTCTTTAATAGGATTCAGACATGGGTTAGGTACATTTTCTTCTTTAATAGATTTCAAACATTGATTAGGTACATTTTCTTCTTTAATAGATTTCAAACATTGATTAGGTACATTTTCTTCTTTAATAGATTTCAAACATGGATTAGGTATATTTTCTTCTTTAATAGGATTCAAACATGGATTAGGTATATTTTCTTCTTTAAGAGGTTTCAAACATGGATTAGGCACATTTTCTTCTTTAAGAGGTTTCAAACATGAATTACGTACATTTTCTTCTTTAAGAAGTTTCAAACATGAATTACGTACATTTTCTTCTTTAAGAAGTTTCAAACATGAATTACGTACATTTTCTTCTTTAAGAAGTTTCAAACATGAATTACGTACATTTTCTTCTTTAATAGGTTTCAAACATGGATTAGGTACATTTTCTTCTTTAATAGGTTTCAAACATGGATTAGGCACATTTTCTTCTTTAATAGGTTTCAAACATGGATTAGGCACATTTTCTTCTTTAATAGGTTTCAAACATGGATTAGGCACATTTTCTTCTTTAATAGGTTTCAAACATGGATTAGGCACATTTTCTTCTTTAATAGGTTTCAAACATGGATTAGGCACATTTTCGTTGACAGAAATCAAAGATTGTGAGTGATTAATTTCATCATCGATCGGATTCAATAACGGAATCGATTTGTTTTCCGCGATCAAAGATTGTGATGGATCATTTTCATCTTCCATATTATTTGATGAAGAAAAGTTTTCATTTAAAGACAATTTGGAAAGATCACATGGCTTGGAACTATTTTCTTTACAAGAAGATTGCGAAAGCTGATCTGCAACTATGGATGGTGTTAAACATACTACCTGGAAATCAGAAGACTGTTTTTTGACTTTAGATGGGGATGGAAAGACACAACAAGGATCCAAACAGCGTTTCTTTGAAATTTTTTTATCATGTTCATAATTTTTCCATTCAATCGACTGCGCATCGAAAAATTTTTGAATCCAATCTTGAAGGCGCAATTTTTCCCAGCCTGAGGGACGCACATACAAAGGAAATGCAAATTGCGGATTAAGTAACAAATTATGAGGAATAATTTCTGTAACGGTTCCAAAATACCACAACGCAATCATCTGCTGAATTTTATTCTTATCCAGTCGGCCAGTTTTCTGAATAATTGAGATCATTTCTGGAAAATCGACCACGAGTAACACAGATTTTTTCCAAAATGACGGTATGCAATCACTTGGAATTATTTTAGTCAAGTCGTTTGTAGCATATTTATCTGCGAAAGAGTAAATGTGTACATAACCTAAGAATTTTCCCAAGTCCGCTGCTTTAAAGTATACTTTTCCATCCAACGCAACAACGGCGAGCAGACTCGGCTTTTCAGAAAAAAAGAAAATTTTGAACCACATGGTTATCTTTTAGTTGCGAAAACCTCTGATAAAAGTGATTCTTTTTTGAACGCATGCTTCGATCGTAAATTTAAATGCTCCGGTATTGTAACTTGTCAAAAAAAAAAAAAAAAAAAAAAAAAAAAAAAAAAATTTTTTTTTTTTTTTTTTTAATAATTTAATTCTGTTTCAATTTATTGGAATTGTCGAAATCTTTTAAAAGATCCTGTAAAGTGTCTTCCATATCTTGGACAGTAAGATCGTACTCATCTATAATATTACCTACTAAATCTTGATCTATGTCATAACTGTCGTCGTCAACCTTATTGATGAAAGTGTCCCATTCTTTTTTAAATTTTTGAAAAACTTTTTGAAAATCTTTTACACTGGTCTCTAAATTCTTTAATAGAGTTTTTTGATCTACTTGTTCTACACTCGTCATTTTTCTTTGTTCCATTATCCTTATTTTATTGAGTTTCCAAAATTACTCAAGTTCCATGCCCTACTATTTGAAAATCGTTGTGGCTTAAATCTTTATTTTCGTGTCTTTATGCCACTCAACCCTCCCATAAATAAATGAAAAATTTAAACTCTAGGTCTTTCATATCAATCGATAGATTTTGAAAAAAAAAAAAAAAAAAAAAAAAAAAAAAAAAAATTTTTTTTTTTTTTTTTTTTACTCTAGCCAGTTTTTATCATTTTCAGCTCTTCGGTACGCTGCTGCAAGAGCAAGATCTTCGCTTTGCGGTTTAGAATCTAGTAGAATAACATTTACAATTGATTCTTTCAAATAATTAAAAGTTGCAACATCTACCGCTCCGATAACGGGATCCCAACCACCTGTTGTTTGCTGCATTTTTTTATAGACATCTTGAATAGTTTTTCGCATTTCTGATACGTCGACAGTATAAGTTTGTCCAGTTTCACGAGTTTTAGGAAAGTTATTTACTGTATAATTATAACTGAGATCATTATGATGTAATAGAAGATTTTCTGTATTCAAGCCGATCGAAATTGTTTCAAAAGGTGGAATAATAGACGTAAACGCAACATGCCAAGGGATCCAAAATCCTTTTTGTAGAATAAAAGTTATATGAGCAGTGTAATTGTAATTTAACATGTTGACAAATTTTACTGAGTAAAGTTTGCTCTATAGTTTAATGCGCTTCTAGTATGATACTTTTATACCATAACGGTATTTGAAAAAAAAAAAAAAAAAAAAAAATTTTTTTTTTTTTTTTTTTTTTTTTTTTTTTTTTTTAGTCGGAAGTGAAAATGTAAAACAAATTACTAATCAAAAATTTCCAATTATGACGTCAAAAGATTCTGTCCAATTACAAAAACACTTTTATTTTATTCAATACGGGTTTTCGACAAAGGGGGCAAATGTCATCGATTTTAACCGAACATTTCTCGCAGCACACAAGATGTCTACATTGTAAAAACAAAACTTCTCTAAAATTCTCAAAACACACCACGCAGTTCATCAAATCTTGCTGTTTTTCCTGATCAACTTTACATTTTAAACTTTCATCCGAACTTTTCGCTTGAATCAGTTTCTCAAATTCTGATTTAGAGAGCATGCATTTTTTACTTTCTAAACCTTTTCGTGCTAGCGCGATTTTTTCATTCAAATTGATTGCGTTCAGGGCCACCCGACAACGAGGACTCTTTTGAAAATGCTCGAAACGAGGCACGTCTTCAATCTGCCAGCGCCCTAGCGTAACATTACACCAATAGCAAGTCACCAAGTCCGCTGCGTACGTAAAAAAGAACCCGCACTCTGCTAGATCACTTTTCCGAATCTGCGGTTCATGAGGCCATTCGGAAGAAAAGCTTTTGTAGCGTTTCCAGATGCATTCCATTTCAGGATGTTTCGGATCGCATAGAACGTCCGTTTGAGCTATGGGAACATTTTCATATTTCCGAGTTATCTGTGACTGGAGAAAAAAATCCTGGTCTTGAGAATTATTTTTTTCCAAAAAGGGACAACCAGCGTGCTTTTCATCTTGGCCAGGTATTTGAAATGAACAAAAAGCGCAACGGATCGCTCGACTATTGTAATATAAACCTTCCCGAGCCGCTTGCTCTCGAACCCGAGCTTGATCGAACCTCGAACTGGTCATCTTATAAAAACTCTGAAGGCGAACCAGTTCTAATCGAAAATCATCATGAACGAGTTTGTGTAACCGATGTCGATAAAGAGGTACGTTGTAATACGGGTCACTTTCGGAAATGCCTCGCATATGTGGACATTTAGGGTTATTTTTAATGTGCACGTAACTCGGTCTGTCGAAAAATTGTTTCAAGTCTGAATATTGATTCAACGAGAAATAAAACCTACAAAAAGCGCATCGGATGGCGAATGAAGAGTCGTAGTAGAGACCATTTTCAGCAAACTCTAACGGGGATCCAATAAATTGTAAATTGCTGATTATATTCCAAGAGTCGTAAAAACTCTTTAAACGTTTATATTCAGAGTTCATGGTGACTTTTTCACTGAAACAAAATGTTGAGTTTAGAGTATGAGAACAAACTTGTAACTTGAACTGTAAAAAAAAAAAAAAAAAAAAAAAAAAAAAAAAAAAAAAAAAAAAAAAAAAAAATTTTTTTTTTTTTTTTTTTTCAAGTAAATTGGCAATTTAATCTGTTTTGTACATTTGTTTGTTTTTCTCTTATACAACCAGGTACTGTAAAACGAGCAACGACCTTGAGTTAGTGCAACTTGGACAGTCTTTTTACAATCAACAGCAAAATTATTCGAGCACCTGCATTCTGTTTTTAACTACTTTTTTAATTTTTCCTTTTCTAAAAATTTTTTATAAAGAATATTTCTTTTGAACGTACACATGTTTTATCCCACGAATATTTATATGAATTTCTTCTGGTAAATTATTTTCAAAACCATCATATTCTAGTCCAAAAACAGGGTAAAATGACTGCGATGATTGAAAATTTTGAGGTTCTGTGTCCACATAGGAGGTGGAACATGATGGTGGTGGCGAAGAATAATAACACTCATTATTTACAGATGGAGGAGGCGTATCGTAGCAATCACTTATTAATTTGTTTGATTTGGCCAACATCGAACTGCCATTTTGTTGTTGTTCTTCCATTGGCGAAAATCTTTTTTCTTCTCGACTATGAAGAAAATTACTTACATCCTCAAACATTTTTTTAACGCGGTTCGAAAATTCTCTTATCCATTCCTGGAAATTAACCACATCATCATCTACATTTTGTCGTCCCATGCGTACCTCCAGTAGAAATGGATTCCTATAAGATGTGTGATTTATCGGATCGGGCATTTGATCAACGCCCTTTTTAATGGACACGAGTCCAAAACTCCACAATTTTCTGAGTTCTTCGATCCGTTTCTCATCGCAAATTATTCTGTGATTCGGTAAAGTTTTCTGTATAGTCAAAATCATTTCCTCAAAATCAAAAACCCTAGTAGTATTTGCAGGAGAATCACCATCTTTTCCATGAGGGCGAGGCAGTAAATAGGTCCACGGAATCATTTTCCTAAAGTCCCTCGTTGCATATCTTTTTGCAAAAGAATATTTATTCGTATAGCCTAAAAATTTTGCCACATCCGAGGCTTTGAAATAAACATTTCCATCTGACATGACAACGGCCAACAGAGATTCTCTGTCGGAAAAAAAAGATAGTTTCAGCCACATGAGTCCTGACTAAAAGTCAAACTAAACAAAAAGGAAAGCAGTAGAATAAAAGTGAGATGAGGGAAGGAAATTTATATGTAGCTTATGTAGCTCCCAAAAAAAAAAAAAAAAAAAAAAAAAAAAAAAAAAAAAAAAATTTTTTTTTTTTTTTTTTTTGAAAATTATATTATAGATAAGTTATATTATATGAATAAATAATTATATTGTATATAAATAAATTATATTCTTAATGTAATTTATTTATGTCTCTCTCTTTTTTTCATAATGTATGACTAAAACGGTGACAAAGATCATCTACTGTAGGTGTAATTTCTTGTTGGCAAGCATAGCCTACCGATCCAAACGGATGCATAACCCTACTAGTGTGGAGAATCCACGATGTAATATTGGTTTCCTCAAAACATCTCAGTAACACATTTAGCGCCATTTGATAAATTACATCTGCTTGGTTTTGAAATTTTTGCATACAGAGTACTGTAAATTTTCCTGCAACAATGAGGCATTCTAAAACAATGCATTGATAGGGCATTGGTAATATTCCGGCTAACGAGAATTCTTGCCGAATTATGTTCAACTCTCCCAGTTCTATTGTATTTTTAACAATTTCTTTTAATTTTCTTTCTAAGATGGGACAAATATCCAATAATTCATTCACTTCTTCAATACTAACATTGAGTTTGGTGGGATGTTTTTGAAAGAAACGTCCTTGAATTCTTAAAATTGTAGCATACATCACCCCTTCAATTTCATTCAATTTTGAAAAATCCACCGGCTTGTATTGGTCCAGATGAGAACAAATTGTCCCATTTGCAAGATATATTGATTCTGGAAACAGATCTGGAAAAATGTAATTCATTCTCATCACTGACCTATCCAAACAACAAACGCCAGAATAGCAAAAGTAGCAGGGAAAATCGGGTAAACTTGCCATTGCTGCTAGAATGTGGTTCCTGAGGACATTCACATGTATAAATACAAGTTTGTTAAAAAAAAAAAAAAAATTTTTTTTTTTTTTTTTTTTTTTTCTCGTCGGATCATTTTCTTTTACAATTTTTTTTTTAATCATCGTTAGATCTTTTTCTTTTACAAGCACTTTCCAACGTCGGGCCCTGGCCATGTCTGGATAAAACAATTGATTTCAACATAAAGACTGGTTCCTTTTGAAGCGTATAGCGTTCGCAGCAACCAACACTAGTCACATTAAACACGTTGTTGTTTTGCATTACGGGTCCCAAAGTTCTTTTTAACGTTTGTTTATTTTCATAATCTTTGGTATAAGGACCACCTTCCACAATGCTAATTTGAAACGTTTTCAATTTATGACGAAGAAGCCACGTGACAATCACTTTGGTTTCTTCGATCGTGCAATCAGGTGGCAAACCGTACAAAGGATAACCTTTTACATCATGTTTGTCGTTGGAAGCCAAAATACATGTGCCTTGAATAGCCAAACCATGATTAGTGAAACAAGCACAATAATCGGTTCGTTCGAAAAGTGCGTAAGGCTCGACGAGCTTGGGCGCTAGTAAAATGAGTTGCGAGGCGGCAGCGTTGTTTAAAAAATCTCTGGGTACGCTGTCTGGAGCATAAATTACGACATGCGTCATGACTGAATATAAAGAAAAAATTGTTGTACAGAAAATGTAACGAATAAGTTTTAAATGAAACCAAATAGAGAATAATGTAAAAAAAAAAAAAAAAAAAAAAAAAAAAAAAAATTTTTTTTTTTTTTTTTTTTTTTTAATTACGGAGATTTACAGAAAATTTTCGCAATTTGTTTTACAGCTTTTATCTATCAAACCAAAACATGTATCTGTCATCCACATAATAAATTTGAAACAATATAGAAGCCAATCGTAGGATAGGTCTTGTTTCAAAAGATGCGAAAAATCTTGCACGTATTCTTCAAGCTCAATTAACGCATTTCCTACATTTAAATTATCCATCAAATACGCGTTTATTTTTTCCTTCACCTGAATTAATTGACTCAATTCTATTCCAAGACCATAATCATCGTACCAGTACTTGTTGAAATCTTTTTCAACAGATTTCGGTTTTAATTTAATTAAACGATGTTTTATCAATTGAATATGATGCATAAAGTTATCGTATGATTTTTGAGCTTTTTCGATATTATCTTTATGATAATTTATGGGTTTATCGTATGGAAACTTTAAAAACATATAACGAAGAGCTAATGGAGAATAACCTTCTCCCATAATTTGGCTAAGGTTTGTAAAACTGGTCAAATCGTGAGTCATTTTATGTCCATCTTTTGTCTGTAAACGACCCGTATACAAACAAAATTGAACCCAATCTTTGTTACCCACAAAGGCACGTCCTAAGGAGATTTCGTTTTCGTAATGTGGAAACTGTAAATCAATATCACCTACATGAATATCCAGTGAGTAAGGGAAGAAAAAACTAGCAATTGTTGCACATTCTGTATGCCTGTTTGGCATACCTATTTGTTTTTTTCCTTCAACATCGGTCCAGTCTTTTGAGTTTTTCCAGATTTCAAAATCCCATTTTCCATTTTCCGAATGAGGAAACACTACATCAAATTCCTTTAAAAAATTTTCCATACTGAAAAAAGTGCTATCGAGTGAAGAATAGGCAAAATCGTTCACTAAACACCTAGTACACACATGTTTAGCCTTTTCTATAAAATCGGAAACGCGCGGCGCAAAATCAGGTCTTTCCACGTTCAGCCTATCCATCGTTTCAAAAAATGATTTTTCGCATTGACGAGCAGATTGAAAATTATCTTTGTCGATGATTTTGTCATTTAAATCCGTAATTTTGAGCACCGAGCGTACACTAAAACCGAGATAGTTACGTAGGATTCTGCGGAGAACGTCCAAAAAAACATAGGTTCTAGCGTGACCAAGATGGGGTTTATCGTAAACAGTCGGTCCGCAGCAATAAATTTTAACGTCGTAAGGTTCATTAGGCACAAAATCTTCCAAACGTTGAGTGCGAGCGTTGAAAAGTTTAAGAGCTTTCATCCTAATTTTGAAATATGTTTTAATTGTAAAACTAATATTTTTAAAATAAGAAATGATTTTTTTCTCACTATATACAACTGGTTATGTACTTGACTTTTTAAGATGAATAAAAATTAAAGCAAATGATTTAAAAAAAAAAAAAAAAAAAAAAAAAAAAAAATTTTTTTTTTTTTTTTTTTTTTTTTTCTACAAAACATGTTCTTCAACGCAATTTGTTTCAGAGCCATACTGTTCATTAAAATCTTGTAAACTTAAAATTTGAAATACGGGAACATGTTTGCATATTTCACACCAGTATTTGCGTCTGTTTTCAATGGAATTAAGGAATGTAATATCGGTAATTTTACTAATTCTTGCTAAGTAACTATTCCTTTTATAGCATTCATACATTTGAAGTTCATCTCTCATACATTCCATACATTCCCTGCAACTTTCATAATGCGATCGAAATTCCATTAAAATTAATCTATGCGAATTTTTGAATTGGTTGAAAGAAATTGAAACATCGTTTTGAAACCAAACAATAAAATCTTTTGAAAACGTTCTGTCCTTTTCCGTGAAAAAATCAATTACATTATGTATGTTAAAAAATCGTACTATTTCGGTTTTCCATTCGGATGTTTTTGCGTAAAAATTTTCCCTACGAACCATTTGTTGTTTATGCAATGCGAGTTGTAAATGTAATGTTACGGGTAACAGAGATTGCCATTTTCCTTCCTCAAAGCTTTCAAGATTTGTTTTTTTGGCAATTACCTTCATGCACAACTCAAATAAACTGGAAGGTACGTTATAGATATCGATCAATGCGACGCAAATACAATTTTGACGAAATTTTTCCAACATTTTATGATGAAAAATGAATCGTTCTTCATCAACATTTAAAGTCATGTCTCCAGAGTCAAAATTAATCGGCTTTTTAATAGTGCACAATTCGAAAGGGTAAAGGATATATGCTAAATTTATATACGAATGTTTTAAAATTTCTGCTTTATAAAAGGACCATAATATATGAGGTACATGTAATTTATCGCAAATTTGTCGTTGTTGATCGTTGGGTGGATATTTTTCTATCATTTTTAGGGCCATTTCTGAGGTCTCGTTAAACTTGTACAAAATAACATATTTTGTTAAAGGCGTATTATCCTTCGATTCTGCCATAATGTTGAAAAGGGTAGTTTTGCGAAATGATAAAAAATGTATTATATATTAACATGAAAAAAAAAAAAAAAAAAAAAAAAAAAAAATTTTTTTTTTTTTTTTTTTTTTTTTTTTTTTTTTTTAATCAAACTGAGTATGAGAATTTCAAGTTCATTTAAAAATTCCCGTTTACAATATGTGAATAATATGACATTTCTAAATATAGGCACAGAATTTTTTTTCAATTCAATCTATTTCCCAATGTCAATTTTGATTAATCCATTCATCATCATTCAAACTCAATAAACTATTGTCTTTTTCAAAGTATAACGGAGATCCATCTTTCAAATACAAAAAATATTCCGTTGGACCTTCTTTAGTTGGTTTAAAATCCTTTCGCACTGGAAAACAAAAAGGTTGTGATGGCGATTCTTCATTCTCAAAACTAAACAACGTTCGTAATCCTTCTTTCCATAGACTCGCCAAAATCCATTGGCTGTGAGGTGGTAACAAGTAGCTGACAGAGGGTAATTTGCTCAAGTTGATGAGGATGCGAACCAATTCGATAGGTTCTTGGATTAAACTGGCACGCTTGTCGAGCATGTCTAGTTTATTCCATACATTTTTCTCGAAATAATTTCCACTTTTTGGACACATGATGATGAAATGGTAACGTTTCTTTTCATCTTGGCCACAAATTCGTAAAATGCAATCAAAATTTGCAGGTTCGCCAAGAATGAGATAAAACCAGTCAAAAGAACCGTTTAAAAATATCCGCACGCATTTAGAGATGGAATTTAACTGGTTATCGGAAAAGGATAGTCTGGAAATCTTTGGTCTACGTGTTTTGTTCATCGCAGAAGAAGTTCTAGAACATGACTGAGTTAACTTTTGATCTTGCGAGAGCGGTTCCATCACAAACTCGATACAAGAAAAATATTAATGTAATGACAAGTAAGAGCAATATAGACAAGTCTTTTACTCTTATTTAAAAAAAAAAAAAAAAAAAAAAAAAAATTTTTTTTTTTTTTTTTTTTTTTTTTTTTTTTTTTTTTTTTCAAAACCAAAAGAAACTATTGGGTACCCATTTAATATTAAAATATTAATGTTTGTCCTTGTTATTTCTAAAAATAGATATAGGAACTTTATGTTATTGAGAAACCCCCGGGTAGATTATTTTTAAAATAAAACCACCAAATGATAAAGCTTTTTACTATCAAAACAGCGACTAACAATGCCCAAAAGCACCATCTACGATAAAATGGTATAGCAGTGTTTATAATACCTACAATACCAACAGTTGTTGGAGGAGGTTTAGGAATAACTAATGTTAATTCATTTGATATTAAAGTTCTGTATTTATAAGGTTTAACGTATGTAGAATTTATTGGATTAAACGAAGGATCTAAAACATTTGTAAGAAAATCTGAAACTTCATAATCTTCTCGAATCAGTCTTCCGATTACGTTTGCTGTTTCTATTTGTGGTTTGATATTTGGATTTATATAATAAATATTATTTATAGTTGGTAAAATAATTTTTCCATCGTTTGTTTGAGCATATCTTTCCAATAAAATTTGTTTTAACGTTCCTGTGCGACTGAGTTTGTTGAGGTCTACAGATGTAATTTTCCGATAATATTCGTTTTTGTAACCATCTTTTGGATAATAAGGTTTTCCGTTTTGGTCAACCGCATATTTATTTTTAATTAGGTATTGTTCTTCATTATCATCGCTTGTCTTCCGTAAAGAATAAATTTCTTTGTTCTTAATGGATACCGCATATCTGTTTGGAATTGTTTGTGGTTTGTTTAAATCTACAAAGGTCAAATAAAATTCGTTTCCAAACATGTCAATAGGAAAAATATGTTGTCCATCATGTGCAGAAGCGTAATATGGGGTACCATCTGCCAATAAGGCTGGAGTATTGTCATCCGGGTAAAATTCATCACCATGTTTGTCTACAGCATAATATTGTTTACCATCGAGTCCAGTACCAATTATTTGTTTGCCAGCCACAATTTCATAAACTTGTGATCCATTAACAATAGAATACCGAGGTTTACCATTTGCAGTCATAGGATAATTATATTTTCCGTTTTTTTCAATCAAATTTAATCCGTTAATTCTATATTCGTTTCCAAATTCGTCTCTCGGATAGTAATCGGTTCCGCTCTTACAAGCATAGCGATTTCCTAAAATTACTTCCCTGAACTTGCATTGGTTCCTTAATGGAGTTTCATCTTCATTAGTCATTTCTTGATAAGTACTTTCTTATAATAAGAAAAAGAAAATTTATCATTGTTTTGTAGTATGGCATCATGCATATTGGAAGTAACAAATTTTGAATATTAAATGACTTTTCAATTCCTGCTTGCTATTAAAAAAAATAAAAAAAAAAAATTTTTTTTTTTTTTTTTTTTTTTTTTTTTTTTTTTTTAAGCAATATATATTTTTTTTAAATTTTCATTTTAAAGTTTACTGGAATTTTTTCGTTTCGTATATTTTCTATAATTTTCTCGTGGTCTACAAAATTATACACAGTTTTCAAGTATTCCCACGGGTTCCTCATGGCCGATTGACAATGACATGTATCAGGTCCGCTTTCCCATTCAATACACCTAATACAATCTGTAAGATGCCACTCTCCACTGTCTCTGTTGTAAACTGCGTCAATGAGATCTTGCTTTTTCAAATCTCCAACTTTTACACGAAAACAAAGTACGTTCGTTCTAGCTTCGTACATTTCGTACCATTTCAATACGTTTTCGGTATCCAAAACACGAAACTGGTAAAAATCTTCCAAACTTTCATCGCCTTCTTCAAAATTCAGCGGTTTATAACACACAGCATTTGATTTTCTCGGTCGATGTAGGATTGAAACAAATTTGCAGTGAGTCATCATTCTTTTTTCTAAAAACGAATCTGGAAAATCGAATGCCCAGGAACAGGAACAATCTGGAGAACCACGAGGAGAATTTTTTAATGACCATAAACATTCATTCAAGTGAAATTCTCTGTTTTTATTCAACAAGACTCGAAGCCGACTGTTGAGACGAACAGCTTGTGATTGAAAACGTAAAATTTTGGTTCGGTATTTAAAAATTTCCAGTTGTTTTCGCAAATGAAACAATTCACGGTCTGACATGATTGGTAAAAGGACAAAAAAAATGTAATAGAGTACACAAAACGCTACAAGGTTTTTAATATAAATCTGGCACTTAATTTGAAAAAAAAAAAAAAAAAAAAAAAAAAATTCTTTTTTTTTTTTTTTTTTTTTTTTTTTTTTTTTTTAAATCTGTAAAGTTTTTCATTTTTAAATTTTCAACTTTAAATTTTACGCCAGATAAATTTTTTCAAATGTTTGTCGTGCTCGTCTTCTTCCACAATTTTCCTCATGGTTTGAACGTGTGGATGTTTATAATGATATATTCTAAACCCTTCGAGGTTATTGTTCATCTTCCAATCTGTAATCTGAACAAAGCATCAAAGGAATTCGGTCGCCTCCGTCCCAAGTCAGATACTGATAATCATTTGAAATTTCAAAGGAGATTGGGTTCAGTTCCTGGACATGGTTTACACATTGACATTTTTGAAGGTCGACGCATTGGATGATGAGTTTTTTGTTTCGAGTCAGTGTCGCTTGGAAATTACACATGCGATAGGATGACACGAAGCGGGTCAAAACAATCGGTTTGTCGATCCTCATCATATATTTTCTCAGATTGGACAAATAAATTACTTGCCAAGGCGAATCAGACCTATAATGCACAATGATGAAACCCTTACCCTTTAAGTGATAAGTTAGCAAATCTTCCGAGAAATGTATCAAATCATGAAAACCGAAATCATTTTTCGCGCTGTCGATGGACTTGCGATAAAAACTGACATGAGAGTTGGGCCGGTGAAAATCTTGATAGTTCCACAAATCGAAATGGAACTTGCTGAAATGTAACGTGGTTTCGTTTATCTGCAAATACATGCGATGAAACCCATTTTTTCGATTAAAATACCATCCAGGTCGCAGTTGACGCAGAAAGTCGATGTATTTTAACGAAAACGGAGCAGAAGAAGAAAGATACGAAGCACGGTGTTTTAAAAATGGGCGAAATTCCGGCATTTTTGAAAGTGTATGTAATTTATCTTCCAGTGGAACTTTTTTAAGAATGAGGAATAGAATATCCACGGGCAAGTCTAATAACTGGAGAGTGGCCATTTTTCCAACAAATGCAACAACGAGAACGATAATTTTATTGACTAAATACAGGTTGAAAAAAAAATGGTTTAATGGGTAACAGCAAATAGTATCATTAAATATATTTGAGCACACTTTGACTGCACTATGTCGTATTTTTTAACATTGAATTATATTGCTAGGTACCGCAAAATGAAACAGGAATTCTAGATAGCGGTACATGACACGCATTTTAACAGTTGGTCGCAAAATTATTCGAGCACAGTATACCCGCTCAAAATTTATATTTATGATTATTGAAAAAAAAAAAAAAAAAAAAAAAAAAATTTTTTTTTTTTTTTTTTAAATAAATTTATATTTGGTATTCATATTTTATTATTTGAATACTCTAAATGTAATACTGATTCTAGGTTCCTTCACTTTTCTTTCAACCGGTATTTCATGCGTCCATTTTTCATTTGTAGGATACTTCATAACATATAGCGATTCGTTTTCCGGCTTAAATTCAAAGTAACCTTTTCCTCCCTTTTCTCTGAATACAAGTCTCCTACTGGCTCCGAAATTCAGACAAGCGATCGGTTTAGTCGGATCCATGCATCTTTCATCATCTGAATGTTTTCCTATCCCGGATCTACCATTCGGATAATAGTTGACGAGGGCAAAGTTAAATTTTACATCCAAATAATTTTCCAAGTCGTGTTTCATTTCCGCAATTAGAGGAGGCCAAGTTACGGCTTCCGCAAATTGCCCAGCGTAATAATAACGCTTTCCAGGAATATTGGAAAATGCGCAAACTTTTCTAAGGGGTTTTCGATAAAAAGTCGGTCTGTAGCAATATGTTACACTTTTAAGGGGTAGTACATTGTACACTTGGTCGAAAGAATACGAAGAAAATTTTGGAAGATATTCCAAGTGAAGTCCATCAGGTCGGTTAATGTAAAATTCCTCCATGACAATCTGAATCTTCATAAAAGTGTGAGAATATAAAAGCCTACAGTTTCAAAAAAAAAAAAAAAAAAAAAAAAAAAAAAAAAAAAAAAAAAAATTTTTTTTTTTTTTTTTTTAAATATATATTAAAAGAAAGTCGAGCCATAGTTTTCTTTTACTACCAATCTGACACATTTTCTTGTTGCTAAAATTTTTGCATCATGCCAGCTAAAGATTTTACATTTTTAAAAAATTACACGAGAAGCGTCTTTGGAAACAGAAGATCTTTCCCATGCCCTCATTGCAAAACCATTCTTTTACCTAAACAATTCGAAAAGCATTGTTCCCAAAAGCACGGTTTAAATACTCGACTCTGCTGCGTTTGGTGTTTGGGTAAGGTTTCATGGAAAAGCGGACAGAAAAATAATCGAGTCGATCACCTTCTTCCGTGTTTTCGAAAATTTATGAAACTTGTCAGAGTTCAACTGCCCGAAAATTCCACTCCATCTGTCAAACCCGCTCCCACACCTTTCGACATGACACCCATGGCTGAAAAAAGGTGTTTGTTTGGTCACATTTTCGATCCTCCTCCGCGAGCTTTTGATCTCATTTGGCCCATGCCTTTGGATCCTAACCCTCTGACTTTCGAAGACGATTCTTTGAACAGGGCCGTTTCTTGCGTTCGAAAATATTTGGAACTGGGAGAAAAAGCAGAATGGTTTCACGCCATGGTGCGAACTGTTGCTTTTCCAGGTTTTCTGGAAGCCATGGATAGGAACGAAGGTCGAACTCGCACCTTAACATTTTCCTGCTGGTGCGATGCAGGCCAGCCCGAAGATCCCAGACTCAGGCAACATAGGCACATGATTATAGTTTCGTCACCACCTGGAAATTTCTTGCGAAACGTATGGGAAAAAATTGTGGTAGCAGACCGGCCTCGTAAAAATTTCAGATGTATGTTTTATAAACGCCTCACATCACCCATGCATTTAGCCAACACGATCGGATACTTGTGCAAGCGTGAATCGCACTGCGATTTCTGGAACGAAAAATCCCCAAATCCCCACTTTTACCTGTTTGAGAGCCTCCCGAGAGATTACATGTTACCACTCGTCTTGCAATGGGAAGGTGGTCTGATCAAACTCCTCGACCAAAAATTTAGAAATTTGAATCGAGTGAAACTGGTCCGAACCAACATGATTTTTTTCGAACGCAAGTGGCGCATCAAAATCAAAAACATTCCCGGAATCGTGCTAGGCATGGTTCTTCCACTCGCGAAAGATTTCCAACCCTGTCAAGGTCCCACGGATATTTTTCTACATCTCACAGGGGAACGTAAAATCTTTTTCGAACGCAACCCGAATTTGAAAAACTTGACTCGGGAAACCTGGCTGGAAAAGCAAGCCCAGATGGGCAATCTTTTTTACTTTGTAGTGGGAGAAGACCACTGGACCCCTCGCCCTTACCACCAAGGCTTGATCAACGATTTCAAACCCATTGTCGATCGAAACAGGGAACTCGAATCGGAAAATATGGGGCTGAAAAACGAAATGGCTCACATGAAACAGAGGCACGCAGGTAAAAAAAACTGAAAACAACGTAAACTTTATTTCGACTCAGCGAGTTGGCATTTATATTTAATTCTTAAAAAATGATGTAGTTATCTACAAACCCAATACTTGAATGGTTTCAAAAAAAAAAAAAAAAAAAAAAAAAAAAAAAAAAAAAAAAATTATTGTTATTATTATTATTATTATTATTATTATTATTATTATTTTTTTTTTTTTTTTTTTTTTTTTTTTTACGTTTTGGAAATTTATATTAAAAGAAAGTCCGGCCATCGTTTTCTTTTATTATCTATCTGACACATTTTCTTGTCACTAAAACTTTTTTGCATCATGCCAGCAAATGCTAAAGATTATACATCTCTAAAAAATTACACGAAAAGCGTCTTTGCAAGTAATAAAACTTTTCCATGTCCTCACTGTAAAACCATTCTTTTACCCAAAGAATTCGAAAAGCATTGTTCTCAATACCACCATTTAAATTCTCGACTCTGCTGTGTTTGGTGTTTCGGTAAGGTATTTTGGAAAAGCGGACAGAAAAAAAATCAAGTCGATCACCTTCTTCCGTGTTTTCGGAAATTTATGAAGCTTTCCAGAGTTCAACCTAAACCGCAACCTCCCGAAAGCTCCACTCCATCAGTCAAACCCGGTCCCACACCTTTCAACATGAAACCTATGGCCGAGAAAAGGTGTTTGTTTAATCACATTTTCAAATTCCCCCCTGCGCGTGCTTACGATCTCATCTGGCCCATGCCGCTGGATCCTAACCCTCTGACCTTTGAAGACGATTCTTTGAACAGGGCTGTTTCTTGCGTCCGCAAATATCTGGAACTTGGAAACGAGGCTGAATGGTTTCACGCCATGGTTCGAATTCCAGCATTTCCAGGTTTTCTGGAAGCCATGGACAGAGACGAAGGTCGGACTCGCACTTTACCATTTTCATGTTGGTGCGATGGAGGCCAGCCCGAAGATCCTAGATTCAGGCAACACAGGCACATGATTATAGTTTCGTCTCCACCTGGAAACTTTTTACGAAATGTTTGGGAAAAAATCGAAGTAGGAGACAGACCTCGCAAAAATTTCAGATGCATGTATTACAAACGCCTCACATCGGCCATGCATCTAGCCAATACCATAGGCTATCTGTGTAAGCGCGAATCCCAATGCACTTTCACAGGCGAAGACAAAAAATCCCCCGAGAAACAAAATCACTTTTACCTGTTTGAGAGCCTCCCGAGAGATTACATGTTGCCACTCGTCTTGCAATGGGAAGGCGGTCTTACCAAACTTCTCGACCAAAATTTTAGGAGTTTGAATCGAGTGGAACTCGTCCTATCCATCTTGAGTTTTTTCGAACGCAAGTGGCGCTTCAAGATCAAAGATATTCCCGGAATCACGCTGGGCACGGTCCTTCCAGTCGCGAAAGATTTCCAACCCTGCCATGGTCCCACGGACATTTTTCTACATCTCACAGGGGAACGTAAACTTTTTTTCGAACGCAATCCGGATTTAAAAAATTTGACTCAAGAAGCCTGGCTGAAAAAGCAAGCTCAATTGGGCAATCTCTTTTATTTCGTCGTGGAGGAAGATCACTGGACCCCCCGCCCCTACCACCAGGGCCTGATCAACGATTTCAAACCCATCGTCGACCGAAACAGGGAGCTCGAATCTGAAATTTTGGCGCTGAAACAGGAAATGGCTCAAATAAAACAGAGGCAAATACACTGGGAGCGAACCCTCTCTGTTAAACTGGACGAGTTGAACAATCAGTGTTCAAAATTGAAGGTTAAGAATTGCGAGTTGGGCGATACATGTTCAAAGTTGAAAGCCAAAAATCGCGAGTTGAAAGAAATAAATAACAAACTAAGCGATAAAAATTCCGAGTTGAACGAAAAAATTCACCAATTGAATGACAAAATTCATCGGTTGCACGAAGGGGAAATTGCGAGACTCAAAAACGAGCTTGCTCAAGCGGAAATTAAAATTGAAAAACTTGAAAAGGAAAACGAAACACTGAAAAGGGAAAACGAAAAGCTTCGAAAAGAAAATGAAGCTTTGAAAACAGAAAATGGGATATTAAAAACGGAAAACGAAGCTTTGAAGCTTGGAAGAGTGAGGATTTAATTTTTTTTACTAAAACAATATCAAACATGTCAAGTAGTAATGACCATCATAAAGTTAATTTTTCCAGTGTTTATTATCTTTATAACTAAACATAAAATTTTATTTCAACTGAGTTTAAAATGTGTTTTTTTTAAATGTTAAAATTGTTATCCAAGAGTATTATTATTTTTTTCAGCGTTTATTATTTTTAATTTTTATTGATTTTTTTTCTATAATCAAACATAAAAGTTCATTTTCGGATACAAAACAAAGTTGAAAACGTGCTTTTTTAAAATGTTAAAATTATTATCCAAGCGTAT
This sequence comes from Maratus speculifer, assembly GCA_964019185.1. Taxonomy (NCBI): domain Eukaryota; kingdom Metazoa; phylum Arthropoda; class Arachnida; order Araneae; family Salticidae; genus Maratus; species Maratus speculifer. The sequence continues at coordinate 22,036,392 of OZ025291.1, forward strand.
TATTAATTTTAATTTTTATTGATTTTTTTCTATAATTAAACATAAAAGTTCATTTTCGGATACAAAACAGAGTTGAAAACGTGCTTTTTTAAAATGTTAAAATTATTATCCACAATGTATTATCCCATACATTTTTTAATAAATTACAGAACATTACAATATTACCCTTTGGCTGGGCAGGTTTTTTAAAAAAAAATCAAGTAAAGAAATGAAGTGGAAAGACACATTTTGTGGAATTTGTGCTCTTTTGGAACTTGGGTTCGCTTTGTTCACGTTGTTTTTCGCTTGTACCATTGTGTAAATAAACGCAAACAGTAGAATTTTATATATATTTTTAACGACGTTAAAAAATTTATTTTATACATGTTCCAATTTTTGCATATTTTTTTCAAAACGAAAAAAATCCAGAGGGATTAGAGTGCTCGAAGAATTTTGCAGCCGACTGTATACTATATCAGCGTCTTGGGATCTCTGGTGATACTACTACCCTTAGTCAGCTGTGCGATTTGGCTGTCGCTGGAGCAGCTGAGGCTCGGCATCTGGTATCGTTTCTTCTAAGGACAAATCGCTTTTAGCTAGGTTTCCTCATTAACTCTCTAGTGCACTTTCGACCTAGTTGGTCGTCTGGACCTCTCCTGATGGTAGATCTGCAGGGGTAAAAAGCTGTGGCTTACTCCCCATGATCTGGGCGTATTGCGCCTCAATAACAACAACAACAACAACAACATCAACAATTTTTATTTTTAAGTGTGTCGAATTCTTGACAATTATTCATGCTTGTTAACCGAGACCCATTCTGAGTTCAAAATATCAAAATATGAATATTTCAGCCGCACACGAATCTTTACAGCCTTTTGTGCAAATTCCTAAAGTTGTAAGCCACAGATTTTATTATTTTCAGTATTATTATGATTAATTTCTTAAATATAGAGGAGCCTTTGTAAAAACCTATGTTTATCATGTGTTCTTGTATTGTTTTTTAGGAACTTCATGCACATTTAAATGGATCACTGAGCCGAAATACGTTTGAAAAACTAAAATCTCTTAAAAGAGAGAAAATGTGTAACGTTGATAATTTTGACAACAGTTTTAATTTTTCTTCCAAGGATCTATCTGAGTATGTTTTACTTTTCCTCTCTACTTTTTATAGGCATGCTTTTCATAATCATAAAATTAGATCATCGACTGATTTTATTGCAATTTATATACCTTACATGGTAACCCAGCTATTGTTTATTTACTCTTATATACTTTTTTTAAATGATATAAATTGCTTTGTTCTATTATTATTGATTAAACTTTTTATTATTTATTATTATTATTATTTAAATAATAGAAAATAGTTAAAAATATAAATGTAAATGATATTTCAAAGCAAAGTTTTCGCCAAATTGACATTTGAAAAAAATGAAACCAGTGTGATGTGTGTATGGCATCTGGGTAATTACGTATTAACATCACCACCGCAGAAGTTGCACTAGTGCATCAATAAAGAACAATCGTCTTGTTCAAAAAATTAGCAAAAAAAAAAAAAAAAAAAAAAAAAAAAATTAAAAAATGGCATCAAAAATCAGAAAATAACAAAGCAACAAGAAATCCAAAAGATAACTGCGTGTACGTGCAAACAACAAGATTGATGTTTATTGACACATTAGTGCAACTTCTGCTGCTGTGGCGTTAATACGTAAGTACCGACATCTGTGCCAAGAAATCAAGATTTCAGTATTTTTATGTTAGCCTGGTGCAGGTGATAAATCACCAAATATTGGACCCATGGCATTTTTTCGTATTTCATTAATTTCATATAAAATATAACGTAATCCTTTAACTTCTTTCATTTATAATACATAACTTAAAATTGATGACTTTTATGTATTTATTTAAGTATTATAAGAACAGAAAAAAAAATAATAATAATAATAATAATATTTTGAAGCTTCGTAATTGCAGCAAAAGAACAAAACGTAAATAAACCCAATTTACCATGGCCTAAATCCTGCCAGAGGACTTCTATACATTAACCAATAAGATGCGTTTCATTTGGGTGTTACCATTAAACAATTAACGAATAACGTTTGATTTCTGCTCCACATACGATAGCGTAATATATATATAGATACTATCACCGCTCATGAAACTTTTAAATGAAATAGACACATCAAAATTAAAATGAATGCTTGAAACATAGTAAAATATTAAAATAATTAAGTAAAGTAATGAATTAAAATGGTAAAAGAGCAAGATAATTTTAACAAGTGGGCTAGTGTGATTGTAGATCACACACAGGTCTTCATTTAATATTTTTGTCAAAACAGCTTATCTTTTAATTAATAAATCAAAATTGTTAATTTACAATTATTAAATTCTTATATAGATGGTGATACCAATAAATTTAATTTTAAAATGATTATAAAAATAAGTTATTTTTTTAATGAAATTAAAAATGTTCAAATCAAATAAAATCCAAAATACCAAGTTTTTTGAAAACCCAAAATTCAAAAAAAATAGTGGAGATATTATAAATAAAATTTTAGATTTCTAAAAAGGAAAAAAAAAAGTATTTATTAAAATACAAAGAAATTCGAATTAAAAAAAAATATTATGAATGTTAGTGATGGTATTTATCACAGCATAATAAACCCTTAAATTGGCAAAAAATACAAAATTTCTTTTAATTAAATCCATCGTAATAAGAAAATTCTATACTACTCTTATCCCGTGGACTGATTTCGCCAAATTATACATATTGACGTAATTTTTATTTTAAATAAAAAACAAATAATTACTAGAATATTAATAAAAATACAAATAAAAAGTGAAAAAAAATCACTTAATGATGTTTTAAACACGTGTATCGTATTTAATGTCATTGAATTGATATTCATGATCATCCATTATTGGCATTTAATCTTATAATTTGGCGATAATATTTTGGTCGACGGGATAACAGAGTAGTACTGAAAATTCCAGCTTCCAGAACCAGGGTTTGAATTAAGAACCTTCTGTTTACTAGCGAAATGCATTACCTCCAAGCTATGATGTCCACATGAAAAACATTGAAATTAAGGTTCTCTTCTAAAATGTAAGTTGCAAAAATGAACGAATGACATTGAAAAAATTAATTAAAAATAATAGACTTTTTAAAAATTTTATGATTTGTCATGTGATATGAGGTATTCAGCTGTAAGTACACAAAATTTGACATGTTAGACTTATACAGTTTTTGTGTACAAATTCTGTGACAAACAGACAGAGGAGTGATAACAGAGTAGTACTGAAAATTCCAGCTTCCAGAACCAGGGTTTGAATTAAGAACCTTCTGTTTACTAGCGAAATGCATTACCTCCAAGCTATGATGTCCACATGAAAAACATTGAAATTAAGGTTCTCTTCTAAAATGTAAGTTGCAAAAATGAACGAATGACATTGAAAAAATTAATTAAAAATAATAGACTTTTTAAAAATTTTATGATTTGTCATGTGATATGAGGTATTCAGCTGTAAGTACACAAAATTTGACATGTTAGACTTATACAGTTTTTGTGTACAAATTCTGTGACAAACAGACAGAGGAGTGATAACAGAGTAGTACTGAAAATTCCAGCTTCCAGAACCAGGGTTTGAATTAAGAACCTTCTGTTTACTAGCGAAATGCATTACCTCCAAGCTATGATGTCCACATGAAAAACATTGAAATTAAGGTTCTCTTCTAAAATGTAAGTTGCAAAAATGAACGAATGACATTGAAAAAATTAATTTAAAATAATAGACTTTTTAAAAATTTTATGATTTGTCATGTGATATGAGGTATTCAGCTGTAAGTACACAAAATTTGACATGTTAGACTTATACAGTTTTTGTGTACAAATTCTGTGACAAACAGACAGAGGAGTGATAACAGAGTAGTACTGAAAATTCCAGCTTCCAGAACCAGGGTTTGAATTAAGAACCTTCTGTTTACTAGCGAAATGCATTACCTCCAAGCTATGATGTCCACATGAAAAACATTGAAATTAAGGTTCTCTTCTAAAATGTAAGTTGCAAAAATGAACGAATGACATTGAAAAAATTAATTTAAAATAAGACTTTTTAAAAATTTTATGATTTGTCATGTGATATGAGGTATTCAGCTGTAAGTACACAAAATTTGACATGTTAGACTTATACAGTTTTTGTGTACAAATTCTGTGACAAACAGACAGAGGAGTGAGGCGAATAGAGTTTTATAAAATGAACAAAACTTTAAAAATTATTAAAAGTAAAAGCAAGAAAATAATATATAATTAATATGAGATACATTATTCCTGAATTATTCAACGAAACTTTCCTCATAAAGGTACACTCACATAAAAATCATTAAGTAACTTAAATTTATTTCAAGTTTACCCAATCTTAATAACCAAAAAAGATTGTAATTATCAGTGATATCAGTAATATCTTTATTTTTGTAGAAATAAATTTATACCTTTTTCATGAAAAACCATGAGTTCAGTCATATTGAGAATTTCATATTAAAATACATATGGAATGATAAAAAATTTAAAAATTCTGTAATTTTGCCCCTATATCTGAACTGGTGGTTTCATTGTTTACATCTGTGATAATGTGCGGATTTGAAAGAGTACTGTACTTATAATATCCAACAATGTCTTTTTATTTGACTTATTTTTTTCTTGAATATTCTCTTCTATCATTTTTAATGCTAGATGCCTGCAAAACTTAATATCTATCTGTCATTAAAAACAAGTAGGTAAGTATGATCACAGATCACACAGAAGGTTTCATTTAATGTCACTTTTTTGAACACTTTATTCATAAATTAATAAATCAAAATTGCTAATTTATAATTAATAAAACGTGTAATATATTTAACTAAACAACGACTCTTGACATTTAATATACTCTATGTGTTTTCCCAATAAATTGCAGCACCAAAAAAATTTTTAAAAATATTTTATTTATTACTTATAATTGCTTCAAAATTACTTTTTTTTTTTTTACAAAAAAATAATTAAAAATTTTAGTTAAAAAGAGGTTTCAATTCCTCTTTCAATTATTACAGTTATTTCAGAAAAAAAATTTTAAATTTATTAAAGTATAAATAAATAAAAAATAAATAAATTTATTGTACAAGTAATTTATTTTAAAAACTAAAATGTATTTTATTGATATATTTCTTTAAATTTCTTATACTATTTTAATTTAAAATCCAGAATAATTTATTTATTTATAAGTCTTGTAAAATAAATTAAATATTTATGAAATTGAAAAATGATCATAAAATCATGATTATATAAATAAGTATAAAAGTAAAAATAGTTTAAATAATAACATAAATCTTTGAATTGGCAAAATATATGAAATTTCTTTTGATTGAATCCATCTTAATATGAAAATTTCAACTTCCAGAATTGTAGTTTAAACTAAGAATCTTAAATTTACTAGTGAGATCCTTTACCTCCAAGCTATGATGCCTACACAAAAACGTTGAAATTAATTTTCTTGTTTGAAATTTAAATCACAAAAAAGGAACATTGAGAAAAACAATTTAACCGACTTTTTCAAAATTTTATGATTTATAATGTGGTGACACAAGGCATTCAGCTGTAAGTACACAAAATTTCAAGTCTCTGCTTTATTCGGTTTTTGTGTATGGACTCTGTGACAGACAGAAGAATGAGACAAATAAGGTTTCATCTGATGAATGAAACTCTAAAAAACTTTCAAAGTGCTTTTTTTTTTTTTTTTTTTTTTTTTTTTTGAAGATCAAAGGCATGTTATTCTTTAAAGTATATTATCATTTCATGAATCAAATTTAATGTTGGAATTTTTTTCAATTAATATATTTTCCAATTTTTAATTATTACATATTTTTATTTATTTATTTATTTATTTTTTGGTAGGTGCTTTAAACTCTTTTCCATTATACATAATTTAACTGACAATCCTGAAGCTGTATACTTGGTAAGTGACTTTATCCCCCCCCCCCCTAATATTCATAAGATTTCTCATAAATGTGTAAAATATTTTAAAATGTGATTTTTTTTTCTTATTTTTATTGAATTTCAGTGCATTGATAGATGAATCAGAAGAAAACAATATTATTATTATTTAAAAATAATAATGTATTAGTAATACAATAATAATAGATATTATTATTGTGTTATAAATAATTATTGTTAATTTTAATTTGAAATAATAGGAAACATAGTCATGTTTATTTTGTGATTATTTATTTTTCCAATTAAGTAGGTAATCTTATTTGTAATTTGTCAACTTATAATGCTTTGCTTTTCTATAATTTTCATGTTCTGGGATACCATTGGATTGATTATAATATAATACAAGATTTAAAGTTAGAAAAATTCAAATATTGTACATACTGTGATAGTACTGAAAACCTACTTTTCTCCAAAAGTGCAGTCATAAAAAAAAAAAAAAAAAAAAAAAAAAACAGAAGGCATGCGGTCTAAGCAAAGGGTTACCCTAGAGTGTATATACTATGGCTTTCTTGAGAAACAGAAAGTATACAGTGTTCTTTTAAAAAATTCAGAAGGTATAGGGCGTATACCTCCATATACTCTTCGCTGTATTCTTGCTTTTCTCAATTGTTAAATCTTGATAACATCTTTAATATTTAATATCATTTAACCACTATTTCATTTTTTCTTTTAAAAATAAATTGAGTAATATTATTACTATTATGTATTTTCCAAATCAAGCATTTTTGAATTAGGCTTCATTAATATTTTATTTAAGCAACTTGAAAGTTTTTCTTTCTTTTTTTTTTTTTTTTTTCCTCCATCATATCTAGATTAGGGTTTCCCAAACAATAGGGTACACGAATCTTATAGTTCCTTTTATTCTGGATAGTTGTATAAGAGCTATAGTATATAGAGTTGTATAAGAGCTTTCATTGTGTTCAAAGCAATGTCTTCCCTAAACATAGCAAAATGAAATCTTAGGAACAAAAACCTCAATAACATTGTTTTTAACATTTAATCCCATTTAACTACTGTTTCATTTCTTATTTAAAAAATATTTAATTTATTACTATTAAATACGTATTTCTCAAATCAAGCATTTTTGAGTTAGGTTTCACTTGAGCTAGTAATAATAATATAAACAAAAATAATTAATTCTTATAAATTTTTTAGTATAAATAGGGAAGAGTGGGGTGGAATGGTACAGAAGGTTTTTCTCTTTATGTATCATTCTAAACATTTCATTAATTACATACTAGATGATGCAATAATAGCCAATCTCTGAAAAAAGTTGCTGATCTACATAAGTTTGCAATTAGTATAAAAGAAAAGACTATTTCAAGAATCAAAAGTAAATTTGCTCAATACATTTTTTTATGCTTTCTGTATATTAATAATTTGTATATGCATAGATGTAATAGTTTCCCTATTTATGGAACGTTATACTATATATTACCCATAATTTAAACCAAACCTAATAACAGAATTTTTATTTATTCAAGAATTTTAACAAAAAACAAGGATACATGGGACATTTCAGTAAAAGAAGGAATGGGACATGTCGAGTTCAGGGTTGGGTTTCTTCCGGAAGAAACCTATTTCTTCCAGGACAGTGGAAGAAACTGGAAAAAAACGGAAGAAACTGGAAGAAATGGAAAAAACTGGAAGAAATGGAAGAAACCACCAGAAACCAAATCAAATGCTCTAAGTCAAAGTATATTAACTATGTAAAAGAATGAAAGTATAATTACATGAAATCTAAATTGGAAAATTTAATTATTATTAAAAATATTTTTGTAAAAATATGTTAATTTTTTTAATTAACTTCAGGTTCAGCAGACATTTTCAGGTGATGGATTTTTACTACCGTGGAGGTTTTGATTTTTTATTAATTGCTCCATTTATAAAAAGAGAAAATGAAATACCTACAAATTGTTTATTGTTCATATAAAAATATATTTTTCATATGAATGTACATTATTTTAAACTGAAACACAGTAAATAAATAAATTTGTAATTTTTTATATTTTTCATTTAGCATAAATATTTCAATGCTGATTTTAAATGGTTAGTGTTCTAAAAATATCTATGGGTATGTCAAAATGCTTTTATACTATCCTCATATATAGGACTTTAAAATAAATCTTCATTTTTTGCTTTCATCCAATTTAAGTTGAGAAATTGATTGCAGCATCCTACTGCTAAAAAACTTTTTGCTATACTATGTTGCATTATGCGAAGAAAATTAAAAATTTTAATGACTTTTTTTAATACTGAGGATAGATTGAAACAGGTTTTTAAGGCCAAAACTGAATTTAGGTGACCTTCCTACTTTTTGGCCAAAAATGATAACATCAAAAAAAGAAAAAAAAAATTAAGTAATTAAATTGTATGTTTTAAGGTAATTAATACATACATAAATATACCTAATGGAAATTAATTATATGTATAGTATTTATTAATTATGTAAAACTGTTAATAATCTAAAAACTATTTTCATATACAAAAATACGTAATTTAATCATCTATGACACAGAAAGATTTTCTAACTATACGAATTTCATTTAATTAAAAAATATTTTAGTTTCAGGTATATACATCTTGATTTTTCTTCTATAATGATTTTTGTAAATGATCAATTGTTATTCTAGAACTTTCTCAAAGAATATTTGAAATCTGATGTAGTTTAAACTAAAAATTTTCTATGAGATGATTGATAAATCATGACTGATAATTATAAACAATGAAATTCATTGCAATACATTCATTTGAGCCGATACAGTTCAAATCAATAACTAATATTGAAAATTTCCAAAGGAAGAAACAAAATTTTTGGTATACAAAGTGTTTCAATCTGGCTGAATTTTTGCCCACATTTTTGGCAAAATTCAGATTTCGGGCTGAAAACAAAACCGTATTTTTTATTGATCTCTATTTAATATAGTAATTATTATACATTATTTATATTAATAAAATTAATGTAAATTAAAAGCTTTCATTTAACTGGGCTTCATTCTACCATTAGTAAAAAATCTCTACTATTTATTACTAGTTTCAGGATTTTAAATAATAAAAAAATATGTTGATTAAATTGAAATGCATAGTATTTAACTGATTTTGTGTATTTTGGATAAAATTTCTTTTCATTTAGCCAATGGTTGAAGTTCTCTAGATAAGTGTTGTGTGTGATCTTGGCTAAAAAAACTTCTGTAATTATTAACTTAGCATATATAATTAATTAAATTTGTGTTGGTCCAGTGAAATTAATTTATATTGTATTATAAAAGGATATTTATTAGATATCTTACAAAATTGAAAATATTTGGTAAATTCTTAAAGAAAAGCAGTTTCTTCCATTTCTTCCACTTGGAAGAAATCTATTTCTTCCGGCCGATTTTTTCCATGGTTTTTTCCACGTTTTTTTCCACTGGGGAAGAAACTTGCCAACCCTGGTCGAGTTCCTTCTTTTTAATAAGATGAATGTAAATTGTTGATACACAAATACAGTCTAACCTCGTTAATACGCGAATCAGGGGTCTGAGCAAAATTCATGTATTAAACAGGTTCACGTATTAACCAAAGGTGGTGAATTTTCGTCGAGTGTTCTATCTAATAACAGTCTATGCAGAAAAAATACATTTTTTGTCAATTTTTAAGGCATAAAATATCATTTTATTTATTTTAATTATTATGTACTTATTAAGCAGGAACGTTTGAATGCTGAAAATTCAAATAATCATTTTTTTTCTCAAGTAAAAATCCCATGTCTTTTCAAATTTAGATTTATTATATATGACACATAAAATTGAATAAAACGTACACAAAAATTTCTGCTAACCATATTAACTAAAACTAATGTTAATAAAATTGAAATCTTTGATAGCTATTACAGAACACATAGAAGCAATAATAAATAGCGCTGATAATAATAAAAAGTCAATTAAAAAATTACTGAAGTCGATAATGTCACAAAAATTACTTTTTGGAAAAATAGCTGCCAATTTTGGCCTGTTTGACATGTGGTTGCTCCATCACCATGATGTTTACTGCCTTATTTATTTATTGGTAAAGTTCACTTTTTGAGGCTCCTCCTTCCATTGATGACGCATTTGTCTTAGGAAATTGAATGCCTCTGTAACTTTGGAGAATGGGTATAGCGCCAGAAGTGCAGATTAATCATCTTCTTCCTCCTTATTTGGTTTGTCAGTCGCAGTTACATTGGCGATGATATCATCCAGACTTCTAAGTTCGAAAGTAACTAGATCTTTGTCGATATTAATGTATGTTCTAAATCGACAAAATGTTTCCCTACAGTTCCTTGTGCGACCAGCCAATCTTCTTCCACATTAGGGTGCGAGTTTGGCTCTATGTAAATGATGTCCTAGCTACTTCCGAAATCTGCTTTGTGAAAGCAATTTGTAATTTTTGTTGGTGTGACACTCTCCCATGTTGCTGTAAACATGTGCATAGCGTCGAGGACTGTAATTGGACAACACTCGTAGCAAGAAGGATTGCTGCCGTCTTTCATTTGGTGAAGATATCGCCGTAAGATGCGAGTCTTGTAATTTACTTTGGCTTTGTCAATTATTCCTTGGTTTATTGGATGGATGACATTAGTCGAATTTGGATGTAGAAATTCTACTTGGACATTATTCAGGTCTTCATTATTGGCAATTGTTCAGAAGCAATACCACATGGCACAATTCTTTTCTCATACGTCGATCAAAATTACGAAGCCAGGTTGTAAAAATGTTACCCGTCATCCATGCTCTACACTGGATTTCGTACAGGCAGGGGAAATTCTTGACAGTTTAAAGCATCGCGGGTTGCAGAATTTCTCTATAATCAGCAGTTTTAATTTATCTGATTCATCAGAGTTGGCACCGAGCAGAATATAAAACGCCCTTTGCTCATTTTGCCTCCATGACATGTTTCTCCTTTCATGGCCATTGTTTTATTCGGTGTCAGTTTTTAAATGAGCCCAAATTCGTCCATGCTGTATCTCGACTTGAGTAATTTTTACAAGCTGCAAAAGCACATTAATTTTCCAGCAGTGAACATCTTCAATGCTGTCTGCTGCTGACTCATCACACACTTGCTTGAATTTTATACAGTACCGTGTTTTAAATCGATGCAGCCATCCATTTGAGGCATTGAAATCCAGCAATACCATTTTTGCTGCGAATTCAAAAGCTTTTACTTGTATTAACAAGCCGCTTATTGGAATATTTATAGAGCGCGCTTGAACAAACCACTTGTGATGGGATTTTTTCACGTCCTCAAACTTGTCGGTTTTTATTTTCTCGTTCTTTGTTCCTCCAATCACAGCTTGGTTAGCGATGGCATTCCTATTCTTTAACAAAGTCCTTAAAGTTGACTCAGGTATTCCCTTTTCTTTGGCGAACACAGACATTTTTGAAACAGCTTGGGCATTGTATTGATTGATAATTTAACTTCTCAGTGATAGAGAGAGTCTTTCGTTTAATATGTTTTCCTCCTTCCGCCATAGTTTAGCTAGATTATATCAAAGAATAGATTGATATCGTAGACTAGATAATACCAGAAGCAACAAGCGACTTTCTTCTTTTAAAAATATCACAGCACTGATGAAACAGCGATTGGAAAGACTCGCGTGATTAATTTGAGATTGTAGCGCATGCTCCATCTATCGGTTCTACCGCTCTAATTTAAGATGGGGGGGGGGGGAGGGTCACATTATTTCTTAATTATAGTGAAAATTTCTTTACATTTTTGCTTTTTATAAAAATTAGCTGACTCGCGCAGCCCACGCCTGCGATGAATAAACCTTACATGAACTTCAAATTTGTATCATTTAATTATTATTTACCATTTATATTTTTTAATGACAAAAATTTCAAGAAAAGTATTGAATTGAAGGTACATTCTGCTTTAGGCAATTTGATTTTTTTAACATATGCGTACAGAAAGCGAGTGATACCACGACAAAACATTCAGGTTTTAACTGATTTCAAAAAGTTTTGTATCAATTATTATTTTAATTTACACATTCTTAATTCGCGTCTCATGATAGGACGAAATGCATTAGTTAAAAATCGCTAAATGCTGTATTTTTAAAAATTTTTAATTTCCATTAAAATTTTTCACTGTATTTTTATATAATCTGCAAATGAAATCAGGTGTGTTTCAAAGCAGACATAGTATCTTTAACTTTTGCACTTGTTTTGCTTATGAAATTTCATTGGGAGAGCTTTAGGCAGTCTTGTGCTAGTATCGGATCGGGATCCAAATGTAGTCAGCATGTAGTTTTGAGAGAAAAAATACTGAATTTAATTGGGTTTAAATAACTGTTGTATAAAAAATAAGTTAAAGAATTGTTGAAATAATTGTTCGATAAAAAGCTTGGGAAAATACTTCATCTAAAAACTGGTATGTTTAGAACTAAGCTCATTCGCATATTAAACGTAGATTTTTCTTTCTATGGACTGATAAAATTTCGCGTATGAAAGGGGGATTTTTTATATACGTAAGATAGGAGTATTTCAAGGGACCAAAGAAAATTCACGTATTAAACGGGGGACATATTAACGGGGTTTGAATGTATTTTTAGAGGGTAATATGTTAATTATAACTTTGATAATGTATATTTATTTACTTGAAACTGCAAATAAATTGAACCGATGATTTTTTTAATGTCATCTGTGACTGACAATCCTGAATTTTCCAGTGATGAAGATACTGGAATTTGATAATGTGGCACTTACATTATCAATGTGGCACTTACATTATCAATCTACAATCTTAGTTAGACTGCATATCTACCCAACTTTAGACTATTTTTGACTTATAACATTGTTTTATAACTGTCCTATACAGTCCTCCCCACTTAATCGGGTAACGGATAATCGATACCCCGCTTATTCGAATAAAATCCTCCGGAACCAAATTTAATCCCATTGGGCTAATGTTATTTTACCCCGCTTAACCGAATACTTTTCATGAAATGTCCTCGCTTAATCGAATAACAAATGAATGAGACAATTTGAAAAATGGGTGTGAAAAACACATTTCAATTGGAATTTTCTCCACACTTTTTGTAATTTTTGGTTCTTACACAGAAAATAAATTTCTGAAACTCCCAGCATAAAATTCGCCTGGCAGGTGTCTAATGGACTGGTCAAGTGAGTTCCCTTCCTTGTTCGTTTTTTTTTAAATAAATTTCAAAAATGGTGAAATAAATCAGACAGTAATTTCGATCAATTTTGTATTTTGTTTATTTTTGTTTGTCAAAGGACTTTTTTTTTTCACTTTTTCGAATTTTTTACAGTTATTTTTAATGGAGACATTTTCATTTTCAAAACCAGTTCCGAAATTGAAATCATCCTCATTAAAAATATCAGCAATAAAAATTTACATTTAAAACGACGACGCCCTTTGTATAGATCGGTCTCAGCTATCCATTGCAAAAAAGATCATTTAAAAATATTGAAATGCGATAGAGATATCTTTATTAATTTCTTCTATAGGATTAGCATTAGCAAGCAAATCCTTTCACATGATCGAAGTAGCCCTTTAATAATAATGTGTTGTCACTTAGTGACTTAAGATGGTAATTGTGATGTCATTCGAGAAAAATCTCATCCATATTTTACTCTAAAATTTCATATAAACCACTTTCATCTACTTATTTAAACTTATATAAAGTATGTAAATTTAATTCTAATAACAAAATTTGGACCCAATTCACACGATCTGCATTAAATGTAATGTAAACAAAATGCATGTGTTTACTGTCATTGAACTATTGCGTATTTACTTGTCATTTTGTTTTTATTTGAGTTTTTATTATTCTATTAAAGTTTTTAACAATTTTCTTACTCTGGTAATTAAATATACTATATTTAATAATTTTGTCATTTTATTACACATTGAATATTACATATATATGCCTCCCCGTTTAATCAAATACCCCGCTTAATTGAATATTTTTTCTGGAACCGTCAATATTCATTTATGCGGGGCCGACTGTACCTCCATGTTAGTATGAGACACATTTTGAAACTTAAAAATTTTTTAACTATAAAATAGTTTTTGAATGTTATGCTTTTATATTGTTCAGAGAGAATAAAAAGTGTTTCATCTTGCACTTTAAAAAATAAAATTTTTGTTCTTGTATCAAGCAAAGTTTATTTTCTTATTTTTGTAAATAGTATCCCATTCCTCCCCTCTCCCCCCTACATTAATATTTATTATAATTACATGTGTTTTTTTCCTCCAAACAGTGTTGCCAGATGGGCTACTTTTTATTAAAGATTCCTGATTGGCACCAATTTTTTTAAAATTACTAAATGCACCTCATTTTATAATATATTAATTAAGACGAAAATAAAGGGAATTTTGCCGTTTTGAAAGAATGGTGCCAATCAAGAAATCTGAATTTTAAAAAAGTAGCCCACTGGCAACACTGTTTCCAAAAAGTTCCTTTTCTGTAAAACATATTGTTTCAACTTATAGAATTTTTCTCTAAAGTAACTTATTGGATGTCTTTTTTAGGCAACATGTGATGTGATTAATGACTTCCATGATGATGGTGTTCGCTATTTAGAACTAAGAACAACTCCTAGAGAAGGAATTGGTATGAATCAAAGCAGTTATGTAGAGACTGTGCTGAAGGCTATTGATACAACTATGGGCAAATTAAACAGTAAAATAATAGTAAAACTCATATTATCAATTGATAGAAAAAAGCCCATTTCATCTGCTGAAGAAACTTTGAAAATTGCTGGAAAATATTTCACTTCATCCGATGCAGTTGTTGGAATAGATTTAAGTGGTGATCCTACAGTAAGTATTTTTAATTTTTTTTAAAAGTCTAAATTTTTATTATTTTAATTTGTTATTTATTTTAATATTTTACTATATTGTAAGCATTCATTATAGTTTCTATAGCATTATTAATTGATTTCAAAAAACAATTTAAATAATGTAAACAAAGCAATGACCAGAAATTTGCAAAATTCTAAAATCCCCACAACCCCTGGTCCCAAGCTGTACGGTTTTGAGGGAGTTTACTGTACTTAATTATATTCAGGCATCAGTTTCTATGATCTTTAATATATATTGCAGATCGGTAGATTATTGAAATTATTTAGCGCATTTCTCATCATTGCATGCCATGCAGTTTTGGCCGATGATGCTTCCCAACATGGTTTATTAGTGTAAAATTACCAGGTTGGGACATCAGCCAAGGTAGCTTAAATTTTAGAGCAATGACATAGTATGCTGCAGACCATGGTTTGATTTCTTACCCTAATTTTTCACCCCATGTTGGGTTATTGTAATAGTTGTGTTTATGTCTGTCTCAATGTACCTTTAATAAATTATATACATCTTCTTCAGGAAGAAGCATGCTGTAGGTGACTGTAACAATATACTAAAATTATTTTATTGTCAGCATATTATAGAACCCATATTTAACCCCTTGGTGACAAGCCACTGGTAAACATGTCACTTAAATTGTTCAGAATCCTTCATTATTCCCACCAGTTATTTTTTTATTGTAAAGATTACCTTATTTAACAGCTAGAAAAACAGAAGTAGTTATTTTGACTGCAAATGAATTTCAAATGCTTGTATTTCTCGTTATCTACATTATTTATTGAATTTTCAAATTATTCATAAGGATTATGTAGCACAAAAGTTATAATTCTTTTCCACAGAATTATCAGCACAATAATTCAATTTGACTGCTGAACAAATAAAATCTAACTATACATTTACTTTTCAATTTTTGTCGATGACAAAATATTATTCTTTCCTTTCAAGAAAATTTGAATAGAATTTCATGAAAAGAAGCATAAGTGAGTGGGGGAGGGGGAGGTTAAAAATATCTGCTTGTCATGTGATTTTTTTTCACAAGGATTTCAATAGACTTATGTCATTTGAAGAATGAATTGCATTAAAAAACACCTGCTGTTTATGTGAAATTTCTTTTATGTTCAAAAGCACTGCTTTTTTGAGTAACAGGTATTCATTTATTTTGAAGTTCTTAACCTGTTCATATGTACATTTTTTTGTATGATGTCACAAGGAACTATTGGTAAAAAAAAAAAAATCTGTTAAGAGTTTTCACAAATATTGCAGACTGTACCCGAAAATGATTCTGATTCAGATGAAAATTCAGATTTATCTCAACAATGACAATGTAAGTGAATCCTTTTCAACAAAAGTATCCTTTTTTTTTTTTTTTTTTTTTTTTTTTTTTTTTTTTTTTTCCCCACAAAAAAGAGTTTTCCTTTTAAACTAAAAATGATGATTTTTTTTATTATTATTATTATAAACATTGGTTTAAATGATGCAAGCACTACACATAGAAGAAAAAAAAAAGGGAAATGGTCAAACGAAAGTAATTACTTAGTAAAAGTAAAGCACATGCTTAAAAAATGAAGAAAATGAGCATAATGAAATAGAAAAACTAGAGCAATATGGATAATTCCTTCTGCTAACCTTTTTTCAATAAAACAACAGCAGCATAAAGTATTGAGAGAAGTTCCTGGACCAAGCTCATTTGCCATTAGAAATGTGATATAGGGAATTTAAGAAATGCATGGAGACTTTTCATAAAGAAAAAGTTTCTTTGTTTCATAAAACTGTGAACAGAAGGAGAAGCTCATCTATGTTTGGAAGAACCACATTGGAATATATCTTTAAACAAATTAGACACTTTTATTTTCCTACAGTATGCACATAGAACTTTTATTTCAAAAGGTATTTACATAGCTGCCAACTTTCAACTAATCTTCTGTAATACCTGGATTAATTTGATCAAAGTTAACTTTGTTTCGAACCAGAAAATTTATTTCATGAATCTTCATTTATTTGATTTCAAGTTTCTAAATGGAATATATTTAATTTAATTTCTTTGAAAAAATTCTGGTTCAAAATTCATTAAACCAGGGTCAAATTAACGAACTTATTACAGGAGATTAATGTTAGGTTGGCACCCATGTATTTACATAAAAAAATTTTTATCCATGACTTGTGGAATAAACATTTTTTACCAAATGATGGCTTGTGACAGATTTAAAGAAATATTTGCAGTTTTACCTAAAGGCAACAAGACTTTACACTGACGTCAGAGATCTGGAACACATTTATTGAAAATTGTTTACTTTGTTTTAAACCAGGAGAAAATATAACGGTAGACAAGCAACTCTTCCCAAGTAAGGCACAATACCCATTTACACAATATATGCTGTAAAAACTGGATAAATTCTGGAATTCAATTTTGTCTAGCAGTTGACGTTCAATCAAAATGTTTGTTGAATGGCTTTCCTATTTAGGTAAAAACAAAAATAGATCCATAGAAGAAATTGTTGTAGAACATGCTGCTTGTCGCTTAGTAGAACCATTTTATAATACAAAAAGGGGAACATAACGATTTTTTTTTTTTTTTTTACAACTTTAAAATTAGCCAAAACTCTAAGAAATATAATGGACTATAATGGACTTAACATCACTGGAACTGTGAAATGTGGAAAGAAAGAAGTATATTCAAACAAAATTCTCAAGCACAAGAATGTATCTCTGACCTGATATCAAGGAAAGAAAAACAAAAGTCTTGTTGTTCAGCACTTTACATCCTACACTCAAAGTAGATGGCAATAAAAAAAAAAAAAAAAAAAGATGCCTGAGGTTGTTAATTCTTTCAAATCAACAAAATACGGTGTGGATGTATTTGACCAAATGGCAAGAAAATATTCCACAAAGTCCACTTCTCAAAAGTGGCTTGTGCAAGCTTTTTTATTATTCTGAATTTAGTTGCTATAAATGCTTGTGTGATTTATAAAAAGAATATTCATTTAAATATGAAGCATCTTGATTTTATTTTGAATTTAGCAGACATATGGCATGTAACTGCAATATGTTGCCCCTAAGACCTTCCACTGTTAGATTTAACTCCAAATACAGATAAGTGCACCCACTATCTCAGGCAGTAAATACAAACATTGCCAAATCAATTGATTTCATAATAAAACTATGAACATTTGTAGTGATTGCAAAAAGTCAGTTTGTGGCTCCTGCACTATCAGAGTAATAAAGCTGAGTGTTTGTAGAGAATGTAAAAAAGCAATAATGTAAGTCATTTTATAACATTTATATTGTTTAATACATACATTTTAAAAAGCAATAATGTGTATAAGTTTAAAACAAGCAAATAAAAAAAAAATTCTTTTGAATTGTGTATTTTTTTATATTTGTATTCTTTGTTAATAATTGGTTATATATATATATTGTATTTCCTTTAACTAAAATTAATATTTATGTAAAAAGGTAACAAATAACATATTATATCATTAGTAAATGTACTTAAAAACTTGTTCAAACAAAAATATATTAAAAATGCATTATTTCTGGTCATTCAAAAGTATTAATCAAAATGATTGCTTTTCAACATTATAGGTATACAAAAAAAACCCTGCATGTTTATTGTTAATCAGAGCATTTGCAGACAGAAGAAAGTAAAAATTAAGCAAAGTGTTCTTGCTAAAAAAAAGTTTCTTTAAATTGTTACATTATGTTATCATATTTGTCAGGTATATTATTTTTTTTTTTCTAGATTTTATACTTACATTATACAATACACATTGTTTTGCTTTCAGGTTGGCAATATTAAAGATTTCATTCCATTATTGGAGTATGCTAAACAAATCGGTCTTAAACTTGCTGTACATACTGCCGAAGTAAGAATTTTTATTTATTTATTCATAAATGTTTGATTATTTATTTACACATTAAACCTTTAATTCTTTAATATGGTAATTTTTTGAAAATGAAAATATTCTCTTTTTTCCTTATTTTTTGGTACCTAATCGTGATTATGAAATAAAAGAACTACTAAAGTTGCAACCACATCGTTTAGGCCATGGAACATTTTTGCATCCGTCTAAAGGTGGATTGCCAGAAAATTTCAGCACTCTAAAGGAGTTAATGATACCATTAGGTAATATTTATTTTCTGAATTTACTTTTAAATAAAGATTCTCAAATCAACATTATTTAAATATATCTGTATATATTTAGCTTGACATTGTTATGGAAATGTATCTGTCTTTTTTTTTTTTTTTTTTTTTCATTGTGTGTGTAGAAAGGAGGAGAGACTAGGACTTAGCAAAATTCATTAGCCATTTAAAATCATTTTTTTTTTTTAATGATTTATTTTTTCTTTTTTTTTCATATAGGTAGATTAAAAATTAAATTAATGTATATTTTTTAAATTGTAATGCACTATATTCCCTCAAATCCACACAGCTTGGGACCAGAGGTTAAGCAAAACTTTAAATTTTGCAGTTTTCTGGTCATTGCTTTGTTTACATTTTTTAAACAGCAATTTGAATGTAATTAATAATGCAATCGGAACTATAATGAATGCTTAAAATATAATAAAATAATGAAATAAGTAATAAACTAAAATAATAAAAATTTAGATAATTTTTAAAATGACTGAAAAACAAAGGTAACTTAATAATCAATAATGTATGATTAAATATTCACTTTAGAGATAAAAGGTATTTTTTCTAAATTATTCAATAAAACTTGCCTCATAAAGGTACATTACTAATTCACATCAAAATCAAAAAATAAGGAAGTTTTATTTCAGATTCAGTCAGACTTAATAATCAAAAACGCTTTTTTAATACATATAAATATATTTGGTAAGAAGGTTGTGATTACCAATGATATCAGCAATATTTTGAGTTTTTTCACAAATACATTTTTTTTCCTTCATGTAAAAAACATGAATTCAGTAATAACAAAAATTGCTAATAAAAATATGTATGGAATTGCTATAAAACAAAAAAAGTCAAATTTTGTCCCTGTGTCTGAACTGAATGTTTCATTGTTTACATCCATAAATTATGTGCAGATTTTAGAGAGTTGAAGATTTTGGGTTCAGATTTGAGAGAGTCAGTCTACTGTACAATTTATCATATGGTTTTGTTCATTTAGAATGGTTGTAACCATTTGAATTTCTTTACTTTATTTCTGATGTAACACAATTCTTGCTTAGTTATTTTTCTGCTGCTTTAAAACAAGACCTAAAATCATGATTCTCATATATCATCCCCAATAAATAAAAATTGCATGATAATGTTTCTGTGAAACATTTAAAATAGCATTAGTTGTCCAAAATTAAAAAAAAAATGCAAAAATGTCTAATTTTTTGCTTCTGCCTATGTAATATTATCATTCTCAGACTATAATTTACTGAATATTTTATGTTATTGAGGTATAACATATATCTTCATAATGCATTTGTTTAAATGGAAATGGTATATACAGATGTATATTCTAAAAAAAGGTAACTAGAGCCATCACTGCTATGGTAAATTATTATTTCCCCCCCCCCCCCTTCAGACTTTTTTTTTTTTTTTTTTGTTAATATAAAGAAAAGAACTGCAGAGTATAACAAAAATTTGAAAATTGGTAGTATTATAGAGAAATATTTGATGCAGACAGATTTTAAATTGAATAATTATTTTAAGAAATATTTAATATTAAAATTGATTAAAATCATTCTATTAAATAAGTTTTATAGGAGCAAAAATTATACATAGGAATTTATTTATTTATTTATTTATTTTCTCAGGGTATAAATTAGAAGCTTCCGGCATGGCATGCAAACTGCATTTTTTTTTTTTTTTTTTTTTTTTTTTTTTTTTTTTTAAATTTCACTAATGTTTTGAGGTTGTTTTTCTTTATGATTTATATTCAAATTTTTATCATTTCAAAAGACATTTTTTCATTTTTTAGGAAAAGTTACTATTTTAAATTGTTGCCATTTGTAAAAACAACAAAAGAGTAATATTTCCTTTAAATTAAAAAATTATTTGTACTTGACTATTATAAACAGAAAAGAAATACCTTTCAAATTAGAATTAAATAATTGCATGCTAAATGTAGAGAATATTGAAAAAAAAAAATGTATTTACACTTCAATATAAAAGAAAGAAAATATTTAAATAATGAATTCATTAATATGTGTTAAGGGCAGTAAATGAGAATAAATACATCATATTTAAAATGGCCAAATAATAACATTGCCTAACAGTTTAAATCTAAAAATACATGAGACATATCTATTTCATATTTCTATATACAATCATCTTTTTAACTATTGTTGCTAATTCTAGGACAGTGTAAATAATATTTTCTTTGTAGCAATAAAATATTTTCATTACATTATTGAAAAGAGAAAGAAAACTATGATGAAAATTATGTCAAAGTTAGAATGATACATTTAAAATGTCATATTTAAAACAATTTTCTAATAGCATTATTAAAAAATTCTACAAGGCAAAAATTTTTCGGGAAATTTCAACATTTCAAATGGTTATATAATTAATAAAATGATCATACACTCTTATTTAATCATAAGAATTTAAAAAAATTAAATTTGTTTAATTATGACAAAATTATGAAAGGTAATTTAGCTATTACAAAACATTTTAAGCTTATTTTAAATCACTCATTTATAATACAATATTTGTTCCTAGTTGAAAGTAAATTCATGGATTTTTAGCTCAAATGATCTTACTGCATGGTTGTAAAAAGTTTTATTTTAAGATCAGTATTGAATTTTATATGCTGTAACAAATTAAAATGTTTTTTTACTCAGCAAAGAGTATTCACTTTTTATGAAGATCCAAAAATTAAAACTTACTTGTTTTAGAAATGAATAATAAATAACTATTATAAACACTCCATTTAAAGCCTACTATAATTTAGTTTTTCAAAACTAAACATATAAAATTTGATAAATATAAGAATATCTTAGATTATTTTTGCTTTATTATTAATAAAACATTTTTAAAAATACATAAATAACATCAAGTTTATTATGTGGACCACAAAATTCTCCTATGGACCGCTTATTATTTGGTGACCTAAGATTTCAATGTATGTTTATTTTTAGTAAATCTCAGTTAAAATTCTAGATATTTTTTTTTTAACATGTAAGATGCATAATTACATCATAATCATTTTCATTCTTAAAATAGAAGAAAACCCTAATTATGGAAAAAGAATAAGCATTCTATTATAAAGAGGGGATGGAAAGTATTGTCTGAAAAAAATACAAAAATATTGTTAAGGCAGTTCTCGAATTCTCTGCTCAACAATGCAGAAAATTCTGACACATTTTAAAATGTAAAAGCATAAAAATGGCAAACCTTATGATTGAAGCAATTTGGAATCAAGTAGCATTTTTATTTTTTGATAAATAAAATAGTTATCAAGTTATAAGTGATTGGTGTTATGCGGCAAGAGATATTTCTACTTTCCCAGACTGTCACAAGTGAAAATTTGGTTTAAAACTTTGACAATATTTTCTGAAGATTCTAAAAATTTGGCTTATTTAAAATGATTTCAGAAATGTGTCAGAAAGCAACTCCTTTAGATTTCAGAATAGCCTTGCCTAAAAACACTGTCCATCTATATGTTTTATTAACCCATTAAACGCCAATGCTCCCATTGTGGGAACATCTATTATATATATATATATATATATTTTTTTTCAAAATATTTTTTAACTATGTAAGAAAAAAAATAACTATAGAAAAGTTAATAGTATGAAGTCTAAAATACATTTTTTTCAAAATATATATATTTTTTTTTTTTTTTTTTTTTTTTACAGATTTTTAAAATAGAGAATTTTTGGGTTTTTGATTATCTCAAGTAAAACTAGTTAAAAAGAAAAAAAAAAAAACATTCGTTTTTCTCAAGTTCAGTCATATTTTAACACTAACATTTCAAGTAACACCATATTCAAAAACTGGAGGAAATAGTTTTATTTAAAGTAACAATAGAGAGGTGTTTGCAGATTGTTCCCACAACGGGAGGCTTGGCCCTTTATAGTAGCATTTGTTTTTCTCCTTTGTCTGAGAGTGCGCTTTCAAAAATAAAAGATTGCACTCCTAGGAAGAAAGGCACAAAAATAAACACATACGAAACAACAGTATGGTGGAATGCATTTGTATTTAACTGCTTTTTAGTTTGTTATTGTGAAAACATAGTGTATTTGAATCATTTGGCAGTTGATAGGTAGTAGTGTTTGGATATGGGTTGTTTGATATGTATTAGTATATGGAAGGTGTAGATCTCCGAGATCAATTTTCAAGCACTTACAGGACTTGTATCAAAAGTAAAAAGTGGTGGTGGTATTTTTTTACAAATGCTTTAAACATGGCTGTAGTTGCAGCAGGGAGAATTCATAAAGCGATCAAAGGGAAAATGTCCCAACTTACTTTTTTACGACGCATAACAACTTCTTTAATGAAAACAGAAATTGAAGAAAATACTAATCCCCATACAGGACCTTACAGATCAGTAAACAGTAGTGTGCATTTCAATGGAATAAATCATTTTATTGTTAGTGTGGACAAACAATCTCGATGTAAAATATGTAAAAAAAAAAAATACTCAGATGAAGTGTCGAAAATGTAATGTAATGCTACACCAAAGTTGTGACCTGTATTTTCATAAGAAATTGTAAAAGAAAATAATTAAAATGGTAAGCCTTTTTATGCTAAAATTTATTTCTTAATAGTATTTTTCTTCTTTAAATTTAAAAATTCAAATTAAACTAATGATTTTTTAATTCAGTATTAAATACTTTATACCTGCATATATTATAAATTAACAGTTTTCAATATTTTTTACTGAATGCTAAAAAAGAATTTATTTCTTATAAAATAATTAAAAACAAAATTTTTTCTAAGTAGCAGATAAATGAACTGTACCTGAATTCTACCTAGGGAAAGTTTTCCCCCATTAGGCGCCAAAACTGCCGTTACAGGCCAAATTTTCTAAATGGTTACAATTTTTGAAAAAAATTCAACTGTTCTATAATAAAGACATCAAACGTACATAAAAAAAAAAGTTCTATTTATTTAACATTGTTTATATAGCAGCGTTTAATGGGTTAATGCATTCCAATGAGAGAAAATATAACTTTTAAAATATGTTTATCAATTTTATCCACATTTGTGAATAAAATAAAATCTGTCAGTGAAGCTTTTCTTTTTTTTTTTTTTTTTAATAATTTTTATTACTATTTGATTTCTTTTTATTACAGAAATTTGTTTAACATCTAATGTGTGCTGCAAAACAGTTCCATCTTATGGGGAGCACCATTTCCAACTTTTTAAAGACATGAATTACCCATGTGTACTTTGTGTAAGTAGAATGAAATAAGTATTTCAACATTCTGTATTAATGATTAAAAAGTCAGAATTTATGTTTTGGCATACTGATCAAAGCTTAGTGTTTTCTCTATTTACCTACTACTTGTACAAATTTGAAAATGTGTATAAGAATACTCCAAAGCCTGCCCTGATACTTATATTTTTCTTATTAATGATCAGAGATAACTGAAAATCAGAATTTAAAAAAGCATAAAAACTAAATTTTGCGATCGAACTAGCCTTTTGCTCGGCACTTAAGATCTCACTTTCTGCCCATGGGGTCTCTGGTTTGAACCCTGCCTGGGCACATCCTCTGCACTCTGGGCCCTTTCATACCATTTTTTTTTTTTTTTTAATATCAGTTTTGTTTACAAATTAGAGGGGTAATCGGGAGGTGTGAATTAATGGGATATTAACACTAATTATACATTTCTTTATCTCTCCATGAATTTGCAGAATAATTCCCAAGCATCTGGCATTTAAATCCCAAAACTAGATTTTATTTTTGATCTTACTCATTTGTAATTTTTATTATAGTTGAGAACTATTACTTAACTTTCTCTTTCTCTCTCTTTTTTTTTTTTTTTTTTTTTTGTGAATAAAATTAATGAAACTTTTCCCTATTAGTGTGTTATTGAATTAATCTAATTAAAATGTAATACAATATTTTTAATATTATTTATGCCTCTAACCTGTATTTCATATTTTTATACATTTTAAAATATTTGTGGTAGTGTTCCAAATTATGGAAAAAACCCTAATCTGGAATGCCCCTGGTCCCAGGGATTCTGGATAACAGATCATATATTGTATTTAAAATTATTTAGAAATTTGTATTTTTCTAATTTATAACTGTGCTGTGCCACTTACAATATCCTTTTTTCATTTTTTAAATTGTATTTGAATTTAATTTTTCTTTCTCAAACAAAGGAAATTGTTATATTTTGTGTCACATTAATAAATTTTGTCACTAGCCCAAATTTTCCCAATTATTAATTCTCCCAGTAATCAAAGTAAATTTCAATTTTCAAAATGTTTTCATTATGTAAAAATAATCCCTTGACTAGTGCAGTAAGCCTTTGGCTGGCAAAATGGGATAAAGGATCCCATGCTTCACACTAGCTGAAATTTTACCTGCACTACACAAAGTGAGAGAAACTCATATACAGATTTTCGGAAAATTTCTTATCAATAAAAATAAAATCTCAAATGAGGTTATCATGCACAAAAGTATTAATTTAATAAATAAAAGGATATTTAAAAATTATGTTTATATTTAACTTTTTAAAATGACTAATAATTTTACTGTTACAAAATATGTATTTAAAAAAATAATAATATATTTTTGAAATTTTTTTCAGACTGATGACAAAGGTGTATTTGGTACAAGTCTGTCAAATGAATATTTTTTGGCATCACAGTATTACTCTCTTACAGAACAAATGTTGTGGGATTTAGCGTACGAGAGTATAGATTATATTTTTTCTTCAAAGTATGAGAAAAAGAAGTTAAGAAATTTATGGACAATTGAGAAGTTTTGTGACTATAGCTTGACAGATCTTAATGAGTTGCAAAAATTTTCATAAAAAGAAAAGTTTTATTAAATTCTAGTTAATTCATTGATTTAAAGTTCTGCCAGCAGACTATATTATTTATCATTGAAATTCCAAGCTAAATGTTTTTCTTCTTTGTCCCTCCTATTATCAATAGATTTATTTGGGAGACTTTTTTTTGCATAATTTGATTTACTATGATGATATATACATATATAAGAATTAATTGATTAAAAGACAAGCTACAAAGGAATGCCTTTTTCCATACCAGTATTTTTCTCTTTTAATTTTTTTATATTTATTCTCACATCACTTTTTACGCATTCAAATAAAAAAAAAAAGTTGATAAAATTAAGACTTGAATTATAAAATAATTTAAAAACTATATTTATTAATCAAAATTTATTTCTGCCATCATATGCTTATTAATACAAGTGATGCTCAGAGAGCAAGCAAGCAGAAAAATTTGGAATTTTGCTCCCATTGCTCAATGATATGCATATTGCTAAATTTTGTAACGTTTTCTGAAACATGTTAATTGAAGTAATGATTGTTGCTTTTATATGAGTCGTTCAGTGCACAAATTGAACTTTTCTGTATAATAAAGATTAACATCATTAAATGAAAAAAGTTTTTTGGCCATTGAAAAATAAATAATTTATTTCAGATAGCATTTTGATTAACTAAATACTCTAATGAAATTGTTCAATAAAGCAGCTTGATAAAAGATTTTTACTCAATGCGTACTGTGAAAACTACAGTAAATTGACTTAAAATACACTAAATAAAGTTAAAAAGATTCAAACCCTACCCCATACAATTCAAATATGACTAATGACGATTCAGAATTTAATGCCATTAGTATAAGAAAATCTGTAACAGGTAGCCCACAAATTTTGAAGAATGTAGATTAGCCTTTATTATATTTTAATGGTAGCACGGTGACAAGGGGGAAAAAAAGGAGAGGCATGATGGATCTGCTAAAATTCATTCCTCTTGTTTATCTTGATTGCTATAAAAACTTGACAACAAATCGGAATGACATGTCCTCACATACATCTAATGAAGACATTATTTATATGGCTGATGAATTAATCACAAATAATATAACAGAACTC
Organism: Maratus speculifer; assembly: GCA_964019185.1. NCBI lineage: Eukaryota > Metazoa > Arthropoda > Arachnida > Araneae > Salticidae > Maratus > Maratus speculifer. Next base: position 22,063,270 of record OZ025291.1, read on the forward strand.
AACATTAATTTTTATGGAAAATCTGTAATAAAATATAATAGCTAACTTTTTCTGTAATAAAAACTAAAAAATTTAAATACTGAATTTAATTTTTTACTTTTTCAGTTGTCAAGACAATTATCTTTTGACTATTCTTTCTTATTAATTTTATATACCATTAGATGAAAGCTATGTCTGTATTTAATCATTCTATAATACATTTTTGAATTTATATTATATAGGGAATTTTAAAAAACTATGTACATTAATTTTATTGCATTTCTCAACTTTTTGTTTTATGGAATTGATTTGTGCATTGAACGGATCATATACAAATCTACAATTTTTTATTAATGTGTACAATACTTAGTATGTATAAATTTTAGAAACCAGATAAAACTACTGGCTACTTTATAAATTCTCAGATCACTCTTTATTCTTTTTTTTTTTTTTTTTTTTTTTTTTCCAACCTATATCTTTACACAAATGTTTTGATTTTCAAATGCATGTCTTAAAGAGAAACTGCATATGGATAATCTATACTAATAAAATAACAAATCTCTCTCTGTGTGTGTCTGCGATGGCTAGCGAAAACTACAGCACATACAAGGCTCAGTTTATTTTGTGAAGATTGTCCAAGGCCTCTCCAGATGTACCTGACTCTCAGTGTTTTGAAATTTGAATTATTAGTTGACAAAATAATTAAAATTCCTAAATTAGAAGAATGGAAAGATATTCATAATTCAATAAAATCATCGATTTTTATCAAACTGCAAAGAGCCTAAAAATTCACAATCAGACAGCTAATTGCAGAAAAAATTCACCTTTAAAAATTCTAAAAATTATTTTTCTATTCCTGTAAATAGTTGAAAAATCCATTTATAAAATCTCATTTTATTTCCATTCAAAGAAACAGATTTTTGAGGAATCTTTCAAAATGATAGCAGGTGTTTTGCAACACAGACAGCTGGGAGCTGACATTTATAGTCAACCTATAATTTTTTTAAAAATATTAAATTTATAAATTTAATTTTTACACATGTAGATGAAAATTTTTTTGCTGATTTCAAATATGTAAATTTTTTCACAGTCTCTCAAATTACAACCTTAGATATTAATTATAAATTCCTTACTTTCAGGACTTGCTCTATTTAAAAGCGAGTTTTTCGAAACCACAAATGATTTTTATACTAGAGATCTCTCGTATGCTATCAATTTTATAAAAACATATCATTTAGAGATTTTGAAGTTATGCATCTAGCAATATCTTTAAACACTGTTTAATAATATCTAAATTTATAAAAATCAAAGTTTTTTAAAAAAAGGAAAAGAGATACTGAAACATGAATTAATTAAAATTAAGAAAACTCACAAAACAATCAATTTAGAGCTTTTTGATAAATTATAACAGATAGTAAATATTTTAAAGAGTAGTGAGAGCATCAAATTTCAGGCAAGGGAATTTTTTAGGGTGAGCGGTCAAATATTTAAAATCGTACCGTTTTCTACCATTTCAAATGTGGAGTTTTGACAAAGCCCTGGGATAAATATTACTCATTAAATATAAAACTTTCAGATAGTTAATAACATGTAGATTTTAAAAAGTAGGGGTATTAAATTATGGGGTAGAGAAAGGACAATAATTATTTTAGGAAGGACGCAATCAAATATTTAAAACTGTACCATTTTAGGTGCAGATTTTTCAGATTCTTGGGATAAATACTTATTTAATACAAATTTCAAAAGTGTACTCATCCCTATTTTCAAATAATAATTTCACTAAATATCTTTCTTAAATCCAGAAAAATATGAGTGATACCATAAGCAGTGGGGATGCTGTACATATTTCAGTTTCATTTAAGGATCTTATTACAGATCTGGGCAACACCAGGCAGCTCAGTTAGTCTATATTATAAAGGCCAAATGTATCTATGCCTACGTCATTTTGTGAATGGCAAGACTTTAAAATAAAATTTTGTTTTTGAAATTTTTCTATAGCAAATTTTTAAACTTCTAAACATTCATAATTTCAATTTTTACACCAACGTATAGGGAAAAAATGTGCTTTTAAATGCAATTTGTTTAAAAACTGTATCTTAATTTATTTTTGAGATAATTAATGTCTCAAAATAACTTTTTTGTAGTTTTTAATATCATTTTTGTAATTGTGACAACAAAAGCACTTTATTTCTATTAAAATAGGGGAAAAAGCAAATTATTGTATCTTTTTGCTGCCATTTTCTTATAAAGGTGAAAAAAAATTAAATTAAATATGTGCTGTGAAAAAATTTCGTCTGTTATAAAACTGATGGATTTTGGTTTTATTTCGTTTTTATATATTAATTCCATGATTTTTAGTTTATTACAAACTTACTTTATATTCGATACAACACTTTGTCTTTACAAAAATGTATTTTAAAGATTAGTTGTGTGAGTATTTTCTCTGCTTTTACTTAATTGGTATCAAACAGCAAAAAGAATGTAAATTTATTAATCTGTGTAAAAATTTTCTGCAAAATTTCAAGAAATATCAATGAATGATTTCCGATAAGACAGAGTTTTTAAAAACAAACAAATGAAGGCATATTAATCATTAGATACCCAGTTTGCTTCTTGAATGACGACAATTTTTTTTTTCTGAGTTTGAATATTATTTAGCAATAAGGATGTCATACATATACTTTTTCTATAGATGCTGTATGAGAATAGATTGTATAACAAGAATGCTTTAGAAGATACAAATAATGATATTTTATTTTAAAAAGCATGTATTTTAATTCTTAAGACTGAAATATGTTTTGTATAAGTGTGTCTTTTTGACCCCAGCTGCTTTGAAATACTTCTCAGGTGAAAATTCTTCACTTTCGAAAAAACGTAATTGAAATCACACACTGATAAATCTTTACAGAAATTTAGAATATCTTTGTAGAAAAGCCATGTGCATTGAAAGTCTTAGTCCAAAAATAGCTATTTATGTTACAGAACTGGACAATTCTCGAATGGATAAATTCACTTCACTAAGTTAGTAAATTGTGCCAAGTAAATAAAGAAGTTCTTTGCAATTATTTGAGCTTGGGGCTATAAAAATTATCATTTTACCTTATGTGACATCACAGGAATATTGTCTATCATATTTACTGCATACATATTATTTCAGAAATTTTCATTAATACTTAAAAGAATTTAAACAGTGTAGTATGTATCTATTTTCAGCTAATATTAATCGAAACTTCAAGTTTTGAATTTAAATAATTTTAAAATGGTCTAATTAGATTTTTTTTTTTAAGTAAATACAAACAAATAATAAATTCAGCTCATCAGTGTATACTAGATGTTAAATTTTTTTAATTAAAATACATGTACTACATACAACTAAAGTAGAATTGATTTCCTACAGTTTTGAACAATAAAACTTGTTCATCATCAGGGAAACATTAGAAGATAAAAACTAACACATTACACAGTTCACATAACACAATACTTCAAAATAATCCAATACTTCAATATAAAACAAGTTGGAAATTGCATGTGAAGCGTAGCAAATTAGGTGCGTTCGAACGATAACGAAGTTTTAAAAATATTACTTTCATATATCAATCTCATAACATTGTAAATAGTGAATTACAATTAAAACGCTCATCAAACAATGTTCTCCCTATACCATTATGTAATGGAATACTTTTGTGTGGCCTTGTAAATCAATAACAAATGTTCTTTGCACCACAAATTATGTAAGATGTATAGTATAATATGTACTTTATAGTTGCATATAAATTTTATTAAGTTCGCATGAGTGTAACACGATTAAAATGCATTTGAAACATTTTTTCCCATTAAACCGTAATGTAATGGAATACTTTTGATTTTCCCTGTAATTGATCTATGCATCCGATTTTCATAAAATTTGAAATAACTCGAAAAAATTATGTAATAATTATGTGTTTTAAATTTCAAACGTATAGAATATATTTGAAACTTTTTCCCCATTGACCATAATGTAATTGAATACTTTTGATTGTCCCTGTAATTGATCTATGCACACGATTATCAAAAAATTTGAAATAACACGACAGAATTATGTAATAATTGCGTATTTTAAATTTCAAACGATTAAAATGCATTTGAAACTTTTTTCCCCATTGACCGTAATGTAATGGAATACTTTTGATCGTCCCTGTAATTGATCTATCCATCCGATTCTCATAAAATTTGAAATGACTCGACAAAATTATGTAATAATTATGTATTTTAAATTTCAAACGATTCGGTTGGGTAGTTTTTGCGTTGTTATATGCGGACAGACGGACGGACAGACGGACGGACTGAACGATCACTATAGGTGCTACGTATTATATAATTACGAACGCACCTAAAAAATTTAACATCTAGTATACACTGATGAGCTGAATATATTATTTGTTATATTATCAAACAGTGTAATTGGTCCTCCTATATTAAATGTAAATACAGACATGAGAGGTGCATATGTAAATTTTGTGATGATGAAAATGATTTCGGGTTTAGATTTCACAAGGAAAAATTTTGTGATTGACATTGAGTCAAAAAGGAATAAATTTTGCTGTTTTTCATTTTGGAATACCAAGCTTAATTAGGAACTTTTGAAATAATATTTTGTTAACTTTAGTTTAAATATCATTTGTTTAAAAGTTAGACTCACTAATATAAGATGCATTTATATTGTAACAGATTTTTTTGGCTTATTATAAATCAATGAAACAGTTTCTTTTTAAATATTTTCTTTCTTTGAAATTTGAGAAGTTCTACATTGTATTTTTATAGCCGAATAAAAATTCAGACTCATTCATTATATTTTTGCATCTGAAACTAATGTCATTCTGAGCAGATACTATGCATTTTTCATATATAAAATTTTATAAGTTTACTATAAATGCTTTAAAATGAAATATTACCTTGCTTTAAATGAATTTGGATTCAAAATATATGCTATAATACAGGCATTTTAACGTCAGTAAAAATGATTTCTTAAATATAACTTCACTTTTCATGTAAGAAATATATTGCTTTAAATTAGAATTTGAATTAACTAGAAAAAAAATAAAATGCAAGTGACATTTTCATGTAATTATTGTAGATTTAAATTTTATAAATGAAAATTTAAGTTTCAATTTACAAAGTAAATTCTTTATTTTCAAGCCACACAAAATAATGCTTCATTAAATACTTCACAGTTTGGATGAATTTTTCCCCCCAGCATTGTCGTGAAAATTGTATAGTTTTCTGTTACATGTGCCAAAGAAAATATACATTCTCATTTATAAAGCTATGGAATTTTATTATGATTGTGTAATGCAAATTTTACTGTCATCTGTTGTTTTAACAATTTATGGGTGTACAGAATTCCATTATTGTGGTTGCTATATTTGCAGGACATTACATTTTTTGTTTATTTTACCCAGAAAGCTCTTATGGTTAACACTGCCGGGTCTGCTAGTTAATAAATTTATCTAAATTTTCATTACACGTTGACATGTTACTAATGGATGATGAAGTGTAAACACCATTAAGAATTCCTATCCTGTGGTATAGGATACAGATATTTTCAAGAGATGCATTGAATGTTATATAACATTGAATAAAAGATAGAGGGAAACAATAATGCATAGTTATTTATTTTCATTGTCCATGCTCATGGGCAGTTATACATTATTACTCACTCTTTCTTCCACTTGAATTATTTTTTAATTTACTTTTTACAAGTGAACACTATACAAACATATAGCAACAGTAACATTACAAATGAAATTAAATAATTTACATTTTCTTTACAAACTTAATATATAAATATTATGTAAAATGACTATCTCTTTAAAAAGATCCTGAATAAATATACAAATGACATCTAAACAATAAACAATTTCCAGAATGATGATAAATACTGTTCAATATTCACATATTCAGTTATCAACAAAATCTAGTTCTTGAATGTAATAGAAAATTACTGGAAATACTAACAAGCACAAAACGCGACAAAAACAGTTTCCTGAATTATCTGAGATTACCATAAAAGACTGCAACTTGTTTGAAAAATAATATTCAAAATTAATATTATAATCCTTCAAGTGACCATTTTCAAATTTCTATGTTAAAAAATATTGTTTTAAAATTGAATCTAGCTGTTATGCACCATTTAAAAAATGAATAAAGATTAAAATTAATTTTCTATACAAAGAAAAATGAGCAGTAATTTCTTTTTTATAAGAGCCTTGGTGCTTTTTAAAATGGTGTTTGTACAGTCTTGGCTTATATGAGAATTATTGCCAAATAATATAAAGAATGTTTACAGTTATGAAAACAAAACTTATGATGCTCATTTAAACATATATTAATGTATTGCTTCTGACACACACTATTATGCATATTAAATAAAGTATTTCAATTTTTGTATATTAAACAATAGTTTCTGTACGTAAATAGTAAATAAATTACCGGGTGTCCTGAAAAGGACTGAACGATTTTAAAAATCAATAACTTTCAAACTTTTACAGATATTTAAAAAATTCTTGCACGAGAACCATCTCAAAGGTCAAAAGTTTTTTTCCTGCGATTCTGGATTTTAGTTCGAATTACAAACAATAGATGGCGCTGAGAGCGCTAGGTGCGGTGTTGAGATGGATATTGACGTCACTTGGTACTGAAGCAAAATAAGGAGTTTAAGGCTGTGGAGTGGGTCTCTTTTGACAATGCAATCTTGCTCTTAGGGCCCGATTTTGAACTTTTGTTTATTTGTTTTTATTGAACAACATACATTTGACCTGTGCACTCGACATAAAGCCCGATTTTGGACTCAGTCGGTATAATTTCAATGAAATGTGTTGTTGTCATGGAAATAATAAATCCTTTTATATAATAGCAGCGATTGGAAACTGGAAATGAATTTAACGAGCAGCATACGAGTTTTGCAGACGATTTTACATTTAAAAAAGCCTTATTTTCTTGGATTAAATTACTTTTTATCATCTAATTTAAAGAATTCGCGTTTGTAATGACCGAAAGGTGGCGTTGTATAGACCTGATAATCGTTTGTTTACGTAATGCTGTTTGTTCCATGCAGCTGGAGCAAGCGAATCATGCAAGCATTGTGTTGCTGTCATGTTATTTTGCCATGAGTAAGTCAAATGTACTTTTTTATATTATAGATCTAAACTTTGTGTATAAAATTTTGATTTTAGATAATTTTAATACAAAGAACCCAATGTTGCATGCGTTATAGAACTGTTTATTTATTTATTTATTATAGAACTGTTTATTTATTTATCGGCCTTTTAAACACAGATTTCAGCGGAAGATGCTCACGATATCAGTTCTATTTCATTTCAGACATTGTCCGCGAGAGGGCGTCTATTTCATTTCAAACGCGAATACTTTGTGCATCATATTTTAAAATAAATTGAAACGATTTAATAGTTTTTTTTGTTGTTGTTGTTAAAAATTAATCAATTTTGCTATTTTAAAAAATGTGTTATATTCTAAGAAATGCTAGTTTGTTTTAAAGAAGTTCTTTAGTAGAGTTTTATGTATGTTGTAAAAAAATTGCGGAAATGGTTTATTCTTTAGAACAAAGAATATTCATAGTATAAACATTGAAAATTTGGTGCAATAGCTGTTGCACTCTTTTGTAAAAATACCCAAATACAAAATTTATTACGATTATGTGTATTAAATTCATGGTAATAGGGAAATAATACTCCTCGACCTTAAATGAGCTATAATCATAATGACAACCTAGAATCATCACCTATCACTGGATATCATTGAATTTGTCACGCAGAATAGGTTTTAATAGAATGAAGAAAACATTTATTAATGTCCTTTTAAGCTTTGATTCGCTTTTCATAAAACTTTAAACGAGTAACGAAAATTCTGCAACGAGTATATATATTATAATTCAAAGCATTCTGTTGGGTAATTTCTGCGCTATTATGTGCGGACAGATAAAATAACATTCCAGATGACGAATATAGGAGCTACATATATAATTATCCTCACAAAACATAATGTAATGGCATAGTTCTGAGTGTCTGTGTAAATGAATCATGAATTATGCATAGTTAGTTTATAATACCCAACATCCCGGCATAATAAATCTTATTAGCATATATCACTTACAGACCAATTCAATTATTTCAACGCAAGTTAGAGTTTAAAAAGACAGACAGGAAGACGGCTAACTAAAAAGAAATTACAAAATTTTTTAACTATGTTGGAAAGCGTTAAAAACACATGTTAAGTTGAAATTTGACATTTAGCAATTTATTTAAATAGACGGAAGCATATTTGAACTCTTTTGTATAGCCCTATACTTTTCCTACTATCTTTAAATACACGCCATTTATCTAGCTAAAATCTATTTAAAACTGAAACATGCTTTAAACTAATGAAATCACACTTCCAGAGATTACCATACAGAGCCGGCTATTAATCCAATTTTTGAGTGCCTCTGTATATCATTTCATTTCTATTCTTTAAACATATCGTAATATACTTAAAGCTGTTCAACGTAAAAAAATGCATAACTCATTTACAAAACACCTAATATATTTATTTACACACTTAGTAAGGAGTGCGAATTCTTTTGTGTAGCCCTGTATATGATTTGCACCAATTATATACACAGCGCAACATGCAAAAATGTACTGAAACTTTAAAAAAATCATATCAAATCTTAAAACTTCAAGCAATTATCGTTAGCGTACAGCTTTTTTGATGCAGTATAGTTTCCGAAATCTTTTGTGTGTCCCTGTAAATATTTCATATTTTCTATTACATAGTAAGAAATTCGTAGTAAACCTAAGTAACTTATAACAATTTTATTATAGGTGTAACAAAATAAAAATATGCCGCAAAGTATGTTTCCTTCTATACCGTTATGTTACATAATTATTTTGTGTGGCCCTGTAAATGAATAATAACTATTCTTTGTGAAGCATATTCTACATCATTTGTATTTCAATTTAATTCATAAATGCATGTTAATTTCATTATATTCGGACGGGTGTAATATCATCAAAAAGCATTTGAAACTTTTTCCCCGTCGGCCATAATGTAACGGAATACTTTTGACTGTCCCTGTATTGGAAATACACATCCGATATTCATAAAATTTGAAATAACTGGATAAAATTCTTCAATAAATATGTATTTAAAATTTCAAACGATTCGACAGAGTAATTTTTGCACTGAAATATATGCAGACAGACAGACTGACGGATGCACCAGAGACGAGTATAGGTGATATGCATTTATAGAATTACTAATGTATCTAAAAAACAGCTAAATTTAAAAGCGCATGCCGAAACTGAAAACGCATTTCCAGCAGTTATCACTTAAAGACAGTACAGTAACCGGTTTCTTTTTGTGTGTCCCTGTAAATGAAGGTTAAATGCTATAAATACCAAATACTCTATTCTATCATAATTATCTTATACTGAAATTCAGTGATTTATATCAGTTTCAATACATTTGAAATAGTGTATTTCATTAATATACACTGCAAGTGATTTTTCCCCCATAGACTTTGATGTGATGCAGTCTTTTGGGTGTACCTGTAAATTAACTGTTAATCCCACATACTTAAAATACAATACAGGACATGACTAGGTGACATAAAAAAAAGGTTTAAAAGATACCCAGATAAATAAGATATCCTGTTCTCAAAATACTTACATTCTTGGAATGTAAAAATAAATAAATAAATAAAAGTCGGTAACTCGAACGTTGTTGTTTCACGCATTTCGATTTCAAAGGAGTCGTACCCATGAAAATAATATTTTTCTCTATTATTGCGCTGATGCCAGCAAAATCAAAATTATATGGATTGCATTCAAAATAAAAGCAAAAGTTCATTTTTGAATTTTGGTAAAAGCAAAAGTTCATTTTTGAATTTTGGTAAAAGCAAAAGTTCATTTTTGAATACGATTCACTCCATAGCTTTAACCTCCTTATTTTGCTTCAGTGCCAAGTGACGTCAATATCCGTCTCAATACAGCACCTAGCGTTCTCAGCGCCATCTATTATTTGTAATTCGAACTAAAATCCAGAATCGCAGGAAAAAAACTTTTGACCTTTTAGATGACTCTAGTGCAAGAATTTTTTAAATATCTGTAAAAGTTTGCAAGTTATTGATTTTTAAAATCGTTCAGTCCTTTTCAGGACACCCGGTACATGCACATATGAAAAAGTGAATAAGTTGCCAGAAAATATTAAAAATTTTTTCTTTTGTTTACCAAGGCCTTTTTCTTAATATCTTCAAGGCGCCTATAAAATAGATTAACAAAATTGACAAATAGTTTTAAAAACTAGGAACATTCAGGTACAATTTCTAAACCTAAGATTTGATAGGTAACGATAAAATCACATGATGAGATAAATAGCATTTTTTTAATTGATTTCTTCTCCCAATATGTTTAATATTTTTAGTATGTATGTCTGTTTTTAGAATGCTAAAAATCAAAAAATCAAATCTTCTCATGTTCATTTTTTTTCTTTTCTATAGAAAACTAAAATTATGCATCCTGAAGAATTACTGAGTATGGAATGCTGTTAATTTTGAGCATTTGAGACAAATGATCTTGCATTAAACTTAGTTATTATTTAACTTTGAAATGATGTTAGTTTAAAGTGGTACCATTTGTGTCTAAAGAATATATGGTCACTTAAATGATTTAGGTGATCTCCATTGTTCAAAGAAGCTTATACAAAGTCAAATTGATTCAAGGGTTTAGGAAAAGAAGGGGGGGGGGTCAAGCCCTTTCCACTAAATTCCAGGTCAATTTTTTAACTTTAATTCTACACCAGTTCATTCAAAAGCTTATTTTCAGCTTTTACCTTCTAAATTATTAATATATTGCTTTGAAATTAATTAAAATATTGGGAGATTAAAGATGTTACAGTAGAGGACCTATTATCTAGAATTTCAAAATCCAGAAGGACCCGAAATCCAAGAAAAATATAAGAAAAATATCTAAATTTGAAAAATTTTAGTACAAATTTTTAATATCTGAAAATTTTACAGATTCCTAATTTTTTTTCAGTCTATTGTTTCAATGTGCAATCATTAAAATAAGTTTTTTCAGTATAGAGGAATACAACCCTCTCCCCTTCTGCTCTGAAAATTAAGGAAAAAATAGTCTTTTTGTCAAATTTTAGATTAAAATTAATTAATATTACCTTTTTTTTAAATCGTCAAATATTTCGTTCCTTTTCCCTCCTCTGAAAAAATATTATGGTTACGCCGTTATAGCAATTGAATAATATAATAGGAGATTTCTGTTTATCTATTTTTTTTTTTTTTTTTTTTTTTGTATTGTTCTCTTCTTAGACATTCCAAAATGGTCTATCTGCATTAGTTACCCATTTTTTTATTTCTTCATTGTTACCATTGAATAATGCAATAATTTTTGTTTACATAATTCAAAACATAAGTTTTATTCATATTCTGGATGGGATTGTTTTAATTTTGTTATTTTTATGTTTTTGAAAAGTTCCAGATTTCAAGGGGAGGGGATTGTATTCTGAATTTTGAAAGGACCCAAAATCTGGAAAGCCCTCGGTCCCAAGTATTCTGGATAATAGGTTCTCTACTGTAGTAATTAATTTAAATTAATGGTTATAAATATTTAATAAATCTAATCATTTCATTTATTTTGATTGTTATAGAACAATTTTTTGAGTCCTCTCCTGTAATTTTTGAAATGCAATGCCTGTGAAGGGTGTTGCAGAAAGATATGTTTAAGAATATTTTTAAAAAATCCTAAAATTTAAGGTTTTATAAGGTCTATTGTAGTAAAATATAAATAATAAAGTGACAATTTCTGTTTAACAATACACTTAGAATAAAATTTAGAGAATTATACAATATTTTTAATACATTGAAAAAAAAAAATCAATAAACATTCCTGATTTTTCAATGTTTTAATAACTATTTTTGTGACCTTTATTTATTTATTCTTTCTAAGTTTTCAGGTGAAATAAATATATTTAGGTGTCATAAAATACTGTTTGCAATTTGGTTACTAAGTAAATAATGGAAAGAGATATGTCCACGTTTATCATATAGTACACATGATACACAACTGCAAAAAATCAGATTAACATGCAACATAACATAGTCTCTTGTTGTTCCAGATTAAAACATCTACATTCAACAATAAATAAAATATTTAACATTTTGTGCTTTGGCATAAATTTCTCGATCATCCAAAATTAAAAAAATAAAACAGAACATACATGGAATGCTTATGATCAAAACAAAAATACTATGTTTTATCACAAAAGAATTGGTCATAAAATTTAACACATATCTCATTTTCTGATAAATATGGAAAGAGTTAACAAAACTCAAGTGATTTATTGCACACTACTATTACTTTCAATCTTTAACATTACACAAATTTATGATAGGATTAAGAATATAAATGAGATTTGAGGAAAAGATTTGAAAAAATTTCAACTTGTCTAAAGAGCTAAAATTTAAAAATTTATTTTGATTTCACAATAATAATTAACAACATCAAAATACATTTTTAAAATATATTACCCTGTATTCGACAATTAATAGTACATTAACTGATGATAATAAGTTTATGAATGAAGAAAATTATAAATATTTTACAAAAATTAACTCTTTATTTGTTAATATTAAATTGCACTTTTCAAAATATTTTATCCTAATTGTATTTTAAGTGCCGATTTCCTCAAAAAACATCAACTTTGAATGGCACACTGTAACAGCACAGCACCAATCGAAGAAGAATAACAGATTATAGATGTAAAATACACACAGCTGAAGAAAAGCAGCCTAATCTTACCACACAATATCAGAGAGAGAGATCCTTGAAGTCACATACTGAGCATTGAAGGTCTTCGTTGCACTGCACACAAATTATTTATAATATTGCAACTACATATCTTGATCAGGAAGAGTCCTCACTTTTAAAGAACCGTCAGCACCACATGAAAATAATCTGCCATATTCATCGATTTCTAGCTGTGAAACTCCATTACTAATACTTCTAAATAACGAACTTTTAGTATGCTCGCCAGCAAAGGAACATAATTTAACATGGACACTTAGACCCCAAACCTATAACAAATAAATAAATAAGTAAATGCTGTACTATAAAGCAGTACTGTTTCTAATCTCAAATAACAGTTGAAGCAATGAAAAAAATCTCAAATAAACAAACACTTTGAAATGACATCATAAAATATAAACTACAATATATAATGCACTTTTTAGATAAAAATCTTCACCGATTCTTTACCAGATATAAATAGAATATGGAATGACTGTGCTAATAAATGTCCAGACACTAGTAATCAATTACTAGTGCACTCGTCATATATGGCAATAAAGTGCATTCTAAGTACACATGTTTGATAACACTCAATATCATAATTTGTCAATGTGGAATTGAAACAAAATAGTTTGGTACGAACTTTGCTAGAAAATATTTGCATCATGTCAATTTATATATTACAGATAAAATAAAGTGTTTTACAAATCTACAATTATTATAGATTTATTATTATTTTGTTTGTTTTAATAAATTATGTGCTATTTCTGCCTTTTAGTGCAAATGTCTATCATGTACTTCAAGCCTCAACATAAAAAGCTTTCAATGTCTTAATATAAAAATATGCAAATTTTATTAATTTTTTTTTAAACCAATTCCAATGTTTATGTTTTAAAAATTATCTACTGATTTAGTTTATCAATGAAGTTTAAAATAAATAGATTTTTAATTAAATAAATGGTATATTTTACTATTAATAAAAGAGTAATCATTATTTCAAATAACAGCACTAATAAATTTGCAGAAATATCCAGTTTAAATGGGTTTATATAATGAAATCAATAATATTGAAAATGGTAAATTATTTTATATTCAATTTATTATTTATTCTTAATAAAATTTTATTTAATTGTTTTTATTCTTTGTACTTGACCTATAGAAACCAATGGCCATGGAAACATGGTTGAACTGTTGCATATGAAGGATGTAAAAAGGAGCAGAATGAGTGAAGCTGGAAAAAATGTATATTAAGAAGTAATGTAGAAACAGTGCTAAAGATTACTATGCTGAAAAACAGATAAAGTTGTGAAGGAGAAGACATTAGTAATAAACTTCAACTATCACTGATGCCATCATTGTGATACTAAATTTATCACAGTTCAACATAAAACAATTTTAAACTGTTTCTAAAATCTTTGAGATTATTCAATATTGAAGGTCTTCATTGGTGGTTTGATATTAAGGAAAATCATGTATAAATCCAGATACTTTGATGGTACTGGTTCTACAAAATGTTGTACATATATTCTCTTAGAAGAAGGGTGACACTTTAAGAGTATACAAAAAAATATTTTCTTGGTGTTTTGTAACTTAACTGAAGACAAGTTTACAGATGTTTGAATAAAGATTTCGTCTACCATTTTAGACTCTCAAAGCAGGATACTCTATGAGAAAAAAAAAAAAAAAAAAAAGTATTTCAATTATATCTATCAATTTTTGCGTATCAAAATCACTATTCTAGAAAAGATAATCCTGATTTTACGATTTGGAAGATCTATGATATATATATAGAGAGGAATGTACTATAAAGAATAAGACTCCCATGGAAAGGAAATTCTATTACAAAGTCTCCACCCAAAGTTTAATTTACACTTCAAGCTGCCATAACGCAGTATTTAATTTATGTAATAACATGTCAATGAAGCTTTCGACAGAAAAGGATGAAAATACTCAAAGCAAAACAAGAGCTTCATTTGCAGAAAGCACAACAGGCTAGAGAGATATTGGAAACTGATAAGAATAAAACCTCAGATGAAACTTACTGCTGTACATTCAATTTGCAAAAAGTACTTTCCTAGTCTAAACTTTCAACATCATAGTTTATTTATTAAACTATAATATATTATAATATAGCATTATTATAAATGCAATTTATATGTGTATAAATTTGGGGCACATTCCTACAATAATAATGTGGGATACATGTATGCCTGACATGAAATTGAAGAAGGAAGAAATTCTTAAATCAATTTAGATACATAAGAGAGAAAGCCGCAAAATAAGAAAAAGATTCTATATCCTGATACCTGTGGTGGCCAAAACAGGATAATCAAAATGACTCTTATAATGTTAAAACTACTTAATAGTATAGACTTAACAGTAGAGTCAACTGACCACAAATGTATAGTGTTCAGCCTCTCTTTCCTTCCAAATAATGCAACTTTGGTTTGATTGAAATAGCAAGTTTTAAAAAAACAACATATTTATGTTCTTGGGACTTGGAAAGAAACTATTATGAATGCAAAAAAGTAGATGCTCAAACACTGATATCACTGAAGTTAAGAATTTCAATTTTGTTTTAATTACCATTTTAAATCAAACTATCACAAAGAAAGAAGGACTATAAGGGAGCTTGTTTTAGTTGAATGGATATTAGATGGCTGCAAGTTGTGAGAGGCTTTCTTTTCATGTTACAGTTAAAAAAAGAAAAAAAAAAAAAAAAAAACTTCCATGAGGATCAAAGCTTTTGAAAAATTAATTTGGAAAAATGGGTTCTTGGGCAAAAGTTACTTTTTTGTCACATAATCAAGACTCAAGATTTATTGTTCACAGGCCATAGACATATCAATTTGGTCCAAAAGAGAGAAATATATTGATCTTCTCCCACACATTTTGCCAATTCAACATGCATAGTTCAAGAATCTTCCAGTAGAGATCAATACTATGTATCAAGCTACTTACAATAAGTAAATATAAATCAAAATCAAGAATTTTTGTAATCATAATAAGAAATTATTTATTTGCTTTGAAATAGTCATATTATTTTACATAAAAATTTCACAATCATGATGGATCAAGTCGTCATTTTTTTTAGAAAAAGTACAAATTTACAACTGATATATTAATTTGTCAATCGTAAAAGTAAGGCACTATAAAAATATTATAAATTGAATACTGACATACTTCATTACTATAAATCATTTGATCTGAATTAATTTTTTATTAAGAACTTTAAAATTTTTTTATTCACAACTAAGATAAAATGGACTTCATTTTCATGCACATTCTGTTTTGACTGTGTTACATGTAAACTTCGGATGCCGAAAAATTCAATGCAAAGCTATTAATAATGCTTCAAAATTACGGAAAATTTGCATTAATTCAACATAGGAGCATCAAAGATCCCAACATCCAAAGCGCACAAGTAATCGGCCGAATCGCATAGTGGGAAAAATAATAAAAAAAAATATAAAACAAATTAAAATCAATGAAAAATAAAGAAAATTAAATTTATCAAAAATAAATCACCGTTTACCTATGGTGATAAAAAAAATTAAAATAAAATAAAAGGAAAGAACTCACCCATCTTGTGAATGAAAATCAGGGAACACACCTTTTTATTGATGTAACTATTTTATTTTTTGCAAATATATAAAAATAATATTTAGTTGCATTCAGGATATTGGAAGTAAATTTTGTTTAATTTCCATTCAAAAAAAAAAAATAAGATAAGTCCTGATTCATAACGTTCATAAAAGAAGAAATTTAACTATTGTTCAAATTAATGAGTCCATGAAAGTCTGTATAACTGATCATTTCTTGGGATATATATTGTGTAGGTCGATTTTTGAAATCTTTATAATATCGAAGAGATTTATTGGAATCTGTCCAAATCAGGTAAAATTGGATGAAGGCAAGGTTATTGTAGACACATCAGTAATATTCTTGCTGATAGTAAAAGATAGCTGCGGCAAAGATTCCTCAGAATCCGTATCCTTCTGGAACTGTGAAAATTAGAGATAGGCCATGTTGTTGTGAACACATCAGAAATATTCCTGCTCACATTAAAGGTGGCTGCTGTTATATTTTCTCCGGGTCAGGATCGGCAAAAATTGAAAAAATGACAATGCTATTGTAGACACTTTCAGAGAAGAATGTTGACGACTCTCTGCTGTTTCTGATTTTCCATAAGAACAAGATCAGCACATGAAAAAAAAGATTTTAATTCTTGATTAGAATTCAAGAACAATAATCTAAGGGACTTTCTTCACCGACGTCCTTCTATCGCTCTGCCCCAACGCTACGGGAAAAATTCCCGAGCGAGGGAGAAAAACAAGCCGCGTCCTACATAGCAGGTGGATATGAGTAGAATGAAGAGTTTTCCAGACGCTAGCCTCGGACATCAGCCTCGGCTCAGCCAATTAGAGACGATCCTGAGCGTACACGTTTCTAGCGTGTTCTCGAAAATTCGATGATGATTCATCTTTAACACCACTGACCTACACATGACGAAAAATGGCGTCTATTTTGAAGGGAAGAACACATTTTTTCACTGTCATGGCGGACCGATTTACAGCGGGAATATTCAAAATATAAAAACATTACAACATACAAAATAACATATTTCAGCAAATATATGGTTGTTATAGGAGTTACTTATGTCAAAATAACCAGAAAAATTTTATCTATCTATTGAATATAGATAGTATTAAAAAAAATCGGAAATAAAAATATTTAATTACTTGCATAATAAAACAAAGGAAAAATGGTGCACGTCATGTATAGCGAAATATTTAATTTTTTCATATTAAAGATTACGCTATAAGATCGATTTATTATTTTTATTATTAAATTAAAAATGAGAAATAGAAGATATCTAGAATTAATATTGTATAAAACTTTTAATTTTAAAAGACTTAATTTTAAAAGATTATTATTTAAACTGATAAGACTGAGATTTGAAATACTGTTAAATGTTACAGATTTTAGAAATAAAGTAAGAACATTACGAAAGTTATTAAATTGTTATGAAAAAGCAACTATTTTCGAAAGATGTTTAAAAAGACTTAAAACTTAAGTAATTAAATTTATGAAAGATCGTTCTATTTGCTAAATGAAATTTTGAACAGGAATATGTTAATTTAAATTTTAAAAAACGGAAATAATTTTTATTTTAATTTATTTATTTCTTTTAATTATTTAATATGATGTAACAGACTGGCTTGGATGGACAAAATCTTATAACTCCAGATCTCTCAAGTTAATTTTTTCTCCCATGCCAGATGTGTGCCTTATGCTTCTTCAGCATTGATTCAGCCTTAATGAATTCTGCTTTTTATCACTATGTTAAAGCAATTGACCAATCTGCACAAGTGGATTTTCTAGATTTCTTTACTTGACCACATGTTCAGCAAATATGTTCTTGCCAATGAAACTTTGACTCTACTATTCAGTAATAGTGACAATGCTATAGCAGACATGTATGAAACTAATGATATTCGCAAGAAAAAGGTAAGAGCAATCTGCTCTTTTTGTATTTATATGCTTGAGGAGCATAACGAAACTGTGTGTGTGTATATATATTAAATTCAATGATTCATATATTGTAATAGTATTAATGGTTGTATATATATATATATATATATATATATATATATATATATATATATATATATATATATATATCAATACAAAAAACCCTGAACGGGTTAAAAGCTTGTGGCGCTGCACTTTATCTTACATCTCTAAGAATTTTAAATTTGGGACTTAAAACTAATGATATAAAAATTTATGTGACGCTATGCTATTAATTAATGTATACATATATTAAAATTAATTCATTAAGGTTTTATCAATTACATCTTTCATAAATTCAAAATATGAATCTTAAGATATGATATCAAAATTTAAGTGACGCCTTGATGAGGCTTTAAACGATGTTTTAAAATTCCATTTATTTATTTATTTTTTGTCTAAATACATTTTCATATCCAAACAATACCTTTCATTTTCCAGTACACTGTTAAATACATCACTTTCACTAACTGTATATAATGCACTGAAATGTATTTATTTGAATAAATTTATTTATTTTTTGGGCCACGCTATCCAAAATCAAAAATAACACTTAAATAAATAGTTTTTGCGTCATTGTATCCAAACTAAGTTAAATAGATACAATGACGCAAAAACTATTTATTTAAATGTTATTTTTTATTTTGGATAGCGTGGCCCAAAAGATAAATCAATTTATTCAAATAAATACATTTCAGTGCATTATATATATTCAGTGAAAGTGATGCATTTAACAGTGTATTGGAAAATGAAAAGTATTGTTTAGATATGAAAATGTATTTAGACAATAAATAAATAAATGGAAATTTAAAACATCGTTTGAAGTCTCATCAAGGCATCACTTAAATTTTGATAGCATATTTTTTAAGATTCATATTTTTAATTTATGAAAGATATAATTGATAAAACCTTAATGAATTAATTTTAATATATGTATATATTAATTAATAACATAGCGTCACATAAATTTTTACAGCATAGCATATTTATAGCATATAATTCCTGGACAGCATTTGTCGTTTTTTGCAATCTTTTGGAGAAATTTGTCATTTTTTCATGATCTTTTGAGGAAATTTGTCTTTTTTTTGCAAGGCTCCGGAAAAGTTCGATTCATTGATCTAAGATACGTATATTAGAAAGTCAATGGTTTGATTCCTTGAACTCATTCTGAAATGAAACGACTCTGTAAAGGAACGATTCCTTGGAATCATTTCGGAAAGAACGACTGCTCTGAATCGTTTAGAAATGACATAAATCATACACTTTTTTTTGTTCTTTGCAACTGGGTAGGGTAGATTAATTTTTTTGAAAAATAAACTAAATCTTAATTGATCTTTTTTTTTTAGGTCTCGCGAATAAGTCGACCCCCACACTTTGAAGTTCTTTTTTTTTTTTGTCTAAAATTTCACGACTTATACGAGAGTATATACAGTAGCTATTATAGATCTATCGGTGCAATACTTGGCGATGGTTGTGACAGTTCTTCCAAACCCAGAAATAACTGTATTTAAGCAGTAAAAAAAAGACTTTGCAAACATGGCAGAACTCTCTAAATTTCACGGCATAGCGAAAAAAAATGTACAAACTTTGATGTTTTTTTTTCAAATTTTTTGAGCTTTAAAAGTTCTAAAAAAAATATCACGATTTCCAATTTAAAAAAAAAATCTTTGTATAACCCGCACCGTGTATAAGCCGCAGCGGCCTTTTGGAAGGTTTTTTTCTTGTATAAGCTGCAGACTATACACCCGAAAATACGGTATATGAGATAGAAGAAAGATTTGTGATTGCCACATCTGACTAGTTTTTTCTTTTGATATGTTTATGTTTCCAATTAATAATGATTTATTAGACAGCTTTGTCTATGCTATACTGTTTAACTTTAATTGATATACTTGTATGGCAATGAAAGAGACATTTTTTTATAATGACTTTTTTGGCTTTCCTCTTTCTGATCTGTTTTTTGGTTTAATCATAGTCATATGGGACTTGAGAACATTTTTTCTTTTTCTTTCTGATTGTTTAGTTACTTTTATTATTAATGATAGTTAATTTGTCTATCTTTAACATTAAATTACAATCAATTAGTTATATTTTTCTTATAATCTATAGTGTACTGGACAACACATGTTGCTCTGCCTTGTTATTACCTGATTGGCCACTCACACAGCCTTCGAGTAAAAATTAATTAGCCCCATTTTCTTTCATCCTATTCACTTTGTGCCATGCACTCCTAGTGTTCAGATTAGCTCGGGTATAGCTGTGTGGGTCATCTCTTTTTAGGGTCTCAGTGTATGCTGAAAGACTGAAACTGGCACTTGGCTGTTTGCAGGCATTGAGTTCAGCTGTGGATTTCTTTTTCAACTTAGTAATCGTTATCCTTAAAATTGTTTAGTGGTATTACTGATACTATTTTTTAAAAATTAATTTGGATCCTTATGATGGATATACAACTATTCATATCCAGGATATGGAATTCTTCGAGAACTGGGTAGCCTCTTGAAACATTTCATCAGTCCAGTTCCATTTAGTCTACTATGGTTATGAGCAATGTTGTAATCATAAAAAAATCAGCGGCTATACGTTAGAGTCATGAACATTCATGGCTAGAATATACACAAGCTTTCAGAAACATGGACACTTCTTAAAAAAATTCAGAAAATATATCACATTTACTTCCTAATACCCTCCGCTACACAGAGGCCAAAAACTCCTCAATTAAGAAAAAAAAAAAAAAAAAATTGGAAGTTACTCTCTTATCTTTTGAAATAGAGAGGAGGGGGGGGGGTATTTTTACCTTATCCTTAATTATTAATTGGAATTGTTAGATTTGACATTTTTACCTGTGAGTGTAATCAGTTTTCAGACTTTTTGTATGTTTAAATCACTTAAGTATGGCAATTTATCAAGTACTTAAAAGATCACTTTGGATAATTAAAGAAAGCGTTCTCAATTTACATTTTTAATTTGCTTCCAAAATTCCACTGTTTTTCCATAATGAGACTGCACAGTGCAGCTGAAACAGTGTTAGAATAATGTAATACAAATACTGTTGGAAAACAGTAATATAAAAATTAATATCTATAAAGAAAATTTATTAAAGAAGTCATTACAGGCTCATTTAACATAATTTAGCAGAATGTGACAAATGACAGTAGTTCCCCAAAACAACATACAGTTGAGTCTCGAAAATCCAAGTCTCAGAAGCCTGAAGTTCTGCTTAATTTGAGACATCAAAAATTTTTATATCCCCCCCCCCCCCCGCCCTCTCCTGAAAGAATGAATGCAAGTTCTTTTAACTTCATTTTGTTCCAGAAAAAAAAAGAAATTGAAATAATAAATCTATCTTGTAAAGCAATTTTCTTTCTAGATAATACTCTATCTCATCCTGATGATGTGCTACAGTGTGCTGAAATTTGTACTATTGTTTTTCCTGCCAACATTACAAGTTTAATACAGCCACTGGATTAGGATGTATTGGAGAATTTAAAGAAAAGATAGTG
Organism: Maratus speculifer; assembly: GCA_964019185.1. Classification (NCBI taxonomy): domain Eukaryota; kingdom Metazoa; phylum Arthropoda; class Arachnida; order Araneae; family Salticidae; genus Maratus; species Maratus speculifer. The sequence continues at coordinate 22,085,159 of OZ025291.1, forward strand.
ACGCCATTTGTAGGAACATTTATTGCAGTCTGATGATTAAAGTATTGTGAAACGTTTTGAAGAGAGATATTGTTTACTGGAAAGCTGATTCTTAAGAAAAAATTCAATCTACAACACTGAATAATCCATGGCTGAAATTTTCACCTAAAGTGGCAATATCTTTTTAAAATATTAATGACAATGATTGTGAAAACATTGTTTCGAAAGATTAGGTGAATCAGAAACCTGATTTTGAAAATTGTAATACAGATGATGCTAAAGAATGGCTAAACAATGATGAAATGCAGTAAATAATTGAATCGACTATTGTAGAAATGACAGGAAATGGGGAAGAATGTAATAATACAGAAGAAAATAGCTCTCTACCATTTAAAAAAAATATCTCATAGTGAATGTTCTGTCATCCTTATGAGATCTGTAGAACTGACTTAAAAATATGTAAAACAGCAAAATGGAACCTTCTCTGCTGACATCATACTTTTTAAGTATTATCTAGATACTACATCTAATCAGAGAAGTAATATGTTAAAGCAGCAAAATATTGATTTTCTTTTTTATTGTAAAGTATCCTATATATCTACAGTCAGCAACTGGCGGACTGTGGTCCACATCTGGATCGCGGAGGGTTGAAATCTGGACTGCCCAAAAAGATATCGCAAGTAATTTATTTATTTTCCAGCAGTTCTTGAATATAAAAACAATTCTGAAATACACACTGCAGTGTTCTTAAATTTTATGTTAGATCTTGGGGGAAAAAATTGAAGTATGATTTAAAGACTTTGCAAGGTAAATTGTTTTCTTTCTTAAAATCGCCGTATAAAGACGTTCCAGCTACAGAACAGACTGATATGACTGTGAAGTTGTTCAGTCTTAAAAAACCTTTACTTCAAATGGACATACTTGACTTCCAAGAGAATATTTCTTTGTAAATCTACAAAACTGTATCCTCTGAAGAATTTTGGAAAAATACTTCTCAGAAAAGTAAGAAAATTGCAACAAAAAACTAGCTATTAATAAGGATACTATGTTTAGTTTCATTTATGCCTGTGAAAGAACTCTCTCCAAAATGAATTTTTTGAAGAACAAATATTATTCAAGATTAACAGAAATCTATCTTGACACTCTTCATATTAGCTGTTAATCCCATGAATCAAAGTATAAAAATTGGTTCAAGACCAAATTTTTTTGCATTAATTTTTCAATGCTTTTTTTAATTTATTAATTGTAAGTAAAGTTTTCACAATGTATACTTGCGTATGCAATAATTTTCCCAAATGAATACCTTTGTTTTCTATTTCCTATACATGTATGTGTATGTAAAAATAATAATGTAAAAGTAATAAGTACATGTATTACTTCTGTGTTTTTTCTCTGGACCTCAATAAAATTTTTCAAAAGTATCTGGAATTATTTGCCGACTCCTGCTGTATATCATTACAAAAGGAATAAAAGTAAGTACATTTTTTGTCATCCCAACTAAGTAAAATTATAATTGGTAATTTTTTTTTTTTTTTTTTTTTTTTTTTTTTTTTTGAAAATCTAAGTTTTTAGTAATCCAAGGTCAACCCCAAATATCTTGGATTTTCAAAACAATTAAAAAAAAAATTCTTTTTATTTTAGAGATTTATTTATCTTTCAATCCTACTATCAACATACTTTTTTTTTCTTTTTTTTAAATTTAGATTAGTTTCATATCCAATTAATACTAAATTCTATTTTAACTTGAATGAATGTTAAAAATGTATATCCTACCTTTATATCACCATCAGCTGAGCCTGTAGCAAAAAATTCTTCTCCAGGATCAAGAGCCAAACATTTTATTGGTGAGTCATGGGCTTGAAATTTATGCCTGAGTTGTCTTTGTCTTACATCAAATATACCTGATTTTATGTTAAGGTATTTAATTGTATATGCAACAAAAGTGTTAACAAGTCATTTAAGAGACTATTTTTTTAATAGATAAAACTTTAATGAAAGTATTAAAAAAAGAGCAAGTAAGTATGATAAACATAGAAAATTTTGGCAGCTACAAAAAATGGTTTAAATAATCCCACTTTCACAAAATCCAGTGCTTAATACTACTATTCTGAAATGCAAGATAAAAAATTTATGTACCTAATTTTAAATTTTATGACACAAACCCTTAGAGAAAAATAATGAAAAAAAATTAATCAACTCTGAGAATGAGAATATGACATATATAAGTAATTTAATTTAATCTTATTTATCTAAATGCACCATCACCATAATAGTTCTCCAATAAAATAATTTACATTTATTTTAATAATTCTATATAGATCTATTATATATTACAGTAGACTCCCTTAAATCTGCACAGTTTGGGACCAAAGGTTTTGCGGATTTCTGGTCATTGCTTTGTTTATATTTTTTAAAAAGTAATTTGAATGTAATTAATTATGAAATCAAAAGTATTAAGAATGCTTACAATATACTAAAATATTAAAATAAGTAATAAACTAAAATAATAAAAATTTTGATAATTTTTAAAATAATTTAGAATAATAAAAACGAAGATCACGCTAACAATCAATAATGTACAATCAAGTATTCATTATAAAGATGAAATGTACTTTTCCTAATTCAATGGAACTTACCTCATAAAGGTATATTACTAATTCACATTAGGATCATAAAAAACAAAGCTTTATTTCAGGTTTAGCCAGACTTAATAACTAAAAAAGCTTGATTAATACTTAAATATATTTGGTAAGATTGTGATTACCAATGATATCAGAAATATCTTGATTTTTTTTCAGAAATAAATTATTCTTTCTTCATGAAAAAATATGAATTCAATAACCTTAACAAAAATTACAAATTAAAAAATCTATGGAATTTCATATAAAACTAAAAAAGTCAAATTTTGCACCTACATCTAAACTGAATGTTTCATTGTTTACATCTGTAAAATATATGTTGATTTCAGAGAGTTGTGGATTTTAGGAGTGGAAATTTGAGGGAGTCTACTGTATTATATCTATTTAATAATTTTAATTACCAACACTTATTAAAAATATATATATATATCAAAAGTAATCAAATAACATACATGGAAAAAAAGGATACAAATATCACCTTTTTTCCCAGCTGATATTAGAATGTGATTTTGGGAAGCATATAAGATTGAGGAACAACCATTTTCATGGCACTGAAAACCTTCAAAAAAGAATCAAGCAAACATTAAAATAAAACATATTCAAAACTGCAGATGTAACATAAATTTTAAAGTAATTAGGCAAGACAAATCAACTTCCATTTTACTTATCTCTTTGTCTTTGTGGAAATCAGGGCCGTAGCGACCGCCCCCCATTTGGGGGGAGGGCGACGAAGCCAGGGGGCCCCTAATCGATTCTATCGACCTTTTTACCTAAGTTTATTTGTAGTGAAAATTTAAGAAAATACTTCTTTTAAATGATGTTTTTACTTTTTCATATCCACATTTTCTTATCCAGGGGCATGCGGGGCAGTTACCCGACGTGCCCCTTTTTAAGGGGGCCCCCAATAATTAGGATTTTCATTAAAGGGTGCCAAATGCTTAAAATGTGCCAAAAGTGGTCAAAATTCATAAGTTTTCAAATATTTAGAAAGGGAGTGTGGTTCCCCTTTTCCTCTCTGTTTCCAGTATTCCCTCCACATACGCAGAAAACGAATTATATCATTAGAAAACAAATGATTAAAATTTTATTACAACCAGGGCCCAAGGGCCCCGACTTAGATTGTGAGGGGCCCTGGGGCAAACGTAATTCGGGGAGGCCCCCTTTCAACCTTTTAGATTTTTTTCTTGAATTAAAAGAAGTGTCTAAAACTTAACTTTATACTAATTGTCTGTATATGTAAATTTCATACCAAGTACTATTCGCATTTGTATACAGAATAGCACAAAAGAGATAACTTTAAGAAACTATTGAATACATTTTTTCTTCCGTTATGGAAATATAAGGATAAATGTGAACCATTAAAATGTAAATACACTTGTGATGTAACTGTTACATTGAGGAAAGAAGGAGGGGCATGAGGTTCGAAAGCAGAGATGATATGAGAAAAGAGCCCCATAAAGATTAAAATAAACAGATAAATAAAGAATTTTGGTGACTTTTGGCCTTTTTTATTAATTAGTCATAACAAAAATATTCTTTTTGCCTTGGGGAGGGGGGCCCCTCAATCGGGAGACCCAACGTCCGATGCAGTTGCCCTGCATGGGCCTTACTTAGTCAGGCCCTAATTATAACAACGTAGTATCGTATAGCTTTTTAAAGAAATTTTTTATTAATGTTTCCTCCTAACGTGGTAAGTTAAAATCATCAATTATGACCAATTTTTAGCCTTCTTTTTTAGACATCTTGTAATGTACGTAGGTAAGCAAAGTAAAAATTTGCAAAGAAATATTTGTGTCAACCAATTTATAATTTTTTCTATAATTATCAAATTAATATTCTTAATTAAAGTTGTGATCAAATTTTTGGTATCTCTAATATATAGATGTGAGCCGTATTGAGTACCAAAATTTATGCCTGCATACAATATATTTTATTATTATTATTATTATTTATTTATTTTTTGTACTTGCCACTTCTGCATTATTCACAAAAAAAATCTACAGATAGCTAGAAGGGGGGAGGGGAGGGCTACAGAATGATGTTTACTTTGGGGCGCCCATATCCTTAACTGGGCCCTGTTTTTATCAAAAACCTTGTTCAGATTTCAAAAATGAAGAAACTGGAAATCCTTACTTTCTTACTCGATTTTCCCCCTCTCTTTTTGGCCATGAGTTTTTGTGTATAGAGTTGCTAGCGACAAAAGGGTGTTGTCTTTTGAAACACCTGAATATTATGTTAGGAGATAGGTCATTCTTCACATTAACTACACAATACTAATCTGTCCAAAAAGTTATAAAAAAAAGCGTGTGAACCGGAAAATGAGAAATTATTTTAAATAGCGCACGTATAGACAATTAAGGAGGTTACTTTATTCGCAACAAAATTGTCAGTATTTTTGTTTGAATCCTGTTTTATATTATTTACTTTTTATTTGGGAGTGAGATATGGTCAAAGTGAATCCATTTATGTAAATATTATAAGTAGTTATTAAATAAAAGTTTCTATTTTAAGTTCATACTTCTGATGCAATTTTTTACACATCTAGTGGTCCAATTTAAATTTAAACATATTTTCACTTAAAACATTAGTTATTCAAACATGGCAAATTAATGTTTTAATTTGTCACTCAGCTGCGAAAAAAAGTTGTTGAAAACATTACTATTGGAACAAATTTTCTGCGATTCTTTGACGAGATTTGCATTTTTTCTGCAATCGTTTGACAGAATTTGCATTTTTCCACGATCTTTTGACGAAAATCACGTTTTAATTGCAATCCTTTATGAAAATTCGCATTTTTTTCGCGATCTTTTTGAGGAAAATCGCGTTTTTGCTATCTATTTTGAGGAAAATTGCGTTCTTTTCGCGATCTTTTAATGAAAATCGTGTTTTTATTGCTATCTTTTGACGAAAATCGCGGTTTTTCTCACGATCTTATGCGGAAAATCGAGGCTTTCTCGAGATCTTTTGACGAAAATCTCGTTTTTCTTCCAATCTTTTGATGAAAATCGTATTTTTATTGCGATTTTTTGACGAAAGTAGTGTTTTCTTTGCGGTCTTATGATGAAAATCGCGTTTTTCTCGAGATTTTTTTTATGATACTCGCGTTTTTCTGGCGTTATTTTCACGAAAACCGCGTTTCTCTCGCTGTTTTTGTATTTCGTAAAATAGCATTTTTTCGCGATCTTTTGACGAAAATTTCATTTATTTCTGAATCTTTCGACGAAATTCGTTTTTTATTCCGCGATTTTTTTTATGAAGATAGCATTTTTTTTCCTTGATATTTTGGTGAAAACCGCATTTTTCTCGCGATCTTTTGAGAAAAATGCGTATTCCTCGGCAATTTTTAGCGGAAATCTCTTTTTTTCGCTATTTTTTGGCAAAAATCTTGTTTTTATTGCGATCTTTTGACGAAAATCTTGTTTTTCTTATGATCTTATGCCGAAAATCGTGTTTTTTCAAGATTTTTTGAACGAAAATCGCGTTTTTCTAGCGTTAATTTGACAAAAATCCCGTTAATTTCGCTGTATTTTGACAAAAATAGCATTTTTTCGCTACCTTTTGAGGATAATAACGTTTTCTTTGCTATATTTTGACAAAAATAGCGTTTTGGGGGGGTTTTACGACGAAAATCGTTTTTTATTCCGCGATTTTTTTTAATGAAGATCACGCTTTTTTCGTGATCTTTTGACGAATTTTGTTTCGTGTTTTTTCTGCAATCCTTTGAAGATATGAAAATTAAGAAAAGCGGAAAATAACAAAAAATGCAAGAAAATCGCAAATCCGTGGAAGAATCCCATGCCTACATAGTATTCTATTCCATTCTTCCATGCATTAGCGAATGGGTCTTTTCGCGTAACTGAAATAGCCCTTTAAATAGCAAACTGCAGGAATTATGTGTTTATATAATCTATTTAATTCCTATACTTTGTAATAAAATCTCAGCATCATGTGCTTATTTGTAAAATTGTTTTAGACAAATTTTATTTTAACATTAATTGATCTTTAAGCAATGCATATGTATTTCGTATTTTTGCAAAGTTATGAAAATTATAATAATTTTAATAATGATTTAAAATACTTATGCTAACTATTAAATTTTTTCATTACATTATTATAATTTGAAACTCATATAGAAACTTCAATATATAACTTTAAATATTTATCAAAAAACTCAGTTTAAAGTGTGTGGGGGGGGGGGGGGGGGCTCAAAACACCTTGCTACGGCCCTGGTGGAAATTGATATCTAATTGGAACATAATTTAGGTTATGTCTAAGGAAAGTCCCAATAATACAATGTTGATTAATTAAGTTTAGAAATTGCGAGATTTCTGATGTTACAACTTAAAATTTTAAGACATACATATGACACTTAAAAAATAATGCCTAAAGTGGCAAATTAAATTTGGTTGAAATTTGATTTTATGTTTGGTTGTCCATGCTTTAAAGTTCAATATATATATGTGACGATTTAAGGAGAAACTCTAATTATTTTCACTGGTTAAAAAAAACACACAGTCATGGCAAGCGAGGGAAAAAACAAAATAAACAAATAAATGTAGAAGATCCAATAAATTACTCATTTGCTGCTGTAAGTTCATTTATTTAATCCGTAATCATGAGTAAGGGAAAAGCTCCTTTTGCAAACATTCCATCATTATTTCAGCGAGCCGTCTCATCGAAGCAAAAACCCAAGAATCTTCCTTCTCAACTCGAGGCTTCCACCTTTTAAATCTCAAAAGAAAATTCTGGAACATTCTGTAACCTCAAACCATCATTCTTTTATGTAAACAGAATTCTTGTCCAGCTACGAGACTATTTTCCACAGACGATAAATTATTTTAAAAATATATTATTTAACCAATTTATAATCGACTCATGATTTCTTAGGCAGACGATTTTTATAAATGATTAATTTTAAGAGAAAAAGAAAAGAAATGAATTTATTAATATGCACACTATCAAAGGTTGACGGTGGAAATATAAATAAATAGATAAAATAAAATAATGATATTTTTTGAAAGGTATGGGTTTGGAATAAATTTAATAAGACTTTCTTAAAAAGGGATAATATGCAAACATAGAAAAATGAATTTTATTTGGAATATTAAGAAATAAAAATTTAATTAAGACTATTTTTAATTTAGAGCCATCTTTTTAAATTTACGCATACAGGAATAATGTTTTTTAAGGCAAATTAAGAATTTATATCGTCTGCATAAAGATTAATAGATTAGATCTAGAAACAAGATTTTAATTTAATAATTTGAAGTAAGTACGGGACATTATTATAAGAAAATTAAGATAGTATAAAGGTTAGTTTTGGTGAAAAAATTTTAAATTTGTAACATATATGTGTATATTTTTAAATTAAAAAAAAATTACATTTTGTAGAAAATCTAATAAAAACTTTCTTCATAATAGATAAGAGATAAATGAGTAATTAGCTCTCTGTTATGATTCTAACAATACCATTATAATGTGGAGGCACAAAATTTAAATCAGGGTTCATACAGAATTTGCTAATTGAAAAATAAGAATTTTGTAAAAGTTTCATTAAAACAAAAATAAAGACTATCTAAAATTTATAAAAAATGGTATATATGCTTACTTGCATTAAAATTTAATTACATAATAAAACAATTATCCTTTCTAATTAATTTTTTTAATGAGCTACAAAATGAAATTAATACAAAAATATATAAAACAAACATTTTATTAATTGGCTATCAATTGTTTTTTAGCATCAATTTCTTTGGACAGAGAGGAATGAAGTTACATCTATTGAAAAAATTAAATCTTGATGATTTTATTGCCAATTAAAAAACTTCATGTAAATATGCTATTAGCCCCTTAAGACCTCTGTCCTCGCTCGAAGAAACGCTCGCGAGCTAATGCTTTTCCTATGGAGACGCATTTTTCTAATAACTCTTTTGCATTTTGACATTTTTGAATAATTTTTTTTGCATTGGATAGCTGAGGTGCATGCCGATTGTGCACCTTTTTTACTTTTTCGATTTTGGTTGCAGATATATTTTTTAAAAAGCACTTTAAGTTTCGAAACCGGTTTTAAAAGTGAAACTAACTTTGTAAAAAATATCTGCAACCAAAATCGAAAAAGTAAAAAAGATGCACAATTGGTATGCACCTCAGCTATCCAATGCAAAAAAAATTATTCAAAAATGTCAAAATGCGAAAGAGTTATTAGAAAAATGCTTCCCCATAGGAATAGCATTAGCTCGCGAGCGTTTCTTCGAGCGAGGACAGAGGCCTTAACTGGTTAATTCTTTTCCATTCAATAAATTGAAAATAACAGACTCGCACCACTATTATTTAAATAAAATATGCGTAAATTTTAGTCTAAACATTTCCGCCTTTCAATAGTATGAAAATTTTCTTAAAAATAACAATAATGTCAAAAAGCTTTAAATGATGAAATAAGCAAATTTGTCTTGCCCGAACGCCATTCGAGCAAACCAGTTAAGGGATTAAAGATTTCTTCTTTCTTCCTTTTTAAAATAGAATTATGCTTCTCAATTAGGGCTGTCATTATTAAAAAATGTAATTCCTTAGTTTCAAGGTTGTTCACTAGCCTGAGAGACTACACTGTGTGCTATGACATGTGCTTTATACAGAAAAGAAGGAGATGAAGAGAGACAAATTCCATTTGACTGATAAGAACAGAAAGAAACATGTTACAAAGTCGATATTGATAAGATCTCAATAATATAATCTTTTCCTGGTAAACTAATGGGAAACATGTGTTATCAGCTTAAATAATTTTAATAAAAGAAAAAATATCAATCACAAAAAATAAATAAATAAATAAAAAAATATTAATCACAAAAAATAAATAAATAAATAAATAAAAAATAAATCTAAAAAAGAATAAATGCAAAAAATTAAAGTGTTCTAATCTGCTTCAAGAATAGTATTTTTTTTATTATAACTAATTTGTATTTTGGTACTAAAGCAATAAATCATTATTTTTATCATTTATTTTAATGTTACTAACCAGTTCTAAATACTATGAAATAGATATCTGCAAAGAACAAGAATGCCATGTGTTTGTGTGTATTTAGTGAAGGGAAGAAAAAAAAGTGGTTAAATGGGGAAAAAAACATATAAATAAATCGCAAAAAAATTTTATAAATGTAATTTAAAAAAATAAATAAAACTTCTTAATTTATTATGAGATATCACAGATGATTCTCCCATGGCTCCAAGTTCTGATTCTTTACCGCATACTATACATTTAAATGAATAGTTGCTTTTTTCCGAGTGCCAGCCATTTATTATAATTGTCCTTTAACATTCACAATGGACTTAAAACACATTGTTCACCTCCCATTTTGAAGCTATTTATAATTAATTTAATTAATGACTAAATAATGCAAATAAAAACATGTTAAAATCCGAACAATAGATATCAAGAAACATAAGAAATGCAGTCATCCCCACATATCCAGTGAAAAACAAGCAAACATATTTATAGAACAGATTGGTGCAATTATTTGGTAAAATATCTTTTCTTTGTGATTTATTCCTCCATTACAAAGAAAACAAAGTTATTTTAGATTGTGGATACTGATTGAGATTGGTGTTTCTGGATATGAGGTTTCTAAACTTCAATGGGGATATGAAACAGGCAGTTCCAATGTCCAATCATTAATTAGAGAATTATAACAAAAAAAACCTCATTCCCCCCCCCCCTCCTTTTAAGCTGGCAGATTATGAATGTTTGGTAATTTTTTTATGGTCTTACGATAAATTTTTAGCTCAAGTTAAAAAATATGAACCTTGTTAAATAATTGATGTTATTATTGTGAAGTTATAGGAAGTAGAACCATTATAAAATTACTCTGCAAGTACAATAGTTCTTAATATTAAATATAGAAGTATTTTATGAAAAATGACTAATTATGTTAATTAAAAGTACTTGTGCATTGAAAACTAAGATTTTTTTTTTTTTTAGTGCATCATCTATCCTATGTTTATTAAATTTTGAGGAATATGTAAGCCATATATCATGATGAAAGATGCAAAGACAATTACAACAAGCTATCAAAAATAATTAAGTTTGTACTTCAAAATTTCTACACTGTTATAGAAATGACTGATACTTACTAGCTATTAGGGATTTTCCGTGTGGTAATAAAGTGTCCCACAGGCAGACGTTTCTATTATCTGTTGAGTGACCAGCTGTTGCTATGAGACTAGAAGAACTCAGAAATGCAAAATCGTTGGCCTGTTTAGTGTGGCACTGGGTAGACTAAAAAAAGTTGACTCTTTGTTAATTGTTAGATTAGAAAGAAAAAAGGTTTTATAGATACAGTGCTCTGCAAAAGTTTAGACAATGATCGATTTCGCTTCTATATTCAGAAGAATGAACCAAATTTTTGTAATTCATCTGTCATACATTACTTGTGACTTATCTTTTATTTACAAACAATAAATTTTAAATTTCACCTTTTACATAATATATAATGACAAAAAAAACGAAATTAACACTGTGGCAAAAGTATAGACAATTTGTATATTTACAGAAAAATAACTTTAAATTAAAATCGAGTTGCACCTACATTGTCTGCAATTAGTACAAGAATGTGACTTTTCATCGAAGAAACTAAATGCTGCGTCACTTGGGGGTCTATTTTGTACCAAACATGTTCAACAGCAGCTCAAAGCTCATTTAAGAAAAGTATAGCAAAAATTCGCATAAACCTTATGACATCTGATGTTACAAAGTTTTCGAATGGGTCCAGATCAGGACTACACGCCGGCCAGTTGAGATCAGTAGTATTTTCAGTGTTAAATGAAGTTCTTGTTTTGTATGCAACATGAATAGACGCATTATTTTGCTAAAATCCATACTTTGGACTACCTAAAAGTTCCCCAAATGACTACAAATTGATATCCAACGTATGTATGTAGTCTTGTGTTGCTTGGCAACCATCAAATAACTCCAGAGATATTCAAGCATTAAAGCAAAGTGAGGACCAAATCATTAAAAAGTCACGTCCTTGTTGTCGACTTAAGAAAAGTCCCAGGCTCTTTATGCAAATCGTGCCAATAGTATGCCCAGTTGTTTGGGCCATTCAAATTTTACTTTTTTCGCAGCTGAATACCATTTGGGTTCATACGACGTACTTTTGCAAGTTCATTGCATTCTCGCTAATTTGTAGCGAGATTTTAAAGCTGATTGCTTTCATTTTCATGTAAATTAATTTACCTGTTTCTTTAATTCATCTGTGAATCATGTCCGTCGACACAGAAAGTCCTGACTTACTTTTAATGTGAACAGCAATCATCATTTGTGTAAATGCCAATTTATGGATCGTTTTGTCATCTCATTTTCTGGTCACACAAGGTCTTGCAGATTTATATTTTGTTTTGAAGGAATCACCAATAGATTATACTTCACAGACAAACCGCTTTGGACAATTCATTGCTGCTGAAATTTGTGCAACAGTCGTCCCTTTCCATTTCAACTTTCCTACTTCAATTACCTCATCTAACTGAATATTTTTAGCTTGCGGCATCTTCACTAATTGATGCTCTATCGAGGTATACTTAAATACTTCAGACATATAACATCATAACTCAGAAATTTGCATTTTTCCATGAACAGTCAGCAAAAAATCAAAAAAGTGTCTAAACTTTTGCAATATGCAAATTTTATATTTTTCAGTTAAATTAAATACTATCTCATATTATAACCATTATTTTTATCCTAAAATGTTTAAAATATATTTAAAAATATATATAGCCATTTGTAAATCTCAAGAGTTCGTATTTTTTAATTAAAGGTTAAATAACACAAGTGTCTAAACTTTTGCTGAGCACTGTATGTTTGATTTTAAATGAAAGAGAATTAAGGGGGGGAAGGGGGGACAGGCAGGATATTAAGATGATTTGGGAAATATTTAATTATTGTGCAATAGATAAATTAAATATTAAAAAAGATATATAAAATTAAATCTAAGCACAGGATTGATCGTGGCAAGTGAACTGCATTGTAAACATATTTAATGAATATCATGGTAGAAAATATAAACAATCAAAAGGTATTTGTTAAAATGTATTAGATGTATTAAGAACCTTCAATATATTTAAATATTACTGGTATTAGAATTTTGGTTTTTTAAACTCATGTTATTTAAAGCAACTTTCTGCAGGTTGGCCATTCAAAATTTAAGGAGTGATAGAGCATACCACAAAATAAACAACTTTTGTATCAAATCAGGAATATATCCAAAAATGCAGGGTGTCTCCCTCCAATTCAAACATAACTATTGCTCATAACTGTTTGCCATGTACCCATATTTTCTTATCACCTGTAATATTTCTAGCTAATTTATTCATCTAAAACTTTTATTTTTACTTACTTTTATTTTTCAGTTTCTTTATTTTAAAGGTTTAATTATACTGCTGTTTCCTTTTTGCATTATGGAACATTGCACTCACAAATCTTTTCAGCCGAGTTCAACAGCAAGCTTTCCTTAGACTAAAAAATAACTCAAACTTTGCTATGCAGTGGTTGTTACCAGCCCACTACCACATTTCTTCACTTCATAGTCCAGATTGTCATATTCCACTTCATTCGGAGCAAGGGAAAACTCCAATTTCCGATATTCATGGCGCATGTCTCAATCCTCAGCTTAGCTATAAATAAAACTACGGCAGATTCAAAGTTGTTCAGTTGCATATTCCCTTTCTCTGTCATGTAGTTTTTGTTTACAGCTGATGGATGAACTTGTCTCAGAAAAGTTTATTTTTGATAATACATATATTTTCTGATTGTGATTAATTTAAAGTGCTTATAAAACTTTCTTATTCTGACTTGTTTATGAATTTTATGAAACAATCTTATCCCTTTTTCAAGAATTTAAATTTTTCAAATCTATGGCCTTAGTTTACTTAATGGTTTAATAGCCACTTTGTTTTAATGAAAGTTTTACATTGTTTTTGAATAAGCTCATGAGCGATTCAGTTTTCTAAGCTGTGGTTTTTGAAATGCAACATTCTATGAGAAAAATGAAATTTTTTTAAAAAACTCGAAATCTAATGCAATATTTGTTTCTACATCTAAATGATTTTAATAAAGCTGGTATTTTATCTTAAACTTTTTGTCCTCATTTAGTTTTTACACTTACTGCATTATATAGTTACTTTTATCTGCATATATAAAATTAGTTTTTCAGTTTATACTTCTAAAGATGCTGAAGAAAATTTCAATCTGCTTAGTAAAAAGATGTAATTAATTCAAATAAAGATATATTTTATTTGAATTGAAATCTTTCTTCACAGCATTTTTTGTTATATAAGCGTAGGTTGGAGAGAAAAAAAAAATTCTTTTTTATAAAAAATGGGTAGGTACCAAAAGTTGCCTTTATACTAGTACATCAACTCTGTGAAATTTTACCACTGAAAAAAAAAATGGCTTGAATCTGTGCTTTTTGTCTAAAAGTTGAAATTTAGTAAAATTTGACATTTTTAAAAAAAAAAAAAAAAATAAAATAAAAATAAATAAATCCTATGGAGCTCATTTTTATTTAAAAGTGTTATTTAAACCTTTATACATAACTACTTAATATATTTAAGCTTTAAAAAAATCAAATCTTTATTCTGAAAAACTGGAGCAAAATCGAAAACTTGTTTAAATTAGCACTCTATTGGGCCATACAATGAATTGCTTTGAATGCCGTTCTTAGCTAGTTGTTTTCAAAAGTATCCTGGACATACCTCATGGAGGTGACTGCATTTCATATCCTACCCGTCCCAAACATCTGACCATCTAGGCAAAGTGTTTCATTTATCCACTGAATTGTGATTTTATTTTTCTGTGAATCACCTTAGTTTATCTCTTCTTTGTATCCACAGACTTTGGATGATGCTACTGATATTGGACCTCTTTCACATGTATTTTTACAGCTTGACTAAAAGAAGACATGCAGAGTAATGCTCTGGGATGTTATTAATGGAATCTATTCCGCCATTTATTATTTTTACCAAAATTGCATCCAATTAATGCATAGTGACTAAAAATTCCATTACCCTAACATTTTTTCAATCAATTTTATTTTTTACTTAAAGATCTTCTTCAAAGGGGATTTTTGGTACCTCAACTTTGAGTATGCTATCATTTAATCTACCTTTTGCATTTATTATATGTTAAGAAGTGAGCTGTTTAATGTGATTGAGATCATTAGAGAATATTGCAATCAGAATGTGTTCAGCATGTATGAAACAACCATTGTCCTAAATAACCTTTTTTAGTATTTGTTTTATGCCTTTTTCTATGTTACTTAGTAGCTAACTAATTTCCCATTAACTTTTAGATACCTTCTTTAGAAAAGGATTACATCTGATGGTAAACTATTCTGGGGAACAAACTTAGAATACATAGTGCTTTGTGAGTAAATGTACAGACAATGGCAATATGTATGGCAATGAGTACTCATTTAAAAGTTAAAGAATTCTATTCACCATTGTGAGCCATTTTGCATAGGACAAGCTTAAAATGGACTATAATAATGGATCATATGCTACTTCCACTGCAGTGAATTTCGTTTGTGTCATTTATTAGACAAAATCAAAGAAAAAAAATTCTAACCAACATGTATTCACCAGATCAATTGGAAAATCTTTGTCCATGCGTCATTCACTTCTCATTGCATTTTTTTTTTCTAACCATAGGGAATAATTTTGAAAAATTATTTCTTCAAATTGAGAAAAGGTACCCATCACAGACCAGAAATAGTTGCTGAACATTTACAAAGTTATTTCATCAGGAAAGTTATTTCTCAGAAGAACTAGTGAATAGAAAGCCAGAAAACCTTTCCCACAAAAGGTAGCTCATAAAGATGAATAAAATTTTTTACTTTTATCTAAACACTGATTGACCATAAGAGCCTGTAGGTTCACTCACAAAATATGTAATCCAAGTTTATGCCCCAGGATGGTTAATACCAAATGTAATACACATCAAAAGAATGGATCTAAAAATTTATGGAAAATTCTAAACAACAGAGAAAAAACAAATATTAAATATTTAGAACAATCGTTGCTTTGCAGAAGGAGAGCAAATTCAAATTACAACTCTCTCTGATAATCATCATCACACTAAATTGCAAGCTTCTCAACATATCATAAATTAGGGATGCACCGAATAGTGATTTTGGCTGAATGCCGAATACCAAATATTCGGCCAGCCGAATAGTAACTATTCGGCTGAATACTGAATATTCAACTTTCCAAATACTTTTTATATTTGAAAGTTTAAAGGTAAAATGTTACTTTTTAAAACAATTTGACATTAAATTTAATAAAAGAAACTTATATTTTGATAAACAAGAGCTTTTTATAAGAACATTTAGTATTGAAAAAAAATCTGCTCTGAGTTATTTCAGAAGCACAATTATGAGACTTTTTTATTAATATAACTTTTAATTTCATGGTTTCTTCAACGAATTAAAATAAACATTTTAAAATTAAAGACAAATAATGAAAAAATGGTCAAAGATAAAATATACAGTCTCATAATTGCAGGCCTAGGACCGCTGAGTCACTCTTAAAAAAAGAGAGAAAAGAGACTAAATCGCAAGAAAAAGAGACTAAAAGAGACCAAAATTTAAAAAAAGAGACTAAAAGGAGACCAAATAAAAAGCATTTTTTTCTCTTCACTTAAATGTTTTTGGTAATATAGACAAGCACTAAGATTTAACACAATATGCGGAATACATTTTCAATGCATTTCAGTCGGTTTTGAAATAATTGCAAATATTGTTGATTGGTTGCAGAAAAATATCTCAAATCGCAACAATTCATCATGAAAGAAAATCAGAAATTCACCAAATGAGCACGGGGACAAAATCATGAAATTCCAGGAAATATAGTGAAATTCATCAAATTGTCTCAAAAAACAAAATCATAAAATTTGTCGCATGATCTTGGGAAAAAAATTCTCGAAATTAGTCAAATGTTCTTAGGATAAAAACAATCACGAAAATTATCAGATGGCCTTGAAAAAAAATCACGATATTAGTCAAATGGATCTTGTGCTAAACATCGTAAAATTCATCAAATGGGTCTCTAAGAGAGGGATGAATCACAAAATTCATTAAATGATTGCAAAATTCCAAGAGCTATCATACAAATAATTGCTAATTTTGTTGAAGGTCACGGAAATAAATAGTGAAATTTATCAACTAGTCGCCAGAAAAATAACGAATCTCATAGAATAAAGCCATAAAAAAAATCAAGGATGCCTGTCAATGGATTACATTAAAATGTGTGAAAATCAGTTACAGTATAAAACAGTGAAGTTTGTCAAATTATCTCAGGAAAAGAATGGCGAAATTTATCAAATGGTTGTTGGTGAAAAAAGTAAAATCAGGGGTTGTACTGGTGCCAAGTAATATTTCACACAAACTTTTTTGGATATTTTAGGGCACATTTAACTGGCATACTACATTTCCTTCCAAGACCATTTGACGAAATTAACCATCACCCCCCCCCCTCGCTACCAATTGCGGCATATTAATATGAAAATTGTAATTTTTCCACACTATTGCTTACGGAAGTACACGATTTTTCTTACACGATTATTCGCTGACATTTGCAATTTTTTTTCAATAAAATTTGTGATTTTTTTTGGGCTTTTATTTGCCAAAATTCACAATTTTTTTGCCATTGTTTGCAGAAATTTACTATTTTTCTGTGTTTATTTAACAAAATTTGTGATTTTTTTTCCTGCGATCATTTGCAAAATCGCACGGAAAAAAATCGTGATTGCAAAGAAAAAAAATCCCTTTCGGCATGGCCTATAGGCGGAAGTAGATTTCGAAAAGTTTTCATCTCAAAAAAAAAAAAAAAAAAAAAAAAAGCCTATTTTTACTTAAATGCCCATTTTGGCAATATATTTTGAATTATATTCTTACTTTATTTAAAAAATTGAACAATATGCTCATTATATAGTTCCTAAATAACAAAAAACTGTTAATTAAATTCGTTTGACAGCAAAATTGAATTTAAAAATGAGTCATAAAATAACCAATTTATTATTTTAATACATCCACAATTCTTTAATCAAGATCGCTTTGAGAAATTTTGTGCGAAGTGCCTACTTTGACAGATTTTTTTTAAATATATATTTAGCCTTTATCAAAACTCTGACCAATACGGCACATTACACAGTTCCTAAATAACAAATAACTGTCAATTGAATGCGTTTGAGAGCAAAATTGAATTTAAAAATGAGTCATAAAATAAACAATTTGTTATTTGAATACAACCTCAATTCTTTTATCATGATCGCTTTGGGAAATTTTTTTGCGAAGTGCTTACTTTGACAGCTTTTAAAATATATATATTCACCCTTTATCAAAAAATCGACGAATACGCACATTATATAGTTCCTAAGTAACAAAAAACTGTCAATTGAATGTGTGTCAGAGCAAAATTGGATTTAAAAATGAGTCATAAAATAACCAATTTGTTATTTGAATACCCACAGTTCATTAATCATGTCGCTTTGGGAAATTTTGTGCGAAGTGCCCATTTTGGCAGCCTTTTTTTAAATATATTCTGCCTTTATCAAAAAACTGGCCACTCCATCACATTATATAGTTCCTAAATAAGAGAACCTGTAAATTGGATGCGTTTGAGAACAAAAAAAGATTTAAAAATGACTCGGTAAAAACGCAATTTCTTAAATTTCCGCAAATTTTAATCACGATAACTTCGTGAAATTCTGTTCAAAATACCCTTTTTGGCAGCCTTTTAAAATATATATTCTGCCTTTATCAAAAAACCGCCCAATACGTCAAGTTATATAGTTCCTAAATAATAGGACCTGTAAATTGGATGGGTTTGAGAACAAAAATGAATTTAAAAATGACGCATAAAAAACGCAATTTGTTATACTTAATGAATTTTTTAATGATGAAAACTTCGGGAAATCTGTTCAAAATACCTTTTTTGGCAGCCTTTTTAAAAATATATTCTGCCTTTATCAAAAAATTGGCCAATACGTCGCATTATATAGTTGCTAAATAATAGGATCTGTCATTTGGATGCGTTTAAAATCAAAAATGAATTTTAAAATGAGTCAGAATATAAGCAGTTTGGATTTGAGGTTTTTTCTCCAACTCCTATTTTTGTTTAATTTATTTTTGCTATAAGAATTGGTTCTATGAAAAACTTGTCAATATAAAAATTGTAGATATTATTGTGAAGATGTAAAATAAATTTAATTAGATTTAATTGCTTAAGAATTGAGTAAGTTATGGTTTTTTTTCTTTTTCCTCCCCCCTTTTTCTTTTCGTTTTTAATTTTTTTCATCGGTAAAAATTGGTCCTATCAAAAACTTGTAAATACAAAAGTTTTAGATAATATTGAGTACATTTATATAAAATTTAGTTGGATTTGATATCTTGAGAATTGACGAAGTTATGATTTTTTTTCTCCCAAAAACCATGTTTTTTTCGCCCCTTGAGCCCACTTTTAACTTTATCAAAAATCTGTCACACATAAACTTTTTCCTCATTTTTTAGAAGTAATATAAACTTTAAACTGATTCGATATCTATTTTAATTAAAAAGTTATCGCGTTTTTTCTGTTTTCACAAAAACCCTCCTAACTTTCACCTCCTTGGTCCGATTTTGCCCATTAACGAACTTAACCGAGATTTTATGCCCTTTGATTTTATGTAAAAGTTTGATGAAGATCTGAGCATAATTATGGAAGTTATCGTGTCTAGAAGAAAGTGATATACACCGATAGATAGATAGATAGATAGATAGATAGATAGATAGATAGATATATATATATAAACTTTTTTACTGATGGTAGTTTTGGGGTCTAGGACTCATGATTCGTGTAGATCCGCAAAAATTTTTCAGAAATTCCAACATGGGAGACAATGCAATAGGTAGTATTTCATACGAAATCTACCTAAAAAATCACGAATTTTGAAAAATGATTGACTGTCAAAATTCGCGATTTTTTTCTGCGATCATGGAAAAGATGAATTTCGGCAAATAAACGCGAATTTTGAATTTCGCCAATTGATCGCCGTAAAATTGCAAATTTCGGCAAATGATAGTGGTAAATATGACGAATTTTGTCATATAAACGCAGTAAAAAGCAAATTTCTGAAACAATGGCCCAAAAAATTATCATTTACTGTATTTTGATAAACGATCACAGAAAAAAAAAAAAAAAAAAAAAAAAAAAAATCGCAAATTATTTTGACTACTGATTGCGTAAAGAAATCGCAAATTTTTTCGGCAATCCTTTCACAAAATTTGCATTTCTCTGCGATTATTTTTTCCGCACGCAAAATCGTACAATCGTATTGTTCATTAGTATAACCGTACACTTCGAACAAAATCCTTACATTGTACTCTTCTGTGCATTGTACTACTGACTATACCGTACTCTATGGCATCTATGAATATCCTTTTCGATTTTACGATCATTTGACGAAAGCTCAGTCTTATTTCGGGATCGTTTGACGTAAATCTCAAGAGTTTTTTTCCCCCCTTCGCAATCATATGGCAGAAATCACAAGTTTATTTCGGGATTGTTTGGAAATAACGATTTTATTTTGGGATCATCTGGTGAAAATCGCGGCTTGATTTTGTGATTGTTTAAAGAAAATAGTCTTTTTTCTGGTGATCAATTAATTCAAATCGCAGTTTTGCCAGTGATCATTTTATGAAAATCGCAGATTCTTAAAAATTAAAAAACATGAAATTCTGCCGTTTGTTGAAAAAGTGATCCGTATATGTAATGACCGAAATAAGAATTTTGAGATTCCTTCCTGCAATCCTCTGATGAATTTCTCAATTGTTTTTCACAAGATCAATTGACAAATTTTGCAATGATTTTGCCACTGATTGACGGATTATACGCTTTTTTTCTCGTGAAAATGACAAAATCGTGATATTCTTCCTGCGACCGAATGACGAAGTTTATGATTTTTACCCCTCAAATGATTATTGAATTTCGCATTTTTATCTTGCCACAGATTGACCAAATTCACTTTCTTTTCAGTGTCCGACAGAAAAGTTTTGCAATTCTTGCCCGCAAACGATATACTAATTTCGTAATGGTTTTCCACGATAGAGTGACGAAATTTAGAATTTTTTCCCCTGCAAAAGAGAGACAAATTTGGCCATGCAGCAGAATTTTTTTCTGCAGTCTGCAACACATATTCTGCAGGCCAATCCCTCACATTACATTATTTACACTCAAACCTCACTCAGATTATTTACTAAACAAAATTTAAGAACTTGCATCTGCACATCATTTATTCCTAAGGAGAATCCTAATAAATCACCATTTTAATCCTTCTGATGGTTAATTTTCTTAACTTATATTTTACAAACAGCAAATAAATAATGTAAAAACATTTTTTTTTTAAATTTAAATATGACTTTCTTTCTAATTATTTTAAATATATTTATAAATAGACAGTTAAAAATAGAAATTGTGAAAACTTTTTTTTATGTGCTTTAAAAGGTTTTATTAAGTATTGGATTCGATCGAATACTTTGATATTTGGCAGGCCAAATAGTTTCATATTCGGCTTAACCGAATAGTTTGATATCCGGCCTATCCGAAGATTCTGTAACATGCCCGAATAGGCTGAATACCAAATAGATACCGAATATTCGGTGCATCCCTATCATAAATGCAAATGATGAATAATAGAGTAAATGATGGCATAATCAAAGTTGAAATACCTACAATCAACTTTGAAGCAGATTATTACATATAAAATGTAATTGATTGAAAAATCTTGTGGTAACAGAAATTCCAATTATGATGTATTAATTGCATGACATTTCTCTAAAGATAATAAACAGCTGAATATATTCCATTAATAACATCCCCACTGCATTACTCTGCTAGTCTTGTTTTACACACACTGTAAAAATATAAATGAAAGATGTCACAGCAGCTTAACCCAAAGTCTGAGCACAAAGAAGAGATGAACTAGGTTGATACAAAGAAAAGTTATGCCAGTCTTCAATAAATAAATAAATAAATAAATAAAATCACAATTCAATGTATAAATAAAACTCTGTTCCTAGATGATTGGGCGGTTGAGACAAATTGGATGTGAAATGCAGTCACCTCCACAAGGTATATCTAGGGTAGTTTTGAAATCAACTAGATAAGAGCTGTATTTAAAGCAAGAATTCGTTGTATGCCCCAATAGAATAATAATAGAATGGTCTTTTTAGCAAAGAGTTACCAGATTTTCTCCAGTTATACAGAATAAAGATATTATTTTATAGTTTAAATATGTTAAGTAGTTAATAATAAAGGTTTAACCCTTTAAGCATTCAACCTATTTTTTATTTTCTTTTTAATGATTCTTAAAATATCGTCTATGAAAAATATTTGTATGGGGATATTATTTATCATTGCTTTACATATTTATGTTATGCATTTGGAAAAAAAAAAAAAAATATTAGTTT
The DNA here is from genome assembly GCA_964019185.1 of Maratus speculifer. Lineage (NCBI taxonomy): Eukaryota > Metazoa > Arthropoda > Arachnida > Araneae > Salticidae > Maratus > Maratus speculifer. The sequence continues at coordinate 22,107,267 of OZ025291.1, forward strand.
TGTATGAAATCAGCCCTTGATTTCAAAGATTACATGATGGAAAAACCTGGTTAGGATGCTTAAAGAGTTAAATAACACTTTTAAATAATAATCAGCACAATCAGATTTTATTATTATTATTTTAAATGTCAAATTTTACCCAAAATTTGTAATGACATCATGATAAGTGATGGAACTGTACAGCATTTGGCAAGTGAAAATGCATAGTACATTCAAAAATATGGAGTATCAGTAATAAATGGAAGTAGATGGTGGTCACTTGTACCACTTTTAATAACATTACATTTCACATAAAGGAAAGCCAAACTTTAAAATTTTGTTGATGTGAAAGTTATAAGCAATACTAGCGAGCTACGCCCGCTAGCTGGGCCACTTTTTCCGAACGAACCTCGATATTAAGCAGTATATAATAAGCAAAAAAATTCATTTAATAAGCAAGTCTTGGTGTTCGAATCCTCAAGCACAAAAAAAAAAGTAAATTAAAGAGCTATGGTTGTTATGCGCCCATTATCCCGTTAAAAATATGTGATTTCGCACTTTGGGTGCTACGCGCCCACTGGCCTACGTGCCATGGTCGCCATTGTTCGTTAAAAATATTTGGTTTTGCACGGTTGGCGCTGCGCGTCCAATAAGACATTATCTCTTATTTTTTGGTTCATCAGAAGCAGACTTTTACGCAGATTCTGAATATGTAATCAGTTTTTTTCTACTTTAAAAACTGTCTGCATGATGGTTTAAGAAAAAACGCGCAAAAAAAGAAGTTTCGATAGTCCTGTTTTATTTCTAAGTTCAATGTTTTAGCGAAAACTACGGTAAATATTCTACGGCAAGTCAAAAAAATTGATGCGGGAAAAAACGCAATTAGCGCCGGTAGAAAAAGAGGTTTTCGGCTGTTTCTTCTTTTAGCCAAAGGGAAAAAATTCATGTCCTTCACCGCAAGGTGGTGCAGTGTTCTACTTCGGAGCTCCGTTTGGGAATTGAGACATTTTTCGTTCCAATTCCCAAGGGGTTTTTAATTCATAACTTTTTTAATTTTGGTCCCACGTTCTCGAAAATGTCTGAAATGACTTCCCCGGAATTTTTCCAATCGAAAGACACCTTTCGCGATTTCCAACTCGCCCGCGTTGCGAACTGTAATCGGCTTCAAGCAGACAGACAGACGCACGGATTTTATTAGTATAGATATCCATGTTTAAATATGAATTAATCATCCTGTATTTTTAACTACATAAATAGATTGTGACCCTAGTTTCCTGTACAGAAATTGTTTGTATATTAAAACATATATGCTACAAAAATTTATACTTTACAATTTAATTATTAAAATTCAATCAAGTTTTACTTTAATAGTTAATTAAAAGTTAACAGTAATTAGGTTTGATATAAATATATTATTCCGTATTTTTCTAGTTTTTCTATTCATAAATAAAAAATAAAATTAAAAGTATTGTTATATGTATACATCATACTTACGAAGAAAGGTCGATTACTTGCTGTCCCAAGTCCAACTTGCCACAAGCTAATAATGCCGTCACCATCAGTAACACCAAACTACAAAAGAAAGAGAAGAAATCTATAGCTGAAAGTTTTATGCTATATATCTCAAACATTATGATAATAAAAAATGTACAAATTGATGGGATTCCATCAACAGATGGTTTTCTCATCGCCTCCTATACCCATTTATTCATTAATTCATTCACTCATAATTTATTTTAATATTTATTTATTTATTATTTCATAATAACCATATCCAATAAATATTAACTTACCTTTCAAATCCTTTCCGGCCGTTATCAACTTCATAGCATTCAATAATCCATTTAACTTCAATAGCCTTTCGTAATTTCTTCCACGGACTCCATCTTTAATTTCAACCTACATCGACAATAACTTATCTCCGACTAATCATACTTTTCCGTAAGGATATTTTTCCCGCCAGATGGCGACTTGGAATATCGTAACATTAATTGAATCTTCATTCGTTTTACTGAATCGATCTTTCGATTCGTACACATGTCGTTTTCTCATTGGCTCGTTTCGTGGGCGTTGCTTGCAAACGATGTTTTCAATCTGGCTAGCTTGGTATAAATATACGATGTAGATTTCTATTCTTCGCCGCTTTTATCTTCCTACAAATGGAAGGTTTTTCAAGTAACTGCATTGAAGCTGGTCTTCAATCTGGATGTATATTTAAATATACTTGTTTTTAATTCGTTTATTTTTAATTGTTTTTAACCTACGTACTGATGTCAACTGTAAGCTCAACTATCAATATGTTCACCTGTGCTCATGTGATGGAGTTCGCCATGTAAAGTCTTCTGTAAAGCTGAATCTACTTCTCAAAGTAATAAATAAATACTTTAGTTTTATTTTTGACTTTTGTTTACTGTTAATGAGATCGACACCTATTCTGCTCAAACACATTTTGACTTCCACGATTACGTTAGGTGCCAGCAAAAGCTCCATATGTGCTAATCTGCTACTGTAAGGATATTTTTCAGCGTATATAGACCTCTAAAGGCTATATTACGCACATTAAGGGGTTATGGGCGGAAGCCTAACCCTGGAAGCCATTTTGAGCAGATCGATCTCGGCAAGCAAGAGTGAAATGTTATGTTTTGAAATATCCTGGATTATGTTTATTGACTTCTTCTTTATGAAAAACTGAATTTTTTTTGCCAGACCTTATGATTTAAAGAACTTTATTCATATTTTTCAAGAACTTTATTCATATTTTTCAAGAACTTTATTCATATTTTTCAAGAACTTTATTTTATATTTCTGCCGGACTTTTGTTTACAGAACTGTTTACTTATATTTTGAAGAAGTTTTGATTTATTTCTTTGCTGAATTTTTATGATTTACAGAATGAATTAATTACGTTTATATTATTTTATGCTTCAATTATGCTTTTACAATAGACTGTTTTTGAGTTTTGTTGAACTTTATCCTATTTTGAAAATTTTTTTGAGAAGTTTGACTTGGTTTTTAACAGAGAACCGACGAAAAAGTCGGGGGGGGGGGGGGGGGGGGGCGGTAACACTTAAAATTTTTTGCTTGAAAATTTATCCTGAAAATTTTTTTTAAAATGGCCACTAACACTATTGACAAACTGAGTACGAGAAATTATGCCACATGGGCTTGCGACATGAAGTATTTGTTGATGGAGAAAGGCCTATGGGATATAATACATTTAAAGCAAGAAACCCCAGTTTTAAGTGAAAGTGTTACTGCCGATATGGTCAACCAATTTACCTTCCGTGCAAACAAAGCTCTTTCATTAATTTACTTGAATATAGAGCCTGAATTTAAAAGGTTAATAGAAGATTGTCAAGAGCCTGACAATCTGAAGAGAGTGTTGAAGCATGGAGAAGGTTACACAAAAATTTTCATCCTGACTCACGTACCCATCATATGACCTTGTTCAATGAACTTATGGAAGAAAGGATGTGATATGTGATGGAATTTAAACACAATTCCATCGGGGTTGATTGTTTAGCAGAGTCGCGTCAAAAACAGTGTCAGCGTTATGCTGATTTTGTAACCCCATAAGTAATTAAATTAATTTAATTTTTAACGTAATGCCCAAATGAATATCTAATTAAATGTTTAGTCAAGAATAAAATTAAATCAAATGAAATAATGACATGCAAAATTAAAAACTTAACAGTCAACATTTATTAGTTCTTAAAATAAAATAAACATAAAATATAAAAACATAAATATAAGTAAAAATATATTGCATCTCTAATCGAATCATATTTAAAACAAAATATATTTTCTTTCTATTAAATCCATAAACCAGATATATGAATAAATATACTGTAAATTAAAATATACCAAGATAAACAAAATTGAACTTATCTGTAAGAAAAACAAGTAAAGATTTAAAGAACATTTTATAAGTCCTCTATTGTCTTGATTAAGTGAACTGGAGCTTGCTAAGTCAAAAACTGGAAAATGGTTTCAGTTCCAAAAAAAATTAATCCAAGTCATATTCATCCGTAGATAGAGTTCCAAAAAATTCCATAATCAAAAGAAACCGAAGTGAAAAACAACAGCACTTCCTCACGAGAGAATAGCCAAACTTTCCTTAAGAAGGCGAAGGTCAAAAGTCCAAATCTCAGGGTCTCTTCTACCCGAACATCTCTTGACATCGATAATCATCACATAATTCCAAGTCAATTATCTCACGTCAATGCAGACATCTCCTTTTAGCCTCCAGGTGTTTAAGTTTAGAAATAAAGTTTCAAATAGCCGAATATATTCTGTAAGTCTAAATGAAACGTGAAAGCGTAATGAAATGCCATTACTAGATGAAAGTTCTATTTCAACTGATGACTTAAACTATTGTATTGAACAATGTATTAAACGAATTAAATAAATGACTTGACCGATGACACATCTGACTTCCAGATAACATAACACAACATTCAACAGACGAAACTAAGAAAAACAGAAACAATAAAATACGAGGCTACTTTATGCCGGCGAGACTGAAGTATATATACTTCTCAAACGGATTGAACACCAGGTTTCTCCCCGCCGAGAGACACACCCACCAATCACTGAAGGATGAATGGCTGATGAGATCGTTACGTCTGATCGCGTAAGCGATTACGTCATCGACTCTCATCGCTACGCCTCCACATGGCGATATGGTGAACTATGTCAAAAAGCGATGTTTACTTTTGAAAGGTGTGTGAAAAATATAAGTCTGCCGGGAAATATAAATTAACATAAAACTAAAGTTTAATTATACAGTTTATAGACAACAATTAACCAGAAATAAGACTTCTATTATAAAAGGTGAGTGTACTTTAAATTATATTGAATTGTAAATAAAGATGGCTATTGTAATTATTTGCTGTAAATTTAAGTCTTATATGAATGAAATATGTAGTGATTAAGGGCTGGATGAAATGGCCTGACTCTCACACTAAAGGACACATTCTTATAGTAAATGTCAACTAAAAGATAGTTACTACAGTGGCAAGAACACAGGGTCTATTTCCTATCAAATGCCCCCCCTCTTGCCATCTGTATAACATGCAAGGGCTATGCCCAAAGGAAAAACTGAAGGTCTATTAAAGAAAAGACAACACCTTAAAAAATGCAGTCATCCCCTCGAGCTGACAAGCCACTAAAAAATACTTCCATCAACACCAATTCATCACAAGCCACAGCACTTAAACCATATTAACTTGAAATTTATCTAAAAGTATCTAAAAAATATCTATAGATAACTAGAATATCCGTAAATTAGCAAGCCCCAGCACACCTGAAATCAAAAATATTTAAAAAAAAAAACAATTACATAAATACATACACAAAAAAAATTATACACAGCACATAATCATGTATTAGTAAAAATTTTCCTCCAGTCCATGATCACCAGCTTTACATTTTCGTATATATAATTTCAAAAAGTACTTTCTATTTTCTAATTGAGCTTTATCCATACAAAAAGAATTTATACTCTATCAATTTCTTATATTGACCAACTACAAACCTTTCACAATACAACAAATCTCACATTAGAAATATTAATTATTCTTCCATGAAAATATACATTATAAATCTATTACAATATTTTACAATTTTCAATTAAAGGAACTAAACACTTGTACTAGTTTTTCCTTTCAAAATTACACTTTTACTTTAAGTTCTGGCAGAGCAACACGTAAGACATTGAATTCTAACACATCAAAAATCCAATTAATTGAGCCCCCCATTTACATAACAATTCTAGTAGAATTCCAACTCGTTAACATCAGCTGACATTGTTCCTTCCCAAGAAAAACTTCTTAATCAACTACAATTACTATAAAGATTACTATTATACCTTATCTTCACCTAACCAATGACTAAGAATCCTTACACGTGGGACATAACAGAACTAAACCTAATTAGCCCAATTATTTGGGACCAACTAAAAATTTCATCTCCAGGGGACATAGCACACATTCTACCCACTCATGAAATGTATTGAAGATCCAAGTATTAGCCCCGGCACTAACCCAAGGATGTCAACACCTCCATTCAGCACCAATGCCAAGGCACGCATTCACTCAATTCTTTCCCTCACATAAAACATATACACGTAGTCACTGTCGGTTCAGACCACAAAAAATAAATTCTTAAGCTGTAGTTCACCTCTGAATCCTGAAAAACACACAAATTTATAGGGCACATCACAATCATACTCACACCCAAACTACCTTTCATCCCTATTTGAAAATCCACATGCTCTGGCGCCAAAGTCTTCACTCCCAATCTCTCAAAATATTTGACAAAGGTAAACCACAGACACGGATGAGTAATCACCACAAATTTTTCAAAAAAAAATGGATCGCCTACAATTCACAGCGATTCCCTAACACTTAATATTACTACAGAGGAACAACTAATCTGCCAGCCAGAGTTCAGGGTATTCAGATCAGCGAAGACATCTTTTTCTTCCAAGAAAGACTAACACATCAAAAGGGTCTTTTCTCGAAGAAATCCTGAAACATCAGACATCTCTTATTTTATTCAGAGTGTCACAAAGCAGCTGCCTGCCAGAATTATATTTTTAAACTCAGAATCTATCTTATTAACCAAGTAAAAATAAAATCTAGATTAATTCAAATTCAGTAGAAATCAAAAATAAGATCTTAACCAAAAAAATCTAAATTAATTCAAATTAAGTAGAACAGGTCAAAAATTAATTAGATCTCAATCCCCTCCTCACATACATCACACTTATGAAGAGCAACCTAGGAATTCTTTTTACACTCTTCAATTAAAAGGATGCAAAGGGGTAAAGATCTATCAACAAAAAGAGTTCTCAGATAGGACACTACATGGGTCATTCAGAAATCCAGCCTAACCTGCCAACAAAATTTCCGGCATGATGTGAATAACAGCGGAGTTTAACTCAACACTATAATAAGTACATTCTACAAACCCAATGAAGTCCATCTGACCTGTAATTTACTTGATTCTTTAAAAGTTATTTCTATTTAAATCTATTCCTAAAATTTAATCTTAAAGAATTCTAAATAAAATCTTTTTCATACAATTAAATTCTTCAATTAATAACTCCCTAAATGAAAAAGGCTAATTTAATCAGACTTTTACTTTAAAAAAATGTTTAACTAGCATTGCTTCTCAAAAAAATTGAGCCTAACACAAAGTTTCTTATTCTGTCCAACATACTAAATTGTCTAACTTACATTAACAGTTTTTCCTTTTCAATCTTCAAATTTACCAAATTCCTTCAAAAAAATCCTCAAACTGCCATTTCAGCCACTGTCAAAAATTTAACCTTTCATCTCTTTAAATCCTTACCAGAAAATTCAAAGTACCATCCTGAACCACTTTTAAACTTTCTAAAAAACATCTCAAAATGTCCAATACTTTTCAACATCCATCCAAATTTCCACCAAAAAGTCGAGTCAACTTAGCATGCTATCCATTAACTAAAAATATTGTTTAACCTTTAATTAAAAGTAACAAAACTAAAAATTTAAGATAAAGGCTGATTCGGTCCCAGCTGGCCATACAACATCAGACTACTTAAATGAGGTTCAAAGCACTTCTCAAATACCTTATCCTTTCTCAAAAATTCGTCTGGAATGAATGAACCAAACTGGTACTTAACACATAGCCTCTAATCACAACTGAACCAGCATTAACTTAAAAACAGCAACTTAACCTACTAAAAGAAATTATATCTCCTTGCCCAACACTTGAAGTCCACTTTTAAACCTTTACTATATTAGGTCATATCCAAAAGCAGTGCATTACCAAAATTTATAACAATGGCATATGCTCTGAAAATATAGACCATCAAGGATAAGCAAAAACAATATATTTTAAGTCTAAATAAAAATATATAAATATATAACCAAACAAAAAATATAAATCTTTACAATACTTTATTAAAAATAAAAATCATATAGAAATCATTTTAGATTGCACACAATAAAGTTACTAACATTGCTCAAAAACATGTAAAGGACATTTAACAACTCATTAATAGATGTCATTTACACAAAAATCTAAATCCAAATATTCAGTGCAGGACAGGAGTTAAAAATACATGAATCCATGACATCAAATTACTCATTTAAGAAAAACACTCAATTTCTAGCTCAAAAAGTCTCTAAAAGAGATTCGTAAATAGTCCTAAATAGACCAAGATTATATCAAAAGAAAATTGAGTTATTCATTTTTCGATGTCATGACTTTAAATTCAAAAATTTATCACTAATTCATCAAAACTTTCATTTTTAAACCTTAAATAACAATCTATTGCAAAAAAAAATCAAATAGTCCTCTCCCCAAAATAGAAAAAATTTTAATTCTATTTCATAAATTATAAATTTATATTAATGAAAAAAAAATTAAATTGGAGCAAATCCCAGGCAGAAATATTAGCTTTAAGGCCTGGGCATCTTAACCTCTAACACAAAAATAGTTAAGACATATCCCTCCTTTTTATTTCAAAGCATTCCACACTAAGATTTGTCCAAAACTGTAACAATTACTTTAATATAAACTATAATCATTATCCTTAAAACTTTTAACTTTAAATGTATAATTAATTATAAAAAATCATATAAGTTTAGATTTATATTACAGAATCTTTACATATTTTATGTTATGGAATTATCTTTAAATTCATACTTTAAGTTACTATTGAGGCAGAAATTAGCATCTATATGGGGAGTCAAGACCACATTTTCAAAAATATCAAAAGTTTAAGTATAGCTGCAATAAAGTTTTCCTTCAATGCTTTAAATTCAACTTTACATAAAAGTCATTAAGATAAGTTCTTCACTAAGAAAAGTTGCTCCTGTTTTTACTAATACATACTTAAATTCTGAAAAAAAAATTCATTAATACCTTAGATTTAAATCCAATATGAGAATCATTAATTTATTCCTGTCCCAAATACCAAGCACTTTAAATCTCAAAAAGTAACTTTCAAAAATTAAACTTGAAATTTCTTATTTTCACACAACATTAATCCCTTACTGGGACTATTTTAACTCTTACGACATAGTTTAAAACATAAGCTATTTTTTACATTATCACAAGAAATTCAAGATTAAAAGACATCTCATTAAATAAATAATGAAGGTATGGTGATCCAGGTGGCAATTTAATTCTAACACTTTTTAATTTAGCAACATTGAAAATTACACAGCAAGTTTAACAATGTTCCATCAAAAAAAACTTTTCTTTAATATATTAAGCTTCTTACACTTTACTCTCTTTTTACACAAAATAAGTCAAAGAAATATCACTAGATGGCAATCATTTAAACTGGAGAAAACCAGGAAGCCTTCCACATCAGTCAAGCTTTTAAAACTTATGGCAAAGTATTTCAAAAAGTCATTTAAATTTCAAGAAAAATTCAAAAGCAAACTTATTTCTCTAATTTAAAAAAAAAGGTATTCAAATTTCAAAATCAAAAATATTCAAAATTCATATCTTAATTTTAAAGACATTTCTTGCTTTCATTTTATAACATTCCGTAATCAAAAATATTCAAAAATAAAATTTCTTTACAGACAGATCTCCTGGTTTACTACCATGGTTAAGCACAAAAATTCACATCATCTTTCTATCAAAAATACAATGGAGCCCATCACGCTCCACTGCATATACCTATAAAAAAAATTATATGAGCACTTTACACAATAAGATACCCATAAAAATATATTAAATTACTTTTAAGTTATTTCAATTTTTACTTATAAAAATTTTAAACTATCATTTAATATCCAATTTGTATTCAAAATTACATTTAAAGGTCAGCATAATTTAAATTTACAAATTCATATTTCAAAAAAAATTTAATCTTTACACTAAAGTCATACAAAAAAATGATTCACTTTATAGAAATTCAAAATTCTTAAATTTACTAATTAATATCTCAAAGCAAAGCCTTTACACCAAAGTCATGTTTAATTAAGTACAGATTCATTTTTATTCAAAAAGAATTAAAAATTTAAACCTATATATTTATATCTCTGACTTTAACATACAGCCCCCCCATCTAAAACTATTTCAAACATCCGGTAGAAAATTTTTACTTTCGATAATTATTAAGTCTTTAAACAAAATTAAACAAACAAAACTTACTATATTTTAAACATTAAACTTTAAATATGTTATCATATTCAAAGGAGGGTATAACTTTAAAATAAATCGTAAATATTTTTTATTAAACTTTTAAATCTTTAAAATTAATTTTTATAAAGGGCACAACGTTAGTTGTAAAAAGCCCATAACCAAAATGATGGAATTTAAACACAATTCCATCGGGGTTGATTGTTTAGCAGAGTCGCGTCAAAAACAGTGTCAGCGTTATGCTGATTTTGTAACCCCATAAGTAATTAAATTAATTTAATTTTTAACGTAATGCCCAAATGAATATCTAATTAAATGTTTAGTCAAGAATAAAATTAAATCAAATGAAATAATGACATGCAAAATTAAAAACTTAACAGTCAACATTTATTAGTTCTTAAAATAAAATAAACATAAAATATAAAAACATAAATATAAGTAAAAATATATTGCATCTCTAATCGAATCATATTTAAAACAAAATATATTTTCTTTCTATTAAATCCATAAACCAGATATATGAATAAATATACTGTAAATTAAAATATACCAAGATAAACAAAATTGAACTTATCTGTAAGAAAAACAAGTAAAGATTTAAAGAACATTTTATAAGTCCTCTATTGTCTTGATTAAGTGAACTGGAGCTTGCTAAGTCAAAAACTGGAAAATGGTTTCAGTTCCAAAAAAAAATTAATCCAAGTCATATTCATCCGTAGATAGAGTTCCAAAAAATTCCATAATCAAAAGAAACCGAAGTGAAAAACAACAGCACTTCCTCACGAGAGAATAGCCAAACTTTCCTTAAGAAGGCGAAGGTCAAAAGTCCAAATCTCAGGGTCTCTTCTACCCGAACATCTCTTGACATCGATAATCATCACATAATTCCAAGTCAATTATCTCACGTCAATGCAGACATCTCCTTCTAGCCTCCAGGTGTTTAAGTTTAGAAATAAAGTTTCAAATAGCCGAATATATTCTGTAAGTCTAAATGAAACGTGAAAGCGTAATGAAATGCCATTACTAGATGAAAGTTCTATTTCAACTGATGACTTAAACTATTGTATTGAACAATGTATTAAACGAATTAAATAAATGACTTGACCGATGACACATCTGACTTCCAGATAACATAACACAACATTCAACAGACGAAACTAAGAAAAACAGAAACAATAAAATACGAGGCTACTTTATGCCGGCGAGACTGAAGTATATATACTTCTCAAACGGATTGAACACCAGGTTTCTCCCCGCCGAGAGACACACCCACCAATCACTGAAGGATGAATGGCTGATGAGATCGTTACGTCTGATCGCGTAAGCGATTACGTCATCGACTCTCATCGCTACGCCTCCACATGGCGATATGGTGAACTATGTCAAAAAGCGATGTTTACTTTTGAAAGGTGTGTGAAAAATATAAGTCTGCCGGGAAATATAAATTAACATAAAACTAAAGTTTAATTATACAGTTTATAGACAACAATTAACCAGAAATAAGACTTCTATTATAAAAGGTGAGTGTACTTTAAATTATATTGAATTGTAAATAAAGATGGCTATTGTAATTATTTGCTGTAAATTTAAGTCTTATATGAATGAAATATGTAGTGATTAAGGGCTGGATGAAATGGCCTGACTCTCACACTAAAGGACACATTCTTATAGTAAATGTCAACTAAAAGATAGTTACTACAGTGGCAAGAACACAGGGTCTATTTCCTATCAATATGGAGAGTCCATTAACTTGTTTGCCACTCGTTTAAAGAAGATTTACTCCGAGATAAAGATCATAGATGCAAATTTTTCCGAATGTTACCTGACCTACCAATTCTTACGATTTTTACCATCCAGCTTTGACAACCTGGTCCAACAGGTCTTATCCAAACCTGAAGCATCCTTTAAGTTTGACCTTGTTGTGGATGAATTGGTCGCAGAGGAAACGCGGCAGAAGTTACGTCATCGGGACAGTGCCAAACAAGTCAGTGCCTCCACTACTGCTAAAGTTAATAAGTCCTTTAAGAGCAAACCTCGCTTTAAGAAATCTCAACAGAGGAAATGTTGGAGATGCGGGAAGTTGGGCCACATCCAAGTCAACTGCTACGCCAGATCACCTGATCGCCAGTTCCGTCATCCTTCGCCTTCTTCCAGATCCAGATGTCCATATTCTTCCAGTGGATCCAGTTCCAGAAGTCGACATTTTCAACGGTCTCCCGAGAGATGCCAGAGTGACTCATCATGCCCATCTGACGACTCCGACTGTGGTTCCCGAGACTCATCACCTGCTACTAGACGTAAGACTCCCAGACAGACTTCCAGACGATCCTCTCCTCATTTTTCCAGTTGCAGAAGCGGTGGCTCTCGCACGAAACTGTCAGATAGTTCATGTAAGTCGAATCTTTTTGTTTCACATTCTAGTCTTAGTAATGTTGTAAATGATTCGGATTGGATATTTGACAGTGGTGCAAGTTACCACTTTTGTAACAATAGAAAATTGTTTTCTAAATTTGAAAAGTTAAATGATAAAATGTCTGTTGCTGTTAAAAATGTACTGTTTCCTATTAAGGGCAAAGGGGAAGTCAAACTACGTTTTGGTCAAAGAGTTTTTACCTTGTGTAATGTAATGTATTCAGACCAATTACGTAGAAATTTAATTTCGGGTCCCCAGTTGGACCTTAATAGTTTAACTTTTAAAGGAAACAATGGTGAGGTAAAGATCTGTCGGGGGGAGGGGGGGGGTACTTATTTAGTGCATTTTTAAAAGACCGAATTTACAGGTTATATCCTAAAATTCCAGTTTCTAAGGGAAAATCAGTGAAATTTGAAACCTCTGCTGTTAAACATACTGAGAAAATGTTAATGCGGCACAAAAAGTATGGACATATTAGCCCTTCTTTAATTGCCCATACTAGCCGTAAGCAAGGTGTACGAGGATTACCTAACTTAAAAGAAACTACTTTATTTTGTGAGGCCTGTAAATTCGGCAAACTTAAGAACATTTCCCATAAGCACAACAAAAATATTCGTTCTAATAATCCACTTGAGTTGCTGTACGCAGATTTGTGGGGTCCCTGTCACATAGAAGGTAGAGGTGGTGAAAGATACTTTTTATCAATTATCGATGATTTTTCCCGTCGTGTGTCAGTCTACCCCTTAAGGCTTAAATCTGACACCTTTGATGTCATGAGAAAGCATATTTTGAGGGCTGAAAACTACTTGAACAAAAGGGTTAAAAGTTTCAGGACGGACAATGGCGGGGAATTCGATAGTATTTCTTTCAAAAATTTCTTCGAAGAAAAGGGTATACACCACGAATTTACCAACGCGTATACTCCACAACAAAACGGGGTGGCAGAACGTTTCATGGCAACTGCGGCTGATGGAATCAGAACTTTGCTCATTGACAGTAACTTAGACCCAAAATTTTGGCCAGAGGCACTTAAATATTTTGCCTATTCATGGAACAGAATTTGTCCAAAACTGTTAGGAAAGACTCCATTTGAGCTTTACGGGAATAGAAAGCCGTCTGTTAGGCATCTAATGCCTTTTGGAACTGAAGCTTATGTTAAATCGCCGAAGCAAAGGACATGGAAACTCGAAGCTCGTGCAAGAAAGGGAATCCTCGTAGGATATGCTTTCCGCACGAGGGGTTACCGTATTTGGATTCCTGAGACAGATGAAATAGTTGAGTCCTCTAATGTTTGCTTTAACGAAAGTTCTGTTGGTCTTAAGCGCAGTGTAGCTGTGCTGGGCACCGATGATTATGCCCTCTTTTCTCCCAAGGTCGCGGTCAATTGAGATGATGCTGTCGAAGATGAACCTGAGGTCATCCCAGGTCCTTCCAGAAGTTCTCAAGATCACCCACTTGAGGGGGAGGGGGACATTGATTCGGGGTCCAGTACCAGTAGCCTTCCAACTATTCCCTTACGTGAAGATGTTAGTTGGATAAGAAAGCCTGTAAAACGTAAGAAGGAAAACAGAACAGACGTTTATTACTACGAGCTAGGAAAAACCAACAGGTTACGTTCCTTGAACGAAGTTCGTAAATACTGTCAGGACAACAACATTTTATTCAAGCCTCAAATTTTTGATTTTAAAGGATCCAATTCCTATTGCGGCATTATTCCTATTCCCGTGGAGTCTGAAACATCAGAAAGTGAGGACGAAAGTTCAAGTGAGTCAAATTTTTCACGTTTTTCAGCATGACTAGCAGTTAACTCTGATACCCCCCGTACATTTAAACAAGCATGCAAATCGGAACAGAGCTCGATCTGGTGGGAAGTAATGATGCGTGAAATGCAGGTAATGAGAGATTGTGGGGTTTGGCATTTGGCTGAGTTACCAGCACATGTTATGCCAGTAGGTTGCCGGTGGGTTTACATGACAAAACGGGATGAAAATGGACAGATAGCCAGGCACAAGGTGAGGCTTGTTGCCCAAGGGTTCAAAAAAATAAAGGGCGAGTCCTATGAAGAGACTTTCAGCCCTGTTGTGAACTTTGGCGTTATCCGATTCTTTTTCTCCCTTCTTGTATCGTGTAGCGGGTGGTCACACACTCAGTGTGACGTGACCTGCGCCTACCTGTATGCACCACTGAGTGAAGATGTGTATATGCAACAACCACCCGGATTCTCTGAACCAGGCAAAGAGCATCTATATTGCAAACTAGATCGTGCTTTGTACGGATTGCACCAGAGTGGTAGAGAATGGTTTACAGAAATACATAAAACTTTATTAGACATTGGTTTTAAGAAATTATCATCCTGTAATTGCGTTTATATTTTTAATTCCAATATTTTATTACTTTTATACGTGGATGACATTGTGATCTTTGGGAAAACTAAAAAGCTTATACATAATATTTTACTTAAATTAAAAGCTAGGTTTGATATAAAAGAACTTGGAACGACAAAAAGACTACTTGGTGTTGAATTTGAGGATACTCCGGCAGGAGTTGTGATTCACCAGAAAAACTACATCCAAGATGTATGTAATAGGTTCAGTTCTTTTAAAGTTCCTGTTTCTTCATTACCTATAAGTAAAGGTATAATTGTCTCAAGATCCAGTTTTCCCGTATCTGATGCTGAAATAAAGGAAATGTTACATCTGCCCTATCGTAATTTACTGGGTTGCCTTGCCTTTGTGGCTAAACGTACTCAACCTGACCTTTGCTATGCCATGAATGTTTTAAGTCAGTTCCAAGCAAACCCTGGTATAGTCCATTGGGACGGGTTACTTAGATTGCTGGGATATTTAAAAGCAACTATGCATTACAAGCTGAAACTCTCGTGCAGATCTAATGATCTCGCAATTTTTACTGATGCTGACTTCGCGGCTAATCGCGATGACCGGACTTCGATAGGCGGTCAAATAGTCATGCTTGACGAAGCTCCTGTCGATTGGCGCACTTTTAAACAAAAGTGCGTTTCTTAATCGACTATGGAGTCTGAATTCGTCGCAATGACTGAGGCCGTCAAGAACCTGGTCTGGTTTGACCGGATACGCCGCGAATGTGTACAGGAAGAGATCACACCTGTACTAGGGAGGACAACTGTAATGAATGCAGATAATCAAGCCGCAATCGACTTTGTTAAATCCCCAGTAGAAAATTACAAGTCAAAGCATATTGATGTAAAACTCTTTTTTATAAGAGATCTTTTCAATAGGGGGGAATTTTTACTTAATCACGTGTGTAGCAGGTCAAACTTGGTAGATATTTTTACTAAACCATTGTCTAAATATGAAATACTTAACTTTATAAAGATTCTATTTCTAAGTGATGATGTAAAATAGTTTTAAATCCATATTATATAATTTTTTTGTGTATTTTACATATAAATTTTTCATGTATTTCATATTTAATTTTTTTTTATATAATGTACCTAATTTAAGCTGGTAATTTTTTTATGTAACATGTTAAGCTTTTTGTAACTACACTATTCCTTAAAAATTGTAAATAATGTTTAAAAAGATAAGTGTAGACATCTGCTATTGTTATTGTTAACTAACCAGCATAATTAATCAGCATAGATAACCAGCTATCTTGATCATTTCATAAAGTTTTAAATTGTTAAACTGTACTCGAATGTTAAAAATATTTTTAAAGTGATTTCTTTTTAAACCAATAGCTTTTAATTTGTAAAGAAATCTTATTTTTAAAGTGTTTGTACTTGTGTTTATACAATTTTTATTTATATGTATATAATTAATTTCTGTTTGTTCATTCTAGGCATCTAGAGCCAACAGCCATTTTTTTTGTGAGTGCATGATTTCCAGGTACCGGAAGATTGTCAGGAGAGTAAATGAATCCCTAATTCATATTAATGAATTTGAATGTTAGAATTTTTGAAAGAGCCGTTGTGCTGTCCCATAGGACTAGATGCCTGAAGTTCAAGTTTATAATGAAAATTTAAATTTTTTTTCTGAATAAATTTTCTCTTTTTGTCAATTATAATAAAGATTTATTTAAATATTGTGAACAAGAAATCAACTAGAGCTGGTTGTAACATTTCCAAATTAGAAATTCTTAACTTTTTGAAATGGTACGTCATATCATGTTTTTCTTTCATACTTTAAATTTTTGAAAAGTTTCTATTTGCACTTTTTTAAGGATTAACTTTCATGTTTGGCTTTTATTAGTCCAATCTAGGATATGCATGCCTCTGTTGCTGGATTGAGATTTTTCATGTGCCAATTAGTTTTTGGAAAGTTAATTAATTTCGCAAATACTTTAAACTTCTCTTATACAAATAAAACTTAATTATTCTTCAAAAATTTCATTGTTAACTTGTTTAAATTGTTAAATTATTCAAATTGTTAAATTATTCAAATCGTTAAATTTTTCAAATTGTTAAATCATTTAAATTGTTAACTTATTCAAATTTTTCTTGTTAAAATTGTTAAATTATTTAAATAGTGTTAAAAATTTTTCAACTTCGAAGTGTTTAGGCTTCGTTTAAATTTTTCATCTTCGAAGCACATTTAAAAAGGCTTCGTTTAAAATTTTTTTCTGACTTCAATTGTTGAAGTCGAGTGTTTTTCAAAATTTTCAACTATTGCAGTTGTTTCACTTTTTGAGTTCAGAAATGAACTAGATGAAATTTCAATTCCTTAAATTTTTTTGGGGGGTAAATCCTGACTTATTCTGGTTAATGAGGTACTCCTAATTGACATAGTATTGAGGTATTATTTACTAACAAAAAAAAAAAAAAAAAAAAAAAAAATCAGTTTTTTTGTCTTTTGATTTTGTGAATGTAATTGTGATATCTATGGATTTTTCAATCCTTTGCTCTTTGAGTTCACTTGTAACTCTTTATTTATAGAGGCAATGAGAGGGGGGGCATTGATGGGATTCCATCAACAGATGGTTTTCTCATCGCCTCCTATACCCATTTATTCATTAATTCATTCACTCATAATTTATTTTAATATTTATTTATTTATTATTTCATAATAACCATATCCAATAAATATTAACTTACCTTTCAAATCCTTTCCGGCCGTTATCAACTTCATAGCATTCAATAATCCATTTAACTTCAATAGCCTTTCGTAATTTCTTCCACGGACTCCATCTTTAATTTCAACCTACATCGACAATAACTTATCTCCGACTAATCATACTTTTCCGTAAGGATATTTTTCCCACCAGATGGCGACTTGGAATATCGTAACATTAATCGAATCTTTCATTCGTTTTACTGAATCGATCTTTCGATTCGTACACACGTCATTTTTTCATTGGCTCGTTTCGTGGGTGTTGCTCGCAAACGATGTTTTCAATCCGGCTAGCTTGGTATAAATATACGATGTAGATTTCTATTCTTCGCCACTTTTATCTTCCTACAAATGGAAGGTTTTTCAAGTAACTGCATTGAAGCTGGTCTTCAATCTGGATGTATATTTAAATATACTTGTTTTTAATTCGTTTATTTTTAATTGTTTTTAACCTACATACTGATGTCAACTGTAAGCTCAACTATCAATATGTTCACCTGTGCTCATGTGATGGAGTTCGCCATGTAAAATCTTCTGTAAAGCTGAATCTACTTCTCAAAGTAATTAAATAAATACTTTAGTTTTATTTTTGACTTTTTGTTTACTGTTAATGAGATCGACACCTATTCTGCTCAAACACATTTTGACTTCCACGATTACGTTAGGTGCCAGCAAAAGCTCCATATGTGCTAATCTGCTACTGTAAGGATATTTTTCAGCGTATATAGACCTCTAAAGGCTATATTACGCACATTACAAATAACAAAAACAATACTATATAATTTTTTAAACTAGCAATGTTTTTGGATTTAATTTTGTGCTTGTTTGGATTTGCGAAGCATTATTTTACAAGATAAATATTTGAAAGTAACAATATATATTTTTATTTTTGGTACTATTCTGTTATCCAGTCAACCAATTTCGCCAAATTATACAAATCGCCAAACTAATAGTGAAATTATACATATTGACATAATTTTTATTTTAAATAACAAAAAAACAAATAATTAGTAGAATATAAATAAAAATATTAATAAAAAATTGAAATAAAAATCACTTAATGACATTTTAAACACGTGAATCACGTTTAATGTCATATGAATGTGACATTCACGATCATCCATTATTGGCCTTTAATCTTATAGTTTGGCAATAATTTTTTGGTCGACGGGATAACCTAGTATTACCTTATTTTTTTTCATCTTTATTAAGCAAAAAAGTTATTTTATGTTTTCATGTATTTTAATTTTAGAAATGTAAATCAGCCAAATAACTAAGAATTTCCTCAGAATTTTTATTCAGTATTTTTTATAATAGAACTAATACATTCCATAAATTGTTTTAAAGAGGCAAACAAATTAAAAATAATATTAATAGTATTTACTTTTTAATAGTAAAAATGTTCCGTTTGGTTGAATTTTCAACCTTCAAATTTGAATAATACTTTATTGTTCTTTGGCCTGCTAAAGGCCCAATGAACAGCTTTCTATGAATTTTATAGCTCTGCATAATCCAGAAATAGAACAATAGAGACTTAAGAATAAATTTTGTATTTGTATTCTTAACACTGAAAAATACTTTTATAATTGAATGTAAATTACCACAAATTTTAATTCACTAAAAATATGCTATAATTTTCATAAAAAAAGGGTATTTTTAAAATTTCTTAAAATAAATTGTGAAACTATTACATGATTGATTAAAAGGAATGAGCACCAAAATATGTGCCACTTCCAACCAATCTCAATAAAGTATTCTATTTATAAATATAAATATGTAAATGTATTTTTTTTTTTTTTCAAATAACATAAGAAAGTTTAAGGTTCTTTTACGGTTTGAAGAACAAATTCTGCAGTTATTTTTGATGTTTAAAGTATTTTGTCTTCACAAAATGCAGATATAAGTTTTTCTTTTTATTTAAGTATATAAAATAAAAAAACTTTGATGCAACAATAATATTGCATGTACTTAATCATTCATAAATTTATTCATTTTTTTCTGTCTCAATGATTTTTATTTACTGCTTGAAATACTCAGGTTTCATTATTGTTTACAAAAATGAATCCATATATTAGAAAAATATATAAAAAAATAATTAAAAAAAATTTTTTTAATCATTTGATAAGAAAATAATATTGTCAGAATCTACAGATCATATTTTATTTCTATGAAGTCCAAACATATTTCTTTCCTTAATTAAATTTAAAAAACAGTTCTTAAAAATGCATCGGTAATGAAAAACATGTAAAATAATTTTTTTAAAAGTTATTCTGTAACAAAAATAATATTGTGCAAATCTACAGATCATAATTTATTTTTATGTTTAATTTCAAATCATAATATTGAATAGGTTTTTTTTTTCTTTTTTGTAAAGTGTATGACAAAATGTAATTTGTGTAGCCTAATAGAGGATTTGCTTCACTCATCTTAAAAATATTAACTTTGCTTTATTGGAAATTTATTTAAATTCTAACAATTAAAATTTCACACATATACAGATGGATAAAGAAATCAAAATAACATTAAATATTTCTCAAGGTAAAATCAAATCAAATTACAATAAGTGACAAACTGACCTTATTGCCTTGTAAATTGAAAAGAATTCTTGTGACTTTAGCAAATGTTCCAGGTTGTCGAGGGGATGCTATGGGTTGAGCATGATTCCATTCCCAGATATTCACAGAACCATCTTGGGAGCCAGATAGATCTGAAATCACAATTCAGTTAGTAACATGTCAGAAACTGTACATCAAATGTGGCAATTTGAAATGTGTTCAAACTAAAACTAGTTTTATAAATATTTATATCTTGGTGCAATATATGTTGTACTCTTATGGAAAAATGCATAAATACAAAATTTATTATGATTATATATATATATATATTAAATTTAGTTAATATAGAATTTCCACCTTAAATAGGACATAATTATCATGGCAACCTAGAATCATTACCCATGATAGAATGCATATGATAGGATAAAATGGGATGAAGAAAACTTTTATTAATATCTTTTATATATATATATATATATATATATATATATATATATATTGAGAGTGGGTTATTTATTTTAACATAATTTTTAAACTGTTTAATTGACACCAATATATGGATATTTGTCTAGTTATATCTATAGTTAAATAGCTATATTTTAATTATCAAATTATTTTTAATGTTATTGATATAATTTTTGGTATTATTATTAATAATATTACTATTATATATTTTTTTAATATTTTTATTTATTTTATTTTATTTTTTTTTTTTAATTTTTATTTTTTAAATTTTTATTTTATTTTATTTTATTTTTAAATTTTTATTATCCTATATTAAGATAATGAGTTTTTACCATGTAAAGTCACAATAAATGTTACTGATTAAAGTAACAAAATGGTATTTTAAGTTATATGTTAATATGAATGTTATCTCTTAATTCTAATTTTAATTATTTTATTAATTTAATTTTATGTTAATATCGATTATCAATTATTTTCTCCGGTTCAATTATATTTCCATTCAGCTTTATCTTTTTTGTTTGTTATGGATAACTATTATTTTTACTTACTTTCAACTCCTTTTTGTAAAATATCTTTGTTCCTTGTTTAATAATTTGGTTTCTGTGCATGCTGGTAATCCCAAATACGTATTATTTTGCTATTTCATGGCTAATACGTGGATGAAACCGCACACTTCATTTGTGGTTCCAGAGCATTTGGGGCCTGATGATTCTGCTTTTGGGACTACAAATTCCATTTGCATTCATTTTATTTATTTATTTATTCAGATTTACTCGTTACACTATATTTTTTTATTTTATTATAATTCAATTCAATTCTAATTCTTCGTTTTGGTTTATTGTTTTATTGATAAAATCCATTGGTGAATCTTGTCTACTTTTAATGGTATTATATATTATATATATACAGTGGCTGGCAAAACAACTGCATCATCTGTGAAAAAACGAAAAATTGTGCAAGTATGTTCTATGTAAAGATGATGTTATTACATTAAGAGATACTTGTAGTATTAATTTGCCATAAAATTTAATTTCTTGAAATGCATAATAGAATTAAGCAACCCCTGAAAGGGTAAATGCATTGTTTTCTCAAAACATTAACAAATTAATTAATCACAAATGCAGTAGATAAAAATAAATTTCATATAACTGAGCCATGTTCCATTAATGATGTTGTGTTTATGTGTAAAAGCATCACTTTAACAGTTTTTAGATTTTCCGCGAGCGGTGCTTACAGCATCTCGGGAGTCCAATTTTAAGGTATAAAATTCTAATAATGCTTTCCTTTAGTCTAATCTTAGTATTATGTTTCTTTTTAACAATTTTGGCTTTCATTACAAGTCAAACATTTTAAACTGCATTAAGAACAGGACTATTCTCAGGTCAGTCCATAGCTTTAATACCAGATTTTTTTTCAGACAGGCTTGCAACTAAAGTGGACAAATGGATTGAAAATTATTTTATTAATCTATTTTGTGTTGTGGAGAAAACTTGAAAATCATACAACAAAATCATCTATGAATAAATACTAATTTCGGCATATAACAGAACACCAAGTCTTGTTAAAAAATGCATCTTCCTGTACTTTAAAATTATTTGAAATAACTAATTGCTACACTACTTTAAGATACTAGTGACAATTGGTATTAATCCTTTAAGCACCCGGCTTATTATTTACTTGATGTTTGAAGATTCATAAAATAATACCTATGAAAATCCTTTGAATGGAGATTTGTTTATGATTACCTTACATATTTATTTATTTTTTATGCATGGGAAAAAATAACATTACCATCAGTTTTGTATTGAATTAGTCCTTGATCTTAAAGATTGCGAGACAGAAAAACTCAGTTAGGATGCTTAAAGGATTAAGTAATAATTTTAGTCTCATCTCAAATGATTACTTAACATCAGTTTAAGCTGATATCTTAAAAGGAGCGTTTTAATTCAGTTACAATTATAATTAAAAATTGTAATTTCAAAGTGCAGGAAAATGAATTTTTTAACACAATTTAATACTCTGTCATGTCTTTCATGCAGCAAAACTGGTCAGTAACTATGATTTATTAAAAAGGGATTTTCTTGTGGTATTTGCAGTTTTGTATCTCCACAACATAACAAATTAATAGAATAATTTTCCACCTATTTCCCCTATTTTAAGTGCAGGCCTATCTGAAAAAAAAAAAAAAAAAAAAAAAAAAAAACAAGGTGAATGTAGATTCTGCCATTGCAGAATTCAGTTTCGCCTCCGATTAGAAAAACAAGTTGGAAATTGCACGTGAACGTAGCAAATGAGGTGCGTTCGTACGATAACGAAGTTTTAAAAATATTCAGATCTTGCTGATATAGTAGAGCGTACTTCGGATACAGTATAGTAGTCGAAATCTTTGTATTTCTGTAAATATGCAGAAAGTAATTTTTATTACACCTCAGAAACGTATATCTTATTCATAAAATGTGAAATAGTTGAATATAATTAAAACACGCCCAAAACAATGTTTCCCCGTATAGCATTAAGTAGTGGAATACTTTTGTGTGGCCCTGTAATTTAATAATAAAAATTCTTTGCATTACTGATTGTACAGAATGCATATTTTAATACATATTTCATAGATTCATGCCAATTCTATTATGTTCGAATGAGTGTAACATCATAAAAATGCATTTGAATCTTTTTTTCCCATTGACCGTAATGTAATGGAATACCTTTGATTGTCCCTGTAAATGATCTATGCATCCGACTTTCATAACATTTGAAATGACTCGATAAAATTACGTAATAATTATATGTTTTAAATTTCAAACGATTAAAATGCATTTGAAATTTTTTTCCCCATTGACCGTAATGTAACGGAATACTTTTGATTGTCCCTGTAATTGATCTATGCATCCAATTTTCATAACATTTGAAATGACTCGACAAAATTATGCAATAACTATATGTTTTAAATTTCAAACGATTAAAATGCATTTGAAACTTTTTTCCCCATTGACCATAATGTAACGGAATCCTTTTGATTGTCCCTGTAATTGATCTATCCATCCGATTTTCATAAAATTTGAAATGACTCGACAAAATTATGTTATAATTATGTATTTTAAATTTCAAACGATTCGGTTGGGTAGTTTTTGAGTTGTTATATGCGGACGGACAGACAGACGGACAGACAGACAGACAGACAGACGGACAGACAGACAGACAGACGGACAGACAGACAGACGGACGGACTGAGCGACAACAATAGGTGCTACGTATTTACATAATTACGAACGCACCTAAAAATCGATAGGGTTTTTTAGAAGGGCGATCCCGTTTAGAACGCAGTGAACTAACTTCATTTTTCTTGTGTTTATCAATATAATAGCAAACAGAACGGCGTGGTAATTCCCATTTATCTGGTTGCTGAATGACATCATTTTCCTCATTTGAAATTTTTCTTTGGACATTAATTTTTATCTTAAATTATTTTCTGTTATTTTATTTACATTATTATTATTTCCCAGTAAATATATATTTTTTTTATTTCAATTAGTGCTTAATTATACGGAATCATTTTATTGTGGTTAAATTTTATGAAAACAACTCACTTTTTTCTTTTAAATGCAAGGACATGTTCACTGATGAAATAAAGCTTCTGACTCGTGGAAAGTGATACTGGAAAATAAATTTTAATTATCGAGAGAAAAGCTAAACTGAGTTGCCACCATTTTAAAGAAATATTGTAAAAAAGCATTTAAAATTAAAAATAAAATATAAAAATGGAAATAAATTAAAAAATAGCTAAAATGGGCACAACTACAAATAAATAGCTTTCATTTAAAAAAATAATTATCAAAATCGGTTGAGTAGAAAATTCAGGGCTGACGACACAACATTTTTTAACTTGTCTGAAAAAAATAGCATCGGAGGCTTAAAAAAAAAAAAAAAAAAAAAAAAAAAAATGGTATTAAAGCTATGGATTAATCTTAGAATAGTCCTGATCTTAATGCAATTCAAACTTTTTGGCTTGTACTGAACGCTAAAATTGTTAAAAAGAAATTGGATACTAAGATTAAATTAATAGAAAACATTATTAGAGTTTTGCATCATGAAATCGGACGTCATTAAATTCCAGAAGTTGATTTCTTCAGCAATGAACGCCTGCAACACTTCAAAACCATTCATGGCAAATCTAAAATGTATTAAAGTGATCCTTTTACATATAACCACATCAACATTCAAGTAACATGACTCAGCTAAAATAAACTTATTATTATTTACTGCATTTGAGGTTAAATACTTTGCTCCATGTTTTGACAAAATAGTATATTTTTTCCTTTTAAAAATTATTCAGCATAATTATACATTTCAATAAACTAATTTTTATGGTAGATTCACAATACAAGTTTATTTTAATGTAAATATATCATCTATTCATGAAACAAACATAAAGCATGTTATTTGCACACTATTCAGTTTTTTCAGAAGTGAAGCAGTTTTTTTTTTTTTTTTTTTTTTGGGGGGGGGAGGGGGGGGGGTTACCACTAATTAAATAATAAAAATAATCTTGAACATTTAAAGCAAAGCTAAATTCTTTAGCATGAATTTCATTGTATTATGCTTCAAGGAAAATAAATATTTTAATTAAAAGTTACATAACTTTAAATGTAGAATTTTCTTACACACACACACAAAATAAATAAATAAAATAAAATAAAAAACTACAAATGGTTTTGACTTTTCAATAAAAAATTATTGTTAATAAATTAAAAATTTCAAATGTAACACACAACTCAAAAACTTTAACAGCAGAAAGACCAATGATGCAAAAATTATAATAACATGCCAGTTAAATAGACACTTTTTGTAGAGTTTAAAACATAGCAACATAAAAACTACCCCTTTTTTATTCTAAATATATCTGATAAATTAAAAATTTTAAGTATAATTAAATGCCAGATAACTTTAACAGGAATTTTTTTAATAATGCTAAAAAAAAAAAAAAAAAAAAAAAAATATGTCAATAAAACAGATAAGGGTTTTATACATAGCAGCAAAAAATGATCCTATATATAACTTTTTCATTTTTCCTATACAAAAAAATAAATGAATAAAGATATTTTCAAATTTTAGGGAAAAAAACAAATATAAATTTATTAATATGATTTGAAAAAAAAAAATACATTTAAAATTTAATGACATAAGAAAAAGTCATAAGGTAAATTTTTTTAGCCTCCGATGCTATTTCTTTCAGGCAAGCTAAAAATGTCGTGTCATCATCCCTGAATTTTCTACTCAACCGATTTTGATAATTATTTTTTTAAATGAAAGCTATTTATTTGTAGTTGTGCCCATTTTAGTTATTTTTTAATTAATTTTCATTTTTATATTTTATTTTTAATTTTAAATGCTTTTTTATGATATTTCTTCAAATGGTGGCAACTCAGTTTAGCTTTTCTCTCAATAATAAAAATTTATTTTCCATTATCAGAAGCTTGATCTCATCAGTGAACATGTTCTCGCATTTACAAGACAAAAGTTAATTGTTTTCATAAAATTTAACCACAACAAAAGGATTGCGTATAATTAAGCACTAATTGAGGTAAAAAAATATATTTACTAAGAAATAATATTAATAATGTAAATAAAATAACAGAAAATAATGTATGATAAAAATTAATGTCTAAAGCAAAATAAGAAAATTTTCAAATGAGGAAAATGATGTCATTCAGCAACCGGAATAAATGGAATTTACAATATTATTACGGATGCCTTTTTCATATTACTAATAACAGTAACTTTTAAAAAACATTTGAAGAGAAAATGACGTCACTATTTAAAACATCGCATTTTTACCTCTAACGATATTACATTTCAATATTTCTTTTCATTATGGACACTGAGATTGAGATTTTACTTTCGGATGACTTCAGTTAGTGAAAATAATGTCATAATAAAAATAAAATTAGTTTTTTTTTTTTTTTTTTTTTTAGCCTCCGATGCTATTTTTTTCATACAAGCTAAAAAGTGTCGTGTCAAAAATTGTGGCCCACTTTTACTTACCTATCATGCGCAGTATAGGGTAAGTCTTGCAATCGTTTTGAAAATTGAAAAATTTTTTTGACAGATTTACACGTTTCAGATACTGAAAAGTCTGAAAAACATATTTTTAGAAAAAAAATTGCCGTCCGTCCGTCTATCGGTCTGTAAACGCTTTATCTCACGAACAAATGGTGATAGAGACTTAAAATTTTGTATGTACTTAGTAAGTAAGAATAGAATGAAGCCTATTTAATATCAGTAACTTCAATTATCCGGAACTATCTTTTTCGGACTCTCGAAAAATTCGTTCTGATGAAATATATGTAAAAATTTTCGATTTTTTTTATTTTAACAAAAAGACGTAAAAGGAAATAACACAAATTTTGCATGAAGAATGAAGTTGGTCGGATTAATAGTTGCCGAGATATTTGTAATCCTGTTTTCCACATTCTTCGATTTTTCATGACCTTGTATTTTTTTCAAATTTCAATTCAAAGATACGTTTTAATTGGAAATGAGACACTTAATCTGACGCAGTAAACTGTTAGTTAATATGGTTATTGTTTTTGGAGTTATAAGGATTTTCTTTTACAAAATTCGGTGCTACTGGTGTAGTTTGGTATTTTACATAATTTGTCGAAATGGGTTCATCAGCAATTCATTAAAAGAGCATTACTATGCATACTAAGAATATTTAAATATACGTTTAAATTTTGTCTTGGAATTGCAATGCATTTTATAAATAGTTTTCACATATTTTATTTTAACATTATACAATGCATATCCATGATGGGTAAGTATTACGGTGGCTCCCAACGACTAGTTTCGTAATCGTTAAAACAAGACATTCATATAATTTTATTGTTAAAATGCATTTCCTTTTTCTCAGAGTATATAAAAAAGCATTTAAATTAAAGAAAAAATTCGTTTTTGATGAATCTAGTCAATGAAGAAGTAGCATGTCAAATTGTATCTCTTTATTATTCCGCAATTCCAATGTCTCAGAGAGAAATTGCTAATCAATTGGATATTTCACGTCGTTCTGTTTGCTATTATATTGATAAACACAAGAAAAATGAAGTTAGTTCATTGCATTCTAAACGGGGTTGCCTTTCTAAAAGACCTGTATCGATTTTATTTATTTATTTATTTATTTATTTTAATCGGAGGCGAAACTGAATTCTGCAATGGCAGAATCTACATTCAACTTGTTTATCAAAATTGCTTTTAAGTGTAATTATTAGAGATCAACTGAAAATTCAATTTGCATTTTCAGCTCAAAATCAGAGATTTGCCAAAAATTCATTTTTGTTGAAAATGTTGCCAAAAATTTAACTAGATTGAAAGTTTCTGTCTTTCAAAAATCTTGTTTCTTCCTTCAAAAATTTTAAAGATTAATCATTGATTTGAGCTGTATTGATACTCTTTATTTATTGCTACGAACTTCAGTGTTTATAATTATAGTATAACAATATAGTCTAGTATAAGAGATTATCTTTTACAAAAATCATTGCAAAAGATAAATTGAGATATGTATACCTAAAACTTTTTAAAATTAAATGCAATTTGTATAGTTAGAAAATCATTTTATTTTATGATTTAATCACATTTTATTTTATAAGAAAATGAAAAGTTTTGGTCAGAAGCCAATTTGGGCCAAACATATAATTACACACATAATTAATTAAAAAGAGGAAGATAACTGAATTTGGATTCACTAAAAATTTCTAATTTATAATGAACTTATAAACTAAATAAAATTAAGTAAATGTTATTAATGAACTTAATAAAATAATTGTTAAAACTGAGTAATTTTACAAACAATAAAAAAGTTTTTAAATTTCCTTAGCCCAACAGTAGCATTAACAACAGTTAATCAAAAACCTATCATTAAGTAAACTCATGTGAAATGAAAAAGCAAATTTTTAAAAATGTTAATTAAAAAAAAATAATAAAAAAAAATTAAATGCTTATGCCTAAAATTTAGAATAGCAAAATAGATTAGAAATAAAAAAAATGCAAACTTACAGACAGGCATGAGGGGATGAGATGCAAGTTTTCGTACACCATCTATTTTATGTTTCTTAAGCTGGAATATTAATAATATTTTTAGAATATTTATAACTCTTTATACTTATAAACTATGAACACAGGGTTTTAAAAAGGGAAAAATTTGTAAATCAAGTAAATACATAGTTTTATAATTCAAATATATTACATACAGAGCTAAATTTTGTCTTTATTAATACTAACAATTACAATAATGATCTAAAAGACCAAGAGGTGGCAGCAGAGACAATCCCCTCATTGAGTTCATGACTGAAATTCTAGAATTAGTTAAAATTCGATTTGCATGTTAAAACACAATGGGTCAGCTAAGTCCTATCTTGGTTAAAACACCTTAAAACCTTATTTTAGCAGTTGGGTTCTAAGTTTACCATTAAATTTTCTTGCTCCCAATTCTCTATGTTTTTATACCATTGGGTGCAGGAAAACATAATAGTAAACCTATGAGTCAATTGCTAAAATTGTCTTTTCAGGTGTTTTCCACCAATATAGGCTGGGCAGACTGATTCATTCTTAATATGAGAATTGAATTTTAACTAATTCTGGAATTTCAGCTGTGAACTTAATGAAGTGATTGTCTGTGCTGTCAACCCCTGATCTATAATATTAATGCCAATTGATAATATGAATATAACAAAACTATAAATAAAATCCCTTTTAACACAGTATAACATTTGAAGGAAATAAAAAAACATACACAATTTAAACATTGAAAATACCTAGAAATTGTTACATTTCACGAGAAAAGCTTTTGGTCTGTTTCTCCAGGTAAGTGGATAAATATCAAAATATCCTTTAAGTTAAACAACAGTAGTTTTTAAAATCTAAATTATTTTTGAGAAAATCTCTTTTAGGTGTCTTTATTCCTAAAGACACCCTAACTCTGATCCGTCAAAGTACTTTTATGCCAAATTTTGTTGCAATGGAACTTCTTGTCACAGCCTGTTATTATACATAGACAAACTGATAAATAAACTCTTATTTTCATTATTACAATATATTAGAACCAAGAAATGTGTTATAATGATTTTGCCATAAAAAATTGTTGAGAGATTTAAAATTTGTGTTACATTTATAAAAGCACTTCTAAAATTTTAAAATGCTTTTTAAATGTTGCACCCACCATTTTACAATACTCACCGGTTTTAGCATGTGTCGACTCCTTTCGAGAACTAATTGACAGAACTGTGGGTTAGTAGAGCCAGGGAAGTTGAGACCTTTCATCTTTATTAAGGCATATAATAGAAACAGCACAAACATGAAGGCAGAAGAAGCAGAAAGAAAGAAGCAAAAAGAGAGATTCCAAAAGCAGCAGGGAAAAAAAGGGAAAATTATCACCAATGTTATATGAAGGCAATCCTATGCCATTCGATATACTACTGATTAAAAATACTTAATTAAAACAGCAATTAAATGTTATAATTATTACTAATACCATTATTAAAAAAGATAGTATTTCAAAAATATACTTTTCTTTTTTTAAATGTAAATACATGTACACAAGTAGAAAATTACTGAAAATAAATGCATAAATAAAATTTTAACGATGCTATTTTCAGAAATAAAAACAGTGCATGAAATAACTCTTTCAATGAAAACCTCATTATGAAATTTTATCCATCGTCTCAAGTGTTGGGGTAGATAATTAGGTTTCTACCAAACAAACATATGCATATCAAATTTCAATGAGTTAGTTGATTGATACTTCAATTTGATTTTTAAAATAATCTAAATCAAACATAGAAGAAGATAATGGTTTCTAGTGTTTTTGACAAGGAAAAAAATAATGTAGTGTTTAGAGATTTTGGAAGCAAGTTTTAGGAACAAGGTCTGCAATAATCTTCTAATCTGTTCCTTGTGGTAGCAAAGATTCATACATTAATAAGATAGCAAATAAAACTTGATAATCAAAAAATCACAGGATAACTTATGGTAAGAATGTAATTTTTTATTTCAGCAATATGATTTCATCAAATCAAGTGATCCTTTCCAAGAAACCATAAGTATTACTGATATAAATTTTCCATGTGGGTAAAAAATAAAAAAATAAATAAAATTTATATCTGTTATAACTGATTTACTGATTGAAAAAAATCATGTTATAAATTAATCTAACATAATTTCGTATGCAGTGTTTTCTGCAGTTTCCAATATATTGATCTTCAATTTATTCTGTTGAGCTGATCCATAGTATCAGACCAGATTATATGATTGTTAAGGTTATTGGGTGAAATAGTTCTCCAGTGTTTGTGTCCGGGATGGCTCAGTTGGAATCCCTTGTTCGAATCCTGGCCCAGACTTTTTTCACCCACATGGAAAATTTATATCTGTTATAATTGATTTACCGATTGAAAAAATAGTATTTTAACAGTTATATTTTAACAGTTTATTTAAACAACATTATAGAAATTTGGTTAATTTTTTTTTTTTTTTTTTTATGAAATAAATGGAAATATTTCATAATAATAAAATAAAGTGTCACTAAGAAATTATTAGATTCTGAATAAAAATTTTTACAAGCTATTTATAATACATAATACAATTTTTGTAATTTTTATATTTTGAATGTCAGTGAGCATTAAAAAAGAAATAATTCTCTCTGAAAATCAAAAGGTAGAAATCTAATTTCAAACTAAAAAAAAATCAGTTATTGATTGGTTGTTTTTTATTGACACAAAGTCTCAATGAGACATGCTGCATTAAATGATAATCAAATAAGTTAAAATCATCATCACAATCAACCTTTTTCTATCCACTGCTGGATTGATCTCAGATTTTTCCAATGTTTCCTGTCTAGTATATGCCAGTATATCAGGAGTAAAAATTCTTTCTGAAGAGGTTCTTTAAGAAAAAAAATAAAGTCTTGTTGAGCTTATATGAGAAGCTATTGATTTAGTTTCATTCTTGCATACATTTTTAAAATTAGATAAAGTACTCAGAATAAGCATCAGTATTATTTCAGAATATTGTAATAGCAAGGCTAATATTAAGCCTATGCAAAATGGTATAAGGAAATCACAAATACAGGGTGACAAGAAATAACTTGGACACATTGATACATTAAAATTTTAATGCTAATGAAAATAGTGTGACCAAACTTTAAAATAAATATGGATACATTATTTTGTCTAATATATTTACAAATCTTCAAAGTAAGTGCTAAAGTGGCTACCTTTAGCTTCAATACAGAGCTTTAAATGTGTCACAAAATTTTCGGCTATGGGCTGCAACTCATGTACTGATATTTTATCCCATTCCTTGCATAAGGATTTCTTTAGGGATGCCATGGTTTTATGAGGTTTAGCACAAAGCCTTGTCTCCAAGATGGACTAAACTGAATAATCCATTGGGTTCAAATCTGGGGAATACACTGGCTATTCTTGAGCTCTAATAAAGTCAGCTCCAATAATTTAAATCAAACATAGAAGAAGATAATGGTTTCTAGTATTTTTGACAAGGAAAAAAATAATGTAGTGTTTAGAGATTTTGGAAGCAAGTTTTAGGTCTTGCACCAATTTTGAGTATCTTTAGCTCTGAGCGGAATCCTGTTAGAAGGTCCATCTTTTGTTGCCAAAGAACTATTATGACTAAAATAAGACAACATCTTCAAAAAAAAGTGGTGTTTTTTCACTAGCATAGGGTTTATACTCATTTTCCAAGAAAAAATCCCCTGAGAATCCCCTGATGTATTTTTCGGGATTTTCAATTTTTCCATATCAACAATTAATGACATTTTGATATTACATATGATAATAAAGCACACGAGCAGTAACAATCGCCACCAATTTCCCAGAATAGACTGTCATTTTGGCAGGTTTTCGCAGGTTTGGGAAATTTTTTGTATTATCCCCTGAGATTCCCCTGATTTTTACAACCTAAAATTCATCCCCTGATTTTCCCAGGATCCTATATTCCCCTGATGAGTATGAACCTTGTAGCACATATCCTACCTCAAACCATTACAGATTGGGGTCATTGATGCAGTTCAACAATGCAAGAAGGTCCAGGTGCTTCTGGTGACCAAACTATCATTATGGCTACTGTGAGCTTGTTCAATCAAAAACAGTTTCTCATCTGAGAAGACAAATGTTTGCCATCGATCACCCGTGGCCCGCTTTAACAGTTCTTTACACCTTTGAAGTCTTATGTGTTTGTTCTCTGCTGTTAGCTTTTGAGCTCTTTCATTTTGTAAGGATGAAGACCAAACTCTACTCTTGCCATCAAATGTTCGAATTTTCTGTCAATTTTCTTCTCTCTAGCAACCTTTCTCATCGAAATCCTAGGAATTCATTGAACTTGCTTTTTGATAACTACCCGATTTCTTGATGTGTAAACTATGCACTTTCTTTCTCTTCCTGGCCTGTCACCATCATGTCAGAGTTCTTTAAACCTTTTGATTGTGTATGAAATCGTCTGTTTAGTCACTTTTAATTGTTGAAAAATTTCATATTGCTTCATTCCTTGCTTATGTAATCCAAGTATGGCAGACCGTTTGTTAACCATAATGGTTATCAGAAGTAACTTATTCACGCCTGCTTAGTAGCTTTCTGGAATCAAATCGCTATGACAATAACTTTATAACTTTAGTAGTAGTTACAGATTTTTGGTTTGAAATTTTGTCTAAGTTATTTTTTGTCACCCTGTAGAATGCTCATCAGAAAATTAAACAATGCAAGAATGTTTTCACACTAATTTAAATACTCTGAAAAAAGTTGTGCAGATTAGTTGTATTTGCTCTACCTGCTAATTCTTAAAAGTCAATGAAATTTTATTTTTAAAAGAATTTTCAATTCAAATAATTTTCCAATTGAGAAGATTAGCCTGCAAAAGCTTAAACACAATTTTATGCAACTGACACTAGACAGATTAACATTTTTGTATTTATTCTGGGGAAAAAAAGAAACACTTACATTTTTTGAAGAGCTAATAGCTGTGGGTGCAGATCCTGTAGGTGTTGACCCTGTAGACTGACTAGAAGAAGCATCCATTGGGTGCTGTATAACAAGATATTCTGTGGACGGTAATGTTTCAGCTGGCCTGAAATGAAATATCTAATAAATAAACCTGTAATTCAAGTTAGCAACTTTGAAACTAAAAAAGAGTAACAAAATACCTAACACATACCAATTAAGATTTAAATGAAATGAAATTCAATGAAATATTTTCATTAAGGCATTTTTTATTTAACTTATATTTTAAGACGGTTATATGTTCACATGAACTTTATATGAAATATATAATAGTAAGATTTAATATTTATTTAGAAAGAGAACATTTAGTATTTCTCATAGCCTGCAAAAACTAACAAGTGTACTATTAGCTGGTAGTATAAAATTTAAAGTAGCACTATGTTTTCTTAGCATCTACAAATATATTAATTTTGTTTCAGTGTATTGCTTGCAAATTAAAAAAAAAATATATTTAACATGCAAAAAACTAACAAAAATGCTTTTCTTTTGAAGAATTCTGACTTATTATCGCATATTTCATAGCCCAGAACTTGAAATGTAAATTTAATTAAAAAACAGTTTTAATAATTAAAAATAAATACCTAGTTACATTACAAATGCAAAATTTACATCCTTGTTGAGACTAATGCATGATCTGACTATGTGCTAAATCACCTAATCCAAATATTAATTTCAATAATTTTTTATGTTTTCACTTTAATATTTATTTATTTGCTTATTCACATAGTTTGACATTTTTAATTACTTTTAATTTGACAGATAATTTTCTATAATGTTTCATTCAATTTTTGACTAACCCTCTGAATGATATGCTTATCTGGGCTGTTCTATGACAGAAATTCTAGCTGTTATGTCAGGTCAGACTCAAATGAAATTTTAACTTTTTTACCTAGCCGAACTTAATTTGTTTTCTATCAGTCGCGCCAGGTCTGGACCTGAGTATTTCGGCCTGGGTAGACCTCTAATCTACACAAAGACAATCAAAAATGTATCTTAGAAAAACTATCAATAATTCTCAGTTGTTTGGACTTGTATTAATAAACATCCATTGAAAAATACAGGTAGATGTTGAATCTTTTTTGAACATAATGTCAACAAAGCAAACTTATCTTGTGTTATAATGTGAAAATTTGTAAGTGCATTTTTCTTTCTTTTTTAAGTAATATGAAATAAATATTTCTGTTGAACTCTGCTGTCATATTTCACAAAATTGTAAATTTTAAATTTTCCTTAATGTTTGTTTTGAAATATTGCCCATATACATTTTAATTATTAATAAATTTAAATGTTTAATTAAAATAATTTATCTACATAATTACTTATTAATGAGATGTTTTATCATTAATTGGTTTTCTTAATTTTGCAGTTATTTTTAGCATAATGAATTCAAAACTTTTTGAGCCCTCCCTCGCCCCATAATATTTAAATTGCTACTTTACTGTCCATAGATACACACATCCATACCAGCTGACATCTTCTCCAGGATCTAAAAACATAAACAGCTTTCATGATATGAGCAATTCATTTCCTTAGAGTCATTGGAAATATATAATTCAGTTATCCACAGGTCTTAAATACATATTGACATCTACACCAGCTGCCTTTATGGAAAAATTAACACAATAAAAGGAAAAAAAATTGTAATTTAAGAAATTACCCCAACCATTTGAAAAATGTTTCACTCGATACATTCATCTATCATTTTAAGCTAAATACCAGTTGTTTTATTGTGTATTATCCGTGCCACTGCTATAAATGACTTTATACATGCTGCAATTTGAAGGTACGGTTCGTTTAAGTTATATCACTCTATTGTCGCCAAGCATAAAAGTTGGCGACGAAAGAAACATTTCAAACTATTTAACATTGTTGGTGCAAAAGTAATCATTATTAAAATACAGCTTTGGCATATACTGTTATACTTGTAAGACTTTGGCATATATTGTTTGATTTTACAGAGCAGAATTTTGGTGATGGAGGTTTTAAACCAAAATCGATCGCAGCACATGCATCTGTGAATGGGTCCATCAGACATCGAATCAAAAAAGTTTTTCCCCAGTTTTTCCCAAGCCGATTGCTTTTTAGTTTTCTTTTTAGGTGGTGGAAAATCAAGAGTAATAGCTATAACATTTTCCGGCTTGTTAGAATCACTATTGGCACTCAAATTTTCCTGGTTAGAACCGACCGATAGTAAAACGCCATGGCTAGTGGATTGGTCGCCCTGGCGACATGATGTTTTACAATTAATCGGTTCGGCATTAAATTGCTTCCTTTTTCGTGATCGCCTTTCAACACGTAATTGGTTTTCAGCGGCTCAATAATCTTTTGATTTTATCATTTTCTGCATTGAAAGACGTTTTTGCGCCAAACCAAATACAGTATTACTCAGTTATCCCGTCGACCAATTTCGCCAAATGATACGAATCGCCAAACTAATAAGCAACTTATACATGTTGACTAAATTTTTATTTTAAATAGCAAAAGAAGAAATAAAAATCACTTTATGATTGTTTAAGTACGCGTATTGTGTTTAATATCATTGAATGCGATATTCACGTTCATTCATTTCTTTGGCTTCGGCTTTTTCCGTATCTGTTAATTTCCGTCTACCCATTTTTAAATTTGTTAGTTTTCTCCTTTATTACAATGATTTTAACCATTTTAATTTACTATTCAAATAAAAATTCTTCTAAAAGTAAAGAATTTAATTTAAATTCAAATAAAAACTCTTCTAAAAGTAAAGAAATTAATTTAA
Organism: Maratus speculifer; assembly: GCA_964019185.1. Lineage (NCBI taxonomy): Eukaryota > Metazoa > Arthropoda > Arachnida > Araneae > Salticidae > Maratus > Maratus speculifer. The sequence goes on from OZ025291.1 coordinate 22,143,728, forward strand.
ATTCAAAAGTGACCACATCATTCAAAAGTGGTAACATCATTCAAAAGTGGTAACATCATCGGGTCCATTCTCCCGAAAACAACAACCATTTTTCAAATGGTTAATAATCTAACAATATTGACGACACTTCCTTCGAATTCAAATCACATAACTGTTGAAACATAAATGATCTCCCAATGCGAACTTCAAAGAACAAAACAGGTGAAGATACCACTGAGAGGAGTGAAATTTTTAAGTATGCTAACAAATGGTATGCATTCCGACACACCCCTCTTTCTGGAAGGTTCGATCAATGGGTGACTCGTTGGAGTAAATTACGTCTGCTAATATAATCAACTAAATTGCTACCGCTATCTGGCAAAAGGAAAATGAACCACATCTTAGATGCACATGAAATGGACTTAGGTGTTTGGCTAAGTTTGTGAAAGTAAATCAAAAGCAGAGACAATGTTTAAAAAAAAAAAGTTGTCAAATAAATAAATCTTCATGAACAAACTGTGTATGAAAGGATTAATAAAAAAAAAGTCTGTTTAAATAAAGTGTTATCAAATATGCTATTATGTATTAAATGATAATTAGAGGCATTGAGAAATAGGAAACTGGGCTTGTTATCCCAAACACATTCACCTCTTTATGCTTGACCAATGAATCTCCAAACTCAATCAGGGAAGTGCCTTATTATAAATGAACCTACATACCAAATTTGAAGTAAATCCTATAATTTTATCAAGAGCTATTGCATTACGTAGATACAGGATCGCCAGGCATATTAGTTAAAAAAAAAAAAAAAAAAAATAGCAAATCAATTCATCCTGTAATATATCATCGCCAGCAATGGCAAATCTATTTCGTACAGACTTAATGTCAAGCCTTAGATGCAGATAAAATCTAGAATCGTTCTTTTTTGATTTACTTCAATTGGAATCTCATTGCAGACGATTCTTAGATGTGAGTAGAATTGCTAATAACAAGTTTTTCATAGGACTAATACTTATATCAAAAATAAATTAAACAAAAATAGGAGTTGGAGAAAAAACCTCAAATCCAAACTGGTTATATTCTGACACATTTTTAAATTCATTTTTGATTTTAAACGCATTCAAATGACAGATCCTCTTATTTAGGAACTATATAATGTGACGTATTGGCCAGTGTTTTGATAAAGGCAGAATATATTTTTAAAAATCCCTGTCGGCTGGGAATATAGGCGGAGGTAGATTTCAAAGAGTGCTCATTTCAACAACAACAACAACAACAAAAAATTTTGAGATAAACCCAGTTTAATAACTTCATTTGGCCATTTAGGAAAAATTTTTAATTTCATTTTTCTGCAAAAACTGGTTTTATCAGAATCATTTTAAGAAAAATTCAGCTCAAATGCCCATTTTGACAACATATTTTGAAATAAATTCTGAATTTATTAAAAAATCGACCAAAACAGTACATTATACAGTTCCTAAATAACAAAAAACTGTCAGTTGAATGCATTTGAGAAAAAAATTGAATTTAAAAATGAGTCATAAAATAACCGGTTTGTTGTTTGAATACATCCTTAATTCTTTAACCATAATTACTTCGGAAAATTTTGTGTGAAATACTCACTTTGACAGCATTTTAAAAAATATATTCCATCTTTATCAAAAAACTGGCCAATGCGTCACAGTATATAGTTTCTAAATAAGAGGATCTGTAAATTGGATGCGTTTGAGAGCGAAAATGGATTTTAAAAAGAGTCATAAAAAACGCAATTTGCTATGTGAAAATTTCCTTAAATTTTCAAATCATGAAGACTTCGGGAAATTCTGTTCAAAATACCCTTTTTGGTAGCCTTTTTCAAAATATATTCTGTCTTTATCAAAAAACCGATCAATGCATCCCATTATATAGTTCCTAAATAAGAGGATCTGTAAATTGGATGCGTTTGAGAACAAAAATGGATTTAAAAACAAGTCAGAAAAAACACAGTTTCACATTTGAATACTTCCTTCAATTTTCAGTCCCGATAACTTTAGGAAATTCTGTTCAAAATACCCTTTTTGGTACCCTTTTTTGAAATATATTCTGTCTTTATCAGAAAATTGACCAATGCGTCACTTTATACAGTTTCTAAATAAGAGGATCTACCATTTGGATGCGTTTAAAATCAAAAATGAATTTAAAAATGAGTCAGAATATAAACAGTTTGGATTTGAGGTTTTTTCTCTAACTCCTATTTTTGTTTAATTTCTTTTTGCTATACGAATTGGTCTTAGGAAAAACTTGTCAGTATAAAAGTTGTAGATATTTTTGAGAAGATGTAAAATAAATTTAATCAGATTTGACATCTTAAAAATTGACGGAGTTATGGATTTTTCTCTTTTTTCAGCACCCTTTTTCTTTTCATTTTAAATTTTTTTCGTCGGTAAAAGTTTGTCCTATCAAAAACTTGTAAATACAAAAGTTTTAGATAATTTTAAGAACATTTACAAAAAATTTAGTTGGACTTGATATCTTGAAAATTGACGAAGTTATGATTTTTTTTCTCTCAAAATCCCTGTTTTTTTCGCCCCTTGAGCCCACTTCTAAATTTATCAGAAATCTGTCATGCATATACTTTTGGCCCATTTTTAAGAAGTAATATAAACTTTAAACCAATTCGATATCTACTTTAATTAAGAAGTTATGGCGTTTTTTCGGTTTTCACAAAAACGCCCCCTATTCCGACCCCTTTGGTCCGATTTTGCCCATTAACGAACTCAACCAAGATTTTATCCCCTTTGATTTTATGTACCAGATTGGTGAAGAATTATAGAAGTTATCGTGTCCATAAAAAAGTGATATATATATATATATAGATATAGATATATAAACTGGTGCAATTGCAATAGGTAGTATTTCTTATGAAATCTACCTAAAAGGCTGCAGGATGCAGCACCCTGCCCTTTTTCAAATTTGCAAGATGCACCCTGCCCTTTTTAAAAGTAGCAATAATGCACCACTGGTTTTATCCAGAGATTTATAATAAATATTTATTTTATTCCATAGTATTTCTAAATTTGTGTACAAAAATGATGGAATTTTTTCATTTCTTTAAGAAAAAGAACATCAAACTATTCAATAATGGTTTAATTTAACTGTATTTTTAATTTTTATATCATAAAATTATTCAAAATTAATTATTTCATTTATCTTACTTAAAAATTATGTATTTTCCCGCTTTCTTTTTTTTTTCCCTTCTAAAGGCAATAATATATATATATATATATATATATATTCAAAAGTGCCCTTTTCTGCTTCACTAGTGCCTTTTTTAGCGAATAGCACCATGCCCTTTTTATTTCTAGAGTGAACGCTATTCAAATGCATTCAATTGACAGTTTTTTGTTATTTAGAAACTATATAATGTGCGTATTCATCAATTTTTTGATAAAGACTAAATATATATTTTTTAAAACCTGTCAAAGTGTGCACTTCGCAAAAAAAATTTCCCAAAGCTTTTATGTTTAAAGAATTGAGGATGTATTCAAATAACAAATTGGTTATTTTATGATTCATTTTTAAATTCAATTTTGCTCTCAAATGCATTCAATTGACAGTTATTTGTTATTTAGGAACTGTGTAATGAGCCGTATTTGTCAGTTATCAGTTTTTTGATAAAAGCTAAATATATATTTTTAAAAAAAGCTGCCAAATTGGGCACTTCACACGAAATTTCCAAAAGTGATCTTGATTAAAGAATTGTGGATGTATTCAAATCATGCAAAAAACTGGTGGAACCAGAGAGAAAAGTAGAGCTCGATCTAAAAAAAAAAAAAAAAAAAAAAAAATACAGTAAAAATTGGAAAGTATTTTCAGTCTAAAAATATGTGTAGAAAAGAAATGGAATCAGATGATCAGTAAAGCTCATGAAATAACTCAAATTTTTGTTAGCTAAAAATGAGGACTGAGCTTTACTGGTGCCTTAAAATCAATCAAGGAAAAAAAGGCATTTTTAACTCACTTCATATTCCAATCATACATAACCAGTTTAAAAATTTGTGTTCATAATTATAAGTTACATGCTGATGTAATGAAGTGTGAGAACGGTCCATTCAGTATAAAGTGTGGACACAATTCCATTCCAGCAGTTTCTATAAGTGGAAGATCAAAGCTCCAAGTAAACCCTAACCTTGAACAAATACAATTCAACCATATGATATACTAAATATTTGTGCTCAGACATATTTATCTACATCAATTCCTTAACAACCTGATTATATTAATGTTATACTTTAATTATTACTTCATGGTTTATATTCATTTAGCATTGTGGAGCTTAACTAATTTGAAACAACATAACAATATATTCTATTGACTACTTTCCTCAGTAATCATTTTGAGTGGATAATAGTATAATTCAGAATATAAGGCACCAGTAAAGCCCAGTCCACATTTCCAGCTAACAAATATTTGAGTTATTTCATGAGCTTTACGATCATCTGATTCAATTTCTTTTCTACACATATTTTTAGACTGAAAATACTTCCTAATTTTTACTGTAAATTTTTTTAGATTGAGCTCCACTTTTCTCTCTGGTTCCACCAGTTTTTTGCATGATTTCATAGCTTTTTCAGATCCTTTCAGGATTTTTACCAATCATTTTCAATTAATAAATCTAGAATATTATTAGTATTAGTTTAAAATTATTAGTAGACATATTAGTTTGGCGAAATATCGGAAATAATGCCAAGTTGGCTTCAATTCTGGTGAGTAATTTTGTGCTCCAGATTTGGCGATATATTGCCAAGTTGCCCAAAAACTTGGCAACAGTTGGCGACGGAACCGCCCCCCTCCCAGTTTTTCGATATCTAAGCAGATTTTCTTATAACCATAGGTATCTACACAGATTTTTATAGCTTCATTTTCAAATCGTTATTTTTATAAATATAGAAGATTTTTGGTACTACTTGGTTATTACATCGACCAAAAAACCATCCTCAAACTATAAGATTAAATGCCAATAATGGATATTTGTGAATGTCGCATTCAATGACAATTACATTAAATACAATACACGTGTTGAAGGGTGTATTTTGATTCAAACTGCTAATTTTCCGATTTAATTTTAAATTCATTTTTGCTCTCATATGCATCAAACTTGCAAATTGTCTTATATAGAAAGTAAATAAGGTGCCATGATTGTCAATTCTTTGATAAATGCAGAAAATATTGCAAAAATGACATTTTGAACCGATTTTTCTGAAGCGGGAGATTTGGGAACGAAAAAAAAGGTCATACTGAGAAGATAATTGTTTATAAATCAAATTCTAATGAATTGAGCGTAAAATGACATCTTACGGCACCTTATACGTCTCTTCAAAAATCCCCTCAGCAAGTTTCATGTTTCTGCTTTTAAAATGTGTCTGAAATTGTATCAGAAAATTTCGAGCTATTGAAGATGTAAAGGCGTTTCTTCGAATACACCCATAAAACACCATTTATTTTTTATTTCGACTTTTTATTATTATTTTTTTTTATTAATATTCTACTAATTATTTTTTTTTTCATTATTTAAAATGAAAATTATGTCAATATGTATAATTTAGCTATGAGTTTGGCAATTTGTATAATTTGGTGAAATTGGTCGACAGGATAACCAAGTAGTACACATTTTTTTTTTCTAAATTATCCCTAATTATAATATTTGTATTATAGTAACTGTTTTGATGTCGAAAACACTCAAATAGAGATGAGATGTTGTTTTAACGCATATTTAGTTACAGTTTATATATCTGTTAAAAAAATATGTATTTTCTGTTTCGAATGACGTCAATTTAAAAAATTCAAAAATCTATCAGGAGAATCAGAATTTTTATTGATCTAAAAAAAAAAAGAACACGTGTTACCATTTCTTTTTTTAATTACTGAACTGTTTTTTAGTTACTGGTAACTCAAAAGAAATGATTAAATTAACAATTAAAAAGCAGAGATTTCTATAACGTTAAATTATGGAAGGTATAGCGTTATATAAATTTTTAATGGGTGCTATTTCCTTAATATTGGATATTTTTTTACAGGGCTTTCGAAAGGCACATACCTAAATTAAAAGCTTTCAAACAAGCTACTCCATGTCACTGAATGTTTCCTGGTTTGGGTTATAATTGAGTTGTTTGTCTTTTTTTCTTGTTTCACGAGAAAAAAGTGACAAAACAGGGGTTCTGGATCTCCATGACTAATCGGTGGATCTAGATGATTTTTTGTAAACTTAGAGGTCTAGAGTAGGACACTTCGCCTTTTCAATTTCTTCGTGATCCGATGATTGGGTCCAAAGTTATTAAGAGGCAAACTTTGGACTTTAACATTAGAGATGCAGCTGAGCTCTACTATACAGCACTATCGTGCTGTATGATAACAAATTGGTTATTTTATGACTCATTTTTAAATTCAATTTTGCTCTCAAACGCATTCAATTGACAGGTTTTTTGTTATTTAGGAATTGTATAATGTGCGTATTGGTCGATTTTTTTAAATAAAGTCAGAATATATAATCAAAATATGTTTTCAAAATGGGGATTTGAGCCGAATTTTGTTTAAGAGGATTTTGATAAAATCAGTTCTTACAGAAAAATGAAATAAAAGAATTTTCAAAAGCGGCCAAATAAAGTAGTTAAACTGGGTTTATCGTTAATAACATTTTATTTTTTGTTGTTGAAATGAAAACTCTTCGAAATCTACCTCCGCCTATAGGCCAAGCCGACAGGGATTTTTTCAATTTAAGGTGAACTGCTATATTTATTTTTTCAATCTTACTGTTTTAGTGGCAGAGTTTCTATAAAATTTTGTATAAGAGCTTTTTTTAGCTCAAAGGTATCAAAGCCTCAGACTCAGAGTTAATATGACTGCAGTTTCCATATGTATACAAGGCAATAACTCGAGATTGAAATATTAGATTAGTTTCAAATTTTGTACATAAATTCATTCTGATCCCTAATAAGTTTTGGGAGTTCATTGGATAAGTAGAAAGGGTGGAATGGGTGCCCCCTTAATTTAGACAAATGAATTTTTCATGCAGAAACAGCACAGCTGATTTGTTTCTAATTTTGTATGTAACTTCATTCTGATAAGATGTTTCCCTGGCTAGTTTTTGGGGTTCATTGGTTAAGTATAAAGGAGAGGAACAGGGGGTGTGGGGGGCTTAATTTAAATAAATGGGTTTATCATTGAAACATTTCTAAAGGTGTATGGAAATACTAAATGATCACTAGAGCTGGATGCATTAAGATATAAGAATTTATTCCTGGATCCAAGATCCGACCGTCTTACATCGTGGCTGACAACGAACGAACCGCCGAACATCGTTCGCGGCTAAACTGCATTTTGGCTGGCGCTGATGGCGCCATCTAGTGCACATCATAACAGATATAACATTCTCTTCCTTCTTAAAGGAAATATTCAAGTTGTTAGACATGCACAATACAATAAAAAATAAAGTCCTTGACACAGTTCAAAATTTAACAGTCCAATTTAAAAAGTCTAATATTGCAAACGTTCAGGTTTTGCTTTTGGACGAGTGGAACGTCTAGGAAGTGGCGCTCCTGGATTCTGCAAAACTGCTTGCGGCGAGAGTGCTGGAGGATCTGCCTGAGAACTGTGTTCTTGGACACTTACCTGCGGAGACAGCGTAGGAGGTAGAAGGGTGTCTGTCACCTGATCAGCTGGTAACTCTACTACATCTCTCGGTTGCACTGTAGGCACTGACACATCTGATCCTGAAGAAACAGAATCTGGTAGTTCTGGAGCTGGAGGAATTTCCTGTAGAGTGTCCTCTTGCCTGTAACGAATTTGATCAATGTGTCGTGTCCAAATACCCCAAGTTGTCTTGACTTTGCACATTGTATTCCCCATTGTTCCTGTAACCTTTCCAGCAACCCAAGATGGGCCCCGGGTAAAAGAGCGCACCCAGACAGGAGTGCCTTCTGTAAACTTGCTATTATGGGTATCTCCCCTCTCAGATGTTTTAACTTTAGCACTGCGGATAAGATCCAAACGCATGCGAAGAGGTCGTCCGAACATTGCCACAGCTGGAGATATACCCGTTGCCTTTGATGGGGTATTTCGAAAATTCAGAAGAAATCTGGTCAGTCTTTCAGTGAAAGTGCCTTCTTTAGCTTTCTTCAATGCAGTTTTTACTGTACGCACTGCTCTTTCCGCTAAACCATTTGAATTCGGATGGTATGGTGCGGTTTTAATTGGTGTAATGCCATTTCTTTTCAAGAAATTTGTGAATTCGTCACTACGGAAGCCAGGTCCGTTATCACTGACTAAGCTCTCTGGTAAGCCAAAGCGTGCAAACAGGTTACGCAGAGCTATTATCGTTGAAGTTGCTGTGGTGTTGGGCACTGGAATCACTTCAAGCCATTTTGTTTTGGCATCAACTACAATTAATAGCCAATGGCCTTCTACAGGACCTGCATGGTCGATATGGATTCTGTCCCAAGGTTTTTCAGGTGTGAGCCAAGGGATTTGTGTCGAAGGAGGAGCTGCAGCATTTTCTTGACAGTCGATGCAGTTTCGAACTTTTGTTTCTAAGTCCCGATCAATACCAGGCCACCAGACATGGGAACGAGCCAGAGATTTAATAGCAGAAATCCCTTGATGAGCACTGTGAAGTTCATCCAAAACAAATTGACGAAACTTTCCTGGAACAAAAACACGGGAACCTCTGAGAATGATGTTTTCCTCAACTGACAGTTCATGTCGGATATGCCAAAAGGCTTGTAAATTTTCTGTCACTTTCTTTGGCCACCCATTTTGAATATGAGATCGTAGACGGCTCAGTGCAGGACACTTGTCTATCTCCCTTTGGATTAGATGTGCTGTCAGTGGACTATCATTTAATTGTCGGATAAGCAAAACCGACTCGACAGGTACTGGAGGCTCCGCCATTTCAGATTTCAGTGGAAGTCTGCTGCAAGCATCAGCATTTCCGTGCAACTTCCCTTTTCGGTACTCTATCTTGTAAACGTAGGCAGATAAAGTCAATGCCCATCGCTGGATACGGGCTGCAGCAACTGATGGAACTGGTTTTTCTTCTGATAATAAAGTTACCAAAGGACGATGGTCTGTAAGTAACGTAAATTTACGTCCCAAGAGATAGTTCCGGAATCGAGTCACTCCAAATACTAAGGCTAAAGTCTCCTTCTCAATGTGACTGTAATTTTTTTCTGCTTTCGTCAGGGAGCGAGAAGCAAAAGCGATTGGTCTATCACCATCTGGAGTTTTATGTGACAGAACAGCACCAAGCCCATAAGGACTTGCATCACAAGCCAGGATCACTTCCTTGTCTTGGTCAAAATGCACTAGTAATGATGAGGTCTGCAGGACATCTTTAGCTTTTTTAAAAGCTTCTCGTTGTGATGAACCCCATCTCCATAGCCGTTTGTTTTCCAACAACTGGTATAAGGGTGCTAACAGTGTTGACATGTTAGGTAAAAATTTCGCATAGTATGTGATTAGGCCAATAAAAGAACGTAGCTCGTCTACATTTGTTGGTTCCGGAGCATCTGTAATCGCTTTGACCTTCGATTCAACTGGATGCAATCCATCTTTGTCCAGACGATGACCAAGATATTCCACAGATGGTCTGAGAAATTCACATTTTTCTGGATGTAACTTTACACCTGCTGCTTGCAGACGAGAGAGAACTTCTTGTAAGTTCTGTAGATGTTCTGCTTCGGTTTTACCAGTTACTAGAAGGTCATCCAAGTATTTAGAGGCTCCTTTTACCCCTTGTAAGATCTTGTCAATTTCACGTTGAAAAATAGCCGGGGCGGAAGCAATGCCGAAAGCCAGGCGTGTGTACCGGAAGAGACCTCTGTGCGTATTTATTACTACCAGGCGTCTTGACTCTTCATCGAGCTCTAGTTGACAGTATGCATCCCGCAGATCTAATTTAGTGAAAGCTGTACCCCCAGACATTCCAGCAAACAAATCTTCGATATTTGGCAGAGGGTACTGCTCTAATTCTGTTACTTTATTGACTGTTAGCTTAAAGTCACCACATATTCTAATTCTGCCGTCTTGCTTCAGCACGGGAACAATAGGAGCTGCCCAATCAGAAGTTTTAACTGGCTCTAAAATGCCATCTGCAAGAAGGCGGTCTATTTCCTTGTTGATTTTTTCCTTGTATGCATATGGTACAGGACGAGCCTTGAAAAATTTCGGAGGTTCACCAGTTTTACAGGTAAGATGAACTTTAATTCCTTTCACTAATCCCAAGCCTGGTGAGAAAACATTCTCGAATTCTTTTAAAAGTCCATCTAGCTTGAGCTGCTCAGTCCTTACACAATGTAATGTGTGGTTCATGTTTTCATCAAACGCATTCATTAGGCTTAATGGAACAATCCAGTTTCGCCCAGCTAAATTAGTGCTTCCCTGAGAAACCACTAGTAGAGGTAAAGTCTCTGTTCTTGCTTGGAACACCACATTCACATTTGTAACTCCCAAAATATCAATGGTATTGTTGGTGTAAGACTGAAGCTTAATGTTCGTTTTTTCCAAAGGAGGGCAGAATCTTCTAATTTTATCAAACAGTTTTACAGGCATTATGGAAAATGGAGCCCCTGAGTCAATTTCAAAAATAACAGGCTGGCCTTGGATCTCACAAGTAATTTTCACCGGAGGGTAAACTCTCTTGTTATCTCTTAAATTAAAAATTGTATACTCCTTACTGCCTAAATCTTCTTTAGATTCAGCAACTAAGTTAACTTTAGGTTTGTAACCTTGTTTATTCTTTGATAAACACACTTTTGACAGGTGCCCCAATTTTTTACAACTATAGCACGTGCTATTTTTGTGTTTGCAATCAGAAGGATGGTGTTTGGAGTCGCCACAACGATAACACTTCTTCCCTGTACGGCCGTTATTTGAATTGGACGCCGATTTAACGATCTCGTTTTTTCGCGGCCGTTGTGCCGTAACTTGTAATTTTTTCACTTCAGGAACGGCAGATATCTTCAGATCAACAGCATCCCTCGCAGCTGCTTCCATTGAAACGGCAATTTCCGACGCTCGCAAAAGGGTTAAATTGCTTTCTGATAACAATTTTCGTTGTATTCCTTCGTCTTGTATACCACAAACTATCCGATCACGGAGCATCATATCCAGAGATTCGCCGTAATTGCAATACTTCGCTAATTTCCGAAGCTCTGCGATATAATCGGCCACTGATTCGTCCGCGCGCCGTACGCGGCTGTTGAACTTGAATCGCTCCACGATCTCTGAAGGCACTGGATCATAATGTCCGTTGAGGATGCCGATGAGTTCCGCTAATGTCTTAGATGTGGGTGCAGCCGGCGATAGCAGATTCCGAAGCAATCCGTAAGTGGCAGGTCCTACCACCGTTAAGAAAACAGCACGCTTTCTATTGTCTTCGACTATGGCGTTGGCGATGAAGAATTGTTCCAGTCTTTCGGAGTATTCGCTCCAGGATTCGACCGATGGATTGAATTCTGCAATACAGCCAAAAGAAGCCATGCCGGAACTTGAATAAACAATTCTGGGGTCGCCGGTCGCCGATTAAGCCTGCTTCGCTAACGCCGTAACGTCCGTCCGCCGATCGGCGCTTAGGCCTAGTAGGAACACGCGGCCATCCACCGCTGACGCTCTTTCTTCAAAATCGCGTCAAAAAACATTTTTTTTTATTGAAAAAACATCGATAGAGTTTATCCTCGTCGCCACTGAAACATTTCTAAAGGTGTATGGAAATACTAAATGATCACTAGAGCTGGATGCATTAAGATATAAGAATTTATTCCTGGATCCAAGATCCGACCGTCTTACATCGTGGCTGACAACGAACGAACCGCCGAACATCGTTCGCGGCTAAACTGCATTTTGGCTGGCGCTGATGGCGCCATCTAGTGCACATCATAACAGATATAACAATCATGCAGCATTTTCTGATTTTTATAGGTTCAACTATCCAAATTTTTTGTATAGGTTCATTCTGATAAGGCCTTAAGACCTTATTATAATTTGGGGGGTTCATTGGTTAAGAGAAAGGGGAGAACAGAGAGGGGCCTTATTTAGATAAAAAGGTTTTCATGCATAATTATCTGATTTTCTTTAAATTTTGTACACAGATTCGTTCTGATAAAATGCTTCCCTAAAAAGTTTGGGGGTTCATTGGTTACATATAAAAGATGGAATGCTCTCCCCCTCCCTTAATTTAGATAAATGGGTTTTTCAAGCAATATCATCCGATTTACTTCCAATTCTGAATATAGTTCATTCTAATAAGACTCTTCCCTGATTAGATTTGGGAGTTTATTGGTTAAGTATAAAAGGGGAGAATGGGAGGGCTTATTTAGATAAATTGGGTTTTTGTGCAGAATTATCCAATTTGTTTCAAATTTTGTATATAGATTCATTCTGATAAGATGCTTCCCTGATTAGTTTAGGTTTCATTGGTTATGTAGAAAAAGAGGGGCATAGGATATTACACCCTTAATTCTAGATAAATGGATTTTTCATGCAGAATTACCTGACTTGCTTCAAATTTGCTATAACAGTTTATTCTGATAAGGCTCTTACTTTATTAGATTTGGAGGTTCATTAGATAAATATAAAAAGGCTAAGCTAATCCTCCCCCCTCCCATTAATTTAGCTAAATGGCTTTTGTATGCATAATTTTCTGATTTGCTTTGAATTTGCTATACATGTTTCTTATGACAGGGAGCTTCCTTTATTAGTTTTGGAAGTTTATTGGTTCAATATAAAAGAGGGAAACGGTCCCTTCTTTCCCTCCTTCAATTAAATGGGTATTTCATGCAGAATTATTCTTTTAAATAATAATATAATATACAATTAGAGTGAATAGTCAGTTTAATTTGACACTTTTTTGCTCACAGATTATCAAAGTTTGAGAGCTAATGTGCCTGCAGATCTTCTATGTATGTAACATGATAACACTTGATAGAAATGTCATTGTATATCAGATTGTAATATCAGATTTATTTCAAATTGTATATAGGTTCATTCTGGTAAGGCACTACCTGATTAATTTTGAGGATTCATTAGTAAAGTATAAATTTGGGGAACCCCCCCCCCTCTTTTAATTTAGACAATTGGGTTTCTCAAGCAGCTTTCTATGTTGAATTGTTATACATTTTTTTAGAAGTCTATTTATTTGGTTTACTAGTTTATTATTTTATTATTTTATACTCTGCCAGTTCGTCACCAATTACATTCTCCTTTTCTCCTAAAAAAAATTCCAGCTTTGTTAATTATGATCCAATTTCAATGGGACCTTTTTTATGTTCTTTTGGTATAATTTGCCAACTAACTAAACATTGATATTACATCTACAGCTCTTGGTGAGCACTATTTATGATCATTAATAACAAATTTTGGCTTTTTTCCATTTCAAAATTTTTATGCTTGGTATAAAGCCATTTACTCAGGTTTCTCATAAGTTAAGTTGTATTTCTCAAGTTTGTCAAAGTGTTTGTGTATGTGTAGGCTATATTTTTTAAATTCCAGACGTTTACAACCAAACTTATTGAGTTATGATATAATGAATTTTATGAAATTTGAGCTTTTTGACACTAAGGGATCCCTTGTGTCTTATTAATATTTTTTAAGAGTACATGCATGAAAATATGTATTAAAATATTTTTTAACTTATTTCTTCAAAGAATATATTCAGCTTTTAAAAAAAAATGATTCATAAGAATTTTTTGCTATTATTTCTATATATGTATACAGGAAAATAAAATATACTCTAGAATGTTACAATTAGGTGTCAAGCTTGTATGTAGAAACATCATAAAACTAAATAAATATAAAAATCTTTACAGAATCAGTAGTTTGAAATAAATTATAAGAGAATATTATATGAAAAACATTTGGCGAATATTGGATAAATATGTATTCTGAAAAAGTAAATGAATGAGGTAATGCTGTTTATTCTTAATTCTGTATTCTTGTTTATTCTGTATTCTTAAAATACAGAGAAATTTTTACTATTGAATTCTTTCAAAAATTACTGGCTCTAATGCTACAGAAAGCTTGAAGCAATAAAAAATCTTTAAAATAAATTTTAGATTTAGAACTTTGAAAAGTAATTTTTAAGCAATAAAATGCATAAACAGACTCAAATGTACAGTCATATATATATAACATGAAACTGAAGTCAATAATTTGAATCAAGGCATAAAAAATTAAAGTTCAGTTAAGAAATAATTCTGTATTTGTATTACACATATTTTTATCAGTAACTTTGTATTAATAAATAAGAGTCTGTTATACTTTTAACAGTAAAATTATTTGATTTTGTTTTCTTCAAAGAATATTAAATTTTCACTGCTCATAACAATATTTTATTTATTTCTTATTTTATTAAATAGAATAATTCTGGTAAATTTTGCTAGTTACATGATTAAATTCAAATTGTAAGAATACTAAATTGGCTCTTGTAATGACATGATGCTCTTGAAAACTTAAATTTTAATTTGGCTTGAAGAAAATCACAATAATTTAAAGTTAATTTATTTCGAAAACAGAGCAGATGTAGTCCTCATGTGTTACACTGCCGAAGGCAGTAGGACTCCAAACTCCAGGTATGTTTAATTTCAAAATTCAAACAAACAAACAAAAAAAAGAAAAGAAAAATAAATAATAAAAAACAAATTATGTGACAAGCATCAATAATTTATGGAGGAAAAAAAATGGTAAAAAAAAAAAAAAAAAAGAAAAGGATATGAGATAACCAATATATACAGCTCATTTTTATAGTAGCTTCCAAATGCATTAAATCTCTCTATATATATATCTTAGAATAAAAAAATTTGGGCATAATGTTTAAACTTGGGACCTACCTTCCCCTCATGCTAATAGTGGAGGAGCCCTTAAATAGATTTAATTTAGAGCCTTCAAAATTTCATATGTCTGGGCATTTAAAAAAAGAATGACGTTTATAGGAAGAGGAAGTAAGTCTCCTCATCTGTTTGGTTGAAGGAAGTAAAAATAAGAAATATTGCTGTACTGGATGAATCATTACTTCTTTTTTTTTTTTTTTTTTTTTTTTTTTTTTTTATCAGACCAAGATCTTTTTTATAAAATAAATCAAAATAAAATATAAATTAAAATATTATCAAAATTACATCTTAAATATACTAATTTAAAAAGTTAAAAAACTTTATTATTCAATTTGAAGGTACACATTAATTTACTACAAGGCACCTGACTTTCTCTACACCACCTACAGATTTGCTAAGTTTTGGAATTACTATTTTTGGACTTATCTGTGATAATCTGTAAATATCGAAGTATCGATTCAAGTATCAATTCCAGAATTTGATAATCAATTCTTATTGAGATTGATTCTGTTTTATACGATGTTGATTTTAATCAATTCTTGAATTTTCCTGAATTGCCCATCACTATCTTGAACACATAAATTAACAGACAAGTTGAACTCAATAAAGGATGTGCTGACTGCATACTATTTCTGACCTGGATTCTTATGAATAATTTAGCTGTTTTCATATTAATGATATGCAAAAAAGAGAAATTTTCATGATGACAAATATTATATTTAATTAGTTTTTCTGATTTCTAAGTATGCTGTTGCATACCTCTGCAAGACAGAAAAAATAAAAGAACTTGCATAAACTTGAATATAAAATGAAATTTGTAAGTTTAAATACTTTAAAATATAAATACAGCATCTACGATGAATACAAAATTGCTGCTCTTGAAAATAAGCTCATTCTAAGAACCACATATACAATTATAAAACAGATTAAAAGTAAGTGATTTCTAACTCAGTCTGATACACATTTTAAAAAAAAACTCTTCTTTTAAATTGGCAGCAAAGCAACAACAGCCAAAAAGAAATAATCATGCAATTTGCATAATCAGTGTTAATTAGGAATTGAGTTCTTAAAGTTAAATTATACAAAATTACTAAAAAACTTATAAAAATACAAAAATAACAAAAGCATAAGTTATAGTTATGATTAAACAAAAAAAGTACTGTTTAATGATGAAGTATTTTAAATAAATTACAAACCTAATAGCAACTTAAAAGTGCCGAATATGGAAAAAGAATGTTGTGCAACTAAACAACTCATCTGAGCAGTTAGATGAATCATTTAGAATAATTTAGAAACAAATGCCGAATTGGCAGTCTGCTTATTGAGAAAAGAAAGTAAGAGAAAATATGAAATTTTTAGTGTGGGAGTCCAGGTTTACACATAAACATAAACAAATGGAAAGGAATGGGAAAAACTAAAGACTGTATAACCTGCAGTAATGACCATGTTGTCTTTTTAAGGCTAGTGAACCTACAGCATGGCCAAGCTAATTTTGAACTTTTCATTATTAATATATCCAGTCTCCATAATGTGATATACCTACTATGTTATAAAAACTATTGTGAAACACAATTATAGGCAAAAATTTCTTTACACCACAATAAAAATCTTCAAAAACTTATTTTTATTGCATTTTAAAGAAATTTTTGTCTTTAAACCTACTCAACAAAGATTTAGATAAAATCGTTTGTTATCTTTTATTCAGAATCCACAGAAATTTTATTAAAACAGCATGGGAAAAAAAAAATTTTTTTTAGAAACCTAGAATTGATAAAGGCTCATATAATTTGAAAATGTGTGTTTAAAAATAAGTAATAAAATGATTACCTTAATAAATTTAAAGCATCATACTCCACAACAGCTTCAGACCAAGGCACTGGCCGCAGCAAAATGGAAACATCAAGCTCCTGAATTTCTTTTGGACTAGCTACAGCTATGATACCATTCTTAACCTAGAAATTATATCCAAAACAATGGTAAAAATCATCAATGATTATCTAATGCACATAAAATGATTAACTGGAAATTTTCATACCAGAATCCAATATTATTTCAGAAAAAAAGTTAAAATACTTAATAATGAATGTCATAAATAAATTTGCATAAACTTGTTTAAACAGAAAAAAAAATACACACACTATGTTTCTTAAACTATGGAGAAATCTATAAAGACAATAAAATTAAAGTCAGTAATATGTAAAGGGTGACAATTGAAGGTATGCATTTAAAAGCTATGAATTTGATATGTTTATTATAACTCAATGTATTTTACTTGAAGGTGTAAAAACAGACGTAGAGAACAATAAATCAATGTCTTATATGTTCACACAATATCAATAAAACAAGTTTATATAGTTATACAAAAAATATTTTATAAAAGAAATTTGCACTGTTTGCACTTATACCATTTGTTGCAAAATATTTTCCCTCAAAAATAGTATCTTTCCTATTCTTCCTACTCTATGCAATACTTATCAATTTAACTATTTAATTACTCTGTGAATAACTGACAAAATTATAAAATACAAACTAAAATAAAATATTCTTAAATTTTACAATTTTATTTAAAAACATTAAAAGAGAAAGCTCAGGAAAAACTAAAATTTATTTAAGGCCAGATGTCGTGCTAATATATTTGTTATTAATAGGTTTCAGTAGATGTTAGATGTAACAGAAATGTTGCTTTTCCATCTTTCTCTAAGGAATCAATTCATTCTTAAAAAAAAAAACACTGTATTTATATACCTTTCTATTTATTTACTACAAGAAAACATTGAAACCATTTTAAAAATAATATAAATGTCAAATCACATTGGAGAATAGTTTTATACCAATTTAAATTTTGCCTTTTGATAAATATTCATAACTGAAAAATATCAAGTGAAAACTTCAGACCAATGAAAATATGACAAATGATGAAGAAAGTCTAGTTCAATATGAATAAATATTACTGATTAGGAAGCTCTTTTTAAAAGCAGCCAATAATTACAGTGAACGACGGCTTAGACCTTGACTTTTCATTAACTTGACCATAAAGAAAAAGGGGGGAGAGTTTCCAATTAGTGGGCTCTGATTAGTTGTTTGCATTAGTCATTGTGAGCATTCCAGCTGTGCAAGTACAGACTCAATGATAACCAGCTACCTTCTGTATCAAACATGACAATGAATAATCAGAGCTCACTGCTCATGTAAGATCATTCACTAAGTATCAGTTATCTGGTGTTATTGGAACAAGTGTAGGCATTTTGTTTTAGTTATTTTAGCTATTCAGTATTATGCAAACATAGAACAAACTCTAGGTTTACAGCGAAGGGATGTATTGCAAAAACTGGGAAAATTTCTATTGGAGATAATCAGTGGAAAGGAAGATTATCAATATAGATTCCCTATTTTGGATGAAGTAGGAGGTTGAAGACATTAAAATATATATATATATATTTTTTTTTTTTTTTTGATAGATTTCGTATAGAATACTGCTTTGCATTCTCCCCCATGTTGAAAGTTCTGAATTTTTTTTTTTTAATTTCTGAAATTATTTTGCAGATCTATATCAATTATAACCCCTACACTCAACAACCACCAGTAAAAAACTTTATCTATCTATATCACTTTTTTTTATGGACACAATAACTTTAATTCTGCTCAAATCTCTTCCAAACTGATACTAAATTCAAGGGGCTAAAGTCTTGGTCAAGTTTGTCAATGAGAAAAATCAGGCCAAGGGGGTGGAGGAAATATGGTAGGGTTTTGTGAAAACAGAAAAAACCCACAGCTTCTTAGTTAAAATAGATATCAAACCAATTTAAACTTTTTATTATTTCTAAGAAATGGGCCAAAAATTTATGCATGACAGATTTTTGATAAAATTAAAAATGGGCTCAAGAGGTGAAAAAAAAAGAGTTTTTCGGAGAAAAAAATTCAGAACTTTGTCAATTCTCAAAATATGAAATCCAATTAATTTTTTTATTAATGTTCTTAATAGTATCTAAAACTTTTGTAGTTAAAAATTTTTGATAGGCCCAACTCTTACACACACAAAAAAAAAGGGGGGGGGGAAGGGAAAAAAGAAAAAACCATACCCTTGTCAATTTTTAAGATATCAAATCAGATTAAATTTATTTTACATCTTCTCAATATTATTTACAACTTTTATGCTGACAAGTTTTTGATAGAACCAATTTTTATAGCAAAAGAGAGTTGAAGAAAAACCTCAAATCCAAACAGCTAATATTCTGACTCATTTTTAAATTAATTTTGCCCTCAAACACATATAATTGGCAGGTTCTCTTATTTAAGAACTGTACAATGTGCCACATTGGTCAATTTTTTGATAAAGGCAGAATATATTTTTTTAAATACTGTCAAACTGGACATATTGAACTGCATTTCCTGAAGAGATCGTGACTAAAGAATTGAAGATGTATTCAAATAACGAATTGCTTATTTCCTGACTAATTTTTACTTTCTTCTATCTTTAGTAGATGAATTATTCTAATTGAAATGTTTTTCAACTTCCGGTTTTCGAGGGATTTACATGTTTTAGGGGTCAGAGATTCCAAAAAACATGTTTTTACAAACTGTCTGTCTGTCCATGTTAGAAATGAGTTTAGGCTTGATTTTCAAGGCCGGGCCATCTGAGCCTGTTGATTTTAAGTCCGAGCCCAAAAGATTTTTTGTCATCAGAGCCCAAGCCTGGCACCAAAAATATACAAAACAAAATTGTATAATATTAAAAAATTGTTTCAAAAGTAATGTCTCATTTTTTAAAACTTCTTACACAGATATAATTGTTAAATGAATATTTAAATTCAGTATTATCAAAATCTGTATCAAATAAATATATACTTTTTTACTTTCTTCTATCTTTACAAGAAGAAAGTATTGGATTCATGAAAATTTTCGACTTCCGGTTTTTGACGGATTTATACGTTTTAGAAGGTCCTGAACACGTTTTGACTATTTTTAGAAAATGTCTGTCTGTGAGTCTGTCCGTCTGTCTGTGAGTCTGTCCGTCTGTCTGTGAGTCTGTCTGTCTGTATGTGACAAAAAATTTGTGGGCGCTCTATCTCAAGAACTAATGCTCGAAATTTAATAAAATTTTATATTCAGTTGGACCTTGATATGAATTAGTGCCTATTGGTTTTTGGTGAAAATTGGCATGCAGGTGGCGCTGCTATACTACGTTTTTCATGATTTTCAAAATTGCTATATCTCAAGAATTAATGCACAGAATTTCACCAAACTTCAGATTCTGTGACCCCTTGATATACATAGACGCTGATTAAGTTTTGCTGTAAATTGGCCAGCAGGTGGCGCTGCTATGCCACGTTTTTCATTATTTTCATGATAGCTATATCTCAAGAACTAATGCACAGAATTTCACCAAACTTCAGATTCCGCGATACCTTGAGATACATAGCCGCTGATAAGGTTTTGGTGTGAACTGCGCTATAGGTGGCGCTGCTATGCTACATTTTGCACGATTTTTGCGATAGCTATAGCTCAAGAACTAATGCAGAGAACTTCATCAAATTTTAGATTCTGTTACACTAGAATATATAACATAATTAGACGCTGATTACATTTTGGTATTAACCTTGCAACAGGTGGTGCAGCTATGCTGCATTTTGCACGATTTTTTCGATAGCTATATCTCAACAACCAACGCACAGAATTTCATCAAACTTCAGATTTTGTTACAAAATGACATATAACATAATTACACGATGATTACGTTTTGTTATAAATCCTTCAACTGATGGTGCTGCTAGAGATGGGAATGCTCGGAAAAAACCCGGAAAAATTGGGAAAAAAACCAGTTTTTTTCGGTTTTTTTCCGAAGGCTTATTTTTCAATTTTTCCGAACTGGAAAAATTGAAATTTCATTTATGAAATAATATAGTGAAAATTTTGTAATAGCTATATTCTCATACTTTTTATTTTATTTATTTTTATGTTGAGTGTCATACATGAAAACTTTAATGTCGGTAATCTGATCTCTGAGCAGAATTCTGTTTGAGAAGACTTGAAAGGATCCTTCACATTTTTTTCTTGTTTGAAACACAACCCCTGTCGCAAAATTTCTCTTGAAAATAGACATTTCAGAAATAAGTTTAATCTACAAATTGAATCTTTCGCATATGCAGTGATTGAAGAAAAAAAAAAATCTCATGCTATATAGCAGCTGAATCTTATGAAATTGTATATATGCATAAATAACCTTATTAAAAATGTCTAAATAGGACTCTAAAAATAGTAATAATTTCTTATTCACAAATTCTGAATGTATTTTGTATAAGTATATATACAAAAAATTCACAATTTCACAAAAATAGGATTACACGAAAAAAATCTAGATGTATAATTGAATGCAACTTCTCTTTTTAAAAATTAATTCATGTGCAAAATTATTTCAATAATATGCCGATTAATAGAAATGGTAAAATTAAAAATTTAACAGAAAATTTGAAGCATGCTTTTATTACTTTTTTCTATCTTTTCAAGAAGTAAGTATTGAATTCGTGAAAATTTTGACTTCCAGTTTTTGGTGTATTTAAATGTTTTAGAAGGTCCTGAACAGAATTTGATATTTTTTGGAAAATATCTGTCACTCTGTGAGTCTGTATGGCACAAAAATTTCAAGAAATAATGTATGTATCTTTATAAAACTTCAGATTAAGTTAATCTTTGATATAACATTGTGAACATTACTTTTTGGTGTAAATCACTCAACAGATGACGCTGCTATGCTGCATTATTTATGATTATCGCAATAGCTCTATCTCAAGGACTAAAGGACAATTTTTTATCAAATTACAGATTCAGACAGTTCCTGATATATATTAATGTTGTTTAGTTTTTGGTGTAAATTGCCCTATAGGTGGCACTATTATGCTGCATTTTTCAAGATTTCATTATAGCTGATTAATTGAATGTTTTTTCAAAGTATTGAATCTAAAATTGATCTCTATTTTACCTCCATAATGTACAGTAATGTTGCAAAAGCATGGGCAGTTTGCATTAGAAAATTATAACTGCGATGAAAAAAGAAAAACCATATTTTATAACACGTAACTATGTTCCAAATTATACATTCCCTCTTGATTAAACTTTGAATTTTTGTAGTTTTTTAAAGCACACTAGAAGTTTATCTCTGTATGTAACTGCTTTTGTTAATTCCTCAAATAGCGAGCATTTTCTATTTGTAGTGTTCTGTTTCATAACTTTTGAGTTACATTCTTAGAAATATGAAATTACCATATGGAAACATTATTGAATATGGTTTCTTACTCAAGAATAGAATACCAGATTTCAGGATAAGAAGAAAAAAATTATGTTTAATTAAACTTAAACAAAAAAATATTTTTCTGGTTTCAGTGAGTAAAAATCTAACAGTCAATAAATCCTATGCTATTTTTTAGTTGCAGACCTGAGTAAGCCAAACTAAAACTTAGTTTTGTTTGAATTTAGATTATAAAACTAAATCAAAATTGAGAGATTGGAAAGCTATACCAAAACTCAAGGTTGCCACGCCACCTGGAGAACCTGGATAAACCGGGAAAACACAGGGAATTTTAAATCTCCTCCCAAAACAGGGAAAATCCAGGAAATTTTTTAAAAAAATCCTAAAAAATCTGGAAAACACAGGGAATTTGGTAATGGCAAATTATAACATTTCTAATTAGCTTTCATACACGCATATATTTTTTCGCACTCAACATGGAATAAATGCGTTACAGTACAGGGAAAATACAGGGAATATTTTTTCAAGATTAGAGTGGCAACCCTGAACTAAACATATTTTTTAAAGGAAATAAAATTATAATTTAAGAAAAAGGTGTAACAATGTAAAAATGTACATTTTTTAAACAAACAATGGAATTTTTTGAATACTGATATTGATAATAATGACAAAACTGCAACAATTTCTTTAAACTAGTATTATTTACTTAAAAACTATACTTATGTAAATGGAATGCATAATTAATTTCATTCCAAACTGCAGACATATTGGCTCAGGTTCTTATATTAGGTCAATTGGTAGTTAAACATGTAACTGAAAAACCATTTCAACAAAGATATGATATAACAAACAATAGTGTTTTAAAAATTTTTAGGCTGTGGGAAAAAAAAAAAAAAAAAAAAAAAAAAAAAAAAAAAAAAAAAAAAACTAAATTTTTAAAAGCAGGTTTTGCTATTTTCTTTTTATTTTGTAATGTAAAGTGAAAATAATTTGTATTTAACACAAATAAATGGGGAAAAAATGTTTATTATTTAATATTCTCTAAGAAAATATAATTTGTTTGGGAGAAACAGTCAGGAAAAATCAATTTTTCCAATTTTTCCGAAAAAAAACCGGTAAAAAACCAGTTTTTTTCCACCACTTATATTTTTCCGGAAAATTTACATCTCTAGGTGCTGCTGTGCTATATTTTACACTTTTTTTTTTAACACTAGAACGCCCGGAAATTCTACTCAAGTTTGAAAATAATATTTCTCACCAGAATTTTTATTCAAAATTATTTAATTGATTTATTTAACGTAAATTTGCGTGGATTAGATTTAAATTATTTCAAGAAAATTTTTCTGGTTCGAATTGAAATTTAGTTACATGATTGGAGTCGAATCGACTCCATCCGGGCGTTCTAGTGTTAAACTAGCTATATCTCAAGGACTAATGCACAGAATTTCATCAAACTTCAGATTCTTTTACACCATAACATAATTAGACGCTTTTTTATGTTTTGGCATAAATTGTCGAAGATATGGTGTTGCTGTGCTACGTTTTGAAAATTTTTTGTTATAACTATATCTCAAGAACTAATGGACGAAATTCCATCAAATTTCAGATTCTGTTAGGTCTTGACATAAATAGATGCTTATTAGGTTTTAGTATAAATTACCCAACATGAGGCACTACTAAGCTCATTTTCTCAGAATATTAATTAAATTTTGCGTTTTAGGCTTTTCGGATACCAGAATCTTATAAGGCTAGATCAAATATTCGAGGAAATTCGATAGTGGGTAAATTTGGGGTCACCACGTCGTTTTTTTTTTAATATTAAAATGTACTTATGAGATAGAAGAAAGTTTTGGGATTGACACATCCAACTAGTTTTTAAATTACTCTCGAATTTTTCCCTAATTTAACTACTAAATTTGATGGACACATTTATGTTTAATGAAGAAATGGATGAAATTTTTAGAAACTACTATTTGCAATCTGGCAAATCGAACAATGCTTTTCAATTTTCTGCAAAAAATGTATGTCTTTAATTACAACATATTCCTTTTTCATAACAATCTTCCATGACTAACAGATGACTAACCTAAATATCAACCTAAATTGAAAAAATTGACATTGTTATCTTAAAGGTCCGATGCTTTTATAGGAAAAGAAGAAACACTGATCAATTGTTTTCTATTGGAATAACATGATAATTATATTCACTTACGAACAAAAGCAACTTCGAAAATGTGTCCCGCCTTTAGCATGAGCAGAGTTCATTTTGTCAAATAGATAGAACAATCACTAAATTTATTTTCATATGAAAAACGATTATGACTCACACACAATAGAAGATTAAATAATTTGCAGATCTCCAGATAATTCTAATCTACTAATAACAGAAGAAAATATTCCTTTTGCACTATGCAACTAAATAATAAAAATAAACAATCCTATTAGAATATATCTTCTGCTAATAAAAAGCCAACTAAAGGCAAATTCATTGCTGTGTTTATTTTGATTGGCGCCATTCAATAAATCGTCGCCGGAAATTCAGTAGACACAAATCTGTAATTATCATAAATTTTTATTTGAAACAGCAATGAAATACTAAAAAAAAAAAAAAACTATTTCAGTTCTCAGTCATTCTGATCAAAATGGCATTAAAAATATTTGAAAAAGGAATAAGTACACAATTTTAAATGGAAAAAGTTTTTTCAATCTTTTCTACCCACATGGATAAATAAAATTTTCTAGTTTCAGAAAAAAATGAACCCAAGCCTGTCTGAGCCCGAAGACTAGGATAAAAATAGTAAAGCTCGGGCTTTTGGGCTCAGGCAGAGCCCATCTCATCTCTAGTCTGTGTGTGTCTATAAGTTGCCATTCTACCATCAAAAAGTGTATGAAGGTACGCATAGAATTGAACCAAATTTATTGTGAATGATTTTGGCTGTGGCATGAGATCCTCCAACAATTTTGAAATATTCTGCCGGAAGAGGGCACTGCAATAGCAATTTGTACCATTTTCAAAATTGTACCACCGAAAAGTGTATGAATTTCTGCGTAGAATTGAACCAAATTTTTTGTATATATTTGTTTGGCTATGGCTAGTGGGCTTTCCCTGAATTTGAAAAAAACTGCCGGAAAAGGGTGCTGAAATAGCAATTTTTGTTCCATTTCCAATATTGTACCACCCAAAAGTGTATGAAGTTATGCATAGAATTGAATGAAATTTTTTGTGTAAGTGTTTGGCTAAGGTCAGCAGACCCTCCCTAATTAAAAAAAAAAAAAATCCACCCGAAAGGGACGCTAGAATCACGATGTCTGTATCATTTTCATTATTTTACCATCAAAAAATGTATGAAGTTATGAATAGAACTAAACTAAATTTTTTGTGTATGATTATTTTTGGTATGGCAAGTAGGTCTTCCTTGAATTTGAAAAAAATCTGTCTATCGTTCTATTGTCTTTCGGCTCATGCAGAGATGGAAACTCATTTTTACTCTGATTAATTGACTAAAGCAGAAATTTAAGACAAAAATCGAAGTCAGTATAGTATTGAATTAATAATATTAAAGCATTAACATGTGTAATTTTTGAGATATTAAAATGTACATATGAGATAGAAGTTTAGGGATTGGCACATCCAACAAGTTTAAATTCCTTTTTGCTCAAATGCATGCGATTGGTACTTTGTCTTATTTAGAAACTATATAATGTTCAGTATTGCTCAATTTTTTTTATAAAGGCAGAATATATTTTTTAAAATGCTGTCAAATTGGTCATTTTGATTCAAATTTCTTGAAGCAATAGTGCGGGAAAAATTAAAGGTGTACTCAAATCCAAACTGCTTATTTTCAGACTCATTTTCAAATTAATTTTTACTCTTAAACCCATCTAATTGGAAAGTTGCCTTATTTAAAAACTATATAATGTGCCATATTGGTCAATTTTTTAATAAAAGCAGAATATTAAAAAAACGCTGCCCAAGTAAGCATTTTGAATAAAATTTCCAAAGTGATGTGCAGGAGGAATTAAGCCTGTACTCAAATTCAAAATATTTAAGTGACTATTTTAAATTCATTTTTTGCTCTCAAATGCATCTATTTGGCAGGTTTTCTTATTTATAAACTATATAATGGGCTGTATTGGTCAATTTTTTGATAAAGGTAGACTATATTTTTTTAAAATGCTGCCAAAGGGGACATTTTGAACTGAGTTTCCCAAAGTTATCATGCTGGATATGAAAAATGTGATCGAGAAAATAATTGTTAGTAAATCAAGTTCTAATTAAAAGAATGAAATTAGAAACACCAGGTTGCTTATAAATACCTTCAAAAGTTACGTCAGAAACTTTTATCGTTTTCTTTTAAAAATGAGTCTGAAACAATGTTAAAAAATTTTGAGTGATTGTGCATGGAAATATATGTATTTTCTAATCCTTTAATTCCCATGATAGAATGTTTGTCATTAATTAAAACAAATAGTGCTGTTTTAATTTTCTGATGGGAATTAAGATATACAAATTAAAATATCTCAAAATATCTCAGGCGGTCTCGAGTAGTTTGTGATTCAGAGGGTTAATATTGCCTTAAAATGGTTATGATAAAATCAGCTCTTACAGAAAACTGAAATTTCAAATTCTTCAAAAGCGACCAAATAAAATTGTTAACAAATATCCAATCATATTTTGCTTTTTGTTGGTAAAATTAGTATTTAACTTCAGAATATATTTGCATCTGTAAGCCAAGCCGGCAGGTTTTTTTCATTATTGAGGTGTTTATTAACACTTATTTTAGAGGGATATATCAACAGAATCAAAGTTTCGATATTGTTGTTACAATATTTGAGAAAGATCAATATATATCGATATACTGATAATTAATTCAGTCCTATTACACAGCAATATAAAATACATACTTGATTGATACAAAATGTGTTGATAGCTTCTTGATCTTTGTGAATTATACGAACAGTATTGGTGCTGGGAGTAGGATTATTCTCAGAGGCATCAGGTTCATGGTCGTCAGTTTGCTAAAAGAAAATAAATAATTAGTATTTAATACAGCTGTTTAAATACAATAATTTATATCTCAAGCACAAATAATATATCATAAAAATATTGCTTTAATTTATGTAGAAAGGGACACACATGAATATTTTAATTAAACTAGCTGCACCCGTCGAAATTCGACGGAAAAGAATATATACCGGGTGGTTATGAAAGAAGTATCCCTATTTGGAGCTGTCTGTAGCTTGAAGGAATAACCCGAATGAAGCTAAAATTTGTACACATACTATTTGAAAAGGGGGAAGAAGACTGGAACAATAAAAAAAATAATTGCAATAATCGCTGACAGATGGCACTTTTGTATTTGAAATGTAATGTACAATACAAAAACAAAGAATTAAGTCACAAAACCAGAAGGCATACCTAATTTATTAGAAATTTTCACAGTGGATGGGGTTAAGATTTCTCATGGCAGTGCCGATCAAGTTCAGGTTCCACATGACCATTGTGCTGCAAGACACAATCCAGGCGGTGGACAACGTGCTCAAGTGCGGAATGCAATGCATCAGGAGTGATGTTTTGCACATGTCGTGATATGCGATCTTTTGAGTCATTGAGGTTTGCGACACCTCCACCATACACAATAGATTTATAGTGCTCCCAAAGACAAAAATCACATGGCGTCTGATCAGGGGAATGAGAAAAACACGTCATACGAAAATACTGGCTTATTACTCTGTCATCTGTGAAATGTTGCCATAAGAACTGTTGTACTGCTTGCTCAATATGGGGCGGGGCTCCATCTTGCATAAAAATTGTTTCAGGCAGGTACTGTCTTTGCTGCAATTGAGGAACTACAAAAGTTTGTAACATGCGCAGGTACTTTGTGCAGTAACCGAACACGTTACAAGGCCTGTTGGTCGTAACGCCTCAAAAAAAAAATAAGGACCAAGAATAAAACTTGCAGGAAAGCCACACCACACAGTGACTTTTGGAGAGTGGAGGGCTATTTCGTGAATAAAAGTTCGTGGTTCCGAATCCTATATTCTAAAGTTCTGTAGACTAACAGTCCCATTAATATGAAAATGGGCTTCATCTCCCCATAAAATCTTCCATGGGATGGCATCATCCACCTCCGTTCGTGCTAAAAACGTTAAAGCAAAATCCAGTCTCTCTGCGCGTCACCTAGTAACAATTGTTGATGATAACTAATTTTATACGGATAAAATTGGATTACCTTTCGTAGGACTTTTCGAACAGTAGTATATGGAATATCCAAATTTCGGGGAACTCCACTTGCACTAGGAATGCGGCTTCCAGAGTCCCTGATGGCTCCACAATCCCAGTAGCAATTTCTTCTTGAATGTGGAGAGGTAATGGTTTCCTCCCTCTTCCACATTTTACAGTAAACGATCCAGTCTCGTCGAATTTTTTTACCATTCTTCTCATTGCACACAGTGTCAAAGGACCTTTTCCTTTACGTATTCTTTTCACACACCTAAATTCACGTAAAGTAGCTGCACTGTTTGAACTGTTAACATAGAATAGCTTTAAAATTAAAATGCGATCTAGTAAACTGAGAGCCATGTCATACAACATTAACGGCAGAAATGACCACTTTTTGATTTTACTAATGATTACAACGGTGTTTGCACTGACAGGACCTGTAGCGCCATCTGTTGCCGATTATTGTAACCATCTTTTTTTATTGTTTCATTCTTCTTCCCCCTTCTTGAATAGTATGTGTACCGATTTTGGTTTCATTCGGATTATTCCTTCAAGCTACACACAGCTCAAAATAGGGATACTTATTTTATAACCACCCTGTATTATATATGAAATATATGTCTTATAAACACAATAAGATACTGAGCGAAATAAACAATTCCCACCTCTTAAAATAGGGATAACATAATTTTTCCTGATAAAGATATGCAAACTTCAGAAAATAACAAAAAATAAGGAAAAAAATATTATGTTGAACTTAATTTCAGCTACAAATTTTTTTAAATGCAGTTTCTAAACCTTAAACATTATTTAAATGCTGAATTATTTAGGAAGTTATTATAATACCTCAGAAGACGAATTCAAAAATATCTGCATAGTTTATTTTTTCTCCGTTTAAATATTGCTTGGTAGCTGTACAATAATTGTAATATCAATAAAACATTTTAATTATAATAGAAACAGAGAGTTACTAAACTGCATAACCAACCCACTATACATTCACAGACCTTGCAATAAATTTATTTATTGTTTGTAGCCTTCATGAACTTGTCAAAATTAATTTTATTGTTATGGCAACAAAAAGAAAAATGATATCTTTATTAAAAAGAATAAAATTTTTGTGTTTGTTGCTGTTATGCAGAAAACATTTTATTTATTTTTATTTTAATAACTTAATATAACGAAATGATTTTAATTAATTTTTGATATTATGTAAAATAGAAATATTGTAATAATGACATATCACAGAATTTTTTTTTTTTTTTTTTTTTCCTAATATAACATCATTTACACCTTCAGAAACACTCATCTTTTCCGAAATAAAGGTGTGATTTATCCAGTTATTTAGAAATTCTTTAGTTTCATAAAATATTTATTATAATTAAATAGAAATGGTGCAATTTATAGAAATATTTTCATATGTGCACACCACAGACTTTTAAATAAATAGTAGTTCAATTTATTTAGATGCAGGAATAACAGTCAGTGAATATGACATCATCCCTAACACAGCTATAACAATGTATATTATATTCATCAAACAAATTTATCTGTTTTCTGAATGAGGACATTTTCTCCATCGACAAAATTTCACTTCAGATATTATATTTTATTAAAGTTTATTTTCTGGTATTTTATTTACAGAACACTTAATAATACAGTAGAAGATCTATATAACGCAAACCTAAAAACGCAAGGTTGTGCGTTATATAGAATTTATCGTTATATGGATCACATATCACACGTCATTAAATTTACCTCATAAATATAGACAAATATGTCTGAAACACATGAAAATACATCAGAATTACCTTTATACTGCATTACTTATCCAGATTATAAATTTTTCTATTATTGCGATCATTCAACATTTTGTTAAACATATGTTTTAAAAATGGTCCAGATACATCTGGACCCAATTTATTCATTATATTGCTCATTTTCAAAAACATTTATTGTAATAATAATTTTTTTCCTTTAAAAGTTCTAAATTAAGGAGGTAAAATTGTACTAATGCATTAAATTTAGTTTTCAGACAGTAGCAGTTTTTTACAGTCTTAAAATTCAGGTGCTCCTTCATGGCAAAATTCATTGTTTACATCTGAAAGGTTGTGCGTTATATGGAGAATTATATGGAATTGCGTTATAAAGATCTTCTACTGTATTACTCAGTAAATAATCTGCGTATTGTACTGCGATTAGTGAATAATCAATCATTTTATTAGGATTAAATTTTATGAAAACCATTTTTTTTTTCTTTGAAATGCGATTACACATTCACCGATGAGATCAAGCTACTGATTGGTGGAAAGTAATAAAGCAAATAAATTTTTATTATAGTGAGAAAAGCTTAACCTGTTGCCACTGTTTTGAAGAAATGTCAAGAAAAAGATTTTAAAATTAAAAATAAAAATGGAAATAAATTAAAAAAAAACCAGAATGGGCATATCTACACATGAACAGCTTTCATTAAAAAAAATAATTATCAAAATCAGGCCAGTAGAATGCTCAGGGCTGATGACTAAAAAAACAGCCAGGTCTTTTAAATCATATATATTATAAAGCAGAAGTTCTGAAACTTCCGCTCGAGTGTTTTCAAAAACTACCCGATTAATTTTTTTACCGATTGTATCATTCGATAGGAAATATTTTTGCGGAGGTTTGTCATTCAAATATACAGGGATAAGTGTGATTTATGGTAATAAATTTCTAATTTTACTGATATTTTCCACAAAAGGGTTGCCAGTAGTTATTTTTTGGCAAAAACTATCATTACTAAAAAATTTAAAAAGAATATATCTGTTAGAAATATTACAAACATCTTGCAAATAAAAGCAGAAAATAACTACTGATGATAATAGTAATAATAAAGAAAAACAGTTTAATGAGGCATAATATTATAAGAAAATATTTTAAAAATGAAAGAAATATTTTTAATGCTTAAAAAATAACTTAACTTGAAAAATTTAAATTGATACTGCATTTGGCGATTTACCCCTTCCGTTAGAATAAAAAAATGAACTTTAAAATTTGATTAAATGAATTTTGAATGATAGTTATTTTTCTTTTTATTATTTTCTTTTTCTCTTTTATCAAATTTCAGTATCATGTAACTTAAGCAGAAAAAAAGCAGATCTCTATATTTTTCTTTGCGATTTTTATTTTGCTTTTGTCGCCAAAGAATATGAAGATAAAATGCATATGTCTGAAAGTAGGTTTTTGATAGTCGCCATAATGATGTTTTTTCAAGTGAAGATAACTTTTGGAGTATATTTTAATATTCAATTGTAAATTATAAGATATGAGTTAATATTTTAAAAATTGGAATCAAATATTTAAATTTTTGCTTTTGTGTGAATTTTTGCCACACATATTGCAAAATAATGTCATACTTTTTCAAAAGTTTTCCGCCATAATTTTGAAGAATGCGATCAATGAATATAATGTTTTTTTAAGCAAATATTTTTTGTTGTTTATTTAATTTTTCTTGCGCCATTTCATCAATTTCACTCAAAAGAAAAATTACAGTTTTAAAATTTACTAACTTAAGAAGGAAATTTATGTAATTATGTGTTATTATTATCAAAAAATTCACCATTTTAAAATAAAAATTGCGTTCTGAAAAAAAAAAAAAATTACAAATCTTTTACAATTAGCCATTTCTTCTTCGATTTTCTTCATATTTTCTCTGTGTTAGCTAATATTTAAAAAGATTTTGGACCTATCTTCGATAATTGAATACAGCCAAATGGCATATTTACTACATTATTGAAAGTTTTGTTAGTACAGATATCATATGCGCACAGAGGTAACTAATGGAATCTAAATTGGCATTATTTTGCCTGACATGATAACCCAAATAGTGTTAGTTATTTATTAATACGATGTTTATTTACTTCCATTCTCTTCTTTAAAATTATATAAATTGTTTTGTTCCATTCTTATTAATTAATCTTTTTTATTATTATTTTTTTAAAAATAATAGAAGGCAATTTAAATATATATATGCAACTGGTATTGGAATACTATGTTTCTGCCAAATTAGCGTAAAAAATTATGGCATCTCATCAATTCGATTACAGAAAATTAGTCAGATATTTTAATTAGACATTATTAAATTTATGGTTTTTCATTTTGAAAAAAAATGAAAGAAAAAAATACTATTGGTGTGACAGGAGAATTAACGATTGCTTGGTGTTATTTAAAATATATATATATATCAAAATGGCAATTTTTTAATTATATGTTTACTTTTTTTTATTTTTTTTTTCTTTATATTATTGTAAACATTTTTCAATTTTTACACATGCATCAGTTTGGTGCAATTTTTTTCTGACGTCATTTTGGTGAACACTGCGTTTTCAAACACCAGTTACATACTATATTATTTTTTATATATTTATATTATGATAAAAATTAAATAATAATAAATAAATGAAGTTTAATTAATAATTATAGAACAAAACAATTTATATAATTTTAAAAAAGAAAAGAAACAGTTTACTAATAAATAAACAACAATAACTGGATTACCATGTGAGGCATCAAATCACAATTTTGCTACAATCAAGCCAAAGTGGTCCGTACATGACATCTGTAACTAAACATTATTGATAATATTATTGTTTATATAATTTGTTTATATTATATGGTACTGCTTGATTATCCCATCGACCAAAAAACTGTCGCCAAAGTATAAGATTAAATGTCAATAATGGATGATCATAAATGTCACATTCATTTGACATTAAACATGTTGCACATGTTTGTTATGTCATTAACCAATTTTTAATTAGACGTTTTATTTGTATTTCTCTTAATATTTTAGTAATTTATTGATTCTTTGGTATTTAAAATAAAAATTATGTCCATTTCTATAATTTGCCGAATAGTTTAGCAAAATGTATAATTTGGCGAATTTGATGGACAGAATAATCAAGTAGTACCCATTATTTGTTTATATTCTAACTGGATATTTAGGTTGATAGAATTGGTGTATTTATTGAGTCTCCACCAAAGTACATGCCAAGCAGTTGTTAATTCTGTATTTTAGCCTTACTATTATATATTTTTCATCTGCAATTATTTTACTATCACTAAAAAAGCAATATTTACAATATTCCTACAATATTGAAAAATCTTTGAAATGACAATGATGTAGAATTAAAAAAAAATATTTGTAATTAATTTATCATTCACTTTGGTTTTAAAAAATTGTTCGGAAAATAAATATATAATTTAAAATTGGCTAAGAAAAAAATATATACATGAATATCCCACAATAAAAAATTTTGTTTTTGTGATTACGTAGCAATTTTAATTAACATTAAGCCCTATTAGCTGAACTTTATCAAAAAATAATTTCTAGATACTACTTCATTACACTGTCAACGAAAAAACTATCGCCAAACTATAAGATTAAATGCCAATAATGGATGATCATAAATTTCACATTCATTTGACAATAAACATGAAATAAGTAATGATTCATTTGTAACAATATCGAACCAAGCACTACTAATGTTTGACGTCAAAAATCATAATGGGATCGATTACAAGGTAGACAGATTTTATTGAATGCAAGCTAAAGGTTTATTTTTCTACAAAATTTAGCCATCAAGATTATTCTGATTTAACGGCTACGTGTTTCTAACTAATTTATAAAATGATGAGGCACTGAGCTACTACAATTTTAATTTTATTCAAATAATTCAGCTTAACACACACTTTTTATATTTCATTGTTCTAATAAATATATAAGTTAAACACTCTTCTTTATCTGTAAATAATTCTTTGCTTATTTTACTTAATGTATTCTGCCAGAAGAGGATGTTTATTAAAAACGTAATGTAACATGTAATGAAATTGCATTTAGGCTATTAGAACTTTATATAGTACAAATTCAGAAACCGGGAATTTAAGAATTATCAAAAAGTAAGGTATGAAACAAAAGTTAATAGAGTTTGATAACCAAACTCAGTAATCATTGCAATGCTCTCTAATTTAATTGTGTGATAACTAGAGAGCATTTTGATATCTGTCATCATAACCTATTGTCTCATTTTCATAAGAAACTATACTATAAATGATCAAATAAAAGAGATGGTTCTTAATTGCCCAAATTTTGTCTAAGGAATCAAAATAGTACAATATCGCAATGGCGTTGCATTAATTTTCAACAATGTGGAAGTAAATTCTATGTGATGGTCTGCAATGCTTTAAAATAAAAATTTTAAATTGTCATTTTGTTTAAGTGAAGGTTCGTTTGGGAAAATGGACCAGCGATGCGGGCATAGCCTGCTAGTAAATAGATAAATCACAGATCATAGCTACTGGTAAAATGACAGATAAAGGTAGTTGTCTCTTCCCTAGATTCTAAAATTTAAATAAAATAAAATTATCTTTATCTCTGATAATGTTGAAATAAGTTTTTAAAAAGTTAAATGACTTAAACACATGAATGATTTTTTTTAAAGCTATATAATAAGATTAATATTTTTTAACTATATACATTACGGTCAATGGGGAAAAAGTTTCAAGTGCATTTTAATGGTCTTACACTCTTTTGAACATAATAAAGTTGATATGCATCTATGAAGTAGGTACTATAATATACATTTTTTACAATCTGTGGTGCAAATAATATTTCTTATTGATTTACAGGGCCACACAAAAGTATTCCATTGCATAATTATATATTAAGGCATTGTTTGATACGCATTTTAATAGTATTAAACTACTTAATATTTTATGAAATTCATATACATTGCACAGGATTACACCAAGTTACAGCCATCATTCAGTCTGTCCACATATAATACAGCAAAAACTACCCAACCAAATCAATTGAGATTTTAAATATATAATTGTTGCATAATTTTGTCAAGTCAATTAAAAATTTATGAAAATGGGATGTATAGTGTAATAACAGGGACAATCAAAAGTATTCCATCATATTACGGTAAATAGGAAAAAATAGTTTCAAGTACATTTTAATGATGGTACATTCTTTCAAATATAATATAATTAATATTTTGTGTTCTTCAAGTTTTCTTTAGATAAACAGACCAGCGTAGTGGGTGAAGGACGCTAGTGTATTATGAAATTCTGCAGACCAAGAAATTTGTACTTCTAGATATTAATTAACAAAAAATCCAAATTGAATTCAGACATTTTTCTAAGAGAAAGGGCATTACAGAGTTCCAGGAAGGGAGAGGAAATTACACTTTTTCACTATTAAAAGCATAAAATCTGAAATCTTCCGGAGGGGGGATCTTTCAGTGTTCTGGAGGAAGTGTCCCTTCTGAACTCCCTCCTCTTCTTTATTCAACACTGGATGTGGCGGTGAAGGATTTTTCTCAGTCCATCCCCTTCATTTATCTGAAATTACAAAATTTATGACACATTGCCTTAGTAAATTAAGAGGCTTTTTTTTTCCTCTCTTCTTGTTAAAAAACAATTTTTTATCCTTTATCGCCAAAATTACTGCCCGCTGTTCAGAATATCCATTATTCAAAATTATAAATACAAAAATGTATGTTTTTGTGTATGTGTGTGTGTGTGTGTGGGGGGGGGATTAGAAAGCTGTCTGTTAAATAGAAGTGTCCACTATTTGCGAGTGTCTGTTATAGAAGTTTTATTGTTTATATATAGAATGGGTTAAAAAAAAAAAAAAGATATATACTATAAGCACATTTGTTAAATGTACTTCTCATTTATGTGTACCCATTAATAAAACAGTTATTTTAGCAAAATTTCAATAATGAGAGTTGTAAACAAGAACTTTTTTATTACCTAACTAAGATAAAATATTTCAGTAGATCATCTGAATCTTACCTTAATAGAATGAGGCTTCTTACAAAAAATATACCTAATAAAAATATCTTGCACATGCTCTTGTCTCACTAGGTAATTCCATAATCTTTTAACGGGCAACACAGCTCTGTGATTTGATCTGAAATAAAAAGATACAAATGCTAAAAAATCAGTACAGAAAAATTTTCTCCCCCCACTTTTGTTTCAAATAAAATTAATAAACTATTATTTTAACACAATCAAACTGATTGGTAAAGTTATCATATGAATTGAATATTACCAACCGAGCAAGAAAATGCCAAAGACAGGAAGTGAACCCAGAACCTTGGCTTACAAGGCCAATGCTCTAGTATTTAAGCTGCCTGGGCTGACAACCAGACTAACTAATGAATAACTAATTTATTGTTAATTAATTAAAATTAATGCACAATTAGCAAAAAATTGTGTATAATTATAGAGAGTATTTTCCATAAGTTCTAAGAAAATGTCTTGCATTTAATGCCTCTCTTTTCAAAAAACATACTCACAGGCATGCATCTATTAACCCTTTTGTGCCAAGGAGTGCTGTCACAGAGCTCTGAAAAGTGCCAAGGAGTGCCGTCGTGCTGTATCTGAAAATTCACTTGTGTCCGATATTTTGAAATCAAAATTAGAAATATTAAAAAATAATAATAATAATCACGATGTTTATATAAAAAATATGCAATCAAAGATAGTTAGAATGCAATATAATGAATAAAAACACGAACACGGTAACATGGCCGTCACTATGTTTATCCAATGTTCGAAATTATATCACAACAATAAAAGCAAAAGATTTTTTTCACAGCTTAGAAAAGAACTGCAGAAATAAAATGATAATGTCTTTCATTCACAGTTCATCATCTGCAATTAGAAAACTTCTTACATTTTGGTATTTCTGTTGCTAGGCGACAATAAATTAAATTGAATTTAAATAACTTTATCAAACACTGCGCGTGCCAAAAGTGAACTGTTAAAAGAAGTGCTATCACAACGCTGGCATTTTTCACAACTAGCGAGAGCAGCGCGATGGTACTCCTTGGCACTAAAAGGTTTAAGATACCTACTACAGGAGTCCTAGCATCTATAAATTAGTGAAATTACAATCAATGCTTATTTCATATGAGACACAGGTGACAGAGCTTCTGTATGAAATATTTTTTAAATTTGTGCACCCCCCCCCCCTTTTCCTTACAGAGCAAATTATTTGAAAGAAACACTGATTGCAATAATTTGTTCAATCACAATCAAAAAAAGTTTTTTATAACTTTATAGTACTATTTTTTAAATTCTTATTTTTACAAAGATTTTTCCCTGCATACGCAAAGAGATATAATAGGTCTTAGATATAACTGAGAGCAAAAAGCATAAAACAAGGCTTTTGAAACTAAGTGAGATCTACAAAAATATGTTTTGTGTTTATCTCTGAAATTCAATAATCTATTAATGTTTTGAATATGAAACAAAGACTGAAATGCAATTAAGAAATGGCCCTCTGTATAATACTTAAAGTCTTTGTGAGGCAGAAAATGGCCATTTTTTTTGGCATATGATTCTTGAAAAAGTGACTTCGTCCAAATAACCAATTTCATTCAACCAATGCATGTAATATGCACTTTCACAGTTTTAAGTAGAATTTTTGCCATTTAATTGAATCTCTTTGTTGAAAAGAATTTGATTTAACAAAGTGGCCAAATCTGAAAAACACCAAAATGTTTAAATATTAATTTTGGTTTTGATTCATATAAGCGGCAATTATAGTAAATTTTTTAAGCTGTAGGGGATGTTTTAACCTTGCACCCCTCCCCTTTCTTTGGATGCACCACTGCGTATAAGCTTGGTCAATTTAGCAGGTTTTAATGTATATAATAAATAAAGAAATATATGTATTTTGCAATGCTTGAAAAGAAAAAAAAAAGTGAAAATAATACCTGAAAGGTGTATTACTAAGCTCTAGCATAGAAGCATACTTGAGAGCTGGAGGACCAATTTGACCAGTTGATATAAAACAACCTGGGATATAATTTGGTGGAGGACCATCAAAAGAATCCATAAATTGCTTCAAATCTTTCAACCATAAATCCATACATTTCACAACTGCATGGATCAGAGGACTTACAACAGGCAATTCTATTAAAAAACAACAAAATTAAAACGATTATCAATAAAAATATACAAAAAATATTAGTCATTGAATATTTAATACGTGATTTATCATTTGCTAACTAAACGTAGAAACCAACAGGGTGAAAAATGTCCAAGCTGGGGATAGAACGGAGCCCTTGGAATAGCACTCTACTAATTAAGCTACAAAAGCAATGCATTCTTCACCCCCATATGTTGGTAGGGCTGCATTGCAATACAAGATGGATTCAATCCCTAGCTTAGACATTTTTCATATCTGTTGGTTTCTATGCTTAGTTAGCAAGTGATAAATCATAAATTGAATATTCAATAATTTCCAATGTAATTTTATTTCTGAAAATTAATTGAAAAATTAATTATAATTGTATATTGCAGTCATATTTCAGGAAAATAAAGTAAGGAAAAGCTATTGATAGAATTTTAAACGCAATATTTTAAGATATTATTTTATTAGATGTTATTTTGCATTATTAGATAGTATCATCACCAGTAGTGGAATTTAGCCAATTCACACTAGTTTAGTAGAACTGCTACATAATAATTTGTGAGTTTGGCAAACTGGTTGTTAAAATGGCACTTGTAATGTTTAAATCACAAATTTAGATCCCTTAAAATATTCTTTTGATCAATATCATATTCCAAACATAATACCTTGACATTTTTTCATGTATTTCATCTTTGTGTTATGTCTAAGATTCCATTCGAAAGATTAATTATCTTCATAGAAAAAAAATAAAAAATTAATGAATGAGTTGAAAATACTT
The DNA here is from genome assembly GCA_964019185.1 of Maratus speculifer. Taxonomy (NCBI): domain Eukaryota; kingdom Metazoa; phylum Arthropoda; class Arachnida; order Araneae; family Salticidae; genus Maratus; species Maratus speculifer. The sequence continues at coordinate 22,182,776 of OZ025291.1, forward strand.
ATGTGTTACAAAAGGTTTAATTGATTTAACATGTTATTTTTAACAAATAACTAAATAAGTATTTCTTGGCTTTTTTTTTTTTTTTTTTTTTTTTTTTTTTTTTTTTTTGTAAAATTTGCTATCTAGCTGCTACAAAAGTCATTACCAGAAAAGTATTACAAGTTAAGTAGACCACAAGCATTCCCATAATACATTTTTTTTTTTTTTTTTGGTATTTAAGAATAAATATATTAATTCTACTATGAATTTATAAACTTTAAAATGTAATGTTTAAATTTTCTTTGATATTTTTAACAATTGCACTTGTTTCTTTTAAAAAAGTCATTTAAACTAAATGGCAGAAAGATTTTTACATTAACAGGATAGTGATAAAGAAGATATTCATAAATCATTTATAAAAATATGTCCATAAAAACATATCCTTATGAATATGACCTACATAACATTTTAAACAACTATAAATCTCAGAAGCAAATAAAATAGCTGAAATTCCCCATTAAGTTTTGTTAAAAGATCATTCAATATAAATCTTAAGGAAAAAAATGTCAAAACATATGCAATGAGTGTAAATGTAATTCACTGAACTTAGAATAATATAAGATTAGGGGGGGGGATATGAAAATTGAATTGCCATATGAAAATTTAAGCACAAAATGTAGAAGATAGGTGTGTAGGGAAAATAAAGCATGTTTATCGAAGAAAAGGAAGGAAATAGAAATCCTGTATCCCAGATTCTTGAAAAACATCAAAGTAAAATACAGCCAGAGACTAAATTTTAAAATAGAATTCATAACATAACACCAGATGCTTAAATTACCTTGTAATTCTATTCCAGCAACATTAATGAAAGCAACAATATGCTTCAAAGCTATTTTGACTACAGCATATCTCAGAATGCCCCATGTATATGATGCTGGATCAAGCTGTTCTAATCCTCCTGAATCAGATAATATTTTTGCTCTACTTCCAGGCCGTGTTTTATCAGCAGTTTCACCAAAAACATCATCTATATCGCCTTCTTCAACTTCCTCATCTTCATCACTTGGCAATGAAGCATTTGAGTCATAATCCACTGCTTGCCAATCAGATGATAATTCAGGCTAAGGGGTTGAAATATGTAGTAAGTCATTAAACAAGAGAAAGAAAGATTAAAATGACATTATTGCAAAGAATGCATGAATTATTCTACCAAACAAACGAATATGAACTATTTATAAATAATAAGTGTTTTGACAATCTCTTTAGATAAATCAGATGAAAAAATTACTTTGTATTACTTTTTAAGAAAATATTTATTTGTTTCAACCTAAGAATAATTTAATAACATTTACATATAAATCAAATGCAATGAAACTGTGATAAATTGTCAACACAGAGAACAAAAATTGTGTTACCTAGTTAATAAGTGGTTTTTTGCCTGATTTATTTTTACACTCATCATCATTATGAACCTTTTTTCAACATGCTGATGGAAGCAAGTCTCTCCCAAAAATTTCCAACATTTCTTGGCTGTTGTTTTGGGTTATACAATTGACTTCAGCTAATTTTCTGATGTCATCACTTCATCTTAGGTCATCTTCTTGGGTATTTAACATCCTTGTGGGGCCTAGTTGCCACACAAGCCAACTAGGCTGCAGCATTGGGCTCATCATAGATTAGGGTGCCAAAGTATGTAAAATGATTTAGGAAAATCTTCTTAAAGCCTATTAGAAAATAATTTAATTTCAAGCCTTGATTGCTAAGTAACCGATATTCAATAAACATCTTTTCTTGTACTTTTTCTGTATTCTAATTCTTTTTTGCTGTTATCTAATATGTTTTAGACATGTTTGAGCATGCTCACAAGGAAAGCATGCACAAAATTCTATATAAAATCAAATAGAATCTTCAAAATTGTTTTTCTGTTCTTTTAAGATTAGTTTAACTCTGTTTTTGGAGATTTCTGGATATAACAGATATATTTTAAACAGAAAATGATCTATCCTATTGATATAATAACAGACATTATGTTTGATTAGATGTTTGAGACTTGATTAAAACAGTATAAATAATCTTTCCATTAAGTAGTGATGTGTTGATAAATATGAGAGGACTAAAAGGGGGAGATGAAGTAGAAATAGATAAAGAAGGAAAAATAAGTTGTGAATGTTTGTTAGTGAAGCAGATTTAAAGTGTTCACAGATAATCAGCCAATTGTGAGTACAATTGTTTATTTTATTTGAAGTTTTATATTTTATGTTGAGTTAGAATTAAACTTTTTGTTACCATCTATCAAAAATCATTTTTTTAAATATGAATAATAATAATAATAATAATAATAATAATAATAAAGAATTAGCATTTTCAAGAAATGTTTTTACAGTAAAAAAATTAGAGGAAATTTTTTTTTTTCTGTGGACAATGTTTAAATTTTCAAATTGCTATAAATAATTTAAAAAAAGCATACTGTTTCGAAAAACTTGATGCTATTCTTGCATCTTAAAATAAAAAATGATGAAATATGTTCAGTTTTAGTGTTAATTTTGATGTCAGAAAAATATTTCTATTGCGTTTCATTTCCATACAAATTTATTTTTTAATGATTATTATACAGGGTAACACTTTTTTCATTGACCAATAGCAATTTCTGAAACTGTCAATTTTAGATGATATTTCCAATTGCAAAAATGTTTCAAATGCTGTTCATCGTATGAAAATTCATTTTTGTCAAAATATTTATTCTTTAATTATTATTATGTTTATATTCTATAAATTTGTCCAAGCTCTAACAAATAAAGCAATGAAAGTTCGATTCTTCCATGACCAAAACTTGCCAAGTTATGATATTTTGTAGTTTATAAACTTTAGGCAATTTCTGGTACCAAGAATAGACTTCTGTTTTTTGTGCCAAAAAACACTGAAAATTTATAAAATTCAAAGTAACAACTATGTCGAAGAAGAATAGAGTCTACTTGTTACTGTTTTATTTATTAAGAAATGGAGACTGTTTCCGTAAATATAACTTACACAGCTCAGGGACTAGATAAAAATTTTAATTTCAAAATTTAAAAAAGTTAGTTTGATAAAAAACAACATTTGAAACAATTTTGCTATGGAAATTATCTATATCTCTAAAACTATTGATTTAAGAATTAGTTTATTTGGCCAATGATAGGAAGGAATAATCTATAAGTATAGTACTAGGATGTAAAAAAAAATCATGATCCCAGTTTTCGATCCCAGACTCCCAGTTTTCAAATACGGAATAGCACCAACAGTTTTAAGTTTTCAAAACAAATCTCTAATTGCTAACATAATCTGCATTTTTACACTTTAATTAATAAAATTACAATTATTAGTTGATAATTACTTAAATTATAAAAACTACAAATTAATAGTTTCATTAGTAGCAAAAATTTGTGATTTTTTCAAACCTGACCGACGAAATCTGCGATTTTTCTGGAGACTGATCGACAAAATCAGTGATTTTTCAGAGACTGATCGATGAAATTCGGAATTTTTCTGAGCCTGATCACCAAAATTCCTGATTTTTATAAGACTGATCAACAAAATTTTCAATTTTTATAACGTCTGATTAATCAAATTTGCACTTTTATGAAGCCGACTGACCATATTTGAGCTTTTTTTAAAACCAATCGAGAAAATTCATGATTTTTCTGCATCTGGTCGACGAAATTAGCAATTTTTACGAAGCCGGTCTATGAAATTCACAATTTTTTCAAGCCTGAACGATGAAATCTGCAATTTTTCCAAATCTGATCAACAAAATTTGCGAAGTTTTCGAGCCTGATTAACGATAATTTGCAATTTTTCCACATCTGATCGACCAAATTTGTGCTGTTTACAAAGCTAATCTATGAAATTTGCAATTTTTCCAAGCCTGATCAACAAAAACATGATTTTTCTGAGCATAATCAACAAAATTAATGATTTTTCTGAGCTTGATTGACAAAATTTGCGGTTTTTCCATGCCTAGTTGGTGATGCTTGTGATTTTTCTATGAATGGATAGCAAAATTTGCACGTTTTCTTTGTGTGATCAACAAAATTTGTAATACTTCTGTGCCTGATTGACAAAAATTGTGCTCTTTGTGCCCTCAATCAACGAAATATGCATTTTTCTGCACTCAATCAATGAAATTCCTGACTTTTAACGTTCTCTGATGAAATCTAAATTTTTTTTCTGCCACAGATTGATGAAATTTGTGATTTGTTCTCACGATAAATTGACGAAACATGTGATTGCTAAACAGTTGATGTAAAAAATTTTCAATTTTTCCCAACATCATTGCCAAAATTTACAAATTATCTGTGCCCTATCAATGAAATTCGCAATTTTTTTTACTACAGATCGACAGAATTCTCGATTTTTTCAAATTTGCACTTTTTTATAAAGCCAGTCAACCACATTTATGTTTTTTTTTGTTCCCAATAGATAAAATTTGTGTTTTTTTTTTTTGTTCCCTATAGATAAAATTTGTGTTTTTTTTTTTTGTTCCTGATAGACAAAATTTGTGATTTTTTTGTTCCCAATAAACAAAATTACAAAATTCATGATTTTTCTGAGCCTGATGGACAAAATTCTTGCTTTTACCATGCTTGACATTGAAATTTGTGATTTTTCCATGCCTTATTGACAAAATTTGTGATTTTTCCTTGTCTGATTGACAAAATTTGTGATTTTTCCTTGTCTGATTGACAAAATTTGTGATTTTTTCGTGTCTGATTGACAAAATTTATGATTTTTTCGTGTCTGATTGACAAAATTCGTGATTTTTCCATGTCTGATTGACAAAATTCGTGATTTTTCCATGTCTGATTGACAAAATTCGTGATTTTTGCATGTCTGATTGACAAAATTCATAATTTTTCCATGTCTGATTGACAAAATTTGTGATTTTTCCGTGTCTGATTGACAAAATTTGTGATTTTCCCGTGTCTGATTGACAAAATTTGTGATTTTCCCGTGTCTGATTGACAAAATGTGTGATTTTCCCGTGTCTGATTGACAAAATTTGTGATTTTTCTGTGTCTGATTGACAAAATTTGTGATTTTTCTGTGTCTGATTGACAAAATTTGTGATTTTTCTGTATCTGATTGACAAAATTCATGATTTTTCCATGCCTGATTGGCAAAATTTGTTATTATTTTCCAGGCATCATTGACAAAGTTCACTATTTTCCCACCCTGATCAATGAAACGTGATTTTTCCACGTCTTATTGATAAAATTCACTAACTTTCTGCACTCAATCAACGAAATTTGTGATTTTTCTGTGCCCGATCAACAAAATTTCATATTCTTAAGTGACTGACTTTATTTCTGATTTTATCAACACAAACTGTCAAAATTTACAATTTGTTTTTGCGAACTGTGCACAAAAGTTTTTCCAGCTATAAATTGACGAAATTCGCAGGCCACACATTAAGCAACTGCAGGCCACAGGTTGTGCATCCCTAAACTATTTAGTACTGAAATTATTGATTTGTTTACTTAGTGAAAAGTTAATGCTTGTTTAGTTGGCATTTGTCTCATCCTAACAAGTAAACAGAGTAATAACATTATATAATTATTATAATGAAATTGTATGGTATTTTTATAACATTTTAATTCTACATAAATCAATACACACTTTGTGTTGAAATGAATGTGAATATTGCTAACATATTTTAATAACACATTTAACGTAGATTTTAACAACATGCATTTTTCTTACCAGAAGATAACTATACTTCTCAAAATTATTTCAAACATTCTATTTACCACTATTCAATTAAAATGTTTTTTAGTAGAACTCCTATTTGTTTTACATAAAAAAAAAAAAAAAAATATATATATATATATATAGGTTATTTGAACCTATTAACAATGATACTGTGGAACAATGTAACCTGTTAGCCAAAAGTAATTACAGTCGAGTCTCTCTATAACGAAACTCTATACATTAAATTTCTCTATATAACAAATTTTTAATAGGAATAATCCCCTTTTACCATGATCACATTAAAAACAGTCTCTATATAGCGAAATATCTAACTCCATATAATGTATATATTCATAAAATGTTCTTTATTTAAAAGCTTCGAAATCAGACAAAATCAATTTTCCATCACCTATTCCTGATTTATCGTTCAGTGCTGAGTTTTTTACATTACTTCTCTGCTTGAATCTTCTTGTTCTTTAAGTCCAATGAATTCAACCCCCCTCCCCCCTTTCCCACACACCTTTCAACATCCTTTTCAAACCAGTGTCAATTTGATTGTTCACATATAAGAGCAGGATCAATGGGGGTAATTGAAGAAAAAACAATTTACAATTGCTTCGAAAAGGTCGGATTTTCTATACTAGGATAATGTGGATTCTGAGGACGAAGAAGACGATATACTTGAGCAGACTTAAAAGAGAAATGGAAATTAATTAATGAACACAGCAATGTCGAAGACAATGTTGCTCACTCTGATATTGTGGAAGTAGATGACTATCTCACTATTGCACAGTATCTTACTGAAAGTGATGTTTTAAGCAGAGTTATAAACAATGATGGTGAGTGTGACAACGAACATGAGAAAGAAAATTTATGACAAGATAAAAAAAAAAAATCACTCAGCGAAATTATGAGTTCTTTTGACCTATTAAAAGAGAATTCCAAATAAAGGAAAATGTTCCCTATACAATTTTTCTATCCTTGCTAAAATTTGAACACTTTTTCGTGAGTGGTGCAGTTTTGAAATAAAAAACAACAACAAAATACAGATTTCTACATCTAAAATTAATGCAAGTCTTCCTTATTTAATTTTCATTAAGCGTTCAAATAAATGTGTGTTTTCTTTTTTGAAATTGTTTAAATAATTAAGAAATAGAATATTAGGCTAACATTTAAACATTTAAAATTCTTAATTAAACACATAAAAAAAACCTTTGTTCAAAATTTATACACTAAATAAGAATTTTAACGTCATTCTCTATACAACGAATTTCTCTATATAATGAATTTTTTACTGGAACAATGGATTTCGTTATATAGAGACTCGACTGTATTTTGAATTTCTCGAAAAAGTATAGCTTTAGAAAGATTACTGTAATCTGTCAGTATACACGTCTACATTTGTAATGTTAATTACAAATTACCCCAAATTTTTGGGATAAATCTCACCTTAGTTTGTCTCCCAGTCCCATTATATAATTGGCTTAAATATGTTTTAAAAACAAATCTACTGTTATATATTATAAAATGCATCAATACTATTCTTTAATCCTTTGGAGACAAATGACTGGTATATATGCGACTTAAGGTGCTCAGAATCCTTCATTATTCTCCCCATTATTTTTCATTGTAAAGGTTACCTTGTTTAATCAGACCATTTTTGCAATTCAACAAACAATTTTCTGTTTTGAAAAGTTGGTGGTTAAAGATTAAAAATTAAGCAAAAGGCTCTGATTGCAAAGGGGTTAAAGGGGAAAAAAATCATACTTTTCATATTTTCAGATTTTTTAGAAGTTTCTGTAAAATTCATGTTTTTTCCTAGAAAATATGTAGACATTTTGTTTTATCTCTTAAAACATAAATTTTCACAAATTGGATATTAATTACATTTAATAACTTATCATCAATACCTACAAGTAGCTTTTATTCTTCCATTAAAATTATTTTAGTGGGTAATCTCATAAGAAATGAATGTATCAAAGTAAAATGTTAATACACTTGTAGGATTATTTTATTCCAAGAGCCGCATTTCTCCCCTCCCAATGAAAAAAGAAAGACATTTCTTCATTCATCAGTTCTAGACCTTGACAGGTATAAGGAAGGTCAGAAGTATCCTTAAAAATGTATCCTTTTTTCAGAGAAAAAAATGTGGGTGGAGTTCATTTTATCCCAGCACATGTGCTGACAAATTAAAATGTTATAAATTTTTATTTTCACAATATAATAATTTTTTTCTTTATAAAATTAATTTAAAAGAAATTTTTTTTTTTTTTTTTTTTTGAAGTTATGTAGATGCTGTTTTCACAATCATTTCTATTTCATATGTTTGTTTTCCTAAACTAAAATTAATATCATGACCTGATTTTTCACCTACTTTAGACATAAAAAGTGAAACCATGGACATCTTCGGAGGAACAAACTGTTCTCTGTAAGTAGGCTTATCTTCTTTAATAGCAGGTTGTGATGCTTGCTGTCCTAACTGACCTAATAACTTCATGTGAATTTTGATTCTTTGTCGAGAGAGGGAATCTAATATTCCAATACCTGATTCGTTGTTGTTTTCCTCTACAAAGTGAAAGATTTCATCAATGTGCAGTTACAAAGAAAAACATATTGAAAAATAAATAAAATAAACATAATTAATCAACATTTAAAATGCAAGATTAAAATTACTTTCAAATTTTACTTTTATTAAAATTACTTTCAAAAGTTTTTATTAATTTTATTTTTATCAGGCTCATTCCAAATCCTTAAACTTAAAATTTCATAGTGCCAAATAATCATTTATAATTTATTTTAATTACTTGAAATTTTCATAGCATATTCATACATTATTTAATTACTAAACCATGGGTGTCAAAGTAATTCAATTACAGTTCTCATTATTTTTCTTTCCTCCCGTTTCTTCTTTATTTCCCCCCCCCCCCAAGAAAATAATGAATACTTTGCCTTATATGTACTTATTTGTTTATATTATGTACTTATTTGTTATTTGTTTATATTATTTATTTGTGTTTATTAGGGATGTAGTGGAGGGTATACAGGGTATATGCCGTATACTTTCTGTATTTTTTAAAGGAATACCGTATATCCGGTTTCCTCAAAAAGCTATAGTATACACACTCTAGGGTATACCCTCCGCTTAGAGCATATATCCTCTGTTATTTTTATGACTACACCCCTGGTGTTTATATGTATTTATGTGTACTTACTTTACCTTATATGTACCTTATACTTTACCTTATACCTTTAAGTATATAAAAATACTTTTATATGATATATATTTTGTTATTTTATACTTAAAAATTAAAATATACTGAATTAATAAGCTGTATAAATGAAAAAAAGAAAAATATTTACATCTTTTAAGGGATTTATTAAGTGCTGTATTACGAATTTCTGATGACATCAATTGGTATGCTTTCAAAGAAAATAAAATAACGTTTATGTGCAATTATAATATTAATAATATGAAATTATCCTAGTAAATGTGATTAATGAGAACTATGAAATTAAAATTATTTTTTAAATATGTGTATAAATATTGAAACTTCATTTAAAAATTCAAAATATGCCGAAATATAGAATTATTTTAAACTAAAAGAATATGAAAATATTTAAAATTAATAATACAAATTATAAAAATAAGCATAAAAATATCATATGCCCAATAGCGAAAAATTCTCCAACTGTCTGCAACAGATACTTCAGGGGCAAAAAATAATCTACAAGGAAAATATTTTTACAATTGAAGCATTGATTAATCAAAAAATCACTTACTGCACCATTTTTAGGCATTTCATAATTTTTTCTTAATAACAATTTAACTTTTTTTATTAGATAATAAAGTGTAAACATAGGTAGCAAGGTAATACAAGGTGTAAACAAGGTAAACATAATATAAAGCAAATAAAGGTTCAATGAAAAAGAATCTGCGATGTCTGTCTCCTGTCTCGAACTTTCTGTAACCAGAAACATAAAACTCGAATAATAAATAAGTGATTTATCACATTGCTAACTAAGCATAGAACCAAGAGAGTGAAAAAGTACTATCCAGGGATTGAACCCAGAACCTTTGGAATAACACTCCAAATACTCTGCCATTTAAACTATGAGGATGATGCCCAACTTAGCATCTTTCACTCACATATGTTCATAAGGCTGCAACTGCAGTACAAGATGGAACCGTCTACATATGCTTATGTAGACAGAACAGACAACACACACAAAAAAATAATCATATGAATAAGTGTTGTAATCAGAGAGAAAAGTAGAGCTCAATCTAAAAAAATGTTACAATAAAAATTGGTAATTATTTTCAATCTAAAAAAATGCGTAGAAAAGAAGTGGAATCAAATTATCTGTAAAGCTCATGAAATTACCCAAGTTCTTGTTAGCTGAAAATGTAGACTGAACTTTACTGGTGCCTTAAAATCAGTCAGAGAAAAAGAGGCATTTTTAACACACTTCATATCACAATCATCAATATCCCGTTTAAAAATTACTAACTAGGTTCATAACTATGTGTTACAGCCAGATGTAATAAAGAACGAGAAGCTAAACGGTTTGTTCAGTACAAAGTGTGGACAAAATTCCATTCAAGGGACTTTTGATAACAAGAAGATCAAAGCTCCATCTAAACATATACGAACACCTTAAACATATACAATTATCATAAACTAAATATTTGTGTTCAGAAATATTTATCTACATCAATTCCTTAAATAATCTCTAAAGGCAAAATTTACGTTTATTATATTTACTGAATACTTAAAAATATTAATATAAAGAAAATTATAGAGTGTTAAGCAGGTTAAATTAATTAGTTTAAGCCCATTTAATTGCAAAATATATCAATACAATATTAAAATATGCTAATTGTGCATATAAGGTACAGGCCATAAAATATCAAATTTTAGCTGAAATTTTGAAATTAATTTTTTTATTATTTTTCTTTTTAATAGACTGATATATAGATTTCGAATAATTTTTTTCATAAAAATAGAAAAAACTGTGCAGTGAAGAGTTAAAACGCCATAAAAATATTTTTAATAAATGCACAAAGCTTTTCAAAAGAAATAGTCTTTTTTCATCAAAGCAGAGAACTTCAACTTGTCCCCATCTTTAACTCATTCTTTTGCTGTTGTTTTCAAAGTATTAAAGCATGTTCTCTATGCCTAATAAAGGAAGACTTGTTCTTTTGAAAAGATTTGCACATTTAATAAAAGCCTTTTATGGTGTTTTAAGAAATTTGTTCTTTCTTATCATTGGATACCAGATTATTTAATTAAATCTTTAGCCAAAGAAATGAATTCCACACTTTTTGTATCAGATGAATGATGGCTTTGAGAAAAAAATAATTTTTCATTATAATGATCTATGGAATAAAAATAACCATACAGCATAAATGTCATTAGAATCAAACAATGACTGAATAGTGTAAGGCAAAAAAAAAGGCAGTATGATTAATTGCAATATCAATATAAAGCTGTAATATCTACAGAAGCAGTTGACTGTAAAGGGTTCTATGAATATTTTCAGTGAAATACTTAGTCAAACAGATAAATTACAGGAAGGTACTTAGCTATTTCTAAAAGTCACTACTAACTTTTAAAAATGACAAGGTTTGAGGTAATATTTTTTATTACATGACGATTATACTCTAGGGCTTGTTGTGTGCTTTATCTATGCAAAGTTTATTGGACTGTTTATTACCGGACATGTCAACAGAATCATTTTGATCAGGGAAGTTAACAAACTCAGCACTTCTTGTATCTGATGAGCGATGGCTTTGAAGCCCTATTTTAGAGAAAAATTGATATAATTTTCCATTATGCTGATTGATCGAATAAAAGTAACTATACAGCATAAGCAAATGCTACTAAAATCAGGATTTTTAATACAGCAAGTGATAGCATAGTTCATTATGATATCTATATAGCTGTGGATCTATTATAGCAAGAGATTGTGAAAGCTTCTATAAATATTTTGAGTCAAATCTTCAAGAAAGCAAAAGAAATTTAGGAAGGTAATTAGCATCTCTAAAGCTACTAGCATTTTTAAAATTCAAAAGTTTTACTCAAATATGTCTAATTATAAAAGGATTGCATTCTAGAGATTAAGAAATGCTTTATCTATGCAAAATTGTTTTACTTATTTATTACCAGACATGTCAATAGACTCTTTTCGATCAGCGAACTTTACAAACTCTGCTTTCCTTGCATCTGAGGTACGGTGTTTTTGAAGTCCTATTTTGGAGAAAATGGAATGTAATTTATCATTATGCTGATCCACAGAAGTAAAAAATCACATGGTACCAATAAATACCATCAGAATCAATGAATATGCTTTTCAATAAATTTTGTGATGATGAAATAGCACAATTCATCAAAGAATGTAAGTAACATTAAGATTATTAAGGTAACAGAAAGCAAGCTTCTATGATTACATTAGTTAAATCTTCAATCAAGCAAAAAATTCTGAAAAGATAAATAACCTATTTAAACTGATTAACATTTATGAAATTTGTGAATTTTGAAATACTTCATGTTACTGAATATATTTAAAATATTTTCAATTACCGAACTTGATATAGTCTTTATTCAGACAAAATTATTGAACTGTATGTCACAAGACATGTCTACAAAGCTATTTCAATCTTACAGCTTTACAAACTCAGTACTTCTTGCATCTAAGATTTTTTATTATGTAGATTTACGGAATAAAAATAACATCACAGTGAAAGCAAAGGTTATTTCATGAGAATGAACTAATATGAGTTTCAATAGATTGCATAAAGGAGTAGCAGAATTCATTAACTAATGGTATGCTTTGAAACTTTTAAATATAGATTTACAAAATACATTTGTAATAACAAAGTATGCAATAAAGTAACAAAGTAATAATAAAAACAAAGAATGTTATAAACTAACAATTTAAGGCATAAAATTTCCCTTCCCCCCACCCTTTGAACTTTTCATATTATATATATATATATATATATATATATATAATAGAGATTCAATGCTAAACATTTCACAATCATTCTCATTAGATAATACAAATTAAAATATTTTATTTTTGTCTTATTACTTACTGAAATACAGACACAGACTCTTCTAAAAAAATTCTCTGCTTAATAATGCAGAACTTTCTGATACTTTTTGATTCTTTTTTAAAAATAAAACATGATACTTTCAGGTATGATCATTGAAGCAATTTGTAATCAAACAGAAAATAACATTCATATTCAATTTCAATAACCACTAGTTCTTGTCCTACAATTTTCAATTTAAAGCCCATTATATAAAAAAAGCAACCTTTGCCTTATGATTTTATACAAAAATTCACATTTATTTATGCTACAATCATAGCCTTGAAATACTTCATAGATAAATATTTTCAAGCATAAAAACAGACTCTAAAGAAAACATTTAGTACTTTTTGAATACATTCTTTTCTTTCTTAGTATAATTAAAATAATAACTAATAATTTCTAATATATTATGTCATGAAAAACATTAACAAGAGAGCCTGTTTAAAATATTAAACTTACTTTCAACTGATGGAGAAACTGATGCATCCAGAGATGATGTACCAGTAGAAACATGCAATAAAATTTTCACACCTCCACCAAACAATAAGGCCCAAGTTTCTTTACTGAACTGTTGGCCAACAAGGCGGTACAACACATGACAATCACAAGTTGATAATGCATGAATCAACTGACTCAGATAGACACTAACAAAAGCTTCACACAACAATGTGTGTAATTTTGGTGAGTCTTCATCTTTATCTTGAGCTAAAAGGGCTCTCAAAGATGAAACACCTACATAAAAAGAGAGTAAAAATTCATTAATTTTATAATTACATACATAGAAGCTTAGTTGATCTAAATCATAGATTTCCAACCTTTTCTAGACCCCCCCCCCCCCTCCTTTACAAGAGAAAAAAATGCCACTGCCTCTTCTTCCATAGTATTTAATTATACAAAATTTTAAAATATAATTAGTTGCATACTATTTGTATTTTATTTGTCTATCTATTAAGAATCAGAAAGAAGAAGTTAATTAAAACGACTATCAAATGTAGTAAAAAGATGTTTATTAAAAATGAAAAAAAAAAAATAAACACAAAAATAATAAGAATTAAATAAATAAAAAAAAAATAATAATGAATGATTGAGGCTGATGAAGTTTAAAGAATTTGTTCATGTCAGATTCCAATTTCTTTAACATCAGTCACAAATTGTCAGGTTCAAAGATGTCTGTTTCTTTTCTTAGACAGTAAATTAGATACAGCACGGAACCCACTCTCAGATAATTTGATGAAAAAAAAAAACAATTAAGATTTTATGCATTCTCATTCATAATCCAGGTTAGAGAGTTTTATTGGTTTTTGAAATTAGAACTCTCAGTATCCATTTCTGAATATTACTTTTAGTTCTCGTTTACTGTGAGTTCTGATTTCTTTCTCGAAATAAAATGATACTGCTGAATCTGCATTTGCGAAAGAATCTAAAAACAAACTCTGTATATTTATGAATAATTATCTTGGAATCACCCTAGTAAAAGTTCATGAAAAAAATCCAAATGTTGACAGTAAGTAAATATTCCTATTTTTACAGACTGCGAATAACGTGGCAAAGTGGCTGTATTCTCCTCTACATAGATTTCGTTTGAACAAAAGAAGTTCACTCACAGAAGTAGCTATGACTTTTTTGTTTTAATTAAAATCAACTTATCATCTTATGCCTTATTATGAATATTTAAATTGATTTAATTAAACATTCTAAGCAAGTCTGTAAAATAATCAATGTTATTTTTTAATATAATCAGGTTTTAGCATATTTTTACACCTCTGTTTTCAATTAAGTGTAATACTGAATCAAATGTATCGAAAAATGATTGAGACAAATACCTTTCCAGAGACGATGGACTTCTGTGTGCAGCAGCAAGCGATTATAATTATTTGGAAATCTGACGTAAAGTGAAAATGAAAACTTCACTACAAAGTGAAACAATTGTTTCACTATGTCGTGAAAGGATTTTTACTGTAAAGTTGGCTAAATATCCTGCCATTCAATGAATTGCTTCTATTCTTATTGACTGCTCTAATAATGTAGTAAAGCAACGTATACAGGTGTTCATTCTAATTTTTTGAAACTAAATGCTGATGATGTGTAACGAAATGTACATAAAGTATATTTAGTGCTGCTCATTTCAAATGCGTTAATGAAACCTGTATGATGTCCCGTCGTTGCTTGAGCAACATCAGTAGCAAGTGACAAAATCAGGGGTCGATTTAGAAAAAGAAATTTGCACAGCAGTAACTGCTATACAAAGTCAGTTTTCAATAGCAGTTAGACACTTTTGTATAGCAAGTAAAAAATAGCTAATGTAACTTTTAAATCTTGAAAATTTACAACCAAATTTTACTACAAATTACTTACAAATTTACATTTACTTCTATGAGCAAACGTCATGATTAGCGAGTAACAGTGATTCATTAATCAATCATAGCGTCAGGGTGGGAATAAATTATATGTTTACTGAGAAAAGTGTGCCCAGCAATGGCGTCTCCCTGTACTTCCATTGTAAATAAACACTTGGGGAGAGTGAAAACACAACGTATGTCATGTAAAAACATCTTTAAATTTTAACTTTAAGTGTACATGACATGACAAAGGGTGTGGGAAATATGCATCGCAATGATTGCGATCTAATGCATTTCTTGGATTGCATTTTAGTTAAATTTGAATTACAAATTGCGATGCGATGCCGCTTAAATCGAACCCTGGACTAAATATTATGAAAAGGAATTTATTTCTCTTGGACAAACATCATGATATTAAATATTAATTCTCTCTTTGTATCAGTTTCCAGATTTTTAGCAAATAATAACTCTTGGCATTTTTTCTTCTTCTTTTATAAATTTTTGTTATTTAGTAACACTGATTTATCAAGTTGAGAGAAAAATTTCGGGTCAAGCAATAGCATAATGATATTTCAGTGCCTTTAGCCATTTATTCCTCTTTGTACCGAATTACAACTCCAAATTTTTTCTGATGATATCTGACGATTTCTTATGATAAAGAACAGCAAATATCTATCTCTCTGACCGCCAGCAAGATTAATTTCTCGCTGATAGTGTGTGGTTTTAATATTTTTGTTATTAAAAACATATTATATGAGGCTGACATCTTGTTTAGAAGACGACAGAAAAAAGTTTGATGTAATTGACAGTTTAAAATTTTTCTTCTCCTGTCTTTGAAAAGTAGGACATATCTGTCTTTTTTATCAGCACACATTTATTCAAATGCTCTTGTAGCCTAGAAGACGTCATAGCTTCATTTGAAAAAACTTTTTGGCAAATTAAGCACTTAGGTAACGATCGGTTTGTGTTGGAGTGTGTTGATCCATATATTAATGCTGTAACACCGGTACTTATTTTTCGATTAAGATATTTTGAAATATAAAATTTTCCCTAGTTAAATTTAAACAAATTTACTTTTGAACAAATTTAAAGATAATGATTTTTATCACTTTCACTAAGGATAAACAAATTTCTTGAACTGATACAAATCACAGGTTCATTTAAAAATCTCTGTCCAGGCATGTGTCGACATACTTATAAATTTTTGAAAATACAAGTTAATAAAAAAAAAAAATCCAGTTTAAAACTTTTAGCCAGACATTATCGTGAATTTTCTAATCTGCAATTTTTGAATTGATAATGATTTTTAATGCGAGTCATATCAATTTTTCATGTTCTGCTGGGATAATTTTGACATTCATGAAAAATTGCAGCTACAATCTTTTTAGCCTGATATAAATAAAATTTTGTTCTCTGTGATTTTAGTTCATTTTCGTGTCCCACGGCAATTTTTTTATATTTGTAAATAAATTAAACCTCCTCGTTCCCTCAGATCGAGGATCCTCTGTATAGATTTACATTTAAGAGACCACAATAGTCACAGAAAAATTACTCAAAAAGACCCGGATGACCATGTGAAGTCTATGGGAGCGTTCTTTTCTAATATCTCGCTCAAATTTTAATATTTTTGCATGATTTTTTGTGCACAAGATAGCTGAGGGCGATCCACAACCGGGCTAGTTTTTACTTTTTCAATTTTTGTTTCAGATTTTCTTTAAAAAATTACTTTAACTTTCGAAACCGGTTTAAACCGGTTCTGACACTGAAACTATCGTAATATAAAAAATATATAACCAAAATCGAAAAAGTAAAAACTAGCCCGGTTGTGGATTGCCCTCAGCTAACTTGTGCAAAAAAATCATGCAAAAATATTAAAATTGGAGCGAGATAATAGAAAAGAACGCTCCCATAGACTTTACATGGTCATCCGGGTCTTTTTGAGTAATTTTTCTGTGACTATTGTGGGCTCTTAAAGGTGCAGTTAAGATTTTTGTCACGGATCGGGCAATGTAATGGAAATAGACTATTTTCATTATATTGGTTTCTTAATAGGTAGGTATGCTATAACCGCCCCCCATTTTTCTCAAGACTCGCTACTGCCCCCTGTAAGACTCCAACGCCCACTGGGGAGGGGGGGGTACCGCCCCGGTTGGGAACCTATGATCCAAATCAAAAGGACTTAAAATCATGGTTTAACTCATGGATTAAAGAAACAAAAAGTGTGGATTAAATAATTTTTAAAGCAACCAAAAAATAAATAACAATGTATTTTAATTGGTACTTGTTTGCTTTCTCATCAACCACTTTAAATAGAAAAAAAAAAAAATCACAGTGTGTTTTATTGCCAATAGTGGATAAGTGTGTGGTCAAAACATACTCGTAAGATGCTTTTTTCATCTTATGTAACTCAGATTAACTTTTTACAAACCAATTTTTAAAGTTATGCAAATCTATAACCAAATAGCCTGATTTAACTCAATGACAGAAGTTTGAAAGAAAAGATTGTTCTTTATAGTAAAAAAAAGAACAAAAATGAGCAAGGATCTTTCAAAGGAAAATTTTTATCCTTTTACAGACCCTTCACATTTTTTTTTTTAAATCTTAAAACTACTTATCACAATTTTATTTTCTTTAAACAGGATCCTGCACAAAAATTTTCATATTTAAACCAAAACCCTTCACAAGTGTCTATGTTTTATACAAAAACCTTCACAAATTAAAAACATTTTTATATAATATCTAAACTATTGTCAATTGGCAGTGAACTAGATGATAAACCAACAGGTTTTTAAAAGTCTTGAAGTATGTCTATTTTTTAGGTATTTTTATGTGTTACTGTTATTGAAGTAGATTGGAATGTCTTTAGATAATTTTTTATTTTTAATATCATGAAATGACCACCAAAAACGGTTTTGGATACAAAATTTGTTAAAACAAACTTCCAAATTAGATATAAGCACAGTAAATTCTGTTCACATTTCCATAAGCGATTTTCTTACATGCGATTTTATATAATTTTTCCATCAAATGCAAAAATCTTTAGCATTTGGCAGGTTACTAATTATTGATATTTAAATATCACAGGAAAACTTAAAATCCTTATCCAGATTGATGTTAACCACATAAGATCACAGTGTAAAACTGAATCCAAGGTGTATTACAATCATGATATATAGTACAGAACTTGTTATTCAGATTCCTCCAGCCTGAAAGCTTTTCAGACTTTGGAATTTTCTGGATTTCGGATCCTTCTGAAATTTAGAATTGCCCCCCCCCCCCTCTCTATCCCCGAAATTTGGAATTTTTCAAAAACATAAAAGCAACAAAATTAAAACAAATCCATGTAGAATATAAATGAAACTTATGATTTAAATTTTTTAAAATTATGTAAACAAAAATTACTGCATTATTCAAAGATAACAATGAAAAATAAAAAAATGAAATTGGTAAGTAATATTCTATCTACAAGCTCTACTTTTTTTTCCCTTTACAGCTACATAATTTATATAAAAAGTTTTGATAAATCATTTTTAATAAATCTTACTTAAATAATTTCACTTTTTGACTATATAAGAAAACTTTTTAAATGACGATTGTTAACTGTTTTTGCAAATTCTGTCACAAAAAAATTGGAAACTGTGAGCAGATAGACTGTTTATGAATGTCTGAGAAGGGAGAGAGGATAGAAGAAAATATACATAGCTCTACTGTTATACATGTATTCAAATAACGCAATGGCATAGTCATAACATTCATTCAGAGAAGGGGAAAAGGGGAAAAATAACTGAGGATTTTTTAAAAAATGAATCATAATGTAAATTAATTTTAAACAAAATTTGATAAAAATATGACTTTTTCCTAATTTTGGGAACAAGAGGGGGATGGGCTCGGTGTTCCCATGCCACTAAAATAACTTATTTTAGTGGTTGCACATTGAAACTAAAGACTGAAAAAAATAATATTAGAAATCTGCAATTTGAAAATTTTAGTAAAAATTTACAAATTTACAAATTTTAGTTTTTTTTTCTTTTTCAGATTTTGGGTCCTTTCAGATTTTGGAATTTCAGATAATAAGTCTTCTACTGTAGTACAATCAATGGAAAATTGTCAATATAACATTAATCAGACTATGAGTGTTCAAAGAGAAGAGTGCCTACCTGAAGAAATGTACTTTTAGAAGTTTTGAAAAAAAAAAATTGAAGTTCATTAGAACTTTGATTAATCAAGGTTTCTGTTAAAAGAGCCATTAATGAAATCTGATTTTCTCTTGTGAATGAGCTTGGAAAAAGATCCCACTTTTCAGTTCACTGTCTATGTCCCTAAAACATTTGGAGTAAAGAAGTGATATTATATTAATAGATTTCCTGTAGCTCAAAAATTGATGTGTTTCTGTCAGCTACTGACAGAAAATCTGGCCTTTTTCAATGAAAGGTAACAGATGTTTTTTAAAGAAATGTAAATTTAACAAATTAAATTCAGGAAAATATGTTTTCTTGAGATTTCTTTTATTTTTTAAAAAGCATTTTTTAAATATTTAACTTAATGTGTTAAAAAACTTTCAATTTGCTTTTTAAAATTTATTATGGATACTTGATTTTTTAAAAAATTCATTGAGCTTTTTGAAACATAACTGTATATATTTTTACTTTTAATATTTAAAAAACACTCTATTGTTTATTATTCTAAGATGTTAAATCTTCAAATACGAGTTTTTCTTTATATACATAATTTCTATTAACTGAGATTGCACTGTAGTAGTAATTTACAGTTTGAAAATTGGTAAGAAATTTTTTTGAACCATTTCTTTATTTCTTAACTTTTGAATCAATAAATAGCAATGATGCCTGAGTACTCAAGAGTATGAGTAATGTTGACAGCTTTGATATAAGAAAGTGAACAAATAAAAAAAAAAGATGATATCAAAGTCCCTCAGAAAAACAAGTGTGTCAAAAAAAAAAAAAAAAAAAAAAAAAAAAGATATTCAAACAAGATGAGATTAGAGAGAAAGATAAAAATAAAAAATAACTGTTCTATTTTGTAAAATGAATTGAATTTTGCATGAAAATGGCCAAAATCCGAAATCAAAAAGAAAATAAGGGAAATTGAATTAGTCTTAAAAAAAAAAAAAGATATTTTCATTATCATTGTTAATGATTGCAATTTAAAATAATTAGTAATAACTAATAAAATAAACAGGAAAAATCATTTATCAGAAGAAAGAAAGGATCATTTAAAGGATCACTGAAACTAACATATTTAGATTAAATATTTAATTGAGAATATTACAATTAAGATGATTGTTAAGATCAAGATTTTAACTAGGAGGTTTTATTAATTTGCTAGGATAAAGCAAAAATATATATTATGGAAAAATTAAATCAATAAATTTTAAAAGAAGTACGTATTAATATTGTTAAAGATATAAAGCACACAATAATCTTAAGAGAAAATACATAAATTATTATATAGTAACATTCAATTATTTAATGATTCAAAAATACAAACCTACCTGGCCATTTGTGAGGTGATGTACTGACTCTTACTTCTTCTTCATTAGTACTGTTGTGTCGATAGCGGCTTACATGACCAGCAAGTAGATGGCTATTTTGATAAACAACACCAGAACTGAAAATGAACAGAGTTACACATTATCATTTTCAGATGTTTAAAATTCAATATTAAGAATAAAGTTTCTTACAAGTATTTTAAATATTTCTGCGTCTACTTTATAAAATATGTTCAATCAACACCACAGATACCAAGGACAAGCTGAAATTCACAATTTGAAATATGAACATTTTTAAAGTTCTTTCAACTCCTTACTCACACAGATAAAATTTTTGGCACAATCACTTACAATTTTTTTTGTTTTTTTCTTGTCTGGATATGAATCAGTTCAGATAAGCTAAAAAAGCCTGAGCAGATAAATCAGTCACTAATTCAAAGTGAATTGCATGAGTAGTAAAACAAATAAAATATAACACTTAAAATATTTTGAACTTCTACCTTTTTAAAATTTACATAGCTACTCCCGTAACAAGGAGTGGACGGGTAGGTTGCATTCTAGTAGAAGGTAAATCAGTCATTATTTGTTTAGACATACAAGCAGAAATTACACAAGTCTTTACGAACTTTCTTGCAGCATTTTTTTCACTTAAAATCCAAAATTTCTGTGTGATAACACATTTATAGCTGAGGGGCAGCATGAAAGTGAGATAAGTGAAAATATCTGATAATCAACATGGTCACTGGGTGATTTTTTGACAACAATATTGAATGAATTAGTTCTTGCATGAGATTTGAATGACAAAGAGATGCTCCCACCCTGAGTATTCCCTTTTTTATCAAGGATTGAAGAAAGATTGATCAATTTGATATTGAGAGATGAACACTTACAAGAAACATTTAATTTCATACATTTAATGTAACCAGAAAATGATGATTTTTGCCCTTGTTTCATTAAAATTTTTAAGGCACTCTGAATCTGTATATTTGTAAGAAAACCAAAGTTTCTTTTTGTAAGAAATCTCAAACAGCAAGCAATTACACATTTTAGCAAAGTAAAGGATGATATATTTGAGAGAATAGGCATTTCATCACTAAATTGAGCTGTAGCTCAAAAGTATTTTTTTTTTCTCTGTTTTAACAAGGCTTTGTCACATAAAACACTCCCTAAATGTAGTTCTGGAGAGGTGAAAGATGAATCACTAAACCATTCTGACCATCCCACCTCAGATCATGCAATGGTAATTTTGAGAGCAATAGACCTCTTGATGTACAATCTGTTGGATTCTCTTTTACTTTTATATAATGTCAGTATTCTGATGGAACAAGTTATTGTACTTCCATAACAGGATTCTTAACAAAACTTTGCCATCCTCTTGGTTTTGTTAATAGACAAGAAAAAACTACTGTTGAATCTATCTAACAATTAATTTTAGAGATGTCCAAGCACAAGGAATCTAGAACAGTTTTATAAAATGGACAGACAGCAAAGCAGCATTCAATTCTAATTTAGGCAAAAACATTGTTTTTAAAGGTGAGACTCATCGCTAATATTCTAACTTATATAGTTGAATAATTTGATAAAGATCTTAAATAAACAACTGCACCATATGCCATTAAAGAAGCATCACTAAATGTATGAATTTCAAATTTGTTAACTGAGGGAATGATTGCTAAACGAGGCGCAGCAAAAGATGTTAAACATGCGAGTTCTTCCCGAATTTTTAGCCACCTATTTTTTATGAATAATACAACAGGATCATCCCATGCCAGATGAAGACTCCATAGTTCCTAAAGTAGAATTTTTGCAGAAATTATAAAGGGAGAGATTTAACCAAGTGATTCAAACATTTTGGCTATATCTCACAACTCTTTGTGACTTCTCTTCTTTGTGACTGTGAAAGTTGGCTAGATGGAATCACTAATTTTGAAAACTTGCAATTTGAGTCTCATTTTAATCCTAGCACTTTTAGTGAATTATCATTTTCATCTGATAAATCTGATTTAGTCTGAATTAGATTTTCAGGAATGTTTTTTAGCACACTAATGTCATTTGATGCAAACTTATGCAATTTAAATCTGCCTCTTTTCTCTAATTCTTATAACTCGGATATTAATTTTATAGCTTTTTCAGAAGGTAATGCACCTGTAAGTACCTGTGAGTAAGGCTCTATGTCACATAATAAGAATTTGACCCTAATGAAAATTTTATTTATTCATCCAATGCTAATTTATTAAGAACTTTAGCAGCTAAATATGGGCTAGATGCTCACCCATACGTTACTGTTGTGAGACAATATTCACTTATATCATCGGAATCATCAATTATCCTTCCAAAGTATTAATGGAAAATCTTGCTTTTCAGGAAATATCTTAATTTGAAGAAACATTTTTGCAATATCAGCATTAATAGCTATAGCATTTATGAGGAATCTTAACAAAATAAAAAATAACTCTTGTTTAACCCTAGCTCCAACAATTAAATTTTCATTAAGAGAAACATTATTTGTAGTTTTTGACTCCCATCAAACAAAACTAATATAGATTGTTGTACTAGATTTCCTGATTAATAGATGATGTGGAAGATAATAAACTTCATTAACAGTTTTTTTTTTTAATTTTGCCCTTTGGTATTTTCTCCATGTGTCCCATATCAAGACATTCATTCATAAATATACAAAAATTTTCTTAAAAATTGAAATTCTCTATCAATTTTTTTTTTAAGTTTAAAATGTTTTTCATAATTAGTAATTTTGATTCCCTTAATTCTTTATATTGCTTTTTAAATGGCAAATGCACAATGTATCTTCCATTTGAATCTTGTGAATGAGATGTATAAAAAATTTTCTTACAATTTTTTTTTTCATTTGTACAGGTTTACTTAGAGGGGATATTTTCTAATTCCCAGAACTTTTTTACATAATCTGTTTCAACATTTATAAAATTAACTATAATATTTGGTTTATTTTCTGAAAATGTATCACTATTTTGCATCATAAACCACTTGTAATCTAAATTTACTGCAAAAAGAAGTCCTAGTTTTCCAAATATCTTCTCTCCTGTAATTATAAATGATGATAGTGACATGCCGAAAAATAGGTCTATTGGCCCTGGTTCACTCCACATAAGGTTAGCTAATGTTATGTTCTTTAAATGACTGAATGCATTCATGTCGCATGCTATAACTAGTTGATTACTCATTAACTTTTTCAAAAAATAAAAAGTACTCAATCGTATGTTTAACTTATCAAATTGTGAAGAGAATTCTTATAATGCCATGTATCTCTTCCGCCCCCATTTCCAAACATTTAATCTGTAAATTAGCATAATTCTTTTTTATCTTTAATAATTGTACTGCAAACTCATAAAATTATTGGTACTGCCAACATCAATAATGCAACACAATAATTTATTGAATCCATAATTTATTTTTATATTAATCAGTGCAGTCAAAAGTATGCCAAATGACATTGAGTTTATTTCCCCAAGCAAAGAATTCATTAACATGTTTACATTACTAGATGATTCAGGAATAGACTCACTATTTTGATTTGAGGATTGAGGAGTTAGTTGGTTTTTTGTATCTGGATAGTTTGTTTCTTGCCTTTCATAATGTAATAAGCTATTATGACTCTTCAAATTATGTTTTGAACAAACTTCTTTTGTTTGACATTTGATTAATTAATATTTTGCAGATAAACACACGAAACAAAGATTTTTATTTTTCACAAATTGCTAAACGAATTTAAGCTATATTAATCACTATTAATATTTAATATAGTTTAAATTCATTACAAATATTGCATTGATACTGCATAGATCGAATCATTAACTGATACATCAAACAAAACAAGGACTATAAAAAATTATAACATTATATGCAATTAATTTTCATTGCCATGCTGATTGAAACTATGAGATGAGAAAGCAAATGGTTAAAAACCTGATCAACTCCTCCATGCTGAGCCCTCTTGCTCCTCCTTGTTTCACCACAAAATTGTCACTATCACAGAGAGATTCATATATACATGCTGAAAGAGAGGTGCTGAGGTCTCGTAATACAATCACATGAGTATAGGATGAGCCAGAAAAGACTGGGGGTTCTGTCATGTCAATAATTGTCAACAAGATGTCATGTACAAGAGACTGAAAAAAAAAAAAAATATATATATATAATATGACATACTCAGAACAAATCTTACAATCAAATAACATCAATTATGTATAGAATTCAAGAAATTGGTGATGGAAAAAATATTGGAGCATAAATATTGGAGCGGCTTAGGCACTTGGGGGAAGTTTTCAGTGGATGAGAGCACACTAGCCCTTGAGCTAATGGGCCGGTGGGCCAATCCGAGCCTGATGAAGAATACATTGGCAATGTTACTGATTATTGTACTTACTTTATCAGTTATTAAATACTCTTTTAATCAATAAATCCCGAAACACATTGTTTTAGCAGGCAGAATTACACAATATCTTTTTATTGAGACTAAGTAATTTTTCCATTTGATAGAAGATTTCGTTATAGACAAGTACAATTTATATAGGTTTTATTATATGAATTAATTAACATAAATTATGACACATATAAACTTAACCCATAACTAAGCGTGTTGTTTTACATAAAGTAAAACCTGTGAAAATGGAATTGCTAAGAGTCAAAGCAAAGTTCAGTTTTAGAGGTAAAATTTTACAGTATTCCTTTCATTGGGACCCTGAAAATACCTTTTAAAGATAGGAATCCATTAGAGACAGATTAAATTTTCATAGCATTTACTGTACAATATTATGCTGGTTATGTGCAATTATATATCCTCCCTCTTTCCTGAAAGAAATTCTTTGGATATGCTCCTGAAACAGGTCTGGTTTTAACAAGAAAACTTTTAATAGAGTTCTGAAATTTTTGTCTTAAAATTCATATTATATACTGAATTTGGAAATTAGGACATCAAATATAACTTATCTTCAATTAAAAATAAATATTTTAAATTCACTTTTATAAGATAAAAAAAAAAATCCTGCAATGTTAATAAAGAATTCTCCTTTAATGTATCATTCTTGCACACAAAGTTACATTCAAGATAACTGAAAATTTAAAACTTCAATGTGCATTTTTCAAGCATTAAATCATATATACTGCCTTCGTGTGCAGGAATACTTTTAGAAAAAAAAAGACTCAAATTCTAGTTTTTAATAATTGAAAAAAATCCATGAAAAAGAGAAGAAATCAGGTAAGAAACAGAAATAACAAACATTAAATTAAAAAACTCGAAGAATTGCAAATATACACAGGGTTCCATCCTTGATGATGAGATTGGGGGGGGGGGGGGGCAGTACCTTAAACATGATGTCCACATGCTAAGCGATTAAAAAACAGTTCCAAAACTTTAGATACACCACAGAGAGAGAGAAAAAGAAGTATATACAAATATTTCTTGTTCAATGCTTCAAAATAAGCATAAAAGCAGTTCCACCCATGATATAAATCAGACAATACTTAAATACTGATTATATATATATGTATAAAAGAGTGTATCAAAGAAATATGAAAAATTAACTTTTGTTTTTAAAGAAAATATAAAATTTATTACTATCAAAGAATTAATAATTGTAGACAATATTTCAGATTCAATAATATTACCAAGAGACAATTTAAAAGTGAAGTAATAAAAGCAAGGAAAAAAAAATGATAAGATAAAACAAACTAAAACACAATTAACATAAGAAAAATAGATTCAAGGAGTGGTTAAAAAAAAAATGAAAACGCATTACTTGTAAATGGCGAATGGGATCTGCAACAACTGTCTTCTGGCATGCCACACTGGCAGCTAATAATGGTAGAGTAGTGGGGAAGGGTAAAGGTGACAGAAGCTGCTGTCTAGATCTTTCTTGCTGCAGTTCATGAAGAAGAAGAATTAACTCCATTCTCACAGCAGCCAAACCACCACCATGTGCTCCATGAAGACTGCAATAACTCAACAAAGTACGTAAGAGAGCTTCATTAGCTTTGAGCCAATGTTTACGACGGTTTGCTCTTTGAAGTTTAGCCTCAAAATCCATTTTATCGGCTAGCAAAATTTCATGGAGGGATGCTTTTTGATTCTGGAAATCTATTGCACTGTCCCAATGACCACTATTCGGTGGACTTCCATCAACAGCCATAGATTCTGAAGGAACTAAAAAAACAAAGAAAAGTGTATAAGTAAATCAAACACAAATACAGTAGACTCCCGCAAATCCACACAGCTTGGGACCAGAGCTTTTGTAGATTTTAGAATTTTGCAGATTTCTGGTCATTGCTTTGTTTACATCTTTTAAACAGTAATTTCAATGTAATTAGTAGTGCATTTGAAACTATAATGAAAGTTTACAATATAATAAAATATTAAAATAAGTAATAAACTAAAATAATAAAAATTTAGATAATTTATAAAATAACTAAAATATTAAAAGCAAAGCTCAAGTTAATAACCAATAATGTGTGATTAAATATTCATTAGAAACATGAAATGTAATTTTTTCTAAATTATTCAATGAAATTTGCCTCATAAAGGAACATTACTAATTCACATCAAAATCATAAAGTAAGGAAGTATTACTTCAAGTTATGAATTAGTACATAAATATATTTGGTAAGAAGATTGTGATTACCACTTACATTAGCAACATCTTTAATTTTCAGAAATAAATTTATTTTCCTTCATGAAAAAACATGAATTCTAATATTTTCTCTAATTCAGTAATACTAACAAATTACGAATTAAAATATATATGGAATTGATATAAAACTAAACTAGTTGGATGTGTCAATCCCGAAACTTTCTTCTATCTCATAAGTACATTTTAATATTTAAAAAAAAAAAACGTGGTGACCCCAAAGTTACACACTATCGAATTTCCTCGAACATTTGACCAAGCCTAATGACATTCTGGTATCCGAAAATCCTAAAATGCAAAATTTAATTAATATTCTGAGAAAATGAGCTTAGTAGTGCCTCATGCTGGGTAATTTATACTAAAACCTAATAAGCATCTCTTGATGTCAAGACCTAACAGAATCTGAAATTTGATGGAACTTCGTCCATTAGTTCTTGAGATATAGTTATAACAAAAAATTTGCAAAACGTAGCACAGCAACACCATATCTTGGACAATTTATGTCAAAACATAAAAAAGCGTCTAATTATGTTATGGTGTAAAAGAATCTGAAGTTTGATGAAATTCTGTGCATTAGTTCTTGAGATATAGCTAGTTTAAAAAAAAACCTGTAAAATATAGCACAGCAGCACCATCAGTTGAAGGATTTATAACAAAACGTAATCATCGTGCAATTATGTTATATGTCATTTTGTAACAAAATCTGAAGTTTGATGAAATTCTGTGCGTTGGTTGTTGAGATATAGCTATAGGAAAAATCGTGCAAAATGCAGCATATCTGCACCACCTGTTGCAAGGTTAATACCAAAATGTAATCAGCATCTAATTATGTTACATATTCTAGTGTAAAAGAAACTAAAATTTGATGAAGTTCTCTGCATTAGTTCTTGAGATATAGCTATCGCAAAAACCGTGCAAAATGTAGCATAGCAGCGCCACCTATAGGGCAGTTCACACCAAAACCTTATCAGTGGCTATGTATCTCAAGGTATCGCGGAATCTGAAGTTTGATGAAATTCTGTGCATTAGTTCTTGAGATATAGCTATCATGAAAATCATGAAAAACGTGGCATAGCAGCGCCACCTGCTGGCCAATTTACACCAAAACTTAATCAGCGTCTATGTATATCAAGAGGTCACAGAATCTGAAGTTTGGTGAAATTCTGTGCATTAGTTCTTGAGATATAGAAATCTTGAAAATCATGAAAAACGTAGTATAGCAGCGCCACCTGCAGGCCAATTTTCACCAAAAACCAATAGGCACTAATTCATATCAAGGTATAACTGAATATAAAATTTTATTAAATTTTGAGCATTAGTTCTTGAGATAGAGCGCCCACAAATTTTTTGTCACATACAGACAGACAGACTCACAGACAGACACACAGACTCACAGACAGACATTTTCTAAAAATAGTCAAAACGTGTTCAGGACCTTCTAAAACGTATAAATCTGTCGAAAACCGGAAGTCGAAAATTTTCATGAATCCAATACTTTCTTCTTGTAAAGATAGAAGAAAGTAAAAAGTGCAATTTTGTGTTTATATAGGAACAGAATTTTCCATTGTTGATATCTGTAAATTATGTGCAGATTTTAGAGATTTGCGGATTTTAGGATTGCAGATTTGAGGGAGTCTACTGTACTTTATTCACAACAATGAAAATTTTAAATAATTATGAAAGCTCAACAAGATTCTTTTTTAAACTAGTGTAAAATAAACTAGACATGATTCATATCAATGCTATTCTAACAAATGATAATATATATATATATTATTTTAACTGAATTATCAAAATGAAATAACTTTCTTTGAATAATTCCTAATTTTATACAGAGATAAAACTTTGAAAATTGAAAGTTAAAGGGTAACAGAATTAGTTTAAGTAATCAATAGATTTTTTAAATTTTATTTTGTAGTCATATCAGGTATGTCATTTAAGAAAGGCAGGGTTAAGCAATTTCAACACTTTCTCTTCTAATAAATTTCAGATCTTGAATTTTATAATTTTTTAATATGATTTTTAATTTTTTTATTGTAAAATATTTTTACAAATATACTAATGCATGCATGGTGATTCTGGGTGAAATTTTTTCTTTGGAAATCGGTGGCGGGTAGGGGGTGGGCTGGGGTATTTTGCAAATTACCCCCCCCCCTCGCAAGTTTTTTCCCCCCGTGATCTTTAAATGAAATCGACTATTTCCCGCGATCTTCAGATGAAATCAATGATTTATCTGCATTTTTAGCAAAATTAGCGATTTATTGCGATCTTGTGTCAAAATCTGTGGTTTTTATGAGATTTTTTTGACAAATTCCGCGTTTTTCTCTATGTTTTTTAATGAAATCGACATTTTTTTCAATGATCTTTAAACAAAATTTGAACTTTTGCACAATATTTTTTCGAAAACTGTGTTTTATCCCTGCGATCTTTTGACGAAATCTGTGTTTTTTCCATGATCTTTTCATGAAAATATTTCATTAATATAATATTTCAAAATATATTTCATCGAAATATTTTTTGATGAAATTTTTTTATTCTTTTATAAATTTTTAATAATTTGTAAGCGATCTTTTATCAAAATCGGCATTTTTTCCTGCGATCTTTTAACAAAATCGGCATTATATCCGCAATCTTTAGACATTTTCCTGCGGTCTTCAGACAAAATCAGCGTTTTATCTGCAATATTTGGTGAAATTGCCATTTTTTCCGTGATTAAAACAGGAAATTCACGTCTTTCAGCGATCTTTTGACAAAGTTCGTTGAAAAAAACATTAATGAAATCATCGCTTTTCCACGAAATATTGATGAAATGTGTGCTTTTTCGGCTTTCACAATACATAACCATTTTTTTTAATATTCTTACTCCATTTGGCTACAGTTTTATTTTGCTGATTGCCTAATTGCTAAGGTTGGCCAAAAGTCAACGAGAACCTTGTGACATCCTGATTATAAAAGATTACCATAAGTCATGATAATATCATTTAACCTTCCATAACCAGATAATCTTTTAACAAGAAAAATCATGCGTTAAGCATAGATTATGAAGCACTTTCCAACAGTTAACGAAACCTTTAGCAAAACTTTGTTATTTAGGGAAATAATAGTGTATAGCCAAATATACCCAAATATGTATTCCAGTACTTTTGAACAGCCCTGTACTTCATATGTCAGTTTATGTAATGGGAAAATTTTGTTTAGCAAGAAAATACCCAGTAGCTTGAAATTTCTTTTTCAGCAATTCATACTATTAGATGGAAACATGCTTGAATACTTTTGTTCAGCCCTGTAATTTACATTGTACCTTCATTACATTACATGTCAGCATTAGGCCAAAATTTATTGTAAACTAAAACACTTTTAAAACAACTGAAATCACATTTGCATAAATTTCATTCATAGGCGTCCATGTACCGAATTCTTTGCGTGGCCCTGTATATCCTTTTATCTATATTCTGCAAACATTTCTCAGTAAATTGAATGAAGCTCAGCATAAAAATACATAGCTTATTTAAGAACCATGTTTAAATAATTTACGCTCATATTCAGTAACATTGGTGAGCTCTTTTGGGTAGCCCTGTATATCAACTATAACATTTATACACATCATATAATGTGCATATATTTAGCGAAATATAAATGCGCATATCATAATTAAAATGCATTTCATCCCTCCATCAGCCATCATCGGACACATATACGGTACTATGGAAAGAATATACTATTTGAAATCATTTGTATAGCCCTGTAAATGCTATGTACTTCATATTATGCAAGACAGTAGCGTATAATTTATATTAAGCTTCAATGACATATATTAATTTTATCATACATGAAACAGCTTAATATATTTAAAATATGTCACATACAATCCCCCTTTTACCATTATCTAATGGAATTCTTTTGTGTGGCCCTGTAAATGAATAATAGCTACATTTTCACCTTATATTTTATAGAATGCAGATTTTAATATGTTTGACAGGGTATAACATCTTTAAAATTCCTTTGAAATGATTTTTCCCCATAGGCCGTAATGTAATGGGAAGCTTTTGATTCGCCCTGTAGATAAACTAATCATGGTAAAAACTTCATTTTTGATTGGACTTGTGCTAGGGTATACATCAATAACGTCCTAAAATTTCATGGCAATCTGAGTATATTAACGATTTTTCCCCATGCGCCATAATGTAATGAAAAACTTTTGATTCGCCCTGTAGATAAACTAATCATGGTAGAAACTTCATTTTCAATAGGGTTCGTGCTAGGGTAAACGTTAATAACGTTTAAAAATCTCATGACGATCCGAGCATATTTACGAGAGTTAGAGCATGGACAGACGGCCATACGGACAGACAGCCAGACAAACCGAATGCATAAGCACTTTTCAACTTTGTTGGAAAGTGCTAAAAATTGAGCAAATCAGCATGTTTCTAGAGACGGTGACACATGGACCAGAGGGGGGGGGGGAGGCATAGCACATAGGTGGCAGAGTTCTCTAATGTTTTAATATGAAATTTCCTACTTGATAAATCCTCATTTAGATGGTTAGTATAAATTAATGTTTATTTTTTACTCTAAAAGAGCTGTATGATGTCATGATTGAGAAGTAGAAATAATATGAATACTAAGAATTTGGAACAAAATAATTATGGAAAGTAATGTGAAGATTAACTAAGAATAAATATAATGGATAATGAATTTTTTATTCCAAGATTTAGAGACATTGTTAAATTGATATTTCAAAACACTTTAAAAGTTATCAATATAGATTTATCAAAAATACTTAAAATATTATGTAAATAGTTACTTGAAAAACTTGTTTAAGAATGTACATACAAGTTTTGACACAAAAATATTTAAGATGACAAATCACTGAACTTTAACTTGGTATTTGAGATTTCATATTCAATATATATTAATACAGGACTACAATGCTTAATATTTGTAGTTCAATGTTCATATAAGTATGAATACTTTTCACTGCATAGATAAAAAATGACAATAATATTTTAACTATCTTGTATGAGTAATAAAATAATAAAATTTGAAAATTCTCAGTAAAATACCTCAAAAATTTATCTGCTGAATCAATCAAATATTAAATTTTCTATTTAAATCTTTAATTTAGCAAGTAAAGTGTTTATACATTCAAGTTCATATTATTACAAAATAAACCCAGAGCTTGTACAGATGAAAATCAGAATAATAGCAAGAATAAAAATTGCAGTATCCAGAAAAAATGTATAAAAAAAAAGAAAGAAAGAAAGAAAAATTTTAACTTATTAAATCTAAAATATTTCAAAACTTTCTTAAACAATTCTTACTAGCATTACTATAATCTTGAGTACTTGTGCACCCATAATGACATAAATCTTTGAGAGCTGACACACTTTTTTCTAACCAAATATATAGCTGGTAGCGTAATTGACCACCATCAACTTCATAGCCAGTAGCTAAAGTGCTTAATTCCTCCATCATAATCTGAAAGAAGGAATATAAGTCATACGACAGATTCCTTTTAACTTTAAACAGGGATGAAATGAGAAAACTGTACAAAAAATATACAAAATAAGAAAAACAATACTTCTCAGGATAGATGAAATTAACTTACCTTCAAGCAAGCAATGAATTTTAATTGTTGGGCCATTATATCAATAGTAACAGACTTGGGCTCATTACTCTTGATGGCTAAAACATAAATTATTTATATTTTTTAATATAAATAGTAGTAGTGAAAATATAGACTGCAACAAATTTTACAGTACAAATAAAATGTACAGTGATTGAAAATAGGGTAAATAAAATATCACTAGCAGGAGTGACCGAGCTAAACTCGGTCAAAATTAACTTTATGTTCAACTGGATATAGTATTATCACTGTATCATTCACTATATATTATAACTGTAAAACATGTTATTTATAATAGTAGTATTTTCAAAAACAATCAATAAGAAAACTATGTTTGTATGCACATGTTCATAAATTTTACTTTATTTTAAAATTTACAACGAAAGGATATCGATCCAAATCAGTTTTTTAGTTCGACTCTGAATGGTTTAACCATGCATCTTGAATCCTATTAACAATGTATAAAAAATTTCTTCACATTCTGAAAGACAATATTTTTTTGCCAGATATAGCCACATTTGGAGACATTTTTTAATTTGGCGACAAATACGTGTTTTAGCTTTCGTAAGCTTAATAGTCGATTTTTCGGCCAAATTTTGCCAATATTGTGTCAAATATCGCCAACTTACTGACTGTTGCCATATTCTCGTAACTCTAACCCGTATTACCCAAAATGACCCACGAATCAAATTTGATCAAACATAAACTTAGCTCAGTGGTCTTCAGGTAAACAAAAACAATAGAATTTAAAATTAATCAAAATCGTTTAAGAAATTTCTTAAATAAAATTAGCTTGACAGCATTCAGCAATAAAGCGAAATGATCCACTAATATAACTTTGTTTAACGTGCAACTTAGCCCAGTAATCTTCTCGTGACAAAAAACGTTTCGTTACAGAATTTAGGTAAAATTCCTTGAGTCATTATTATATATAATTAGAATGACCCTAAACCGTTATGACCCAAAATGACCCACTAATCAAATTTTTGCGAGCATGTGTCATAGCCCAATGGTTTTCTCTTTCCCAAAAACGATATAATACAAAGTATAGTCAAAATGGTACGAGCCATTTTTTACATAAAATTAGCATGACCCATCATGACCACAAATTACCCTTATAATCGAAATCTCTCAAACATGTGACTTAGCCCATTAGTTTTCTCGTGTCTAAAAATTGTTACATACAAAATTTCGTTAAAATCGATCCAGCCGTTCTTTAATTATAAATAGCTTGACCCAGACCCTTAATGACCCTTTATGATCCATTAATCGAAATTTCTCGAACGTGTGACCGAGCCCAATGATTTTCTCGTGCTAAAAAAAAATTTATATAAAAAATTTCGTTAAAATTCATCCACCTGTTCTTTAGATACAGCTTGACATAATCCAGTGTGACCCATCATGACTCACAAATGACCCTTATAGTCGAAATCTCTCAAACATATGAGCCCATTAGTTTTCTCATGTCAAACAACTGTTACATACAAAATTTCGTTAAAATCGTTCACGCCGTTCTTTAAATATAAATAGCTTGACCCAGACCCTTATTGACCCAATATGACCCATTAAATTTTTTTCTCGAACATGTATCCTAGCCCATGTTAGCCCATTAGATTTCTCGTGTCTAAAAAATGTTACATGCAAAATTTCGTTAAAATTTGATCCAGCCGTTCTTCAAATATAAATAGCTTGACCCAGACCCTTTATGACCCATTATTTAATATTTCTTGAACGTGTGACCTAGCCCAATCATTTTCTCGTGCCAAAAAATATTTTATACAAAATTTCGTTAAAATCGATCCACCTGTTCTTTAGATATAGCTTGACATGATTCACTATCACCCATCATGACCCACAAATGACCCTTATAGTCGAAATCTCTCAAACATGTGATTTAGCCCATTAGTTTTCTCATGTCAAACAACTGTTACATACAAAATTTCGTTAAAATCGTTCATGTCGTTCTTTAAATATAAATAGCTTGACCCAGACCCTTAATGACCCATTAAAATTTTTTCTCGAACATGTATCCTAGCCCATGTTAGCCCATTAGATTTCTCGTGCTAAAAAATGTTACATGCAAAATTTCGTTAAAATTTGATCCAGCCGTTCTTTAGATATAAATAGCTTGACCCAGACCCTTTATGACCCATTAATTGAAATTTCTCGAACGTGCGATCTAGCCCAATCATTTTCTCGTGCCAAAAAGTGTTATATACAAAATTTCGTTAAAATCGATCCACCTGTTCTTTAGATATAGCTTGACATGATCCATTATGACCCGTCATGACCCACAAATGACCCTTATAGTCGAAATTTCTCAAACATGTGATTTAGCCCATTAGTTTTCTCATGTCAAAAAACTGTTACATACGAAATTTCGTTATAATAGATCTCGCTGCTCTTTAAATATAAATAGCTTGATCCAGACCCTTAATGACCCAATATGACCCATTAAAATTTTTTCTCGAACATGTAACCTAGCCCAATGTTTCTCTCGTGCCCGAAAACCATATAATGCAATTTTTAGTCAAAATTGCATGAGAAAATCTCTAGATAAAAATAGCATGACCCACAATGACCCCAAAAATGACCCACTAACCGAATTTTCTCAAACATGTTACCTAACCCAATGGTCTTCTTGTAATACAAAACGATAAAATATAAAATTTGGTCAAAATCGTTAGAGCCGTTTTTTAGATAAAAATGGCTTGACCCATGATGACCCAAAAATGACCCACTAATCGAAATTTTTCGAACATGTGACCCAGCCCAACAGTTTTCTCGTGCCAAAAAACGGTTGGATACAAAATTGCCTTAAAATCCATCCAGCCGTTCTCTAGATATAAATAGCTTGATCCTGACCCATTGTGACCCAAAATGACCCAGTAATCGAATTTTCTCTAACATGTGACCTAGCCCAATGGTCTTCTAGTGGCCGAAAATGGTAAAATCCAAATTTTTGCGAAAATCGTTAGAGCCGTTTTTGAGATAAAATTTACCC
Organism: Maratus speculifer; assembly: GCA_964019185.1. NCBI lineage: Eukaryota > Metazoa > Arthropoda > Arachnida > Araneae > Salticidae > Maratus > Maratus speculifer. Next base: position 22,218,709 of record OZ025291.1, read on the forward strand.
CCCCCCCCCCCCCCCCCCACACACACACACACACACACACAATTTTTGCTCGTATTATAGTATAAGATATAAAATTTTTTGCTTATGACAATTCTAGATTTTTTTTAATTAAAACTAATTAAATAGTTGTTTACTTTGGAAATGTAACAATGAATATTTTTAGCTGATTTTATCTATGTATTCAGTTATAATTTATGTTTTCAACATATTTTTTAGAACTATTTCATATTATCTGACTTATGATAGTTTTTTAAACATATCTATGTAATTTTTTTTTTCTTCATATAATTCCTTCTAATTGCTATTATTAGAATACAGAATACAAAAACAAACTGTTGGTTTTCAAAAATAATATTGTAAACGTTTTGATCATTATTTTTAGAAAAATTACAAAGTTTCACTTCTCTATAAGAAATGCTGCAGTTAGAACACTTTAAAATTTGCAAATTTTTTTAAAGGTAAAAATGCAGAAAATAAATAATGCCATCTCATTTTAGTTAAACTATTTAGTTAGAATTCTGTTATTCCAAAGAAATGATATATAGCAGAAATTTAGTAATTGAATTGCAATATTTGTGAACATATTTTTTCCAAATGCGTGGATCCTTAAAAACTATATACATTTTTAGTTTCATTATAAGGTTCCAACATTTTTTATTATAAGTTAAAATGAATTAGCAAGATGTTCCTTTTCTAATTTGCACTCATTCAACCATAATTGCTGCAGAGATTAAACACATTCTGAAAGTGTTGTTAATAGTATATAAAATATTACTAAAATATTTCCTTAATTTATGCTTTACATTGAAGTAAAAGTTCTACAATGTTTCTAAAACAATTTCATATAGAATTGTTTGTATGCTTAAAAGTATGACTAAATTTGACAAGGTGCATAAATAATAAACAATTAAAACATAATAACCAGTACTTCAGCACCAAAACAATATTGGACCAATGTTGTTTCAAATGGATATACCTTAGCCACTATTCATAACTAGAAGATAACCCGTCAAAATGACATGTTTCCATTTTTAAAAGGATGATAAAACATTACAACAACTTTGGTCAATCATAGCCACTTTAGGCTTAAACAATTTTGAAAAATAAAAAAGATTGAACATGAGGAAAAAATCTAAAAAAAAAAAAAATCTATAGAAATCTGCATTTAAAACTATAACAGAACTATCTGGTGAATGGGGAGGGATTGTAATGAACAAATGGTAAATGCATAAATTTTAAAAGAATAAAGTAAGATAAAATATCAATTATAAAAGAATACATTGCAAAACTACAGCCAAAAAATATTTTGAAATACTGAGAGAAAATAATAAAAATATCCAAAATGTATAAAATTTTTTCCCATTTTGGCCATTTCCAGACGAATATGAGAGGGTAGCCAAATTATTAATTAAATGGGTAAAATAATGGTATAGAATATGCCGCTAATGAATTTCACTCACAAAATTACGGTAATTATTTCACAAAAAACATGCAAATTAACATGCATTAATAATGCAAAACATGTACTAATAATGCTATTTTAAAACATTTATGAATTAACTATTTCATACCATAGCTAATACTTAAAAGAAAATACTTTATAAGATCGAAAACAAATGTCAACAATAAAGAGTAAACAATAGTGATTCGTTATGTAACAATGAAGTCATTCACGGCTGTAAAAAAAAAATAATAATAATAAATAAAGCAACACAAATATAAAAATTCTAACAATATTGTATTTAAAATGTACCTTCGCTTTTCTTAAATAAAAAGTTTTAATTAAACACTGTTAAAAATTTTACTGTTTTGCTGCATCGTCATTACACAGCTTTTATAGAAAATTATTACTTTACCGTATTACACTGTTAAAAATTTGACCCATTTGTTGCAACATCATTCCACAGCTTTTATAGAATATCTCTTTTATGACCAATGAGAATGCTCCATATCGCAGTAAAAGTAACTGCTTTATATAAAAGCAGTGGAGTGATGTTGCAGCAAATGGGTAAAATTTTTAACAGTTGCTGCAGCATCACTCCAACACGTTTATAGAAAATGGTTACTTTGTGTGTGTTACTTACAGTGTATTCTATAAAAGCTGGGGAGTGATGATGCAGCAAAAGGGTCAAATTTTTAAGTGTACTGCTAAAAATTTTACCCATTTATTGCAGCGTCACTCCACAGCTTTTATAGAATGTCTCATTTATGACCAATGAGAATGCCCCATAACAAAGCAAAGTAATCGTTTTCTATAAAAGCGGTGGAGTGATGCTGCAGAAAATGAGTCAAATTTTTAACAGTGTGAATATTGTGTTTGAAATATGGAAAAGATTTCAAAGCACAGTAAAATGTAGTGACGTCATTTACAGCTCAAACTGTAAATCTGACAAATGAGAACGCTCCATTACGACTCTGGAATGTTTGCATTGGACAAAAAATTGATAGCCTTTAAAATCGGAGATAACTTTTCACAACGGAATTTGTCATTGGTCATAATAAGTGTTTTTTTCTCGTGGATGGGTTGACCCCGGAATCGTTGTACACGGAGGGATTTTATATATATAATGTAAGAATGAAATACGGTCCCAACATGGATGTATTTTCATTTTGCCAATATTAATACAAGACAAGAAATATTTTGCTAGTTCACTGAAAATAATTTCCAATGTAAAGCCACTATTTCTTATATACTGGTCTTTTTTTGCAAACATTTCTAACATAATAAATAATATTTTATTCAAAGTGTATCCAATAATGCTGATAGGGAAGTGAATGAATGTTTTATAACCTGCTCTTTTCATAAATGCAAACAAAATTTAAGTTAAAAGTACTTAAAAACAAACCTTCATCAACTGCATCAGAAGTTTTGATTTCAATGCCTCCTTCAGAACCTTCACTCTCATTATGATCAAGATTAAAATCTAACTCAAGTTCTGGTTCTTTTATTTCAGGTGCAATAGGAGCACCCCAATCAAAATTAGATGAGCTATCAATAGTTGATGAAACAGGTTGACCCCAGTCAAAAGCAGCTGCAGAATCTTCTTTTGTAGCCAATGAAACTGGCCGACTCCAATCAAGTGCATTTGCTTTAGTTATTGTTGTGTTGGTAGCTACTTTTGTATCATGACTCAATCTTCCAGTTGCAATGCTATCATCTTCATTAGTTAAAACATTGGCAAAGTCAAACACTGCATCATCAGGAGACATGGGACCTTCCATAAGTACACGATTTGGTAAACGAGATAGAACTTCTAAAGCTAAAGCAGGACAGCCAGCTCGAAAATGAGCATGGGCAGTAGTAAAGAATAGTCTTCTTTCTAGAGGGGTAATGAAATCCTCACAATGCAGCTAGTAAAAAAAAAAAAATGAAAAAGTTAATTGTAAAAATAAAGTAATTAACAAGGTTTGTCAAATAAACACATTAATAAAAGAAAAAGTTAAAAGAAAATACAAAATCAATTTTCCAAAAAATTGTCTTTGCAAAGATATTTAGAAAAATTTGATTATTTTTTACCAAAAGGTCATTTAAATATATAAAGTTAAAATTCATTTATAATTGATACTTATGAAAATCATTTAATTATGGTCTTTATGGTTAAATATTATCTCATTTTAAAATCAACACAAACTAAGGAAAGCTTTTCAGTTGAGATTATTTTTATAGAAACTAGTTGGATGTGCCAATCCCAAAACTTTCTTCTATCTCATACGTACATTTTAATATTTAAAAAAAAAATAGTTATTCATTTTAATGCTTTAATAGTTTTAATTCAATACCATATGAACTTTGGTTTTCATCTTAAATTTCTGCTTTAATCAATTAATCGGAGTAAAAACGAATTTCTGTCTCTACACGAGCCGATGAACAATAGAATGATAGGCAGATTTTTTTTTTTTTTTTTTTTTTTTTTCAAATTCAGGGAGGATTTACTTGCCTTACCAAAAAATAATCATATACAAAAAATTTAGTTTGGTTCTAGGACTCACTTTATACACTTTTAGGTGGTGCAGTATTGAAAATGGCATAAAATTGGCTGTTGCAGCGGTGCCTCCTTCCGGTGCATTTTTTTCAAATTCAGGGAGGACCAACTAGCCATACACTTACACAAAAAATTTGGTTCAGTTTGATGCATAACTTCATGTACTTTTGGCTAAAACAATACTGAAAATGGCACAAAAATCGCGATTGCAGCGCCCCCTTCTGGCTGATTTTTTTTCAAATTCAGGGAGGACCAACTAGCCGTAGTCATACACATACACAAAAAATTTGGTTTAATTTTATGCATAACTTCACATACTTTTGGTCGGTACAATATTGAAAATGGCACAAAAATCGCGATTGCAGCGCCCACTTCCGGCGGATTTTTTTCAAATTCAGGAAGGACCAACTAGCCATAATCATACACATACACAAAAAATTTGGTTCAATTCGATGCATAACTTCATATACTTTTGGCCGGTACAATATTGAAAATGGCACAAAAATCGCGATTGCAGCGCCCACTTCCGACAGATTTTATTCAAATTCAGAAAGGACCAACTAGCCGTAGTCATACACATACACAAAAAATTTGGTTCAATTCGATGCATAACTTCATATACTTTTGGTCAATACAATATTGAAAATGGCACAAAAGTCACGATTGCAGCGCCCCCTTCTGGCAGATTATTTTCAAATTCAGAAAGGACCAACTAGCCATAATCATACACATACACAAAAAATTTGGTTCAATTCGATGCATAACTTCATATACTTTTGGCCGGTACAATATTGAAAATGGCACAAAAATCGCGATTGCAGTGCCCACTTCCGGCAGATTTTTTTCAAATTCAGGAAGGACCAACTAGCCATAATCATACACATACACAAAAAATTTGGTTCAATTCGATGCATAACTTCATATACTTTTGGCCGGTACAATATTGAAAATGGCACAAAAATCGCGATTGCAGCGCCCACTTCCGGCGGATTTTTTTCAAATTCAGGAAGGACCAACTAGCCATAATCATACACATACACAAAAAATTTGGTTCAATTCGATGCATAACTTCATATACTTTTGGCCGGTACAATATTGAAAATGGCACAAAAATCGCGATTGCAGCGCCCACTTCCGGCAGATTTTATTCAAATTCAGAAAGGACCAACTAGCCGTAGTCATACACATACACAAAAAATTTGGTTCAATTCGATGCATAACTTCATATACTTTTGGTCAATACAATATTGAAAATGGCACAAAAATCACGATTGCAGCGCCCCCTTCTGGCAGATTATTTTCAAATTCAGAAAGGACCAACTAGCCATAATCATACACATACACAAAAAATTTGGTTCAATTCGATGCATAACTTCATATACTTTTGGTCAATACAATATTGAAAATGGCACAAAAATCCCGATTGCAGCGCCCCCTTCTGGCGGATTATTTTCAAATTCAGAAAGGACCAACTAGCCATAATCATATGATTACACAAAAAATTTGGTTTAATTTGATGCATAACTTCACATACTTTTGGTCGGTACAATATTGAAAATGGCACAAAAATCGCGATTGCAGCACCCACTTCCGGCAGATTTTTTTCAACTTCAGAAAGGACCAACTAGCCGTAGTCATACACATACACAAAAAAATTGGTTCAATTCAATACATAACTTCATATACTTTTGGTCAATACAATATTGAAAATGGCACAAAAATCACGATTGCAGCGCCCCCTTCTGGCAGATTATTTTCAAATTCAGAAAGGACCAACTAGCCATAATCATACACATACACAAAAAATTTGGTTCAATTCGATGCATAACTTCATATACTTTTGGTCGGTACAATATTGAAAATGGCACAAAAATTGCGATTGCAGCGCCCCCTTCCGGCAGATTATTTTTTAATTCAGGGGGAACCAACTAGCCATAGTCATACCCTTACACAAAAAATTTGTTTAAATTCGATGCATAACTTCATATACTTTTGGCCGGTACAATATTGAAAATGGCACAAAAATCGCGATTGCAGCGCCCACTTCCGGCAGATTTTTTTCAACTTCAGAAAGGACCAACTAGCCGTAGTCATACACATACACAAAAAATTTGGTTCAATTCGATACATAACTTCATATACTTTTGGTCAATACAATATTGAAAATAGAACAAAAATCACGATTGCAGTGCCCCCTTCTGGCAGATTATTTTCAAATTCAGAAAGGACCAACTAGCCATAATCATACGCATACACAAAAAATTTGGTTCAATTCGATGCACAACTTCATATACTTTTGGCCGGTACAATATTGAAAATGGCACAAAAATCGCGATTGCAGCGCCCACTTCCGGCGGATTTTTTTCAAATTCAGGAAGGACCAACTAGCCATAATCATACACATACACAAAAAATTTGGTTCAATTCGATACATAACTTCATATACTTTTGGTCAATACAATATTGAAAATGGCATAAAAATCACGATTGCAGCGCCCCCTTCTGGCAGATTATTTTCAAATTCAGAAAGGACCAACTAGCCATAATTATACACATACACAAAAAATTTGGTTCAATTCGATGCATAACTTCATATACTTTTGGTCGGTACAATATTGAAAATGGCACAAAAATTGCGATTGCAGCGCCCCATTCCGGCAGATTATTTTTTAATTCAGGGGGAACCAACTAGCCATAGTGATACCCTTACACAAAAAATTTGTTTAAATTCGATGCATAACTTCATATACTTTTGGTTGGTACAATATTGAAAATGGCACAAAAATCACGATTGCAGCGCCCCCTTCGGGCAGAATATTTCAAAACTGGAAGAGGACCTGCTTGCCACAGCCAAAAATATTCACAAAAAATTTGGTTCAATTCTATACATAACTTCATACACTTTTTGATGGTAGAATGGTGACATACAGACACACGGACAGACAGGCATTTTGTAAAAACATGTTTTTTGGAATCTCTGACCCCTAAAACATGTAAATCCGTCGAAAACCGGAAGTCGAAAAAATTTCGATTACAATACTTCCTTCTATTGAAGACAGAAGAAAGTAAAAATCTTTAGTAATCTGTGGAAAAACAAACAAACAAACAGCCGTTTATTGCAAAGAACACATCAAGATTGTCAAGAATCAGCAGTCTTCCTTTTGCTTTTAAAGTGGTAACATATGTTCTTTGCACTTGGAGAAGAAAGTCAAGTTCTTTTGAAAGGTCTAACAGATTTCATATTTTATATGACATTATTCATTTATTTATTTATTTATTTTTGCCCTTTTGTATTACAGCAGCTTGTTTAATATTTTAACGAGTTAATTACTTATAAGATAAATGCTTTCTAAGAGCATTTCCCCAAAAATACAAAATTTAAAAAGAGAATTAAAATGCATGAAAAGCATCCTAAAAATGTTCTAAATGGCTATTTGTAAGTAGTCTTAGCAAGTATCAAACTGATTTCAAAAGTAAATTGGTTGTGATGCAATCTGTTAAAACATAAGAAACATAAGCTGGATTTTATGTCAGTGACAATATTAACATAGGGTTGCAGGAGCAAAAATCATTCAAAATGTTGATTTTGATTGCACTCAAAAGTCTAGAAACTTTAAATATGGCATAATAGTTACTTGTACAATATAAATGTCTTTTAAGAACAGTTTGAAGTAAATTCAAAATAATTTGTGAAGCGAAGAAAAAGAGTCAAAAACGTTCTAAAAAGTTTCTAAATTATGATTTCTATGTAAGCTCAGGAAGTAACAAACGAATTATAATAGTAATGGTTGCGAAACAACGGTGCCACTCAATAATCCTACATAGTCTATATTTTATGAAGGTGTCACTATCACCTGGGGTAATCAGGAACAACAAATGTTCTAAAATGCCAAACCAATTTTTTTAAGTTTGTAAATTAAAGGTGACAGTCTCTTTTTCAGTATAGGCATTTTACATTAGTGCCACTAGTTCTAGAGAGATGATAGACCTTTAGGAAAAGAAACTTGCATTTTTACATGATGGTCAATTTTAAGATGTAAATGCATATTAAGAAGAATGATTATAAAAAATTAAATACTTCAAATGAATACTGAAAGAATGTATGAAAGAAATGAGCATAAAAGTTTCAAAATATTTTCTAAATTATCATTTATTTAGAATTAGCTTTAGTTCTTCTTATTACTTTAAGTCTCATTTGGAATAATGCAGTGTAATAATGAAATTTAGTCAAACTGTGGCTTAGTTGGAAATGTTTGAGTTATTCCTCAATATATTATTGTTTCTAATAAAAATCAGACACACAAAAATCATTCGGAAAATTTGCACTATTACGCAAAGAAAGCTGCAGTGTTTGCTAGTATACAATACGTTATACAATAGTTATACAATAAGTACGTAGTTTTATATGCAACATAAATTTTCCAGATATTCATGTGACAGTATACTTCAGTAAACATTGTACTTCTGAATTCATAATTTAACATGCCGTAATAATTAAAAGTTAGAATAGGTATTGCAATCTTCTCAAATAAATTTTTTCATTGCAATTTTTTTTTTTTTTTTTTTTTTTTTTTGAGGGGGGAAGGGGGTGCTATAGGAACTTTTATGTGTACCTAATTAAAAAATGTATAAGAACAATTTAAAACAAAGTTGTATAGATTTGTTTATCATAGAGATTTTATGAAGTAAAAGCAATGAAAAGCCCTTTTTAAATCCTATAAAGTTTAAAGCACATTTTCTGAAGCTGAGACATTCTATACTTTTCATCAGGGAAACAGGTGTAAATTATAGAAGTATAAAGATATAATACAGTAGAATATATGAACCAACGATAAATTGATTAGAACAGTCAGTTTTATACTAAACATTTTTTTCTTAGAATGATGGTAACAATTTCATGATTTTTTACATCTTAACCTCTTCAGTCCCTGAGTACCCAAATGGGTACATCAGTTTTGTCCCATTTTATTAATGATACTCAAATATAAATGAAATTTCGATATAAGAATAATATGTTTCAAATTCTAAAATTCGAGCTAATGAAAATAAAACAAAAACCTCGCTCTGATGTCAAACAAGAGAAGAAATAATTCAATAATAATTAAAAATATTGTAATAATCGCCAGTAGCAAAGAGGTTAAGTTGATGGATAAAATAATCGTGAAATAAAAAAGTATTTTATTTTTCCCACTGTTAAAACTGAAACATAATATTCCACAACCCATTTCTTAAAAATTTTACTGTATAATCTAATTAAAATATTCAATATAAATTATTTATAACTTAAGAGAAATCAAGATACAGAAGTTTGTTACTGTTTACTAAATTTGAACAAATAAAACAATCAACCTTTAATATAAATAAAAACTTACCTCAGCAATATCACTAGTTTCACTTTGAGATTCTTGCTTGCTCAAGGCTTTAGATTTTTTAATTTCAGACAAGTTTTGAGCCCTCTGTCTTCGAACAACCAATGGATGAGTCCGTAAAAACAAATAGAAATTAAATACACTTGGATTGGCTAAAATAAATAAATAAATAAATAAATAATTTTTTTATTTTTATCTTGAATTTATTTGAATTTGGAAGAATTTTATTAGTTCTAATTCTGAGTAAATTTTAAAAGAAGATAAATTTCATTTTAAGATTTTTCATAAAATATGTTTGTTTTAATTTTATTTATTTTACTAAAAGGTAAGGAAGGATCAAAACAGATTTTTGAGATTGAAACTGAATTACAGTGATTGTTCTATTTTCACCCAAAAATGAAAATATTGACTATTTTTTTAAAGTAATTAATACATACATCTAATATATAAAATTCTCGTGTCACAGTGTTAGTTGCCATACTCCTCCGAAACGGCTTAACCGATTTTGATCAAATTTTATATGTATATTCAGTAGGTCTGAGAATAGGTTGTTATCTATTTTTAATACTTCTAAGTGAAAAGGGGGGCCCACCCCATAAAAATTTCTCCCAAACGGCTTAACCAATTTTGATGAAATTTTCATACTATCACGTCATAAGAATTAGTGTCCATGTCCATTCATTGTTAGAAAGCTTTGCGAATTATTATCTTTGTGGTTTAATATTTTTTACCGTTTATGCGAATGAATCTTCTGCAAGTCGGATAGTAAGTTGTCAACTTAATTTCAATTGAAGTTATCATAGAAAATATGTTTATTAGAATGTAAATTAGAAATAACAACGTTTGATATTTAAAAAAAAATATTTGGCACAAATGTCATATCGACTTTGCCGCAATGTTTTTTGCAACAATTTGGTGATAACTTAATTTTTGAATATCAGTTACACCCACATTTTAAAATTATTTTATATTATTTGACAGAGGAAATAATAATTAAATAATATTTTATACAATAACTATGTAGAACAAGCCCATTTATGTTACTTTAAGAAAGAGAAAATAGAAAATTTCCCATTAAATAAACAACAATAGTCAGGTCACCATGTCAGGCAAAATGATGGCAATTAAGTATCTCGGTGTGTATCTTATATTTGGGACACGTAATTATACACGTAAAATAAATTGCCGGAAAATTCGATAATTTTTTTCCTTGCCAAGCACCTATTACAGTAAAAATATTTTTATTTATTTATCGTATATTAATAAGCTGAATTAAAGCTGTACGTATATTTTAAATAAGTGACGCCTTTTAAATTAAATGAGTGATAGATTTATATTTTAAATGAAATGATGGCAATGAAAGAATATTTGGCGATTTATCACCTGCGCTCAAGTAACATAAAAGAACCGAAATAGCTGTTTGGCACATAAAAAGTGAAGCGGGTAGACCGAAACTGTTGATGACAGTCACATGACTTAGGCTTTTATTTTATAGACGATGATGGTGATTAATGATTAATTACATAAGTGTAGTTAATTAAGTGATTTCATTAAACCTAAAAAAATGCTCACGATCTCCCGCCAACAACGGCTATTGTGTTACACGTATAAATTATTCTAATAAATTTATTAGTTTTTATTTATTGTTAACTATTTGGAAAATAGTTACTGTCCACGGCAGAGAATTGGGAAATCTGAAGTATACCTGAATTTTTTTATTGGTTGAATTCCGCAACTTATTTTATTTTATTCATTTCCTGATTGTTCCATGTTTAATGTCCAAAAATGGAATACTTCTGTTGCCACGATGAGAAAAAAAGTATTAAAAACTACAAAAAATTTAACTTTAAAACAAATTAAGATATAGCTTTCAAATAAATTACATTTAAAAGTAAATTTTTTCCTCTATACGACGGTGTAAAAATTGAAACTATGTAATGTTTAGAAGTTTAAAAATTTGCAGAACCGAAAATTGTAAAACCAAAATTTCACTTAAAATTTGTATATTATTGTTCAGGAATAGAAATTTTTAATCCATGGCGTACGTAATATAGGACTCTGTTATTACGAAAAACAAGTTTTGATCATCAGAAAAATGATGTTTCTTATTATTACTTTTTAGCTCAGAGGCTATCATAGCCTGAGAGCTTATGTGCTCGTCCGTTCTGTATGTACGTTCGTGCATAACGCGATAACTCATGATAAAAATATCCAATCCACTTGAAATTTTGTATGTAGGTATATCCTGACAAGGCGCTTCCCTGATTAGTTTTTGGAGTTCATTCGATATGCATGGCTGCCAACCTCTACGCTTTTTTTACAGCCAAATAAATACATTCGAATAAGAAATTTCATTTAACAAATGAAGAAATATGTATGACTACATACCATGAAATAAATTTCCCATGTATTTTATTAAATAATTTTTCGGATTCAAAACACGATTATTTCATTTAAATAGGCGTAGTAGTTGGCAGCTCTGGATATGTATAAGAGGGGGAACGGGGGGCACATGCCCCTCCCCTTAATTCATATAAATGGGTTTTTCAAGCAGAATTTTTAGATTTCGTTCAAATCTCTGAATAGTTTTGGAAGTTTAATGGTTAAGTATAAAAGAGGGGGATAACTCCTCTTAAATTATATAAATGCTAAATGGGTTTTCATTAAGAATTATCTCATTTGCTCTGAATTTTGGATATAGATTTTTTATATGATAAAGCATGTCTTTGATAGTATAGGAGGTTCAATGATTAAGTATAAAAAAAGAGGAAAGGGGAGAGCTGTTTCCCCCCCCCCCCTTAATTTTTTTTCGAACGGAATTAACCCTTGAAAATATAAGGCTTTAATGTACAATTAGTATTTGTAACCTGTGAGCTCAATGCCATCAGTTTAACTGGGCAGTATTCTTTATTTTAAATACAGATTTTTTTTTATAAGTCTAAAATTTTAATCTTCGACAATATAATTTTCCAAATAGTCGTTGTAAATTGATAAATAGCATTTTTTTTATTAATTTGTTTATTATTAAACGATATTATTATAAAAATGTTAAAGTCAGTGCGTGCAAAATTTAGTAAGAATCATTCTAAAAGAGAAATATTGTGAAAGGTAAATAAATTAAGAAAATAAAATATACTAAATAACATTAAGTATTGTATAAATGAATATGTATGTGTATATTTGCACGTATGTGTATATATGTACAATCAAAGAATATATACATTATTACTATACTGTTTTTCATCATTAAGTAATTAAATTTTTTCTATTCATCAAACACGTAAAGCTGCAGGCATGCGAAATACAAGAGCCCAAAGAACAGAAGAAAAAAATCCTGCAAGGTAATGCTAATGCATGTGTGAGCATGGTGCAAAGAATCAAAAAATGAACGAGCTGCACGAAATGAACAAAAAAGATTACAAGAAAGACAATCGCGCCATTTCATAGTTAAGAGACGCAGAGCAAATGATCAACATCAACAACGCCAAAAGATGCATCGATCATTTACATCTGATTCATCCTGAGTCTAGCATTTGAGAATGAGCCCGATATTCAAATTGCTCCTTCAAATGTGGTAATTGGTGCTATGGAAAAGGAATCGCAAAGGTTCAATGAATGATGATATTTTGCATCAATTATCTAACGATTGCACTCAGCGACGCTATGTACAATGAAGCATTGCTTGCTATTAATGATCATTGCATTATCATTGCCAACTTATCACTCAGTTGTTTCGGAATGCAATGGCCAAACAGAAGTGCATCTGATGTAATGAGCACTGAAATTAATCTTGATGTATCATACAATATTGATGGTACATATGATATGGTACATATTGATGTACCATACAACGACCGCATTATGCTCGCAGTTTCGGCAGGGCAAATTTTTTTTTTTTTTTTTTTTTTTTTTTTTTTTTTTTTTTTGACGCATCAGGTGAAATTGGAAGGTATTTCGCTAATTTTCGCCGAAATACTATCGATTAATGATACCGCATTGGCCATTGCATCGTCTGGCTTTGCGGTAACTTTATTGAATGAAAGTAGAACAGCTCATAACAGCTATTTAAGCTGTCACTAAATATTCTAAATAACCCAGATGCAATGTGCAACATATAAAAAAAAATAAAATAATAAAAATAAAATAAAAATCATTTATGGCCACAGTTCTATAACAGTGTAAAATTACCATTTTGGATGAATGCACTATGGCACAGTTATATTCGCTTGAGGTATTGAACGGGACATTGAAATATTAAAATCTTAAATATTAATATCTTAAAATTATCTTAAAATATTAATATCTTATCATTGAAATATTAATATCTTAAAAACAACGACAAACTATTTGGCGGCACTCTATTATTTATCCTTTCAGGTGATTTTAGACAAAACTTCCATTCATTTTACGCTCAACGTATGTTGGTGAAATCAACGTCTGCTTAAAATCATCGCCATTGTGTCGTAATGTTTAAAAATTACAACTGAAAGTAAATATGCGCGTTCAAATGCTTCAAGATCCATCCGCTGAAACATTCTCAAAACAACTGCTAGATATCGGCGATGGAAAAGTTACTGTATTTGAAACTGGATGCATAAAATTACCGACCGTTTTCTGCACAATCATTCATTCGTAAGATGCTCTCATTGACCAGATATTTCTCGATGTACACACACAATACATTAACCATGAGTGTCTGGCAGAAAGAGCATCAGCAATAAAATGTGGACATCAACGAATTGAATCTGAAGATACAACAGTTGTTGCCAGTAGACTTGGTGACATACAAATAAATTGATTGAGTGATGAATACGATGCTATCGAAGCTTTCCAGCTGAGTTTTTAAACTCATTAGATTTACCATACATGCCACCGCATAATTGACAGTTGAAGATTGGATCACCGATTATTTTGCTTCGTAATCTAAACCCACCACGGCTGTGCAACGGCACGCGATTAGTTATTAAAAAATTAATAAATAATATTGTCGAAACCATAATTTTAAATGGCAAATTCTGAGGTGAAAATATATTGCTACCACAGATGTCTATTATACCCACAGATGTGCCAATTCAATTCAAACGTCTTCAATTTCTAATTAAATTGGCATTTGCAATGACTATCATCAAATATCAAGCCAAACGATGTATGTTTGTGGATTAGATTTGAGCATACCATGTTTTTCACACTGGCATGTTCTCGATTGAGCAAATCATCCAGTTTGTTTGTATTAGCTAAAAATGGAATGACAAAAAATATTATACACTCTATTGCGTTGATTATTGTGATTAAGGGATTGATATAGTTTTTCAGTAAAATTATCATAATGAGAGATGTACATATTTATGTATATAGAATAAATTTTAATGAATTAAAAATATAAATGTTTGGTGTTTTGTTATTTTTATATTCCGTCAACCTTCACAGCACTCCATGCCTCTTCCACTTATTTACCACATCCTCACACACTTACAATAAATTACAAATATTTTTTTTTCTAATATAACAATCACTAGAAATAATTTATATGGCAAAACAACGTTTGCCGGGTCTTCTAGTAAATATATATAATTATTAATTAATCGTATGTTTTTACTAAATATGCATAGATATTAATTATACATGTTTATTAAATATACATAACTATTAATTAAAGTTGCAGCCCAAGTTGGTGCTCTGTGCTTTAGTTCCAAAACTTTTTACTTTCATATAAAATAAAACTTAATTCATGAAGGACAAAGATTTTCTAACTATACAAATTTTATTTAATTAAAAAATATTTTAATTTTAGGCATACACACATCAATTTATCTTTTATAATAATTTTTGTAAATAATCATTGGTTAATCTAGAACTCTCTTAACAAGTATTCAAAACACTTCTCTGGATTCAAACTCAAAATTTTCTATTCCTGTTAAGTCTGTAGCTTTTAATGAGCACATGAAAAACCTTAGTCATATATGCATTACTTGTTTTATAATTTGCATTAATGAGTCAGTCATGATAATTAATTATAAACAATGAAGTTCATAGCATTAGTCTCATTTCAGCTGATATAGCTCAAATCTGTGAGTAATATTAAAAATTTCTGAAAAAGGAAATGAAATATTTGGAATATGCATAGTTTTGGTCTGACCAAATTTTCAATTGCATTTTTGCTGAAACTCAAATTTTAGGCTGAAAATGAAACCTAATTTTCAGTCAATCTCTAGTAATAAATAAGAGAAATTTATAAAACAAATAAATGTAGAAATTATCTTTATGATAAAAAATAATGTAAGAAATAAAAATTAAATAAATTAAACCTAATTGGACAAATATTTCAATATTTATTAATTACTAGCTGACCCGCCTGGCGTTGCCCGGGTCCGTATTAACAACATTAAACGAACTTGAAATTTGTATGATTTTATCATTAACTCGAAACATGCAGAAATGCATTGTCTGAAATATGTGGCCACTGACTGTGTGAAAAATCTGTTTAAAAAACAACTAATATTAAGCTCTAAAAATACTCAAAATGAGCAATGAGAAACGCGGGAGGGAATATGTATTCAACGATTGTGTGATTTTCGTGTTAAAGTGTTGATATTTACCTCTAAAAATCACTGTTAAGTCACGTAACTAATTTTTTTCACTTAGAAATCCCAAGTGAAATATTTTGAATTTCAAACTAATTATATCACTCTTAAATCTGACTATACCATGAATGAAATCGATACTCGATGGTAGCTAAAAAGGTTGGTATATAGTATTATAATTTCAGAGCCATTTAACAAAAGTAAGTGATATTTTTAATCAAATCATGCGTAATGTTCACTATGTGGATAAATTCCTAACCGTAAACTTTTGTACCGTAACCATAACCTGCTTGTAACCTAATTGCGACTTAACAGTACTCTACCGTAAATTACATATAACATAAATGTAACCTAGCCTTCACTTTATTGTAACCTATCCTTATTTTAATCGTAACATAAATGCAATTTAACTTTAACCTAACTTAACCATGACCTAACTGTAAATTAAACATAAATGGGAAATTAAACATAATCAAAGACTTACCGTAATGTAACTGCAACTTAAATGTTATCTAACCATATATTGGATTCATGTCCATGGAAATTATTTTGTCTTGTTTGGATCTGGTTATGATTCATTAGAATACTTTCGTCGGGTTCAGATTTCGTTCAATTCAGATTTTAGGTATTTTTTGAAATTGAATTTTAATGTTTGGGTTGGATTCATGTCTATGGAAATTATTTTGCCTTGCTTGGATAAAGTTATGGTTCTGTGGAATATTTTTGTCGGGAACAGATTTGGTTCAATTCAGATTTCGGCTTTTTCTTCAAATGGAATTTTTGGGTTCGGTTTTTCTTACGTGTTCACAGAAATTATTCTGCTTTGTTCGAATAAGAACATGCTTCACTGGAATATTTTTTTTTTCAAGTTCAGATTTCGTTCATGTGCATGGAAATTTTTTGTCTTTTTCGGATCCGGTTATGGTTCTTTGGAATATTTTTTATTAAATTCAGATTTGGTTTGATTGAAATTTCAGGTATTTTTTCAAATAGAATTTTTAGGTTCGGATCTCGTTCATGTCCACGGAAATTATTTTGTCATTCTCAAATCCAGTTATGATTCTTTTGAATATTTTGGTCGGATTCAGAAGTGGTTTGGGTCAAATTTCAGGTTTTTTTACAATTTGAATTTTTTAGGATCGAGTCGGGTTTATGTCCATGGAAATTATTTCATCTTGGTTGGATTGGGTTATAGTTCTTTTGAATATTTTTGTCGGGTTCAGATTTGGTTCAATTCAGATTTCGGGTTTTTCTTCAAATTTAACTGTTGGATTCGGGTCTTCGTACGTGTTCACGGAAATTATTCTGTCTTGTTCGAATAAGGACATGCTTCACTGGAATACTTTCGCCAAGTTCAGATTTCGTTCAGTTCAGATTTCGCGATTTTTTCAAAGAAATTTTTTGGGTTCAGATTGGGTTCATGTCCATGGAAATATTTTGTCTTGTTTGGATCCGGTGGCGTTTCTTTGAAATAGTTTTGTTAGATTCAGATTTGATTCAATTCAAATTTCAGGTATTTTTTCGAATGGAAATTTTAGGTTCGTATCGGGTTCATGTCCACGGAAATTATTTTGCCTTACTCGAATCCAGTTATGGTTCTTTCGAATATTTTGGTCAGATTTAGATGGGGTCTGGGTCAAAGTTTAGGATTTTTCAAATGGAATTTTTTAGGTTTGAGTCGGGTTTATGACCACGGAAAGTATTTTCTCTTGCTGGGATCGGGTTATAGTTCTCTGGAATATTTTTATCAGTTTCAGATTTTGTTTGGATCATATTTCGGGTTTTTTTAAAGAAAATATTTAGGTTCGGGTGAGGTTTCAGCCCACGAAAATTATTTTTCCTTGTTCGGATCGGGTTATGCTTCATTTGAACATTTTTGTGGGATTCAGATTTGGTTCGGGTCAGTTATCAAATCCATAGTTTTTTTCAAAGAGAATTTTTAGGTTTGGGTCGGGTTTATATCCACGGAAATTTTGTCTATCACGGATCGGAGTGTGGTCTGTTTTTTTTTCTGGTTGGGATTGGGTTATGTTTAAATTAGTCTGAACATTGAGGTTATAATCAGATTTGCTACTATTATTTTTATGGCTATTTTTGATAAATAATTTACTTTGTGATTCGATAATTTATTATGGTGTATGAATCGTTTACGGATTCAAACAATTGTACCCCAAGCAGCTATTTTATTTTTGTTTAAAAAAATATTAAGCCATATTACAATTTTAAATTGAATAGAACACATTTAAATTTAATCAATGATTAAAAAAATAAACTCCTAGTAAAGTGCTGTGTAATTTCTTTTTACTGCAACCAGTAGCGTAGCTATGTTTTTTGGCGCCCGGGGCCAGCAAGAAATTTTGCGCCCCCACCCCAATATAGATATATAACAATTTCTCTCAATTTGGCGCCCCTAGGCCTCGGCGCCCGGGGCGGACGCCCCCCACGCCCCCCTTGCCCCCCCCCCCCTTAGCTACGCCACTGACTGCAACACAGCTAATGACTCAATAGCACACAGCTAATACATTCTAATGTTCGAAATGCCAAAAATCTGTGTACAACCATACAGTAAAAAGAAATTAACAGAGTGGCAGTATAATGTCTTGGGGTGACACCAAAAATGTACTCTAAAATCCTCTACATTAAGTCCGAATAAGCATCAACAAAATCATGTGCTTTGACACTCCAATCAATTCAAACTGGTTTAAACCCGTATTTCTTTGTTTTTACCTTCTAAACTGTTATTGAATAGATGACTAAAATTTCTTTTTAAAAATAACATTTTGTGCCTACTTTTATAGTATTTTACACATAAAGTAACGTTTTATTGGCTGTAATACACGATCGGAATGCATAAAAGATACAAATAGATCAATCATAGACAAGAATTATTTGATTATTTGGTACTTCTAGGTTATCCCGTCGACCGATTTTGCCAAATTATACATGTTGACATAATTTTTCTTTTAAATAACGAAAAAACAAATAATTAGTAGAATATTAATAAAAATATTTATAAAAAGTCGAAATAAAAATCACTTAATGACATTTTAAACACGTGAATCTCATTTAATGTCTTTGAATGTGACATTCACGGTCATCCATTATTGGCATTTAATCTTATAGTTTGGCGATAATTTGTTGGTCGACGTGATAACCAAGAAGTTCCGATTATTTTTATCATATGACTTTGAAATATCAATATAGAAACATCATTTAAGATTTTGCTTGAAAAGTTAACATTCTTTCGTTAAGGTTTTAAAATCGTCTGCACGCTGAAATCTAGATTTTAGATTAATATTTTTGTTATTTAAGTTTTCATGCATGATTTTAAAAGAATGTTTTCATCAATATATTTTATATATTGACATGGAATTATTAATATGTTGTTAAATCATAAACATTTTTCATCTAAGTTATAAAATATTAAAAAGTTCTAAAAAAAAAACTTTTAGTAATACAATTTTTAGTTCAAATCAAAGGCTTTCAATATTTTATTTAATTTTATTTTGACATTTAATTATTTCTAATTTTCCAGTTTCAATTATCTTAAAAGCAAACATTTATTTTAATAAATAATATAATAGAAAAAAAACATTTTAATAAATTACTATTCCTTCATAAAATATGCTTCAGCTGTAATTCATTTCTTTCAATTCGTCTTATTAATACAAAATTCCTTCCTCGTGCTTTCGTTTGAGACATTAAAATTTCAGCAATAAATGGTTTCATATTGCAAACCTTTTTTTCAGATTACTTCACCTCCACCTATCTTTTTTCTCCATGGCGTACAGCAGATGTGATTAAAAAAAAAAAAAAATCATTTAAACTGACAGTTTGCCAGTCTATGAATTTTAAAGGTCTGTCCCAGCTTTTTTAATTATTTCTGCGAAAATTTTATGCAACCAACCAACCATAAGAAAATGAAAGGAAAAAAAGCGAAAAAAAAGGCGATTTTTTTTATGAGAGTGAGCTTTGGAATTTAATTAATAACTCAGGTAATAAATAGAATTTTGAAATTCTGAGCTTCAGGTGCATCAGGAGAGATATTGGGCTACTCATAAAAATTTTGAGCTTCGTACGTCCCATAGATTTTGCTAGCCATCGCAGATTCATAGACACACACACACACAGACAGACAGACAGAGCGTTTTGTTCTTTTATTAGTAGAGATTTATTGAACTAAAAAAGTATTATTAGTGAGGAGGGAAAAGTAAGAAAAAAAAATTTTGTTGAGAGGGTCAGGTTGTTTTTTTAACCTAATCATTACTAAATACTATTTAGAGTTAATAAAATATAATCTTGTTAAAAAAAATAATAATAAACGACAAAATCATTAAATTGTTTTATGCACAGAGTGCAGTTATAGAAACACATTAAAAACTAGGAAGCATATTTTTATCTGCTTGTTTATTTAAAGGATATTGCTTTTATTGACTATCAGAAATAAGTGAATAAAAAGGTATAATAGTATAATAAACTGTATATAATAGATCATAAATAAATGAATAATAAATGTTTCCCACAGCCAGATGAAGAATATTCCTAAAACTAAGTATTTCCATAGCTTTAAAACAATCTTGTAAAAATAATGCATCAAAAAGCAATATTTTCACAATTGCTTGTGGAATTTTCATTTAAACTTAATGAATTTAAATTTATTGTGAGTTTTAATCCTTTTAAAAATGACTATCACTGTATTTGTTTTTTGATATTGTTATCATTTCTGATTCAATTAAAATTTCCTTTTCTTTTTTTTTTTTTTATTTTTTATTTTTTTTTTTTTTTTGGGAAGGGGGGGGGGGGTACTTTTTTTTTACATCAAAAGTCTTTTTTTTTTTTTTCAAGTTTGTTATCTATTTTTTTTATGAAAATACAAAGTTATTATTAAAACCCTTAAATGATTATAGAATCATTTTATTCCAAAATATTTAATATCCCAATGTCTGCCATTCTTATTCCTCTTCCACATATGCATTTGTTTGAGAAACCAGCTTCGAACTGATACTTGCCTTTTTACTATTAAAAAATAGAGAAGAATGTTGTCCATTTGTTTTGTTTATAAAAAGTACTGCTTACTCCCATTCAAGGGACAAATGCACTATTAAATGCATTATGTAACAAAAAGCTATTTTTAAATACTTTTAAATAGTAAATATTTAAGTGTTATTTGATATATATATATATATAAAGTGATATTTTATTGACTTCTCATTTAACTCAGTAAAGTATAAGAATATTAAATGTATAACCATACCTGCATATTATTGCAAATGCATAAAAAAGAAAGAAAAAAGATTAAAAATAAAAAGAATTTTTAATTTTTAACTTCTCATAACAACACTGTTAAGGGAGGAGGGGGGGGGGAGAATAATGATATATAATATCATAAGGGAGGAGGGGCTCCAAAATTTCTAAAAAGTTTATAACATTATATACAGTGTGTGCCAAAAGTTTAAGCACAACATAAAATTTCAAAATAAAATTTTACTATTGACTGAAAGTTACTTTTATTTTCAAATGACCTAAAAATTATAGTTGAAAAAGATATTTAACAAGTTTAGGCTTTAAAATTTATCTCAAATAATAGAATTTACCGAGAGAACAAAAATGAGTGTATGTCAAAAGTTTAAGAACAGTAGTTTTTTAGTAGAACAAGAATAAAAAAAATTAATATTTGATTATTGCTTCATTTACCTGAATTACTTTAAGTATATGATCTTCCATCAATAAAATTAGGTTCCGTATTGTTTTTGGTTCAATTCATAAAATTCATTTATTTAATTTTAAACACCACATTCTCAATGGCATCTTTCAAATCTTTAAAAGAAGAATATTACTTTCGTTTAGGATAAATTGCATCAATACCTCACAATTTTCCTATCAGTTCTAATTGTCAGCCATTTCAAAACAGATATTCTTTTCCACTTAAACCACAGTGAAATTGAGTTTGAGGTACGGATCAAAGCTTGTAGCATTATCATGTTAAAATAGCCATTTTTTCTGTCTCTAAAATCTTGACAGCAGGGAACAAATGATTGGCAAATGTCTCTCTATAGTTTTCGGAGTTTTCATGATCGCTGATAAATGCTAGAGATGTTTGACCATGAAAAGATAAAGTTCCTTAAAGATAAAGTCCCAATATATTACACAACCACCACCATGTTGTTGACTAAATATACTCTTAGCTTCTTTGTGGAGATGTTAACTGTACTTAAACACATCATTCCATCAAGATTCCTTTTTTTTTTTTCTTTCACCACTGAATATGACATTCAGCTATTTATCACCAAATGACATGCTCTTTGGCCTATTGTAAACTTGCGTCTTTATGATATTGTTTCAGACATGTTAACAGAGTTATTTCTATAGCTTTCGATGCATTCAGATTCCAAAACTCTTCTATAAACAGTTTTTCTTAATATTTGTGCTGCAACTGCATGTTTTATTTGACGAAAGAGAGTAATTGCCAGTTGAAATGAAGAATCTCATGTGTCAGTCCTTGTGCAAAGTTGTTACTTGTGACCTTCCTGAATGAAATTTTTGATTGAAATCATTACCACAAGTCAAAACTTGATGAATAACTCATTTTAATCATTTTAAATGCACTTACAATTTCAGAAAGACTGATATTTTGCTCTCTTACTTCAGATGTTTATTACCTCCTCCTCCTCAGAAAATTCTTTCAGTTTAGGCATTCTGTGCTAACTCAAAAACAAACTGACTGTTTCTTATACATCCAAAAATCACTTGCATATATAATCGCTTACATCAGTTTGTAAAATTCATAAAAAGGATTTGGCGCTTAAACTTTTGACACGTTTATTTTTGTTCTATTCTTAAACTCCATGGTATCAAATAAATTAAAAAGGTAATTTTATTAAATATGGTGCTAAAACTGCTATTAATAACATAGACAAGACAAATATTGAAATAAGGTGAATATTTATAATTTTATTTTAAAATTGGTATTGTACATAAACTATTAACATTGTATATGATGGCCCCTAAAGCACAGTCAAATTTTGTAAAATTTGTATCAGAATAGAATTAAACAACAATGCAGAATAGAACAACAAAATAACAGAATACTACATACCAGACATACGATCTGGAGCATTTTCCATTTCAGCTGCTCTGGGATGAGAATATCCTACATCAGTCTGTAACAATGTTGTTAATGATCCACTATAATCTTGCAGAATCCAACGAGCCATGCATCTTATAAAAGGATCAGGATGAGCTTTAGATGGAATATAATTTGACCCATCTTCTTCACAACCTAATATTTCAACAAAAAGCAAGCGCCTAAGTGCAGGAGGAACCGATTCCATTTCACCTTCATAAAGGCGAATAACAACCATAGCTAATTGAAGATCATTTAACTTGTTCAAAATTATCTGCAATAGAAATTAAGATTGCATAAAGCACATAGATTTTAAAAATAGAGTAATACATATTAAGAAATATGAAATAAGAGCAACCTAAGGAACTTTTAAAATTAAGCTAAAGGTACTTTTTTAAAAGATGACTAAGTTTCTAACTTAACCGTCCCAAATGATTCGACAAATTCCCCCCAACAAATGAAGCTATTTTTAATAATAGGAGATTCTTAGTTGGCTAGATGTTGATTTTGTCCTTGAAAATTCAAAGGGTGACATTCCAGCAAATGAAGAAACCTTTTAAAATTAATGTGCAACATTTGACTTGTTTTTTTATGATTAAGTTCAAACATTATAAACTACAGTAAACTCTGTATATTTTTCATGAATAAATTCAAATGTATTAAAAGCATAAAGCAGATACAGTTATTCAGTAAAAAAGTTCAACTAACAGAAGGACATAAATAACATCTATATTTGGTATTTATATTTAAAGAAAATAAATTTAATAATGCAACATAACATATTTAAAAAAATCCCTTAAACATTTAAACTGAGAAGATTAATTTTTATAAAAAATGTACAAAGGAAAAGTTAACAAAATTGTGAAAAAAAAATCATAAATAAATAAATAAAAATAAATAAATAAATAAATATCACAATTAACTAAAGCATTCTGAGATATTTTTTTTCTTTAGAAAATACATTTGATCATTTAAAAAACTGGTTTAAAATGTAAGTAGGCTTATTAAAGCTAAAATTTTATACCAAATACTACCATCTAATTTATGTACATTATATGGCTAAATATCACTGGACAAATATTTAGAGTATTGTCATGAACTTCAGGAATATAAAGAACATGTTTATTTTACATGAGCATTTGGTAAGACCCTGTAAAATAAAATGCAAAGTCACTACCGCATTTGATTGTGTAGATGTGCAACACAATTTGTGTTGAATAGGATGTATATTTATAGAGATACGATTTCTCTAAAAAATTCACCAAACTTTGCCATGTTTTTTCTTTATTTCATGCACGGTTTTCAAGCAAATTTATAACCATTTTTAGAAAATTTGACAAAATATATTAGAAACAATATTGTATAATTCAAAATGTATTAAACACTTATGAAATATGAACAGTTGTATAAAATAATTTTTATCTGTTCACAAATTATAATCAAAGATTTTTTTTTTTTCATGATTTGTAAGCCAACTCTAAAGAGCAACTTATACAAAAAGTCCAGTCAAAAAGGTCTGAAAATCATAAAGATATTGGCAATACAGCGAACTGAATTTCGGTTGCCTTCGAAAAGTAGCCAGATAAGGGATTTTCCAAAAGTTGTCATTTGTTATTAACTAACTTCCAACAAAGGAGTTGGTATATTATAAATGTCAATGAGTAACTTTGGAACTGATACTTCCAACTTTGATTTTATTTTCGACTGGAAAGGCTTATTTTGATAATTTTCTCTGAAAATCTAAAATATCACTAAGAAATGAAAAAAAAAAAAAAAAAAAAAAAAAAAAGACAATTATTGGCTATTGATGAATGACTTACTATCCAGCTACTTTTATTAAGCAACTGAAATTCAACTCACACTATTGCTAATATCTTCCTAAATTTTCAAGATATTTGAATGGTCTTCCTACAGAGTTGACAACCAAATCAAGAAGAGAAAGAAAGAAAAAAATCTTTTTCATATGTGCAGTTAAAAAAGAATTTATAAAAATATTGATATTTCATCATGTTATTTAACATACTTACATTATAATTGTAGTATAATTCATATTGTTTCTAAAGTACTTTTTCAAGTTTTCTCAAGGTGGCATTAAATTAAGTTGATAAACACAAATGTTGTACAATATCCGCACAATTATATGCTGCGACAGCAGATCATTTTGTGCATTTTACAGGCTGATTCAAACTATCTTTTTTCTTCAATTTGTTGCTAGCCCATTAATTAGTCTTGTGACCAAATCATCATTGTAAAATATCAGCTGAAACATGTTCTTTATATTACTGAAGTTCCAGAAGAATTTGTGATTTACTGCTCTAGATATCTAATAAAACATGTAAAATTGAAACTGTCTGATGATGTTTGGCCATATAGTGTATATAGGCTAGTGATGGGCGATTCTGGAAATTTTGAGAATCGATTAAAATCGATATCGTATAAAACAACATCGATCATAATAAGAATCGATTTCTCAGTTCTAGAATCGATACTAGAATCGATATTTCGATATTCAGGTTCACACAGAGAAGATCCAAATTACTAATTCCAAAACTTAGACAATCAGCAGGACAGTAATTACCGCCTCCCCCCCCCCCCATCACCATTTAGGGAGGCATAGAATTCAACTATTGCAGATTTTAGAGTCGGATAGTAAGAATTTTAAATTTTAAAATGATTGTCACTTATGGTTGTCACTTACACAAAAACTTTGACAAATTTGAGAGACATAACTCAACTAATAACAACACTGAGTAACTTGGCATTAAACCGAGGATAAAGAGTGCCAAGAGCGTGTAACTAGGATGGGGAACAAGGAGTATAGACAAAAAAAAACTTTTTTTTTTCTTCTAATGCCAACCAAATGTTACACGAGATAGTTTGGAAGAACAAAAATTATACCCCATTCCCAAGGGGGCAGGTAAACCCCACTCTTGACGGAAGGGCGACCATAGCCCAAATGTATCTTTTGTCGAAGTTTCAAAATGAGGATTTACAATAAAATAGAACGAGAATTGGACATTTAAACAATTGCATGCATACTTTGAACGGCCCATTTAGTAAAGATTGGCGAGGAAGGAGGGGGGGGGGACGAGGGATTAGAACGGACGAACTGAAAAAAAAAAAACATAACTAATAACCCATCCTAAACAGAAATATAGTGTTTAACGTAGTGTTGAATTCATGGGGTGGCCTGCGGGGAACATGCACTCTTTGAAACTATAAAAAGTGCCAAGAACATGTAACTAGGTGGAGAGAGGGGTAGTGACAGAAAAAAACGAGGAGATAAAAGCTTTATAACGAGATGTTACATGAGATGGTGTGGAAGAAACAAAAAATATGCCCCCCACCCAGGGGGGCAAGGTAAATCCCAAACGGACAGAAGAGCGACCCCGGCCCAAATGTATCTTTTGTTGAGGTTTCAAAATATGGATTTATAACAAAAAAGAACGAGGATTAGACTTTTTTAAAATCGCAGTCATAATTTGAACGAACCTGTAAGTTAAGATTGGTGAGGAAAAGGGGGGGGGGGCGGTAGGACGGGCAAACATGAAAAAAAAAAAAAAAATTGTGACACTCTGAGAGTGCCGAAAGAAGTGAAACCTTGAACAATTACCTGTGTATTTTTTGAATCATTAGGATATATAATTTTGAATCGTCAGAAAATACTTTTAAATGAATAAAAAAAGTTTCTATAATATTAAAGAATATATTAATCTCTATAAAAAAAAAACCGCGCGATACCATATGTCCAGCTATTGTAGTTAACTCACTATAACTACTTTCTTACATTTTAAAACGCGATAAATACACCAACCAAAATTAGACCATACTATCGATACCTTAATCCTTATCCAAATAAATCATTTTGTATTAATGCCTGTTACAATATCTGTAGATTACTTTTTGAACTATTCAAATCGGACATTCCATTCAAAAGATATTGCGAATTTAAAGATGACAATCTAAAGAAATAATAGCGCTGCTGAGTACTCGGTGGCCAATAATCTTAGGGATTACGTGTGCAATCAAACGATTGCGGATTCGAACCCCAATTTCGCTAATATGTATCAATGTTTGTTTTTTTTTTTAGAAGTTTGAAAAATTAAAATTTTAACACATTATGGGTCCGTAACGTGACCTGAAATGATGAGAGAAAATTTCTTATGCTAGATTTGTAATGTATGAAGCATAAGCTTTCAATAGACATATTGTATCAAGAAATGAGAAAAAACCCCTTTGCCCCTCCCCCAAAGGTCCTATAGGGGAAACCGGGAAACTGGAAAAAAGAACGGCGAGATGGTTATCTATACTAGAATTTTTCTCATCACTGTAACTCCTATAGAAGCAAAGTTATAGCCTTTTAAAGATTGAAATGAAGTGAAGAAATAAGCAAAATTAGATGAGTGATCGGCAGGGAGGGCAGGGGTCCACAGCTCTTGGGGTGCCATGTAGCTTAAACTTTTAAGTTAAAAATGGTAGAGAATTAAATGAGCGAAATTTTAAGGTGTATATTGGGGGAGGGTGCAAGCCTCCCCCCCCTCAAAAATTTTTTTGTTTCTTTTGAAGAAACAAAAAAATATGCCCCCCGGCTGGGCGCAGATAAACCCCGAACGGGCGGAAGGGTGACCCTTTATTTATCTTTGTCAAGGATTTAAAATGTGGATCTAAAATAAAATAGATCGAGAATTGAACATTTTAAAAACTGTATGCATATTTCGAACGGCCCTGTAAGTTAAAACTGACGCGGAAGGGGGGATTAGAAGAGACGAGCATGAAAAATAAAACATAATAAACTAATACTTCAAATAACTGGACTTCTAAACAAAAATATAGCGATTTAACCTAGTGTCGAATTAATGGGGTGGCCCGCAAGGGATTACCCCCCCCCCCCACCAGAAGTTATGAGATTTTATGCTTTTTAATGCACAAATTGCGATTCCCCCTCTCTTACAGAGCTGTAAAACATGATGCCTTCCTCCGGAGTCGCAGAAATATACCTGCAGAGTTTCCCCCAGAGGGTTTCAGGGGGGCGCTCCGCCCCTCCTGCCCTTTAGTTTGAAAAATAGCGCCCCTCTCGTCCCTCATCCAAAAACTAGCGCCCCTCTTGTCATTCATTCAAAAAAAATAGCGCCCTTCTTGCCCCACATTTGAAATACGCAGCCCTCCAGCGATGATCCGAACGCGCTAGGGCGCGTAAAATTACGCAAAAAATCGGCAACGGAACGCAAAAAATATCCTCATACGCGTTCCGTGAGACGGGTAATTTCATCAAAAATTCACTAAAAAACGGCATGTTTCGTTAAAAATCGCAAAATAACGACTAATTTCCGGCGAGATTCGCAAAAAAAATGGCTAATTTCGTCACGAAATTTCACAAAACGGTAGATTTCCTCAAAAGATTGTGGAAAAATGACAAATTTCTTCCAAAAATCGCGATTAAACGGAAAATTTTGTCAAATGAATCGCAAAAAACGGCAACTTGAAGTAAAATTTGACGTTTTTTCGCGATTTTTTTAGCAAAATATTCCGTTATTTGCGATCTTTTAACAAAATCTGCTGTTTTTGCGATATTTTAACAAAATTGGCCGTTTTTAAGTGATCTTTTAACAATATTTGCCGTTTTTTTACGATCTTTTAACAAAATTTACCTTTTTCTTCTTTTTTTTCAAATTTTTGATGAAATTTCTGTTTTTTCTCGAATTTTTGAACCAATAGATTCTAGATTCAACTCTATAAAAGTGCCCTTAAAAATGAAAAAGTGCCCTGAAAAATGTAAAAAGTGCCCTTTTCAGAACAGTAGCGCACTGCCCTTTTTTAAACCTGGGGGAAACTCTGATACCTGCATTCAACACTGATTTAGCCTAGAAAAAGAAAAAAAAAAATCGAAATCGAATCTAAAGATCGAAATCGAATCTAAAGATCGAAATCGAATCTAAAGATCGAAATCGAATCTAGAGATCGACATCGAATCTGAAGATCGACATCGAATCTAAAGATCGACATCGAATCTAAAGATCGACATCGAATCTAAAGATCGAAATCGAATCTAAAGATCGACATCGAATCTAAAGATCGATCTTACGGGCAGAATCGATTTTACATTTTTACTTTCTTTTGTAACTTTACAAGAAGAGAGTATTAGAAACGTGAAAAATTTTGACTTTCCGTTTTCGATGGATTTATATATTTTAGAAGGTCTTTAACACGATTTCATGGTTTTTAAGAAATATCTGTCTGTGTGTGTGTGTGTCTGTCACTCTGTGAGTCTGTATACGACAAAAATTTCTGACCGTTCTATCTCAAGAACAAATGCACGGAATTCCACAAAATTTTAGATTTAGTTTGACCTTGATATAACCGGATTTTAATTAATTTTTGGTGTATATAGCCTAACAGGTGGCGCTGCTATGCTGCATTTTTTGCGATTTGCGCAACAGCTATATCTGAATAACTAATGAACGGATTTTCATCACATTTTAGATCCAGTTAGTCCTTAACATGAATTGATGTTTTTTTGCATTTTGATGTATATAGCTTCCCAGATGGCGCTGCTATACTTAATTTTTCACAATTTCCACTCAGCGCCTTGTGAAAGGGGGGGGGGGGGCGAAAGGAAGCGGTTGTTCTGAGCACGGAAATTTAGGGGGCGCCAAATTTTTACTACTAACATCACTTCTAGCCTATCACAAGAAAAAGTTAATAGGGGGGGGGCTAAATTGGAACTTTGAACCGGGCGCAGTTCTCTTTTCGCACGCCCCTGTTTCCATTTTAGCTTTATCTCAAGAACTAATGCACGGACTTTCATAAAAATTTAGATTCAATTAGTCCTTGATATTATTTGATGCTAATTACATTTTGGTGGAAATCGCTTGAGAGATGGCGCTGCTATACTGCATTATTCATGATTAACGCAATAGCGCTATCTCAAGAACGAATTTTCATCAAAAGTGAGATTCAGTAAATCTCTGACATAGATTAGTGTTATTTAGTTCTTGGTGTAAATTGCCCTACAGGTGGCGCTGATATGCTGCATTTTTTATGATTTCGCAATAGCTGTATCTCGCGCTTTCATGGATTTTCATCAAAATTCCGATTCAGCTGGTACATAATAAAAATTGATCCTGATCAATTTTTGGTGTACATCACTCAACAAAAAAAGCTATTTTGCAGGGGGGGGGAGGGGGTTCTGAGGTTTCTTTAATTCTTCTATCTTGAAACTAATACACTGAAATTTTGGAATTGGTACATCCGTCTATTTTATCTTCGACTTTTGGAGGAAAATGAAAATTATATTACCTTCAGAGAAATCGATTAAAATTTTAAAGTATCGATTAAATCGAGTTGGCCGTAGTATCGATTAAATCGATTTAAAAAATCGAAATCGCCCATCACTAATATAGGCATATAGGAATTACAAAAATTAGGCACTGTATTAGGGGCCTGTAGTACCTACCTGTAGTGCCTACTACAGGGGCACTGTAGTAGGCACTGTATAAAACTAATCAATGCATATTTAGAATGAAAAAAAAAAGGATTTTTTTTTTTTTTTTTTTTTTTTTTTTTTTTTTTTTTTTATCCAAGAAAAGATAAGATTTTGAGACAAGAAAAAAAAAATAAATAAAAAATAAAAAATAGTTACTTCAACAGCTGTTTTTAAGTCACCACCTAAGAGGAAAAAGGCAGCTGCATGTTGAAATCGTTGTTTGCCCATTAGAACATAGGCATTTTTCTGAGCAGACTTTTTCCATTTATCTAAAGCAAAGTTGTTTTGGAAAAATGCTGTCATTTTGTTATCAAGAACTGATCTAGAAGAGGGAGAGGAAGAATAATAATAAAAATTTTTTAGAACATATGATTCAAGTAATATTCACAGCATTAGCATAATAAAGTTATTAAAATTTACAATATTAAGAATAAAAGATCTTAATTTACATAAGGCCATTTTACAAAACAGAAAATATCTTTATTAATTCTTAAATTTCTTAACAATTTATGAATAAAAAGGTATAAATATAGTACTATTTACAATTTAAATTATATTTTATGCAAGTTCTTGCCTTTTACAGGCCAGTGCAAAGTTGCACTGTCTATTCATATTTTAATTAGTGTAACATAAATTAATAATATGTATGGAGAATTATTTAAGCAAAAATTTATGATTTTTGTCTAATTTCAAGCGCATTTATTACAATTTCCCTCAAGAAACATTTAACTAAATGTTTATAACAAGTTTCTTTATTATTATTTTTATATATATACACAAGTAAACTAAATCTAAAGTCATTTCCTTCCAGAGTACTTAGGATTGCTCCTGTTTCCTGTGGTTTAGTGATTTAATATTTTTTAAAATTTATATTAAAGATTTCTTGTTACCCAATACATATAATTTATTAAAAAAAAAAATAAATAAATAAATAAATTAGGTTTTTTCATTTGAAAGCTTGGGTGCAAAACATGAAAACTTTTTTCTTTCTGATATTCATATAAATCCAGTGGGTAAGAGCAAACTACGGTCGATTAAAATTGGCTTAGTGTTTAACTCATAACAATAAATTATTACTACATTATTGCTAAATTATTTGAACTATATTATCATACAAAAAACTGGTGGAACCAGAGAGAAAAGTAGAGCTCGATTTAAAAAGAATCTTACAGTAAAATTTGGGAAATATTTTCAATGTGCATGCAAAAGAAAGGGAATCAGATGATCTGTAAAGCTTATGAAATAACCCAAATTTTTTTTAGCTGAAAATGAGGACCGAGCTGTACTGGTGCCTTATATTCAGAATTATACTATTATCCACTCAAAATGATTACTGAGGAAAGTAGTCAATAGAATATATTGTTATGTTGTCTCAAATCGGTTAAGCCCCACAATGCTAAACAAATATAAACCATGATGTGATAATTCAATTATAACATTAATATAATCAAGTTGTTGAGGAATTGATGTAGATAAGTATGTTTGAACACAAATATTTAGTATATGATTGAATCGTATCTATTCAAGGTTTTGAGTTTACTTGGAGCTTTGATCTTCCAGTTATCAAAACAGCTGGTATGGAATTGTGTTCACACTTTGTACAGAACGAACCGTTCTCATACTTCATTACATCAGCCTGTAACATATAGTTATGAACCCAAATTTTTAAACTGGTTATGGATGATTGAAATACGGAAAGAGTTAAAAATGCCTCTTTTCCCTTTCTTTTGCATGCACATTGAAAATATTTCCCAAATTTTACTGTAAGATTTTTTTTAAATCGAACTCTACTTTTCTCTCTGGTTCCACCAGTTTTTTGTATGATTTCATAGCTTTTTCAGATCCTTTCAGGAACTTTATCTATCACCTTCAACTACAAAATCTAAACTATTATTAATATTAGTTTAAAATTATTAGTAGGCATATTAGTTTGGCGAAATACTTGAAATGACGCCAAGTTGGCTTTAATTTTCGCGAGTAATTTTAGATGCCAGATTTGGCGATATATCGAAAAGTTGGTAAAAAACTTAGCGAGAGAACCGCCCCCTTCCAGATAGTAGTCCCACTGCAGTTTCTCGGTATCTAACATAGATTTTCTTATGACGATAGGTATCTACACAGATTTTCATAGCTTCATTTTCAAATAGTCATTTTTATAAATATAGAAGAATTTTTTTCCTAATTATCCCTTTTTAATTGAAATATCTATATTGTAGTAACTGTTTTACTTCGAAAACACTCAAATAAAAGGTGTGATGTTGTTTTAACACATATTTAATTACAGCTTATATATGTGTTTATGAAAAATATGCATTTTCTGTTTCGAATGACGTAAATTTCAAAGATTCAAAACTATCAGGAGAATCAGAATTTTTATTGATCTATATAAAAAAAAAGAACACGTGTTATTGTTTTTTAGTTGGTGGCAATTCAAAAGCAACAATTGAATTAGCAATTAAAAAGGAGAGATTTCTATAATGTTAAATTATGAAAGAAATAGCATTACATAAATTTTAAATGGCTGCCATTCCCTTAATTTTTTATATTTTTTTACCGGACCTTCAAAAGGCACATCCCTAAATTAAAAGCTTTCGAACAAGCTATTACACGTCGCTGAATGTTTCGTGGTTCGGGTTATAATTGAGTTGTTTCTCTTTTTTTTGTTGTTTCACGAGCAAAAAGTGCAAAAACAGGGGTTCTGGATCTCCGAAACTAATCAGTGGATTTGGATGAATTTTTGTAAACTTTGAGTTCTAGGGTAGGACACTTCCCCTTTTGAATTGCATCGCGATCCGATGATTGGGTCCAAAGTTATTAAGAGGCAAACTTTGGACTTTAACATTAGAGGTGCAGCTGAGCTCTACTATATAGCACTATCGTGCTGTATGATAGCTAGAGCTGTTGCAAACTGAACATATTCATTACTAAGTAATGGGACATAGAATAAAATTTGACTAAGGTGGAATATTTTCTTCTATTGAAAATTTTCTTAGACCCAATCAGTTCTGTCTTAGAGTTTATCATATTCAAAGGCAGATTAGCTATTTTCCAGGCCAAGAGACTTAACTTTTTTTAGAGTCCTCTTCCCCTCTTTAAAAGCAATATACAAAATACAATACTGGGAATATTTTAAAAAATCTGCATACATTTGCTGTAAAAATAATTTTACAATAAATTTTTAAATTAATATATTATCATACAGACATTTATGTCAAATCTGTTACTTAATAACTTATTTATTTATTTATTTATTGTCCAAGTAATGAATTTTATCAGAGTAAATTATCCATTGCATGTTAAGGGGCTACCTCAGTCAAGCAAAATCGCCTGTTTGCTAATGCTAATCCAATGGGAGAATTTTTTAAGACATCTCTTTTGTATTTTAATATTTTTAAATGATGAAAACATCATTATATCATTCTTTTTTGCATTGGACAGTTGAGGTAGATTTGTAGAAAGGTCTTTTTTTTTTTTTTTTTTTTGCCTTAGGATGCTTTTAATTTCATAGCCAGCTCTGAAAGTAAAAATGTTCCAATTAAATATATCTCTAAGCAAAATTTAAAAAGTGCAAAACAGTCTTTGTACAGATCTACCTCAATTACAAATTATTGTGTTGAAAAAAAAGAGAAAAAAAAATTCTTGTCTTTCTACTTGCAAAACTATTAATGTCAATCATATATTAATCCATCAAAAAGTGCAAGATGAAAATTTTCAATATTTTGTTTTTCCCTTTTTGCATAATATTTTAACTACAAAAAAAAAAAAAAAAAAAAAAAAAAATTAAATGCTGCCCTTCTTTCTTAAGCCCCTAGGCTTCAGGCTACTCAGTCTAATAGGTAAACTGCCTCTGACTGTATTCAATTATGCATCCTATTTTAATTTCATTTGCCCTTTTTTATTAAAACTTAGAAAATTAAGTACAAGTTTTACATACAGATGGCAGCACATATAGCAATATGCAAGTATTCATGAATAGTATATAATTGGATTTGCCAGAGTTTCATAGTACATACGACATATGATGATTGTTAATACCAGATTTCTGAGCAGTAACAAATACTTTCTTACGGGTAGCAAGTTCAAAGGTCATCATATGGGTATTCATTTAGTCATTACTTTTACAGCCCTAATTATTGCTAATTTTTTTTTTTTTCAAATGTAATAAAATCTGGGGACATACTTTCATTTGGAACTAAGCATGTGTTGGGACAGTTATGTACCTTGATTTGGTTAAAATCTGTTTTCGAAAGCATGTTCTGAACTCTGATTGATTGAATCATCTATCTCGTCTCTAATTCAGAATTTCTAGAAAATTTTTTGAGATTCTGAAAGCAGTGTTTATACAAATTTGAGAAGATAAAATCCATGGAATCTAGATAAATTTTAAGGAATACAAAAATTTTACGCATCCCAACTTTTAATATCACATTTAGGAAGAAATACAGATTTTATTTTGTTAAAATCTAATGGCTAGCGTTAAAATTGCATCGAATTCACAATACATTGCTTATTGATTTCATACTTTTGAATCCAAAATTAGCAGTGAACTGCTCAATGCAGTGACCAATGATCATATATATATAGGGGCTAATCAAAGCAGAAAAATTCATGTGTCATATGCACCTAGATTTCAAAAGTAAATTAAAAGTGCAAAAAGATGCATACAAAATAAGTTTTCTCTTTGTTAAGAAGAACAAAAATCACTTAAACTTCACTTTTATAAACAGAAAATTTATACAGTCAAAGATCTATAATCTGCACACCTACAATCCACTATTTTCTATAATTCACGTTATTTTACGAATGTAAACAATGAAATAAACAGTTAAAAAATTTACAAATTAGTGATCCAAAAAGGTTTTTTTTAGAAAAAATTAAAAAA
This sequence comes from Maratus speculifer, assembly GCA_964019185.1. NCBI lineage: Eukaryota > Metazoa > Arthropoda > Arachnida > Araneae > Salticidae > Maratus > Maratus speculifer. Next base: position 22,254,130 of record OZ025291.1, read on the forward strand.
AAAATGAGAAATCAATGAGGAAACAGTGAATTATGGGTGTGCGGATTATAGATCTTTGACTGTATTTCATTTCCTTTAATGTATATCTCTTTCATGCCATATATGTTTAACACATTCGGGCCATGGATGCATGTTTGCACCTTCAAAAAATGCATACAGAATTTATTTTTAGTACCAGTAAAAATGAAAAATAATATTTGTATTCTTTAATTAGAACATTTTGATGATTGTTTAAGAAAAGATAATAAAGCCACTGGTCCCAAAGGGGTTAAAGATATGATTATACAAGTAGTATTATTTATTGTGTAAGATACAAATTATATTTTCCACTCGTTTTCTTTCATTAAATTATTGCTCAACATTAAATTTTATCATAGCAAATACGCTAACATTTGGTATAATATGTTTAAGAAATGGAAAATGCAAATGTCTTTTTGAAATTTCTGGCGAACCAGTTGACGTACGACAGCGATTTGTTTTTTCAAAAGATAGAACTGGACGAGACAAATAAAATGATAGCATTCAAAAAATTATAGTTTACTGTAGTTTTTTTATTTAATTTTTAATGAAAAGAGGAAGACCTAAAATTCAACAAGCGATCGCTAACGATCCTATGGATGGATTAACTTCATTTTTGGTTTATTTTAATCCTTTTGGTAAAACTTAAAATAGATTTTTTTTCATCTTTGTATGTTTGAGGATCGCTGAGAAAATCGAATTTGTGTCTTAAAGCTCCAGTTGAATATTGTTTCTTGTTGTTGCTGCAGTTTTTTTTTAAAATATAAATTTGTATAAAGTTGTGAACGCACTGTAATTACTTTTGTTCAATTCCTTGGTTTACTTTTCAGACATCATGCATTTCATTTCAGACATCAACATAACAATATGACAATGCAATAACTTTCTTAATTATTCTAATACAACAATAAAATTTCGGCAGCAAACATTTTGCTTTTCAAGATATAAAAAAATCTTCAGTTTTTATCAAAAAATTCGAATGAGAAATATTAAATTATATATTCTGGTGAGCAACAAAAAAGGTTAATATGTTTTAAGTATGAAAAGGTGTTCGACAAGTGCTTCTAATTGAGCATGAGAGAGGACAAGGGGTTCCTTCTTGGCGGCAGCTCACTGCCAATGCTAAATTTGAAAAAATCATACTTGCAGTTTTTCCATATAAAAGAAATTTGAATAAAACTTTGTCTTTCTTTTTAGTAAAATTTTCAATCCTGCTTTACATGCGAACTGCACTGTTGATTCTGCATTGCAACTGCATTACAAATCAGTTTTCTGTGCAGTTCTACGCTGCGGACATGCTTGGTGGCACTACATTAGTATGATATGCTACAGGAACTAAGGTTTCTGGTACTATTTCACCTTACATTCATGTTTAATTATGCTGTGTTTTATCTGGCTATATCTTTGTGCAACACATTTTTATCGTAATTGTGACTGATTTCTTTTACACGGAAAAAGTGCAAATATGATTCTTTCAAATTTGGTATTGACATTTATAGCTTTGGTATTAACAATTATAGCTGCAACCAAGAAGGGACCCCTTGTCCTTTCTCATGCTCAATTAGAAACACTTGTCAAACACTTTTTCATATTTAAAAAACATATTAACATTTTTTGTTGCTCACCAGAGCATTTTTAATACTTGTTAAGATATAACTTAAGGAATATTTTGCTTATTTAAAGAGTTAAGTACTCCTAAGAAATTTTTTCATTTCTAAGAAGCTTTTAAGTAGTTCTAGGAGTCTGTGGAAAAACTGCAAAAGCCAATTTCTTTACCAAATGCTGCCAAAATTGGCAACACTCTTTTGCTTGGCACCAAGCATGTGTTTTGGCATTAGTTATCTTAAAAATCAATTTTTCTACAAAATCTTGCATTATTTCACAAAATATAGCAAACTTTTCCCAACTTCGTGACTTTGACTACTGCCAACTATTCAATAATTTAATAACTGGTTGAATCTTCATTCTCAATTAAATGCACTGATTCATAGTGCTATGTTTGTACTTGGGGAACCGCAATCCAGACAATATTTCAGCAGCTAAACTTATCAAAACAAAAAAGTTAGCTCATAATATTATATTGCCGGAAAGCAGATTCTCCAAACACAGCTAGCAGCACACGCCGCATAGTGGAGAACAATGCATTGTGAAAAGAAATTAATTTAATCAGTTAATTTTAGAATATTACTGTGATTAGGATACCTGTAATAAAAATAAAGGAAAAAGGAAAATCAAACACTCACCCCAAACTGTAATCACAAAGAAGACACAATTTTTTACTACAAATTATTCATTTTATTTATATCATTCATTTTATGGTTGGAATAAGAATAAGCTGTAGACAACATGGCCACGCACCCCATTACACTAAGAAAAGTAAGCTAAATATTTAAAGTAGATATTTCCTGACGAAAATTCGAATTACAGTTCGGCAAAAGTTCAGTTTAATAATCTGATAATGTCCACTGTCTTAACAGTCACTAAAATGATGTTAGCTAGGGTACAGATGATCACCACTACACCGGTGGCACTTGTGATGAAATCCAGTAGAATCGGGCCTCGAAGATGGACAGCATCTAGCGTTGATCCACTTGAGAAACTGCCTGTAGTGATTTGGTTTATTTCATCAACGAAGGTGATAACGATGTCAGCTTCAGATTCCAAAGACTTTGGAGCTTGCAGCGAACTGATCAGACAGGGAGAGTTAACTCAGATGATGCAAAGACCGCTATTTTTTCTTGCAGAAGGAACTTACCACATGGCTGGAGGTACTCTTTCATAGTATTTGAAGCGAAGATATTAAAAAATAGATCTCGCTGAGCAGAACTGGAAAAGTGATCTTCCGCAGAAATATATCTAAAACCAACGCCACTCAAAGTTGAAAGAATCTCTTTGCCGGCGCTAGACCCGAAGGCCTAGCGGGGAAAAATCCCCAATTTTTTTTTCACGACCTTCTCGCTCAGATATTTTTTCAAATCTGCCTCGAATCGCCCGCGAAAACTCCGGCGTTGGTCTTCGACGCCGCTGAGAGCCAATCAGAAAAGTTTTCTGAAAGATTCTCCAGGGGGATTCCCCTATTTTAACGTAGGATGTGTTTCTATCGAAGTTTGTAGAAGCATCCAAGACAATTTCAAGCATGATGACTCATGTTTGGCCGAAACGGATGATGCAAAAGAAAAAATGGCGACTGATTATTTTGAGAAGTCAGCCAGCGTCATTTAAAAATATAGAAACTGAGATTAGTTTTAAAATCGCATAAATTGCAAACTATATGATTAAAAGACTGGGCGATTACATTAAAATAATTTATATTTGAAAATAAGATTAATATAGTTTTAAGAGTGAATAATTAATATTAAAATAATTTAGAAAAATATTATTATCTGTTAGATTGCTATTACTATTATGTCATATAGGAAAGCTACGATGTTTAAGCTGAAAATGATTTATTTGATTTATTAATGGAATTATAGAAAATTAAGATTACGTTTTTTGAATAGACTATTAATTAATTAATTTTTCTTAAAATAATGATCGGAATTTTTGAAAAATAAAAACGTTGCCTGAAAATCACCTACACATCCTAGCACACAGTGACCCCAAAAAGAACCATTAATTGAATTTCCTTGAACATGTGACCAGTCCAATGGTCTTTTCATACATCTTAACAACAGGATATAAAATTTAATAAAAATCATTACAACTATTTTTTAGATAAAATTTGCATGTATACATTTACTTGTATTATGATACAGTAGACTCCCTTAAATCTGCACAGCCTGGGACCAGAGGCTGTGTGGATTTTAGAATTTTACGGATATCTGGTTATCACTTTGTTTACATTTTTATACAATCATTTAATAAAAATTATAATGAATGACAGTATATCAAAATATTAAAATAATTAAAAAATAAAAATTTAAAAGTAAGATAATTTAAAAAATGATTATTAAAAAGAAAAAGGGAAACAAAAAATTAATGTATAATTAAATATGCATAATAAAGATGAAATATATTTTCCTTGAATTATTTAATGAAATTTTCGTTATAAAGGCATTCTATTAATTCATATCAAAATCATAAAGTAAGGAAATTTTATTTCAGGTTTAGCCAATCTTAACAACCAAAAACACCCCTTGATTAATATAAAAATTTATTTGGTAAAAAGATAGTGGTTATTAGTGATATCAGCAATATATTGACTTTTTTCAGAAATAAATTTATTACTTTCTTCAGGAAAAACCATGAATTCAGTCAGATTATTGAGAATTACATATTAAAATAGATACAAAATGATATAAAACTAAAAAATTTTGTAATTTTTCCTTTACATCTGAACCGAAAGTTTCATTGTTTACATCTATGATGATGTGTGGATTTCAGGTGTTGGTGGATTTTAGAGTTGTGGATTTGAGGAAGTGTACTGTATATGATAAATTTGAGAACCTTTAAAAAGAAGGTGGTTTATTTTTATTTAATATATATATGGAGATTCTTCTTTAAAAAGTTCTTTTGAACACATAAGTAAATAAACTCAGAGGTAAATTAAATTCTGACACCGTTTTTAAACTTTTAAATGACTTATATTAAACGTTAATATTTACAAAAAAGATATTTACATAAGACTATTTACAAAGCAAACAATCATAACTCTAATTAATCAATTACATCTTATACAAGAACTCGTCTTCATCTTACGTTCTTTTTACACCAACTTAAAACTAAAAACATTCCATTCTCCTTTCTTCCGTTCAGTTCTTTTTTCTACCGCTTAAATCGTCTGGCTTCTTAGGAATTAATAGCAGCTTCAAAATCGTCTGCCTCACTGAGAGCCTTTTCATCGGAGTTGCGATGCGTAGAAAATAATATGCAGATCTAATAGTGGAGGAGATTTCCCATATTTCGGCCATACTGATGAGGCATTCGTCCTCGAATGTATTCTTGTTGGCTGGAAACAGCAGCTGGATCATCTGAAAAGATAAAGAAAAAAAAAACACAGCAGCATCCAAAGTCTAAATTGAAAAAAAGAAGTCATCATGATGAACATTTAAATAATCTCGTTCAAAATAAATTCATATTCTTTTCTTTTCACGTCCTTTCGTCTTCTTTTTTCTTACGTCTTTTCGTCTTCTTTTATCTTACGTCCTTTCGTCTTCTTCTTTCTTACATCTTTTCGTCTTCTTTTATTTTACGTCTTTTCGTCTTCTTCCTTAATACGTCTTTTCATCTTCTTTTACCTTACGTCTTTTCGTCTTTTTCTTTCTTACGTCTTTTCGTCTTTTTCTTTCTTACGTCTTTTCGTCTTTTTCTTTCTTACGTCTTTTCGTCTTCTTTTATCTTACGTCTTTTCGTCTTCTTCCTTCTTACGTCTTTTCATCTTTTTTTACCTTACGTCTTTTCGTCTTTTCGAGAATAAAGTTAAAATTCTATTAGTTGTCAGTCCAGAGGTTTGTCATAGTTGGTATAATGTCACAATCGGTGAAATTCTTTTTTTTTTTTTTTTTCAAGCTTCGTCCGTCCACGGCTTCATGTACTCTGCACATGTACTGGTGACCATGGGTCCTTCGTTGAATCCAAGTTTCTTTACATCGTAGGTGTCATTATTTTTTACTTTTATGACTTTGTACGGACCTAAATATTTTGGTTTTAACTTCAAACCTGGACCTTGTTGTGTGCGTTTGATAGCAACCACATCATTAATCTTAAATTTGTTAGCTTTCTTTCGTCTGAGGTTGTAAGTTTTACGGTTCTCTTCTTGGATTTTAAAATCTGTTTTTTAGCATTTTTTCTCATATCTTCGCGATTATTTGTAAAATCAGATTGTATTTCAGCATTCAGAAGACTAGTAATTTCAATGTTATTTTTTAGTTTCATTTTAGTACCAAACATCAATTCAAAAGGAGTTGTGCTTATACTTCTCTGAAAAGTCGAATTTATCACCTGTTGGACGTTGCTTACATGTGTATACCATTTTTTAGGATTATCGACAGACAATTTAGACAGAACAGATATTATGACAGAATTTAGACGCTCAACTTGGCCGTTAGACCTGGGTAATCCAGTGGTAATCGGGATATGTTTAATATTTTCATTGATGCAATAATCTTCAAAAGCTTTAGAGGTAAATGCAGGACCTTTATCTGATATAATTCGAACTGGATTTCCAAAGATAGATTTTTGGATTTCTAATTTAGAAATTATTTCGGCAGCATCGGTAGATTTTGTGGGATACAACCAAACAAATTTTGTGAATGCGTCAATGACCGAAAGGATATGTTTGTAATTTTTATTAGTGCTTTCTAATGGACCTAAGTGATCAATATGGTACGTATGTAATGGAGCTTCTTCTTTTTCTATTGGGGGAAGTAAGCCTTCTTGTTTACCACATTTTCTATTAACTAAAATACAGGGAACACAATTTGCTATACATTTCTCAATTTTTTGTTTAACTTTAGGGATGTAAAAATCATTTTCTAAACTTTTCTCTGTTCTTGCAACTGCGTAATGACCTTTTTCGTGAGCGGCCTTGATTATATTCATTTGCATGTCTTCCGGTACAACTAATAAATCATTACCATTAACACATTTATAAAGAACATCATTTTTAACTAGATAATCATCATAAGATTTCACCTTTAGGATTTCTTTTATTGTTTTAATAAGGTCATCGGTTTCTTGAGCTTGGATAATTTTTAAAGTTAAGCTATCTTGGATTACCATACAAATAGGATACCTACTTAATGCATCGACATGTCTCATACTGCTACCCTGTCTATGTTCAATAACATAATCAAAATCGGATAACATTATTGCCCATCTAGCTATTTTTGTACTCATTTCTTTTTCATCCATAGTCATTTTAAATGCATTACAATCGGTTACAATTTTAAATGGGATACCTAGCACATATACTCTAAACTTTTTCAGGGCTTCAATTACAGCTAAAACTTCTAATTCGTAACTAGTGTACTTATGTTCAGCTTCGGTGGTTTTTTTACTTGCGAAATAAACTGGATGAAATTGATTATCTACTGGAGATTGTTGCATTAAAACAGCTCCATAGCCATCAATACTGGCATCACAATGGATTTCGGTCGCACTTTTGGGATTGTAAATTAAAAGTACTGGTTCTGACGACAAAATACGTTTGAGTTCATTAAAAGCTCTTTGTTCTTCTATATCGAATTTAAATTTTGAATCTTTTCTTAGCAGGTCACTTAACGGTTTAGCTATAACCGAATAATTTCTTATAAATTTTCGAAAGTATCCTGTCAATCCTAAATAACTTTGAACATCTTTGGTACACTTTGGTTCAGGAAAATTTATTACTGCTTTAGTCTTCAGTGGAGAGGGATACAATTTACCATTTATGATTCTATACCCCAAGAAATCAATTTCACGCTTCAAAAAATTGTATTTTTTAAGATTTAATTCTAATCCATATTCCGATGCAGTTTCGAGTACAAGTTTTAATTTTTCTAGACCTTCAGCTTCGTTTTTAGCAGGTATTATTAAATCATCCATATAAATGACAACAATGTTATCTTTTAATAGATTTCGAAATACATTATAAATATACTTTTGAAAAACACTAGGGCTATTGGTCAACCCGAATGGACATTTCAAAAATTCGTATTGTCCTTCATGAGTAACAAACGAGGTGTATTTCCGCGAGTCTTCTTCAACATCTACATGAAAGAAACCGTTTTTCAAATCTATGGTGGTAAATACTTCGGCAGAATGTAATTGGTCTATTACATCATCAATAACTGGCAAGGGGAAATGCTCACGTACTGTCTTTTTGTTAAGACATCTGTAATCAACACAAAGTCTCATTGTGTTATTTTTTTTTTTGACTAACACAACCGGCGAAGAAAAATTAGAAGAACTTTCTCGAATTATTCCCTGAGCTAGCCACTCCTCAATTTGGTTTTCGACTATTTTTTTCTCGCATGGCGGTAATCTTCGAGGAGAAGAACAAACTGGGATTTCGTCAGTTAAATTAATTTTCATTTTAACATCTACTGTTTTAGTTTTAATTGGTACATAATTTTCAATTAAAGAGTATAACTCTGAACGTAATTTTTTGTCAGCAATGTGAGTTAAATCAATTTTAGGCTCATCCAAAACATTTACAATATTAACTAAAAAGTCATTAGACTGAACTTCAGCTTTAAACAGTTTCACTTTATTCTCAGAAATAGTTAATGTACCTTGATGAATAACATCAGTGCCAATAATTAAATCGAAATTAATGCAACTGTCCTTAACGACAAAAATAGTAACTTTAAATTTTGAACCATCTACTTCGATTTCTGAATTGAAACAACCTTCTGGTTTAATTGAGGCTTTTCCTAGATCGGTCAAAGAGATACTCGTAGGTTTTAATTCTACAAAGTTCTTCAAATTATCATAAATACTTTTCTTTAACAAAGTCTTTTGGCTACCAGTATCTATTAAAGAGATTAAACGCAAAGAATAAAGCTTTATCTCTTTCAGAATTAAATCTTGGGATGTAATAATGTTTACTTGTGACTGAGCATTTTTAACACTTGTATCTTTAGATTTAGTACATTGAAATGATTTATGACCATAAGCGTTACAAGCAAAACAAAGCGGGCCTTTATCTTTATTTACACAGTTAATACTCTTATGATTATTCCCGCCACAATTAAAACAACGCATATTTGGCTTTACAGGCTTAAATTTGTTCTTAACTTCAACTTCGGATTTAATTTTAGGCTTAGCTCCTTCATATTTATGAAATTTTGCATTTTCATACTCCGATCTTATTTTTTCATAAATCTTTAATTTTTGTTTAAATTCAGCAATATTGGGACAACCATACAAAAAAGATTTTTTAGAAATGGGGTCATTAATTCCATTTATTACATACTGAATAAGGGCAGAATCTTCAATATTGCCTTTTGAGCATAATTGTTTCATATTTAAAAAATATTCATCTAACGATTCATGTGGTCTAATTTTTCTTTTGGACAGCAATTCGTGTAATTCAGCTGAATTGCACGTTTGACCAAATTCAGATATGAGTAGGGCTTTTAACCTTTTACACGCCAATGTTCCATAAATGGAACATCAACTTCAAAATTCTGCAAAAAATTCATTTTTATTCCTATTGCCCTGTAAAAATTAGTATTTGAAAAGAAAGTATGACTTGATTTTTTGACGTTGATTTTACGTTGATAAAATATATCATGTCTTAGGGAAAAAATCGTAAATTAGGACTTTTTTTAGACTTTTTGTTGGGCAAAATTCAAAAATTCATAGAAAATTCAAAATTTAGCAAATATTTTTATAACTAAGTGAGATCAAGTAAAAGTAATCATTTTATTAGTAGAACACAAGTTATTAAAAAAAAGATTGATTTTTATTGTTTATTTTAGATAAGAAATGTGCATGTTCCATAAATGGAACATTGGCGTGTAAAGGTATATTTTTTAACATGATAAAGTCTTTTGGTTGCAATGCATATAAGTTTTGATAAAAAGTTTCTGGATACAAGATGGTTTAGTAAGTGTCGACAAAAGATGGGTATGACATTGATAGACTTTATCCCCCCCCTCCATACCATGTCCCTTACCCTCCCCCTCCCCCTCCCCCCTTCTCTCTCTTCCACATTCGTTTCCCATCTGAAGTGGATTACTCATAATTGACAGGGAAAACATGTTTGTTTGTTGATAGTTAGACATTGTTTATGACTCAAATCTATACATATAATAAAACAGTAGGACCCGGTGTGTCTGTACATTGAAGATAATTGACAAAAATGGAGTCAGGGCAATAAAAGAAAACCAATGAAACACAAAAAAAATTTTTTTGAATTTTTTGTCTGTCTGTCTGTCTGTCTGTCTGTCTGTTTGTTCGAGGTTATCTTCGTAACTACTGAATGGATTTTTATGCGGTTTTCACTAATGAAGAATGCACACTCCCGGGCAGTGTATAGGCTTTGTTTCATCAAAATCGGACAACAGACAAAAAAGTAACAAAAAGAAACAAAAGAAACTATTAGGTGCGCTGCTCACGTTTTTTAGTACATATAAAATCCAATAGATGTCACTGTGCGATTTTAAAACGCGCTATCGTTATGTTTTCGCCAGTCTACTTAAGTATGAGAAAGTTTCAAGCTGGCTGTCGTTCCATGTGGTTTAGTCGGTAGAACGTCAGTGCGCCATACTGATGGCCCGGGTTCGATTCCCAGCATGGAATTTTTTTTCACTATGTTGGCATTAACGCCTATAAGCAATTAAAAGAATTTGAAATATTGTATTCAAGGCGAATTTTCTCTCTGGGAAAATTTCCTTGCATTAATATGTCAGTGTAATTTTTTTTTCGATTTAATTTTTTTTTCGAAACTTTGTTTTTCTTAAAAAATTACAGTAAATATTTGATATTTCCCAACATTTTTTGAATGATCGACTTGCTTTTTTTTTTTTTTAATGTATGTCTGAACCTTATCTAACTACTTCTTCAAGATTTCTTTAGATAAACCGACCAGCGTAGCGGGCGAAGGCCGCTAGTAAGCTATAATGTAAGAAGTGACTTTGGAAAAAAGCGTGAGAAGGAATTCATATGATTTTACTTTACTCTGCGATTTCCTTCATTTAGAATACCTCATACAGACCAGATGTCTCTTTCAATCCATTTCGAACAATAGAAGATGCACTAGAATATTTTTATGAATTAGCAGATGATTCTGAAGAGGAATTCATTGACATTTGTTAATTACATTATCTGTACCATCAACACAAAGAAAATGTGTTGTATGCTAGAAGAACACAAAAAAATGTTTTGAATGTTAAAAAAAGACCACATGGAAATGCTTCTCTAACTATCATGGATAATAGATCAAATGTTGGACACAAAAATTAAGGACAATCTATCTATCTATCTATCTATATTTAATTTTTGGTAATTTTTTTCTCTTTTGTATTTTTTTAGATTTTGATTTATTTGATTATTTTGCTGTAAATTGTAGTACAGACATTATTATTATTATTTTCCATTACATTTTTTGTATATATTTCTTTTTTTAATTTTGATAAATAATTGTAAAGATGCTTTCCTACAGTGAGTACTGCCCATCATCTATATAATATATTATTTAAGCAAGTGGGAAAGTTTTTTTTCTAAAAGCTTTGTGGGGTCTTGAGCATTTTTGCTGGAATAGTTTCTGAAATCGCAAGTAAAATGAAGGCTCGATGGGCGAAGCCCGGCTATTTACCTGCTTAAATTGTGTTATTACTGAAAAATGCCTATACATTATCTATAATCATGAAAAAAATGTGCACAGAAATAGAGATTTTAGTTTAAATGTTGTTAATCATACTTTATAAAAACATGTGAAAAAACTAAGTGTTTCCCGCCAATGTTCCATTTGTGGAACATGCTATAAATCATACACAAAAAAATTTTTTCGAGAAAAAAAATTACTCATAGTGCTTATGTTTGAGTTTTAATGGGATTTTTACCAATAAATAATTTGTGTTACCTTTCAATCATAATGCGGCGTTTAAAAGGTTAATTTAGACCACGAATTAATATTTGTTTCACTTTCAAGAAATAATTTTGCTTTGCCTGTCATACGGCGTTTAGCCAAAATCAATTTGTGCAAATCACTAACGTTAAATAATGAAACAATATCTTCAAAATCGGCAATCCATTTATTAATATTTTGTACTTGAGTACCTTCAAACATTGTAATCATACTTTCAATATCATTAATAGAAATGCTTGGTTTAATAACATAATCAGGAATCAGAATTTTCTGATTTTCATTACTTTCACAATTAGAACTACCAGAATCATTTCTCATATTATTCTCAAAAACAGTTGAAATATTTTTAGTTTTATCTTGTAAATCATCATTAAATTCATCGACACTTTCGTCATCACTAAGAGTACCTACATCGGCTATCATATTAATTTTTAAAATATTAAAATCACATAAACTAGAAATTATTCTGGCAGCAATTTCATCAAAAGTTCCCGAATTATTTATACACAAAACATTGCAAATGGTAATTAAGTCGTAACAGAAAAATTATCTTTAATTTCTTTGAATTTAGTTTGATATTCATCGGAATCTATTTCAAACGTAAACCCAGTAAAATTCCGAATTCTACGTCGATTATTTCTGTCACCGATTTCTCCAAAAATTAATTTGTGCAATGTCTTAATACTAGCTGATTTTTCAGTTTTCAAAGAAAACTCTAATTCCTTTAAATCAACTAATTTTTCCATTATTGAAAAGAAAAATGAAATAATAAACTCACTTCATAATCAGATGCTCAGCTTCACACACTTTGATTTCACTTTCATCGCAAAATTTTACCTCTTCTGAAATAGCTTTGTAGGCTTGACATTCCATCACAGTTCTAAAAAATATCGGCTTCCAAGATATTAAAAAATATATATTTCCATCTTTGTGGGCGTGGGTTCGAATCCCACTTCTGACACCAAAATTTATGGAGATTCTTCTTTAAAAAGTTCTTTTGAACACACAAGTAAATAAACTCGGAGGTAAATTAAATTCTGACACCGTTTTTAAACTTTTAACTGACTTATATTAAACGTTAATATTTACAAAAAAGATATTTGCATAAGACTATTTACAAAGCAAACAATCATAACTCTAATTAATCAATTACATCTTATACGGGAACTCGTCTTCATCTTACGTTCTTTTTACACCAACTTAAAACTAAAAACATTCCATTCTCCTTTCTTCCGTTCAGTTCTTTTTTCTACCGCTTAAATCGTCTGGCTTCTTAGGAATTAATAGCAGCTTCAAAATCGTCTGCCTCACTGAGAGCCTTTTCATCGGAGTTGCGATGCGTAGAAAATAATATGCAGATCTAATAGTGGAGGAGATTTCCCATATATACAATAATAAACAAAAGATGAATTTTAGACAAATTTTAATAATAAAGACTTTTTTTTGCATAAGTCCCATGAATATAATCTACCATAAAATAAATTTTGCTAACATACAAGTTAACAATCTTAACAAATCAGCTGTTCTAGAGGAAGCAATCACACAAATTTTGTTGACAGGTTTCTTTAAAAAACTTAAATCCTGACCATCTTAAAACTTTTATTTCTTTACTTACCTTGTTTTACACCTAAAGCCCTTCATTGTTAAATAAATTTTCTGCACTGTAATTCTGTACTGCAAGTAATTTTTCTGTAATTCCACGTAACTCTTTTATTTTTCTAATAATTATATTTTTTATTCTAGGTGTATAGTTAGAAAGAAAATCAGGAAAAATCTCTATATCAAAAATCTACAACTGAACTATTTTGAAAACTGGAGAGAAATTTTAATTCCATTTTTACTGATTTGGACTAAAATATCATCATAATAAAATAATGGAAAGGTAGAAAGAAAATTACCTGAATAATCCCCAAATGAGAGTTTTCTTTTTCATGGCAAGATAGTAAAGAGCTGCATCCATTGGATCCTGTTTTTGTTGGAAAGCTGCTTTTGCAACCTGTGAAAGACGGAATTAGAAAAAAGATTGAAAATATATGCAAATGAAAAAACAAAATATCAACATAATATTTTGAAAATAAATATTTTCAATGTCAACAGTATGCAAATTAAACTTAATTTTACATTTGCATTTTATTATTAGATATGAAAAAGATATAAATTCCTAAGCACATAAAAAAAAAAAAAAAAAGAAAAAAAGAAAAAAAAGAATAAGTTTGTTTTTTGCTTTAGTAAGAAAATACATCAAACTGTCATTTCAAGAGCAGAAACTGTCATTTCAAGAGCAGACAGACATATTTTTAAATTAATTCTAAAAATTTGACCTATTTTCTTTTCTTGCATGGGTAAAAATAATTAATCCCTTCACTTATTCTTTGAAATAAATATGTGTTTCACAAAATTATATATTTACATTTTACTCCAGTTTTTATACTTGTTTAGAGATAGTAATTATTTTTCCAGTAGCAAAATAGTTTAAAACAAAACATCAACAATATAATTTGTTTTTCTACTACAACTATTGATAGTCAAAAAGGCACTTAATGCTCCCTAATTTCCTTAATTTTGTGAAACTTAAAACACATTATGACATTGATAACAATTTTAGTTAAAGTCATTATTTAATTTTTTAAATGAATAAAATCAATGAACTAAAATTGCTGAACTCTGATGATAAAAATTGTATTTTAAGAAAATTATAAATATTTTTCAGTTAAAAATCAGGAGATAGAGATACTGTCTTCTGACTCAAAATTTTATATGCATTTGATGCAAGTTCTGTAGATTGATTTTATTTATTCTATATAAAAGTTTAATAGAATCATTTTCAAATTAATAAAAAAATGACATCAAATTTACAATTAAATCTAAAACGAGTTTTCTCACTCTGATAAATTACTTACAGAGTTATAAGGGATTTTAGAGAGGTACTTACTGATTTTTTTCCCTATCTTATGGCATTGTGTGCAAAAATTCTGCTCAAAGCCCTCACTTTGACAAAATACTTTCTGAAAAATCTTTTGAGTTTACCAAAAGTGGAAAACATCTTACAATTTCATACTTTTTGAATAACAACATCTGTTAATTTCATGCATTTCTAAACAAAAATGAACTAAAAAAAATAACAAAGTAGGCTTTTTAGATTTGAGAACAGCTTTAATTCATAAATTAATTTGTAAAAAAAAAAAAAAAAAAGATCTTGTAAGACATTGTGTTATTTAATTAAAAAAAATTTTATTTAAGAAAAAAATATCTAAATTTTATTTTACAATTTCTTTTGTTTGTCTTATAATTTTCAAACACAGTATCAGTTGTCATTTGCTTGGTAAGTTTTTGACTTTTCCCCTATAATTTTATCTTGGAGTCAACATATAATCATTATTTCTTGTTCTGAAACAAAATTTAGATATTTATAATCCATAGCCAAATCATCCTCGAGTTACTTTTTCACCTTCATTATTAGGCTCTGCATCAGAATTATCTGATTATCAGTAGAGTTTAAAAGATAACATCATCAGTGAAACTCTCCATAATTGAAGCTTCATCTTGAAAGAACATCTATTCAATTATATTTTTTTTTCCTCTAAGAAATCTGATACAGCAGTTAATGCTTTGTACTATTAAAACTAAAGCCACTAAAAATGTTTTAAAAAATCTTTATTTTTTATTTGAAAATTAATTTTTTAGTTTACTGAAATGCAAAATTTTAGGTGTGTGCGTAGAAGGGGAGGGGGGGGGTATGAACTGAATACTGATTATGAAACAAGTGCCACCATTTTGTATTTCTTTTGCAAAGATAACGGTAAGCAAATTTTCACTGTTTATATCTGAAACAATGTGCAAATTACAGACATTTGTAGATTTTAAAGAGTTGCCCGTATAACTTGCATTTTTTTTTTCTTTTACATTTATTTATTATAGACTAACTGCCCCTCGCGCCAATCCCTGAATTCAACACTGGCACCAATGGGATGCATGTATGACATCTGTGCTGATAAATCAAAAACTCTGTATTTTTATGCTAGCCTTGGGCACATAATAAATCACCAAATATTGTACCCATGGCAGTTTTTTGTATTTCATCAATTTTTTAAAACATAACAATATAATCCTTTCACTCCTTTCATTTATAATACATAACTGTAATTTGAAATTGAAAAGCTTAAAATTCATGACTTTTATTTATTTTTTTAAGCAAAAAGAACAGAAAAAAAAAATGATATTTTGAAGCTCCATAATTGCAGCGAAAGAACAAAACATAAATAAATCCAATTTACCACAGCCTAAATCATACCAAAGAAATTTTGCACAGTAACCAATAAGATGCATTTCATTTGATGCATTCATTCATGTTGCCATTAAACAATTAACAAATAATCGTGATTTTTGTGCCACATATGATAGTGTAATATGTATATATATACTTGTATATATATAGAGCTCTTGATGACCAGTTTGGTCTCACTTAAATACATGCTAAGCATTAAATCATATTGCTTTTATTAATATTTTAATTGCTCTATTTTCTTTCCAAATTAGAAGATTCTGCTAAAGAATTAGGCACAGATGTCACATACACACCACATTGGCGCAATTGCAACAGAAAGGCAAATATATGCCTCACATGATATCCCGGCAATTGTTATTCTTTAATAAATTTTTTATTATTATTTTTTAAATGATATAAATTGTTTTGTTCTATAATTATTAATTAAACTTTTTTTCTATTTATTATTACTTCTTTTTTTAAATAACACATAAAATATATATGTAACTGGAATTAAAATTATTTTTTTTTTGCCAAATTGGCATCAGAAAAAAAAAAAATTTGCACCAACGTGGTGTGTATATAATATATGCGGCGATAAATCAAGCACTTGGTATTTTTATGCTAATTTGGCGCATAACCAAATATTGTACCCGTGTCATTTTTTTTATGTATTTCGTTAATTTCATTTAAAATATATTTAATAATACAATACTTTCACTCATTTCATTTATAATAACATAACTTTAATTTGAAACAAACATTTAGAATCCATGATTTTTATTTATTTTTTAAGCCAATAGAATTAAAAAAAAAAAAATAAATAAAATAAAAAAAAATAATGATAATTGAAGCTCTATAATTGCAGCGAAAGAACAAAACATAAATAAACCCAATTTATCACAGCCTAGATGCGCTTTGTTTGGATATTGCTATTAAAGAATTAACAAATAAGTGCAATTTTTGTGCCACATACATTAGCGTAATATATATATATATATACAGATTTTATATTTAAATTAATAATAATAATAATAATAAACAATTTTTATGATGATCATAATAATAAGTCATATACTATGTACATCATGAATTAAACATTAATATTACTAGACCAATGATAAAAAAAACTGTAGTTTATAGATATATTACTTTAACTGTGTAAAATGTGCATTTTTATTTGATGGAATTAATCAGGCTGACTTCTGAACACCTCATATTATGTACGACCATGATTAAACATTTGAACATCTGATTAAACCCATCATCAACAAATTTTAAATGAAATTTTTGTTTTACAATTTTCGGAGCTGCAAATTTTTAAACTTCTAAAAATTGCACAATTTAATTTTTTTTACCATTGTGTAGAGAAAAAAATGCACTTTTAAAAGAAAGTTGTTTGAAATCTTTGTCACAATTTGTTTTCAAATTAATTTTTTTAAAAAGTTTTTATAACTTTTTTTGTCCATTGTGGCAACAGAAGTACTCCACTTTTGGACATTAAACATGGACCAATCAAAAATCAAATAAAATAAGTTTCAGAATTCAATCACTAAAAAGATTCAGATATACTTCAGATTTCCCAGTTCTTTACCGAGGACAACAACTATTTTCCAAATAGTTAATAAGAAAAATGCAATGGTTAGGCAATTTAATCTGAATGAGGTATGACAAATGCACAAAGATACATAATAGTAAATTAATAGAAAAAAGAAGTGTTGGTAGTCCAAGGAAGAGATACTAGAAGAGATAGAGAAAGACCTAAAACAAAACCAAATTATATATTAAAGGCCAGAGATCCTTAAAAAAGCTCGAGAGGGCAGTAACCGCCCTTTCAAGTTTATTTCAAGCAAAAGATATTGATATCATTTTTAATAGAACAAAAATCGTTATGCAGGCTTTTGATTTTTACAGTTGTGCAATTTTGGAATCTAAATTTTTAAATGCAAGCTACAAAAATTGGTGTAATGATGTTTTGTTGTATCAAATTCTGTGTATATGGTTCAATTTTCTATGTATTACTGGAGAGTTTGGTGCCTTGACACAATGAGTTTTTCTCCACAATCCCCCTCCCCTACCTAATTGTTCATCAATAATAGTTACACCACCTGTGTAATTCTTCACCTTCCCCCTACTTCTTCTATAGTGATTATGGTGATCTGCATACCTACAGAATGCTGCTTCTTGTCAATATGTGTCAGTAGACATTGAGTATCAGATATTTTTCTACATTTTTCCCTCTCCTTGAAAAAGGCTTGTGTTAAGCTTAAAGCACTTGGAGTGTTTAATTACTTTAACAAATGTTAAAATAATAAAATGCTTAAAATAATGTTTTTACATTTTTAAAATCTTTGTATTTTTATCACACCTTTATAGTATGGGTTTTTGTATGGAGGAACATTTTTGTAAAGTTTATTCATGTGCTTATACTGAAAATAAGATGAACCTAACATTCTAAATATAGAATGTTCATAAAGTCACTTTATTAACGTTTGAAAAATATTATTTAAGACTTTTAAAATAGATAAACAATTTATAACTGTACACAAAATCATAACAAAATATCAAGATGCAGTTTAGTACTGTAGATATAATAATACATTAATATCAATAATCAAGCACTGGTTAATTTGAAAAATTAGACATCTAAATAACAATCATTGAAATTCATAGAACAAAATACTATACCTTTTCAATTAATCTTCTCAATACAGCATTACTACGAATCCACCAGCCAACACCAAGCTCTCTGAGCTCACTCCATTTTAAGTTGCCCTTCTGAATACAAGGAACTAGTTGTAACAGTTCTTCTTGAGTTTCTGAATGGAAAGCCCAAACTAGACTGTGGCTTCCCAGTCCAAGATTTTGTAATTGAGCTCTTTGGCCAAGTGGTAAACAACGGAGTAAGTAGGTATAATGCCTCATAGCTAAAAGGAACCTTAAACCACAATCATCTAAGGAATCTATACAAATAAATAAAACAGGAGTAAAAATTTATTAGTTATTTAAATAAATATTATGATATATATCAATATTATTAAACAAAAGAAAAATTCAGACAGATTTATTGATAAGTAATGAAAACTGTTGAAACTCAAATAACAATTTTTCAAATCATCACCTAACACACACATACACACACACACACAAAATCTAAATTAAAAATTTACAGGAGTTACTAATAATTATATGAAAGTACAAACAAAGCTAAGGTGGCTAACACTTTTTTGTAATCACTTTCCAACATAGTTGAAAAGTGTGTATGATTTTGATTTTTTTGTTTGTGTTCTAACATTTAACATATTATAGTAAATCTTGCCATCTAGCTATTTTTAATGCAATTTTCAATGCTTTTTTAGCGCTTTTTAGAGATATTTTATGTTTTGTGTCGATTTTTTATCATTCATTTTCAATTACAATGTTTTACAACATTGTAGTAAATTTAAAACCCTACGATTTTTGATTAATTAGCGATTTTCAATGCAATTTCCGATGAAATATTTGATGATTATGTGAAAGACACTGCAATCTTTTGTCATTGGTAAAAGAAATTTGATTTTAATTAAATAGATTCGATATTCTAAGAATTTTCTATTTCAGCAATTTTTAATATAATTTAGTGATTTTTAGATATTCTTTTGCTTTGCACAGATTTTTTGTTGATTGCATTAATGTAAATTTTGTACCTGGTATTTTTCAATTTTAATCAATTTTTAAAACATTTTTCAAAGCGATTTTTAGCTTTTTTTTTTTTTTTTTTTTTTTTTTTTTGAGCATCACAACAATTTCACATCTAGAAAGGAAGTTTTGTTTTAAACTTTTAGCATAAAATGGTAAATAGGTTAATTGGGTGATTTCCCTATGTAAAAGTGCATCAACGATTTTTTGTTTTTAGTGAATTTTTATGAGATTTTTAGCTTTTTTTTTTTTTTTTTTTTTTTTTTTTTTGAAGATTTAATCATTTTTTATTGAGATTTTTTTTGCATGCCATGGCTTGACATTCTTCAAAGGAATTAGATTTAAAAATTTTATTCAATAATAATAAATTTTGATTTCATGATTTTTTAACTTTTTTTTTTTTTTTTGCTTTTTAAAGTGATTTTTTGACACTTAATGTTTGAGCCAAAGTAAATTCTGCCCTTTTTACAATAAAGTTTATTTGAAGTTTGTGCAGCGATTTAGAAATTTTTGCGACATTTTATTGTTTTTTTCTGAGTTTTTTTCACAATTAGTACTTTTTTTATGGACCCAGGCAATGCTGAGCAAGTTATATAGTTTCCAATAAAAAAATGCTAAATGTTGCAAGCATGCAACCACAAAATCTGCATTACTGAATCAATTACAATGATGAGAGTTTAAAGTATAAATAGTAAAAATACATACACAGATATTGTGACAATATAAATGCATTTAGGAATATTTACTGACATAATTATTTCTAGACAAATAGCTAAAACTATAACAAAAAAATTTATGATTATTATAAAACAAAATGATGAAGAAATAGATGAAGTTTAAATATTAACAACCAATAAAATAATTACAGTTTCATTGCATGATATTTTAAAAATAAAGAATCATAATAATAAAATTATTTTAAAAATAAGTATAATATTTATATACAAAAGAATAAATAAAAAAAATCATACCAGTTGTAACAGTGACATTCAGACCATCAACACTGCTCTTATTTGAGTCTTTTGCCACAACTACAAAATTAAGAAACAAATGCATTAAATCAATCTATTATGACTTATTGCTGTGCAGGTACATATTGAAATATACGCAAAACAAAGCATATTTAAGCCTCCTTGACTTAAATATTTACAAAATCTTACATACTTTTTTTTTGCAAATAGTCATTCATAACAATCAATATAAAAATGTTAGATACATTTTATGGTCTTGGTTGTGTATCAGTCAAATTAAAACATGATACTCATCACAGTTGAAAGAAGATTGCTTCTTATATAAATATCAAAAAAATTATTTAAAAATTAATCAAAGTTTATTTAAAAATAAATAAATAAATAAAATTCATACAGATTTTCACAACTATAAGAACAGAGTTACATTGTAGATTTATATTTTTTAGCATTTCGTGAAGTGATAAAAATAAGCATCAGTTTGATTGCAATTTTCATGGTCACAGATTTTTAAAAATATGTAAGCACACTGGTCTGGTTTTATCCAAAGTGGGCTGGATCACCCAGGCAAAAGAAATAAAAATATTATAAACTTTCAATTTTTTTATATTATAAACAAATTTTTATAAAAAAAAATTCTGTATAAACAATGCATTATCTTTTATATATAAGTTAATAATTATCATTATCTTGTTTACTTATTAAGTAATTAAGATATGATATAAAAATGATTTAATCATTGAGATTTTATAACATGGTGCTATTAATTAAAGAAATCATTAAAATGATTTATCCATATTTAATAAATCAATTACTCATTATTTTTAGCAATGTTCTTCATTAATTAAATTATTTAAATTTTACTTATATATCTACTAAGATATATCTATATCTACTCTTAAGGCATCTTCCATATATTGTTATACAATGTTTTTATATGTATCATCATCATAATCAGCTGTTTTCGATTCACTGCTGGATATAGGTCTCCCCCAGAATTTCCCAGTGTTTCTTGTTTAGTGCTTTTGTCATACAATTTACCCCAGACACTTTTCTAATTTCATAAATCCACCTTACTTGGGGTTGTCTTCTTGGTCGTTTTACATATCTGGAATACCAATGTAGGATGTTTGTGCTCCATCTATTATCTTGTCTTCTTGCAATGTGCCCAACACATTTCAATTTTAGCTGTTAATGATATCAAAAACTTTTGTCTGATTTCTTATCCAGGTCATCCTTTTTCTGTTTCTTCTAGTTATGCTTAGCATTCCATGCTTCTCTGTGTTGTTTGTAGTCTTTGTACCATCCATTTTGTTAGAGTCCATGTTTCTGCCTCATAAGTTACTGCAGGCAAAAAGCATTAATTAAACACCTTTCTTTTAAACAAAGAGGCATACTACTCTTTAGAATAATATTTTTCACAAAAGCATTCCACCCATTTCTTATTATTCTATTGATTTCATTCATAATGCTAGTATTCAATGAAATTTCTTGTCCAAGGTACACATAACTTTGCACTTCTTTAATCTCAGAGTTTTTGTACTTTTTTTTTTTATGTAAATGATTTGAACTTCACTTTAGTCTTTTCCAAATTTATTTTTAATCTCAGATTAATGCTAGCTTTCTGCTTAAATCTTTTAGTATATTTTTCAATTCTCCAGGGCTGTTACTGAAAATTAAAATGTCATCAGCGAACCAGAGATGACATTTATTTTAATCCATTTGTTTTCCCAATTCAAATTTTTGAAACTATTTTCTAAGACAGCAGTAAAAAGCTTAGGTGAAATGGTGTTTCCTTGTCTTATCACTCTTCCAAGCTTTATCTTTACTTTTCCTTTATCCAGATGGATGGTATCTGTTGCTTTCTAGTAAATCTTTTTTACGATACTGATGTTAAGGTCTGTCTATACCAATGTCCTTCAGAGATTCCACTACCACTGACGTGTGCTTTTTACATATATATATACATATACTAGTAGGCGTCACCCATTACTCTGGTCCTCTCTTCTAGACGAACCTTTTATTTTTTTTTTACAGTGTTTTATTATAGAACAACACAATCATATGCAATTTACAGAAAACATTTCTTAAAATTCATCTAACTAATAATGTAAGTCTCATCAAAATCCGTTCATTAGCAGTTTTTATGAAGATTAATCTTTCATAATCATTTTCAGGTGATTATAGAAATTAACTCCAAAATAACTGACTAACATTATAACTGAGCATTGTAGAGCAATAAGAAATATATTAAAAACACCTCTGAAAAATTATCTAACTGTAATTGGGTTTGCCTAATTTTAAAACTTTCTACCATAATTCGGTACATAAGTAACATAAAACAATGTGAAACATGTTAAATGTTTCCCCCAAAAAATTATCTGGCAATGCAAATTCCATGAAAATGTTTTCAGCAGGACTCAGGTTATCAATTGGCAAAACTAAATATGAATTTGCATTTTATGTGTAAAGTAGAAATAGATAGATGTAACATCATAATAATATTGATCATCAAAATTTATAAAACTGCTTGATATTTTTGTTATCTTTGCTGAATAAATACTGTAATTAGATAAAATGACATAATTTTAAGGAGTTTTCAATGCATGAATATTGATTACAACATGTTACAATCATCGTTTACAACAGCTGCATTTAATTTTGCGCGAAAGCAGTCTCGCGAAACTGAAATAATTGAATTTGTATTTTGATCACAGAATTTTCCTCACCTTAATTTTTAAATTATTTAAATAAGAGGTATTTTTTCCATCTTAGTGCTAATTTCAAGCTATATACCGGTTGTTTTATTGTGTATTATCCATGCTGCTGCTATGAATAAAAAAATAATACTGCAATCTAAAAGTTTGGTATGGTTGTGTTATATCACTGCATTATCGCCAAGCATAAAAGTTGATGCCAAGTGAAATATTTCAAACAAATTAACATTGTTGGCGTGAAAGGAATAATTTTTAAAATATTGCACTTCAAAATTATAGAGTTTTGAGTACTTTTTTTATTAAACAAAGAATATATGAAAAATAACAGATCAAACAAATATTTACATTAAAATATTTTTTTCAAAAGCTCCATTTAAATAGCAGACATGAAAATGTAATTGCTTCTTATTAGCAGTAAACTGCAGTACACATTTTAATTTTTAAATCAGGGAAAAGTTTTTTTTTTTTTTTTTATATTCAAAAAGGAGTAAATGTAACAGTTTTGAAAGCTTACAGTTAAATAATAATTAAAGAGAAAAAAGGGGGTTCAATAAATAGCAAGTTATACAATGTTTGCAATAAAAACTATTTGCACGTTTGAGATGAAATAAATAGCGAATTAATATAATGAAAAAGTATAAAAAATTATCAAAAAAATCGCACCAGTTTTCTGCAGACTCAGTTATGGAATAAGTCAGATCAATTTAACACTTCTTTTTTAAGGTTCATTATATCCAAATAACGCCAATTAACTAATGTTGGTTGAATCGATTATTTAATTTTACCTTTTTAATTAACACATGTTTAACAACTACACCTACACTTTTCCAGTTTTGCTGATTTTATGATCAATTATTACAGCTAGACGGAAATATGTCTGTTATTGAGATGGTATTTTTGTCTGACTTGCGTAAGAGTATCATAATGTTTAATGTCAGCAATATTTCTAACATTATAAACAGACCTCGTAGCAGTCATTTTTGTCTATCAATATATTTTTTCATTATTCTTAATATAGGATGCTACAAAAATTGCAACGAAAAGTGATATTTTTATGTTAGCTAGGCTTATGTGATAAATTGTCAAACTTTGCTTCTATGTTCGTCATTCTTATTGTAGATGTAAATTTTACCACACAATTTTACCATTTTACTATTAATTAATTTACAGATTGAATAATCGTGTTTCTAAAATTAATCTAATTCTTATTGTATTCAGTTCCTTTAAAATATAAACTTTTCCCTCATTTCATTTAGAATACACAGATGTAATATATCTATATTACATACATTTAAAATAAATGCCTGACACAGATGACATATGCACACCACGATTTCAACAAAATGGCAATTTTATGCCTCACATGATGACCAGCCTACTGTTTTTAGCTTACTAATAATCTGTTTATTTCCTTTTATTTTCTATTTTAAAATGATATAAAGTGCTTTGTTCTATCATTATTAAGTTTTTTTTATTTATTTTTATTTACTTTTTAAAATAACAGAAAATAATTTTTAAAAATATATGTATGGTAACTTGTATTTGAAAACGAAGTTTTTACCAAATTGGCACCAGAAAAATATCACACCAGTATGATGCATGTATGACATCTGTGCCAAAAATATATATGTAGCTGGTATTTGTAAACGAAGTTTTCGCCAAATTAGCCTCAGAAAAAATCGTGCCAATGTGGTACGTATATGACATCTGTGCCTCACACCTTTTGAACATTTCATTAAGATTACAAAACAATAAAGGAAGAATTTCGTATCCTACTCTGATTCGCACAATAGACAAAAAATCCAAAATGCCATTTTAGCATCTTGCCAATTTTTTTCATGTGTCACAAAAACATCATATGTATTTTTATGTTATAAATGTTATATTTATATTCTGTTAAAAAAGAAAATAAAAGTAAATAAACAACTTATTAATAAATTAGTAACAATATCCTGGTTACCTTGTCAACTAAAATAATGCCATATCGTGCTAATTAGTTACCCTCATTGTATATAACATTTTGTGTTCATAAATCTCCATATGAATAAAAGTAAGTTCCCTTAAATTGTTTTTATTTAATTGCATTTTAAAAAAATTAGTAGCAATTTTTTTTTCTGTTCATATTTTTTCTAAATTAATATAGCAGTTTTAATTATAGGTGAAAACTGGGAAATTAAATTAGTAGCCAGTGGCCGGTAGACCCAATTTCATTAGTGGCCACTTTTTAAAAGTTAGTAGCTACTTTTTAAATATAAGTCAAAATGATTTTTTTAATTTATTTAGCGGCTTTTGAGTAACAAAGTTACAAATATTTGGTTAAAAATAAAACTTGCATTCCTCTGAATGGAAAAATATGAATTAGTAATTAAAACTGCAGATAAAATTATAAGTGATAAACAATTTTTAAATATACATTAATGCATTGTATAAAACAAAGAAATTGTAATTTAAATTTTAAATATTTTAAATTAAAAAATAATTTCACATCTTTCTTGAATATTTTATTTTTACTTAAAAATAAGTAGGATCTAATATCATCAAGATTGGAAAGTTTACAGATGAATATAAATATTCTTTGGCTGAGATTTCAAAACTCTGGATGTTTTATTAAGGCAATCAGAGTGCCAATGTGTTGGTGGGGTGGAGAAAGTCTGCTTGGTGGCAGTGAAGTCAGATTCTAAATTTGCAGTATTACTCGCCTATTGGCGAGTACTAATTTTGTCCTATATTTTTTAAAGTAATTGGCTATGTTTCAATCTTTCTTGACACCCACATAAATTTTAATCATAAATATAAAAAAAACTGTACCATCCAACTATTACTGGTACAATTAGTGAGCATAAGGCAAGAGTAAAATATATGAGATACAACAATGTCCTTAAAATCTCCTTGTATCTAGAGATAAAAATGGTATAATTTATTTGAAATGTATGTAGAATTAAAATTGACTATATTTTGTAGAAAAAAAACTATTTCTTGAAAAGATAATCCAAATAAGGAGTTCATGGTAAAAAGCTAAAATATAGAAAATACAACAAAGCTGTTAAATCTGCTTGCATCTGATAGAAAGAATTGACCAATTTGCTAATAAGATGTAAACAAAGTATAGATGCATATATCCATGAAAAAAGCTGTATTTCACAAAGCAAATTAATAAGATTTTTTAATTGCCGAGTGGCGACTAGGGTGGCGATCGATCGCTGATTTTTTATCGCCACTTTTACAACTTTAATCGCCATGTGGCGAGTGGCGACCGTTAATTTACACCTATAGTTTCAATTATTTAATCAACAATAGCATAGTACATAGTTGCGCAGTTGATAAATATTTAAAAATAACAATCTTCACAGCTGAAAACAAAGAAAAAAAATCTCAGTGTTTTAAAAAAATAGATGTATTGTTATAATATGAATACACTGCAAACTTATACAATGATGTAAATAATCTTTTAAGATACATCCGGTAATTCTTATAATTAGTTCTGACATACTTAAAAAACTCTGTTACATAAATGGCGTCATTTATATAGTATTCAAATTTAATTTCAGGCACATGTTTCATTATTTTAGAGCCAAATATATAGGCAAGAAAGAGATAAATCGCCAATTATTGATTTAATGGATCGACTTTGACAATGAATATTTCTTTTAAGTTGTACAAAGATTGATCCCATATTTAAATTAAATATTTTTATCCTATATTATTTCAAATTGATTTTTTTCTTATTAGTATTTGAAATAAAATCAATAATAGTTTTTTGGGATGATAGTATTTTTTCATTTTGAATATAAATGTTTCAATTCCTTAACAAAGATAGCTTGATATGCTGTTGCCAAATCAAAAATAAATGCCTAATGGTAATCCTTTCATACAAAATAAAAGAACTTTCCATGAGAACTGTAATGGCAAAAAATAAAATAAAAACCACCTTTATGTGATTGGTCGTGATCGCTATTCTATATTGTGTAGTATACCAGATCCATTTTAACTTTTCCTTCTGGAACACAAATGATATAAACATTTTTGATAAAGAAAATCAATTCTTAAAAATATTGACTAATAGTCTTTATTCTTGCAGAATACGAGAAATATGAGCACATCAAAAACACCAGGAATGCAGCACAATAACACAAACGTTCACTAGCATAATAACAAAACTTTTTTTCAACAACTGCGAATTGTGTGGGTTGGCTTGTCCGCGACAAAATGTAATCTGAATAAATTTTTACATTTCATAAATGCCAAGAGAAAATGTCTTGGCATACAATAGATTCCCAATCCGGGCTAAAAAATGTACAGGTAAAAAGGACCATTATATAATAAGCAATGGGAAAATTTTAAAATGAGTGTTGTCAAGAAAACAACAATTATCACTCGCAGCAAAAAACCGCACAACGCACAGTAACCCTAAAACAAAATTACACAATCGGTAAAAATTAAGTTCTTTATACAAGACAAAATGAGATGATAGGAAATAAAAATAGCAGTTATTTAAAACAGAAAAAAATATTTAATTTGTTTGATATTTAATCAACTGAAAAGCAAGAAAAAAAAATCTAGAAATGAAGTGATATTTTAAAACTAATTTATTATTTATTTTCTGTTTATTATTATTATTTTATATGAAATTCGGAGATGAACACTCAATAAAAATAACTATTAAAAATGCTTTTCTTTTAAAATTAAATTTTAAAAGAAGGTAGATCTAACATTTGAAATATTAATAGAAATATATAAAATAGAATATGTGTTACATCACAATAACTTTATAACTAATCTACATAGCATGATGTACTACAGTAGACTCTCTCAAATCCGCATAGCTTGGGACCAGAGGTTGTGCAGATTTCTGATCACTGCTTTGTTTGTATCTTTTTAACAATAATTTGAATGTAATTAATTATGAAATTGCAACTATAACAAATGCTTACAATATAATAAAATATTAAATTGTGTAATAATTAAAATAATAGAAATTTACATAATTTTTAAAATGATTAAAAAATAAAAACAAAGGTCAAGTTAATAGTCAATAATGTATGATTAAATATTCATTATAACGATGAAAAGTATTTTTCCTAAATTATTCAATGAAACTTGCTTCTTAAAAGTACATTACTTATTCACATCAAAATAATAAAAAAAAGGAAGTTTTATTTCATGTTTAGTCAGACTTAATAACCAAAAAAGCTTGATATTCATAAATATATTTGGTAGGAAGATTGTAATTACCAGTGATATCAACAATACCTTGATTTTTTTTTAGAAATAAAAATTTATTTTTCCTCATTGCAAAAAGATGAATTCAGTCATATTAACAAAAATTACAAATTAAA
The DNA here is from genome assembly GCA_964019185.1 of Maratus speculifer. Taxonomy (NCBI): domain Eukaryota; kingdom Metazoa; phylum Arthropoda; class Arachnida; order Araneae; family Salticidae; genus Maratus; species Maratus speculifer. The sequence goes on from OZ025291.1 coordinate 22,282,626, forward strand.
ATATATATGGAATTGATATAAAATTAAAAAAAGTCAAATTTTGCTATATTTTTGCCTTATATCTGAAATGAATGTTTCATTGTTTACATCCATAAATTATGTGTGGATTTTAGAGAGAGTTGCAGATTTTAAAGTTGCTCATTTGAGAGAGTCTACTGTGTATATGAAAACCTTCCCTGAAATTTATTATTTAATTAATATTTGTTTAATTCCCTGATATATTTAACAGCATAAGTTTCATCAAAATCCCTGCAGTAGAACCGGAGGAGTAAGCAGAAAACCACAAATTTCCGTTTGTATTTTATATATATATGCAGATATATATGTATTATGTTATATTATATATATAAGTGGACTGTTTTTATATATACAATTGATTGATTTATTTAAATGAACTAAATAACAGTTGGATATTCTAAAATCTTTATCATGCATATTTAAATATTTTAACAGATTAAGTTAACAATAGGAATTTAATTTTAAATTAAATTATTAAATCAGATACATTAAAAACAAATTTCATATGCAGAGAAAAGAGAGAGAAACTTTAGTTCCATATTTTGTCTGAAGTAGAAATAGAATAAATTTAGGTAGAAAAAGATTATGCATACATATTGAGTATTTGATAAAGATATTGATTAGAATGCAATACTTTTATTTCATTTTGTACGTAAAATTTTATTACAAATACATATAGAATTTTATTCTTTAATGTTAGAATGTATCTGAAAGCTCTTTTAAGCAAAAATAAATACTACAACTATTAAATATAAGAATCCTTTACCTGGTTCTGCTCCAAACCTGTCAGCTACAGCTGTGTTGAATGATGCAACAGTATCTGCCAACGCCAAAAGATGCATCTGATCTAAACTTGAAAGTCCAGGAAGATGGGAATGAGTTAGGAAACGTGTTAACAAAGCAGCCTACAAAACATTAAAAAGAAAGGAAGTTTAGACAATATGCATTAATAGATCAAATGTCCATATATACTAATACAATATTGAGATTAATAAATAGTAAAATTCTGTTTGTTAATCTGCCCTTCCTGATTGAGAGTCCTATTTTATTTTGCAAAAAAATTGTAAAATTCAAAAAATCTTGAAAAAGTCCCCCCCCCCCTCCAAAAAAACAATGTGCACTTCAGGATCAATACCAAAAATTTTACCTCTTAAGTTTTTTTGTTTTTCCCTGACTGATCAAAAAGGTGTGCAGATTCTTTGATATATTACAAACATGTACAAACCATAGACAAACACAAAAGTAACATGCACAACTTCAACTTTTGCCAATCTGAAAAAAAAACGTAATCAAACATTAGCTTTGCTGTATGGCGATATGAAAGTATTAAATAAAAAAATCAATGATGAAAATTTCTCTTGAAATAAGTTAAAACATGTGTATTTGATATTGTGTATGAAATGTTTTGATTAAAAAACAATCTTATTTTTTTCCCAAAGTATTTCTAATCATATTTAATATTATTATGAAAACTAATTATAAAAAAATTATCGACTGTTTGATCAGTAGATGGTGCCAAAGTCAAACTTGTAGTGTATATTGTGCTATCTTTGTACCAGCAATATCTTTCATTTTAAAAATTATTAAGTTCCTTTTATTTATTTATTTATTTTTTGTTACTATATTAAATGACAGACATTAGTGTTGCTATTTACCTTATGACATATATTAGTGTTATTGTTTATCTAAATGCATTCCAGTTTCAAAGCTTCTGAAATCCAGAATTTTCTATAATCTGAAATTGCTGTTAATCAGAGAGTTACTATTTTTACATTTTGTATATATATTTTTTTTTTCTGACTTTAATAAAACAAGGCAGAACTCGTCAAATTTCGACGAAAGAAAATGTTTAAGGAGGAACTGTTTTATTGATTTATAATAAATCTACTTAATTAGTCACAATGAAAAATACACCTTATGTTCGTAAGTCTAACTCTTAAACAAATGATATTTAACCTAAAGTTAACAAAATACTATTTCTATAAAACTCAGTTGTAGAAATTATTAAAATTAAACTTAATCAATATGTAAACAATAAAATATAATAAAGATCTTGCATTATTATTAAGTTATCAATTATGGCTCTTATGCACGGTATTCCAAAATGTAAAATAGCAAAATGTACTCCACTTTGACTCAATCATAGAATTTTTTGCCCCATGAAATCTAAATCCGACATTATTTTTACCACTTCAAAATTTACATATGCACCTCTCTTATCCGCATTCACGTTTTAAAAAAATGGTATTTTAATTTGATCATTTCAAAATCATTTTAATTCAAAACTTGAAATCTCGATTGCTATTAGCTATAAACAGATACTAATTTATTTATATTCTTTTAAATGTAAATGAAAATTTCTGAAATAACCTGCATGCAATAAATACGATATACAATATATCTGTGACGTCAGAGTGTAAAAAGAAAGTGTTGTATCGAGTTTAAAGAAAGTTTTTAATAAACTAAAAATCCTTTAAGTAATAAATAAAAACAAACTGAAACGAATTTTTTTTTTTTTTCACTTAAAAAAAGGCAACAAAAAGATACATTAATTTGTTTTTTTCAGCTTTTTTCCATTTTCATTTTTATAAAAATTGAGTATGTCTGTTGCCATAGTTCAAAAACGGTATAAAAAACTACGAAAAAATTAATAACTCAAAACAAATAAAGATACAGCTTTCAAACAAATCGCATTAAAAATTATTTTTTTTTCCTATACGATGGTATAAAAATTGGAAATGTGCGGTATTTAGAGGTTTAAAAAGAAAAAAAAAAAAAATGCAAAACTTACATTTCATTTCAAATTTTAAAGTGCTGCCATTCGCAAAATGACATATGCATTACGCACAGATATGTTTGGCCTTTATAATATAGATAATGCATATTTTGCGACGATTGGCCATTATCATGCCCCACACCACCCATATATATCATCTATACTAATAAAAGAACAAAACGCTCTGTCTGTCTGCGTGTGTGTCTGTGTGTCTGCGATGGCTAGCAAAATCTACAGCACGTACAAAGCTCAAAATTTTTTTTAGAGTAGCCCAATGTCTCTCCTGATGCACCTGAAGCTCAGAATTGCAAAATTTTATTTATTAACTGAGTAATTAATTAAATTCCAAAGCTCACTCTCATAAAAAATCGCCTTTTTTCGCTTTTTTTCCCTTTCATTTTCTTATGGTTGATTGGTTGCATAAAATTTTCGCAGAAATAATTAAAAAAGCTGGGACTGACCTTTAAAATTCATAGACTGGCAAACTGTCAGTTTAAATGAGGATATATATATATATTTTTTTAAATCACAGCTGCTGTACACCATGGAGAAAAAGATAGGGGGAGGTGAAGTAAACCGAAAAAAGGTTTGCAATATTAAACCGTTTATCGCTGAAATTTTAATGTCTCAAACAAAAGCACGAGGAAGGAATTTTGTATTAATAAAACGAATTGAAAGAAATGAATTACAGCTGAAGCATATTTTACAAAGAAATAGTAATTTTTTTAAATGTTTTTTTTTTTCTATTATATTATTTAGGTTAAAGTTAAGTTAAAGTTAAGTTAAAGTTAACTTGCATTTATGTTATGGTTAGAATAAGGATATGTTACAATAAAGTGAAGGCTATGTTACATTTCTGTTATATTTAATTTACGGTAGAGTACTGTTAAGTCGCTGTTAGGTTACAGACAGGTTCTGGTTACAGTACAAAAGTTTAAGGTTAGGAATTTATACACAGAGTGAACATTATGCAAGATTTGATTAAAAATAACACTTTTGTTAAATAGCTCTGAAATTATAATACTATATACCAATCTTTTAGCTACCATCGTGTATCGATTTCATTCATGGTATAGTCGGATTTAAGTGTGATATAATTAGTTTGAAATTCAAAATATTTCACTTGGGATTTGTATGTGAAAATAATTAGTTACGTGACTTAACAGTGATTTTTACGGGTAAATATCAACTTTTTAACACAAAAATCATGCAATCGTTGGATACATATTCCCTCCCGCGTTTTTCATTGCTGATTTTGAGTATTTTTAGAGCTTAATATTAGTTGTTTTTAAAACCGATTTTTCACACAGTCAGTGGCTACGTATTTCAGACAATGCATTTCTGCATGTAACAAGTTAATAATAAAATCATACAAATTTCAATTTCGTTTAATATTGTTAATACAGACCCGGGCAACGCCGGGCGGGTCAGCTAGTATATTATAATTTTAATGACATGTAAGTGCCCCCTCTGATTATTTTATGATTTTCTGCAACATTTGGGAGGGAGTGTATGTGGATTAAAAGATTTTACTGTAAGACTGGTTTTAACCATTTTATAAAAAAAAAAAAAAAAAAAAAAAAGAAGTGCATTTCATAAATACAAAAAAAATTCATAAAAACATTTTTTTTATAAGCCTTCAATACTGATTTAAAAAAAATAATGCCTAATTTCATGCACACAATTCATGTTATGCACTACATATCCATTACATTATGAAAAGTTAATGAAAGCCTCAATTGTGAAAAATCTCCCACTTTTGTTTGTGCTTTGTAGAATGTGATAAAATGTAGAATGTCACAAATAAGGGAATTTATGACAAAAATGTAATTTATATTCAGTTTCATTTTAAGATAAGGAAACATATATGGCAACAAAAAGCACTATTTATTTTGGATTTCTAAATTATTTTCTCAATGTATAATCATAATTTAGTTAATATTAAATAAAAGCTGTAGAAATTGAATTTGAGTAGTACTAAAAATATTAGAGTTTAAATTCACAAGAAATATTGTATTAATAGATATTTTTATATTACAGTAGAACCCCGATAATCCGGATCGGGTTTTTCGCTTTTTTTTCAAGTTTGAGAAGCGATTGGCTAATTTCTTTAATATTAACTTGTTGCATTGTCGTATTCTGAATAATAAAACAAAAACTTTTTCGCCAATCGCTTCTCAAAGTTGAAAAAAAAGTGAAAAAAACGATTCGGATTATCGGGGTTCTACTGTATATATATATATATATATATACACACACACACACACACACATTAAGATTTCATTTTTTTAAATTTTATATTCAATTTCTTGTGTGTTTATTTTATTATGTTTTATCATGTTTTAAATCACTTATTTTATGACAATACTGATTTCCCACTTTTTTTTTTTTTTTTTTTTATTATACTATACTATAGGAACATTTTTAAATATATTAATATTTGGAATCATAATTAATATTTTTGATATAAATTTTATATGAAAAAGCACTGACAAACAGTTACAATAATCAAATAATTATTTTTGAATTACCTACATTTATAATCAATATTATCAAATATTATTTAATATTTAAAGAGTCTTACTGCTTTAAAAATGACTTTTCATATTTCATACATCCATTTTCGCATTGCAAAAGTTTTTATAATAAATGTTTAGAAAAGATATATAAAAATATTAAGATTACCATGCATACTCGCGTATAAGTCAAGAAATTTTTGACAAAAAAAAAAAAAAAAAAAAAAAAAAAGAACTTTAAAGTAGTGGGGTCGACTTATACACGAGACCTAAAAACAATAATATATAAATAAAATATCGGAAAATAGTTTACTAATGAGTCGGTGCTGCAGCACTCTATTGCATTTGTACAGTACAAAATGCAAAATCTGGAGCCATCTGAACCTCGACGATTCCAAATTTTGGATTATTTTTAGTTTATTTGTCAAAAAAAAAAAAAAAAAAAAAAAAAAAAAAATCTACCCAACCGGATTGCAGAAAAAAAAAGTGCATGATTTATATCAAGAATGCATTTCCAATACTAAAAAACCTTTGTCATGTTGGCTTAAAATACTGATTAAAGTTAACATTAAAGTAAATTTAAAATAGGTAACACGGCATACTATTGATTTTACTCTCTCCAAATCAACAGCAAACTACGTTGGAGCGCCACTGCTTCTGGCTGCCGGTATTTCAAAATACATGAGTTTGTAGTGTTCCTGAACTGTGATCGTCAAATCACCAATTATTTTGCTATTCACGGCAGTCGATCAAAAGTTTGACGTCATGGTGTTCGGCTTGCATTCAGTACTTTTCAGCCAATGGCACTTTACATAAGTTTTTCTTTTTCAATGGCAGCACTTGTTATGCACAAATGCTGTCTCTTGTTTGTATGTATAAATTATTTTTATCACACAAAATTTGAGAAAAAAATAATAGGCTTTATTTATTTATTTATTTTTTTTTTTTGAGGGAGGGGTTGTTGACTTATATGCGGGTTTTAAAATTTTTTTTTCATTTTTAATATCGTAAGTTAGGGGGCGACTTATATGAGAGTATATACGATATATGGAAATTTATAATTTTAAATCATGTTAAATTTAATAAAGTAATGAATCACATGCAGTCCTACATGTTAGACAGAACAACAAATCCACATAACAAGACAATAATTACAAATTTATGGTTGAAAAGAATTAAAAAATAATAAAAAAATAAAAAATGCAAAAATAAATAAATAAATAAATACCTGATTTGTACTAAAGTTAGCTAGATTAATCTTTTTTTCAGCTGAACTAAATGAGGGCCTCTCTTTCTTACTTTCAGCAGAAAATGACTTGCTATGAAGAATATCATCTAAACTGTCTTCAACATTCGTAGAGAGCTCAAATAAACCATTATAATCCTGTAAATGAAGTGAATTATTCATTAAATCTTAATTTTGAAAAATTTCCTCAACTACTAAAGTGAAATTGTAGTACAACACATTGTTATATATACATATTAATTTAATAGTATATAATGTGTTTCTTCATGCAAACATGCAAATTACATAACATGTAATTGCCATCATTAGTAGATGGATTATAAACATAATCTAAAGGCCATAACATAAATCAACATACAGCCAATACTGGTTATAATGTACCTAGGATATAACATAGTATAATGTTTTGTCTCAAATGAAGTCGTATATTAATAATGATTAACAGCTTCAGCCAAAATGGACTCTCTAAAAGCCTTAATCTGGTTATAATGTACATTTTAGACTCGAGCAAAAAATAAAACTTGGATGTCAACCTCACATTTCTGGCTTGCAAAAAAAAGTAATCTGTCTTTGTGTGAGTATACTTGTTAAAATAAAATTGTCTTCCAGCGAGTCCTCTGGCCAGATTTACCTTCATTTTACCAGACTTTGTTCCTTCAAATATTCTCTTTCAAGATCTATTATCATCTTTTTTTTTTTTTTTTTCTCCAAATGTTTGTGATTGACAAAAAGGTTGAGGAGATTAAAAAATGGGAAGAGAGGAAGATGGATTTTAAAGGAAGATTTCTGTCCTTCTTTAAAATAACTAATAAATGAAAAGTACAGAAAAACCACGTAAAAGGGCACTGATAGTTGAAAGATACTTCTATTTAAACTTTTAAGGTCTTAAAAGATGTAAACTGTCAGCATTTTTACTGTGGTGAGGTGGCGTCTTTTATTTTTAATTGATTTTCAAGTATGCTGAAGTATTATTCTGTAGGGTGAAAGGTACTGATCTATTCCACCCTATTGTTGAATCTCCCTAATCTTTTGTTATAAAATGCAAACTGTTGGCAAAGAAAGGGGATAGTTGTATTTCAAGTTGAAGGAAAATAAAAAGTTTGTAAACTCTGCCTTAGTCACTTTTCATGGAAGAAATATGTAACTCAACTTGACATTTGAAAATGTAAATTTTACTGTGTTGTGTAATCAAAGAAAACAAAAAATATCAGATTATTTTTTGTAAAATAAACATTAAATAGTTACTGGATTTTTTTCCTTTCTTTTTAAAATTTTATTTAGATAAATTCATAAAATTTCTATTTTAAATCTCCATTATTGCGTGTGTTTCTATGTGCCAGTTTCTTTCACATTATACACTGTATTTTATTGGTTGCTGATTATAATATATTTCAGGAATTTCATACCATATTTTTAGATCCTCTGATAGTTCGTTATAACTGGTATTGACTGCATAGACTATATAAAAGATTTTAAATCATATTTAACAGATACAATTAAAATTCTGAAACAAACAGCGGTTAGAAAATTGTCTCTGCCAAGTTGTGCTACATTTTTTAAAAATTTAAATTTCTAAATTAAAAAAAAATGAAAATACACTTTATACAAGGAACATTCAGTAAGGCTTAGAACAGGAAAAATTGGTAGGCAGGATGGCATTAACAGTGGCTTCTTAATTAAATGTAAACATTCACCAAGTGGCAAGTCAAATTTATCCTGCCCAATCCTTGTCACACAATAATAGCCTATAAATTAATATATACTGCAGGATTAGTTAAAACCAATTCCAATGCTAACTCAGTCTTACTAAGGATGGAGATACTGTGACAGCAATTACTGCATAATGATTTTTTTGATTTAAAAGTAGGTTTAAATGAAAACAATTTTTAAAAAAATATATCAAAAGTTTTCTTTCCTTTTATATTTTATATTCAATATATATACTTAGATGATTTTGAGAATAAAACATAGGAAAATCTGAATTCAAATATGCTAAATGCAAGACATAATAACAGAAAAGCTAAAGGTAATTTAAAAAGGTATATATATATATATATATATATGTTATTTATTATTTTTTTTTTTAGCATCCGATGCTATTTTTTTCAGACAAGCTAAAAATGTTGTGTCATCAGCCCTGAATTTTCTAGTCAACCGATTTTGATAATTATTTTTTTTAAATGAAAGCTATTTATTTGTAGTTGTGCCCATTTTAATTATTTTTTAATTTATTTCCATTTTTATATTTTATTTTTAATTTTAAAAGCTTTTTCATGACATTTCTTCAAAATGGTGGCAACACAGTTTAGCTTTTCTCTCGATAATAAAAATTTATTTTCTAAAATGATTGCATATAATTATGCACTAATTGAGTTAAAAAATATATATTTACTGAGAAATAATATTAATAATGTAAATAAAATGACAGAAAATAATTTATGATAAAAATTAATGTCTAAATCAAAATAAGAGAAATTTCAAATGAGGAAAATTATGTCATTCAGCAACCAGATAAAAGGGAATTACAATATTATTATGGATGGCTTTTTCATAAACAGTAACTTTTAAAGAACATTTCAAGACAAAATGAGGTCACTATTTAAAACATTGTATTTTTACTCATAACGATATTAGGTACTACTTTGTTATCCCGTCGACCAATTTCGCCAAATTATACATATTGACATAATTTTTATTTTAAACAATGAAAAAATAAATAATTAGTAGAATATTAATAAAAATATTAATAAAAAGTCGAAATAAAAATCACTTAATGACATTTTAAACACATGAATCGTATTTAAAGTCATTGAATGTGACATTCACGATCATCCATTATTGGCATTTAATCTTATAGTTTGGCGATAATTTTTTGGTCGATGGGATAACCTAGTAGTACCCAATATTACTTTTTTTTAAATAAAGCTATTTTTCTGTGAGTGCATATAAAATAAAATTTCTGGATTTTGCCGGATTTCTGGATTTCTCATATTACAATTTTAACTGTAGATGCGCGAATATTTGAATGCAAAGTTGTAACTGGCAAATTTGACATTTATTTTGTAAATATATTTATTATATATTGATTCAATAATGTAATTACTTTGCTTTTTTTAAAACCAAATCGATCAGGTCTTTTAAACATTTCATTCGTCGAATTCGACGGGATTCCATTCGTTTTATTGTTAAATTGCATTTCCTTTTACTCAGAGTCTATAAAAAGGTGTTTAAACTAAAGAAAAAAACCGTTTTTGATGAATCTAGTCAATGAAGAAGTAGCACGTCAAATTGTATCTCTTTATTATTCCGCAATTCCAATGTCTCAGAGAGAAATTGCTATTCAATTGGTTATTTCAAACCGTTCTGTTTGCTATTATATTGATAATCACAAGAAAAATGAAATTAGTTCATTGCAATCTAAACGGGGTCGCCCTTCTAAAAAACTTCTATCGATTTTTTTTTTCTAATCGGAGGCGAAACTGAATTCTGCAATAGTAGAATCTACATTCCTCTTGTTTTTTTTTTTTGTTTTTTTTTTTGAGAAGTGGCCATATTGCTTCTGTACCTTTGGACGAGTGAAAATTAGTTATTGCCAATTGGTATACAGAAGTTTACTTACCTATACAGAGATAGATCATTAAAAAATTAGAAAACAACCAAAGACAAGAATATGTTACTTTAATTTCCTTTGCCATAATGATGTCTCAACACATTCTGGCATTTTCTGGTGATTTCAACTAATTGAATTATAATCTGTCTTATTTTTGTTTTAAACTCAAATCTAATTAGCTGGTTCACATGTCCTTTAAGACATTTTCTAACTAAAAATAAGAGGTTTAAATATAACTAACACAACAGAAACAAGTACAGGGTGTTTCAAAATTGACAATCCATTTCTATGAAAAAAAAATAAAAAGACAACAGAAATGGATCACCATTTTCGGAAAACTCTGTATATAAATAGAACACTTCTCTAACTCCCAAAGCCATAAAAGAATATAAACAGCTCTCATATTTCAGAAACTAAAATACCTTTAAAAAATTTTTCCATAATTATTAACTCTCTCATTATGTGCATTGCATATACACAGTAGAACTTCAATTAATGGAGGTTTCTGTTAATTAAGCCAAAGTCCCTTTTTTAAAAAGCGGTGAAAAGGACCACACATTTTTAGTTCACTGTCTGTGCTATAGGCTTTTCTGCCCTCAAAAGCATTCAACTTCCCAGAAACACTGAACTCCGAGAAGTGAAAAGCGAACAATGTTTTCTTTCCAGATGCCATGTGCCCCTATTGAAGATCAGGAGCAATATGTTATTGAACAATTACATCCTCTAGCTGTAAAACATAACTTTATATATGTTAATTTTTTTCATTAAAAAAAAGTTTCATTACTTTCTACGATTAACATTCTACGATATGTTAAATTCACTAGCATGGCAAGTTTTTATACACATTTTCTATTATCGAGACCTCCAATATCCAAGTACTAGCAGTCCCAATTAGCTTAGATAATCAAGGTTGCACTGTATGTGATTATTTGTGGGTGTATACAACTCTTGATTTTTGTGGTAGTAATTTTACATAGTCATTTTTGCTTTAATCACAGACTTTGTGATAATAATCCAATGATTTCTATTTCAAAAACATAAAAAAATTGTGTACAGGATGCTTGTTGTGAAGGGGTTAAAAAATCTACTGAAACTTAACTGTATCCAAGCTTTTATCTTCAAGGTTTGTAGGTGATGACTGAACATGGGATTCTTTGTCGGTGGCTAACAGAGTAAAGAGAGGTAAAGGTGGGATTGACTGAATTTCGACATAATCCAGAGTAACTTCTTCTGGAAAAACTGAAACAGAACCACGTTGCTCATTTGGACTATGAGGAAGGGGAGATGTACTGGTAGCCAGAGACAAAGCACGAGAACGTGACCAGGAACGTCCTCCTCCATCTTCACTTTCACCTCCGGTCGATTCAGGCATTTGAAGATAAGTTTTCTGAAATTACAATATTTATATTTGAAATCTTAGATGAAAGATTCAAATATAGAAAATATTAAAAACAACAAATACAGCAAATAACCACTATTTTGCATATGCAAGTTTTTATAGTCATTAAAATATACAAAATTTGTCAAAAATTAACTGTACAGTAAGAAATTGAGAAATAAAAACAATTACAGCCAATAATCACTATTTTGCATATGCAAGTTTTTATAGTCATGAAAATATACAAAAGAAAATTTGTCAGAAATTAATTGTACAGTTAGAAATTGAGAAATAAAAGTAAAAATTAAAATACACACTTCAGTACATTCTGATACATCATATTTTTGTACCAGTATAATTTAAATGATATTGTGTCCAACATAAAAGTAAAATTTATCTCTTCATTTATATAGTTAACTACAACACCAAAGTACAATATCTTATCTTTAATCTGATTTTTAAATCATTATTTGATTTAGACAATCAATTGTTTAATTGTGGTAACTTTGCCATTTATTACTTTACATTACTATAACAAATAAATGTTTATTATTGATAGATTAAAAGGAAAATGATGCATGAAAATTATTTAAAAAGCTTCTAAACTATAGTTTTCAAATGAATTTTCTTCAGAAGTACCATTTTTTTTTCTATTCACAGATGTAAAAAATAAAATTGTGTAATATTTAGAAGTGATGGATTGAAAGTTTGGTATAAGTGATAAAAATAGCAGTTGGATTACAGTTTTGGCAGAAATAAAAAATAAAGCAACAAAGATTTATTTCAATAAAGACCACTTTTTCTCAGGAAAAGCCGTCATGGATTCCTCTCTTATGATGAATACCTTTATCTCTTCAATTAGTGCTCCCTAAGTGGGATAAAAATACACTCAAATAGATACATCTGAGAATGTAAAAGAGTCATTCTTAGATACTTTTTTTTTCTGTTTTGCACATTTGATCCAAATAACATGTAAGTTGTTTAAATGTTATTCCTATTATATTCAAAGTTAAAGCAAAACTGCATATACCAAAAGAATAACATTTCAACACTGATTTAAGTACATCAATGACTAAAAAATAAAAATAAAAAATGTCAGAAAGATTTTAATCTAGATTTTCATAAACTTGATTTAAATAAAACACCTGTTTGGCTAACCAAAGTGTTACTCAAAAATAAAAATGTTCCATCCTTTTTTTTTTTTTTTTTTTTTTTTTTTTTTTTTTTTTTTTGGGGGGGGGGAGGGGGGGGGAGGAGAGGTCATCTTTAAATTTAAAATAGTATTCCCTCTCTAAAATTTTGGTGGTAAAAACCTATTATTCTTTCACTTTTGGATTAACATGTGCTTTGTTTTTATGCTCTATCTTTTAAAATAAGTTTCTGATTTATTTATTCCAGATATCTCTGATATTTTATTCTTCTGATTTATTTATTTTTATTTATTTTTTATTTTTTTGGACCATGTGCATTCTCAAATGACTCTCTGTATTGTATCTACAAAGAGAATTTGCGTAGCATCTCCGTTGAGAGAGACATACAGAGTGCTTTGTTTAAGTTTATTCACATCATAGCTGCTAACTATTCCACTTTTTTGCACCACAAAAATTTAATAGAAAAATTGAATAGACTGCATCATTTAATCGACAGAGTATGACAAATTGAAAAGGTAAAATTTACTGTAAAATTTTTGTGGTACAAAAAAGATGCAAGATCACCATCATCCCCTTGCATCATATGCAGCTGTGATTTACTTACTATGCAATTAATTCAAATGCATTAAGAAAAACTAGTTGGTGTATCACTTTTATTAAGTGAAAATTGAATGTTTTTGTAAAAACAGCCCAAATGCATTTTGATATATATGCAGCGAGATGACATTTGAAGATCAAAGGAAATCATATATAGAAGTCTTATACAGAAAGCTCACTAACTTTATTTTAGCTGTAAGATTTGCGACCAAGATAAAATGTGACATCAAAATACTGTTGTAATTCTTGTAACACTCAGTTGTTGATTAAAAGGTTAAAAAAAAAAAAGTCAATGCTTTTTTGTGTTCAACTGGTAAAGTTTGAACTTCAGAATAACTTGGATGACTGCTATATTTTTATAACAAAAATGGCTACTTCCTCAAATATATATGGTATAAATGGTTACTGCGAGAACAAAAATATTCCTGGCACAAACAATGTTGCACATCAGACATTAAATGTAAGATAAAATAGTATTTACTAATCCTTTACATAAAACTTCAACTTATTAAATAATTTTTTTAAAGCATAAAGAAAAGTGGTGAAGAATTAAAATATTTGATACACAAATTTCCATCCAATATCAAGACAAAATTAAAATTAGCTAGTTTTGTTGGACCTCAAATAAAATAACTATTTCATGATCTTATTTTCAAAGATAAATAAATTGAATGCTTACAAGAAAACTGTTGGCTTAAGTTTAAAATATAAAGTTTCAATTAAGTTTATTAGTATAAAAAGTATTTAAATATTTTTCCCAGCTAGTTTTCCCAGTTTCTCTGCTCAGCCAATAACACTTAATATTTTTCAAAGAAACTGTAAAGTTTCAATGAGTTGTTTAAAGTTGTCAAAATGTTTTAAAGTTTATTTAAATAAGTATTTAAAGTTTCAATATATTGTTTTTGAATGTTAATTACTTACTAAAAGGAAGCTGGACTTTAATTGTTGTAGTACAAAGTGTGTACTTTAACTAAGCCTGTCATGCAACATCATAATTTGCTGTGTTGACATTATGGAAATGGTTGGTTGGACTCATGGTTGAATGGGTGAGTGGTATGAAAATCTTTTCAAGTCAGTTAATCTGCAGTTAATTGATTTTGCAGCTTCTTCTTTGCCAATTAAATGTGCATATTAATATTTAACTGTATATTTTAACCTCTTTTCTTTTGTATTTAAGCCAGGAGATTGCTTTCTAGGTGGGCAGTCACTTGTAATGCACTGAATATTTTGCATGGTTGGTAGCGGCAGCTGCTCCCACACCGCTGGTCCCTGGTTCGAGCCCAGCTAACGGCATGGGTGTCTGTGTTGTCCCTGTGATGTGTATTAAATGTATGTACTGGATTTTCTGTAATAATAAAGTGTTCTGTATTTGTTTCTGTGTATTCTGGATTAATTGAGGCAACAGCAATTGTAGCTATAGGCCTCAGAGCACTGTTCACTCAAAACTCAAATGCACTGAATAAGCAGCATGGGAAGTGAGTGCAATAGAGAATGCACTTGTTATTGTTAGTCTTTAATAAGCTCTGATTTGGCTGATGTTTAATGATATTGTTATACTGTCAGGCACAGTCCTGTTTTTACCTTCTAGTCACCTTTTTAGCCATGATGCCAGCCATCCCATGCAGTATTTAAAGTTAAAGGATTATTTTAATTGTTTTTATTAACCATTTGTTACTTTGTTATTGAATTAATAAATTTGTTCGCATTCTACAATTTGGTTATCTTCAATTATGGTTGACACACCCAGCTTAGACCTGAAATGTGGACTTAAGTATGATTGATATCTAGAGCAGACCCAACAAAAACAGCACAGATACTTTTGAAAATGTATGTAAATTTTTTTTAGGAAGTAGAAAGTGAAATTATGAAGAAATTATTGTTTATCTACTCTCTTCATTTAAAGCATTCGATTGCAATATGTCTTTAAAACTGGATTTTCTGTTCTCTCACTTGGACATTTTCCTCAATAATATGGGAACACTATCTGATGTACGTGGAGAAAAGTTCCACCAGGCTGTAGTTGAAATGGAAAAGAGTTACAGTGGAAAATGGAGTACAAATATGTTAATAGATTGATGCATATGGAAGACACCAAAAGTAATACAAAAGAAAAATATCAACAAAATTACATTTTTCATGATAGGTTTATGCATTTTTTTTTTTTTAAACTGAAGTAATTAAAAAAAATATCATTTTCATGTTTTTATTATTTTATAACATTGTTGATGAATATATTAATTTTTCATTTGATGCTGTAATTTGTTTTATTTTAAAACTGTCCCTCTTAAAAACATTATGTGAAGGAAATTTTTATGAGATATTTAGATTCAGGAAGGTTATTGACAAAGTTAACTCATTTTTTTTTCTTTTTGGCTAAGCAGCATAATTTTTATCACAAACACAGAAATATAAATTTATAATGAATTATTTCACATACAAGTATTCAATTAATATGATAGTAAAATCACCAAGTATACTTCTATACTTCAAAAGAACAACATGCAAAATTATTAGTAAAACAAAATAACTTCAGTTTTTTAACAGAATACTTCAATTAATTGGAATTTCAATAGACTGTATAACTTAATAAAAAGGTTTAAGATGCTCAGTTGATTTCATTTTACATTATATTAATTTCTGGTACAATTTAAGCGATCATTAATTTAATCCAATCTTATTTGTAAAACCTTATGTCAGATTTTATAAAGTTAAAAAGCTATTTTAAGATTTTGTTTTAAATATTAAAGTAACATTAAAAATTTGATTATCAATAACAAACTGGAGAAACAAATTAAAAACTACATATATGAAAGTTAGTTTTTTTTATATACCTTAATATTTTCCGTTCCTGATAAACATCTCACCAAATGGCTTAAAATAGCTTTGACTCTTCGAAGTTTGCCAAAACCTAAAAGTTCCATTAACTGTTTAGGATGGTATTGTGGAAGAACAGGACAAGCTAATCTACTAGCTTCAAACAGCCCAAAGTCTGGCATAGGACCCACACTACCAACGCTTTCTCTAAAAAATATGTGCATAAATATATATTAAAAAAATAATATATTTATAATTAATAGTTATGTATATATAATAATACAATCATATTATAAAAAATAAAAGAGAAAAAAATCCAAAATTTTTTATAATAGGAACCTTAGCACAGTAGAGAAAACAATAAGGTTGAATTTGGCAAGAAAAGCAAAAATTTTTGAAGCACTTTCTAGAAACTTTTGCTTACATTTTAAAATCTCATCAGATTCTTAAATCTTAAGGAAATAACTATCACTGTACCAAACACACAAACAACTTGTTATACCAATTTATACATTAAGAGGCAATTTATTTAATACATAAATAATTAAGCCATATAATAATTTAACAGTAAATGTATAACATATGTTTGCACCAGTAGAGAAGACTGAACTAGGCTTGGTTAAAATTAGCATTGTGTTCAATTCAATATAGTCAAAAAATTTTGCTTTATTATTGCTATAAGGCATTTTATTTTATAACAGTCTAGAAAATTCCTTCAGTTATCTTAAAGGCAATTCTTTTCAAAAATTTCATGACATTCTTTCATTTGGTGCCAAGCATGTGTCGAGAAAGTTCTATGAAACCTGATTGATTGAATTCTGTTTTTGAGGATGTTCTATGGACTCTGGTTGGTTGAATTATGTATATTGGCTCAAATTGAGAATTTCTAGGAAATTGTGAAAGTCAATTTTTTTGCTAAATGTTGCCATTGTCAAATAGGGTGATATTTTTTCATTTGGATTCCAAGCATGTATTTTTGCATTGATAATACTAAAAGTCTATTTTTCAGCCAAATCACACCAATATTTTGCCAAATTTGGCAAACTGTTTGCAACTTTGAGACTTTGCTTATTGATAACTGCTTAACAACTTAATGATTATTTAAATTTTCATTCCAATTGAAATGTCTTGGCCCGTCATTGACACCAAACTGATTAATTATACAAATTTTCTCAAACATATGACCTAGCCCAATGGTCTTCTCATAACCAAAAATGGTAGGATAAAAAAATTTATTCAAAATCGCTAGAGCCTATTTTTACATAAAATTTACATATACACACAGAGAAATATGCATAGACACACACAAATAATTTACTACTATTATAATATAGGATAAATAATACATAATACACATTTAGCAATGTATACATAAACAATTTTTCATTGATTGTCCTTTCACTTTCATGACTGTTTATAATTTATCTTCATCATTGTCCATGATATTTATGGCAGATTTGTTTTTTATAAGGTTGAGTTATGTCAAAATGTCAATAAGAAAGAAATATCTAAAATTTAATTAAAAATTTATCGTAGTTTATATTAATTTTAAATTATGGAATGTACATTTATGCCAAAATGCTGCTGAACAATTATTAATTGCTTCAGTTCGTTAAAAATATTAAAACAGCTAATTAAATTTAATTACACTCCTATTACTAAAAATATATAAACAAGCTGAAACTTTTACAATTAGTGTATAAGTATTGTTATGATATATAGTATTATTTATAATTCTAATAGTATGAAAAAATAGCTCTAATTCAATAATATATGCCGGGTTCTGTCCAGACTTTTCTCACAAGATCCTGTTTTTGTCGAATTGTGAAGTTTTTATTATATTTAAGAAAATTCTAATCATAATTTTCTGAATTTTAAATTATCAATGTATTCATGTTCTACCTATTTCATTTCATACATAAAAAAGTGGAGTAATATGTACTTTGGCGAGTTTAACTGTTTATTTACAGACCAGTTTTTATTTTTAAATTATTAAATTTGTAAAAAGTTCAATTTGAAAGTGAAAAAAAAATCTGTGAAAGGATTATTTAAGTGAAATACTTTTGTAAAAAGGTCTTGTTTTGAGATAAAGAATTTTGTGAAGGGTCCTATTTCATTATAAATTATTTTGTGAAGGGTCCTTTAAAGGACCTAACATTTTCTTAAACATATCCCTAATATGCAATTAGAAAAAAGTTCGGTAAATCAGAAAAAATCAGCATTGCTTCTTCTTGGCTTTGTTTTGTGAGTTGCACATTAACTGAACATGTGTTTATTATCTCAACATAAAAATCTCCTGTGAAAGTGTTTATTAACCAATCATAAACTAAATAGTTCATTAACTAGCCACTCACTGTATATAGTAAGAAAAAAATATTTGTTACAATTTTGAATGAAAAAATGTTTATATCTAAGCCATATACCAGACAGTATAAAAGGCACTTTTTATATGGATAGCCTGATATATATACATATAAAGTCCAAAAATAAAAATACTAATTGACATTATAAACTCAAAATTACATATAGTTGGCTTAATTTCACTTCTAACTCCCCAACAAAAAGCTGGAATCTGAGTCAACCTGTTTTTTAACAACTCCAATCCCCTCCCCCCCCTTTTTGCCCTAAAATGGATGCGACTCTGACTCTACAGAAGAAGCTGAAATACAGAGCCTGATTCATATCTGTGAACTTTTTTAGTCTGCATAAATTTAAGAGCTAGAGAAAGCTAGAGAGCTAGCTTTAAGAAAAATAATCCCAATATTAAATTAATCTTTATTAATAGTTCAAAATTTTCTTAATAAAGTTGATAATAAAGTGAAATTCTTTTAAAAATATAATAAAATTGATCATAATTTTTCATTTACAATCTTGGCTTTTCTTTTGCTAAAATTAAGAGTTTTTCTTTCTCCTATCAAATTTATTTTCTTATTATTACCTTATCTGGTGTCAAAGGTTTCTTTTCTCTGTAATGCACTTAACTTTTACAAGTTTTATAATACTCAATAAAATTTATTTGAAAATTGTAGAAGAATTATTTTGATCTATCTTGTTTTATCGCCCCCTTTTTTATAATGGTTCTAATATCTAAAGCAAATCAGTATATCTTACAATACTGAAATTCATTTAAACACACACATACATACATATTTTAAATCAATGACTTAATAGAAGCATATTTTTAATGAAAAACAAAATTGAATGAGGAAAGTATGTTGGAGACAAGTTATATTTTATTAACATTAACCAAGAAAAAATAAAAAGTACAATACCAAAATACGTACATAATAATTAAAAAAAATACTGTGTTAGACATAAATTATTAAATGATATAAAAAATTAACTTGGAGAAGACCTTCATAATGCAATTCTCTATATAATGTGCAACTTCTTAGATGCAAATGATGCATTTTGCAGCTAAGGAACACCCACATTCTACATTGTAAAAAAAAAAAAATTGCTATTCTCTAAAAGACTAAATTTGACAGATTAGTTAATCTCTTTAATTTAAAGCTTTTCAATGGAAAAAAAAAAAAAAAAAAAAAAAAAAAAAAACATTTACTATAAACAGGTTTTAAAATGAGTAATGAATGATTTGGCCCAGGCATATTTTGACTTTGATTACAAAATGAGTTTAACACTGTATGAAATGATCTTCATTATGCAAACATTTATAATCTACACAATTCCTGGTGCAAAGTAGCACAAAATAAAAATACTCTACAGTATTTTGATATGCCTCAGACGTTTTAATCATGTTTACAAGATATGTTTAGTGATAATTTAAAAATATGATTGATGTAATTGAAAACTTTACATTTTCAGGTTTGAGGCATAAAGATCTATTGTATTTACAAACTTTTAAAGAAAATAATACCTTTGAGGTTCTGACTTTTCAGGTATTTTCTGTTGTTTTGTTAATTCTGCTTTCTTCCTTTTTGTCTCAACAGCTGCACTCAAAATGTTACTAGAGGTTGAACGAGATAGAGTACCTGATGCAGTAGGTAATCGAAGTTGGGAAGATTCTTGTGCATGAGAGATCAGTTCTTCTTCAGTTAGTTTACGATCATCTACAAGTGGTTCATCTTTTTCAGATTCTGTAATGTGGACCTTTTCTAATAATAATAATAATAATAAAAAGTATTTGTATTTTTGAAATTTCTGTTTTAACTACAACATATAAAATAATCGCAATCAAAATTCTTGCTAAAATAATTTTGCCATAGATCACATGCAAAACAGATACTGGAATTGAGTTCCTATAATTTCAAAATTCTGGTACAATTTAAGAAACCCTGGAATATATTAAAAATTGTAATGACACAGCCATGATTATCATTTAAAAAACAGAAAAAAAGGCATTTATTTTTTTTATTTTTTGAACAAAATGAAAAAAAAAAAAGTATATTTTATGTGTAACAAAGAAAACTCTCTCTATACTTTTTTCACCAACTGATAAAAAATTATCAAGTTCATAACAAAAAAAAAAAAAAAAAGAACTAATTCTGCAAATTAAATAAGTTTTATTTCCAGTAATGAATTATCTCAGATTTACAAGAAGTGTATTCACATCTGAATTTCCGTCACTGCCTCCTTTTCAACCCTTGAGTATGTGAGCAGAAAATGAAAAACCAAGTTTTATCTCATTTGATAGTGGCAACAGGTGCATAGTACATCTTTATAAATTATTTAAATCACTAGTAAGAGAAAAGTGTTGATGAAACAAGGTTAAATCTGACATCTCCTATAAACAGTTTGTCCGAATCTGACTTTTCAATCCACATGTGAAGATGGTTTTACTGTTTGCTAGAAAAAGTTTAACACTATACATATTCTCAAGATAAAAATTGTTACTTAAACTACAAGCTTTAGCTGAAGTGAAATTTCCACATGTACCATCTTGTTGTCAAAGGTGATACTGAGAAAGAGATGTGTTGTTTTTATGACAGCCGATTATCTACATGAAGGATATAGGCCTAGGAAAAGTGTCCTCTGTGGAAGTCTTTCACAGGGAACTTAGGCAGGGATTCAGATGTCTGCTAAAAATCCTTAAATCGGTCAAAAATCCTTAAAACCGAGTGAAATCTCAAAATTGCTATTCAGATGTCCTTACTGAGATCCTTAAATAAAGATTCTAGTGTTAAAAGTGCCAGGATTTAAGGAAAGCTAAATTGCTATCTTAAATTAAGGTTCGGTAGTTTTCGGCGCCATTATTTTCATCGCACATTTTTAAAATTTGATATTTTGAATTATTCATTGCACAGAAATATAAAAAAAGTATTATTAGCAACAAGTTTTTGTTGCTTTTGTCAAAATATAGTAAAAATTGTGTTGTTTGGCGTCACCAAGTACCATTTTTCAACACGCGATGTTATCACTGTTGCAAAAAATAAAATGGATAAAAAATACTTTACTATGGATCTCTAATCGGTATTTATTGCCTTTATTTATAATCTTCAGAGTTTTGTGATCAGACATCTAATTTTATATATTTTATCGTATTTTTATAATATAAATTTATTATTATTATTATTGTGTACATCTGTCCACCTAGCGATAAACTACTGTATAGTTTCAAGTTTACATAACAAAATTTACTTTATTGCATTGCTTGTCTTGATTCTATAAATTATTTATTTTATCGACAGATCGAATACACCATTTACTAAGTTTCATATCTTCTGTATTGAATATTTTATACATTTGTTTATCATGCAGTTTCTTTGCTTTTAATTATCGCTTTTAAAAAGTTACACAAGACAGTGTCTTACGAAGTTAAATATATTTCTAAAAATATTTTTTATTTCTTATTTTGATAAGATTTAATGATTATGTTTAATTCACAAAGATTCTGCATTTTACCTTTTTTTCTTTTTAATTAAATTTTACAATTTAAGATAACTAAATTACAATTCTTCAGATTATTTTAATAATAAAACATATGCATTCTATATTTTAAAAATATTTCTGAAATACATGCATATTTTTAATTGATCAATATGTAAATACCTCATTTTCTTTATGTTTCTATAAAAAAGTTTAAAAAATTTTTAGCCTTGTAATTAATTTTGGATTAACTCCTCAAATTTTATTACCTCTATTTCTATCATATAGTTGACTGATCATAGTGAATTCTGTACTTGTCTCTCATGGTTACTTATAAGTTTTACATTTTAAATGCTTTAATTTTTCAGTAAATCTTAATTTTGTGTATTAAACTTTACAAAGTGTTTGGATTATATTTAACATCTTATATTTCTTCTCCCATATTCCTGAAACTTTATCAAATGTGAATGCTATAAAATATATAATTTAGTGCAAAGCCTTTTTTAGATCTGTAATCTGTTTTTGCAAAAAAAAAAAAAAAAAAAAAAAAATCAAATGGTGAATTTGCTTTGAATAAAAGAAAATAAGGCTAACAGAAAAATAAATAAATAAAAATTCGATGAAAACAAGAGATTGTCAAATAATAAATATTTTCTGAACATTGAAGAAAACATAAGTTATTATGTTATTAAATTACTTTATTAAAAATTTATTGTTTCATAAAAAAAAGTTTTTTAATGTCAAAAGTTTATTTTCATTTAATTTTATCAATTCAATGTATTTTAAGTGAAATCTGCATGTTTTCTCATGTTAGCGAAGGAGTTTTCATTTATATTCAAGTATTGATAAAAAAATAATAAGAGATTCTCCATTTAAAAAAATATAAATATATATATTTTAATTATTATTAGGTGCATTTTTATATAAGCATTTTTATATTTATTTTAGAGCATAGGTCAACAGTTTAATGTATTTATTAAATTATAAATTTACTTTTGAAAATAATTATTTATTGTTCTTACTATTTCTGAGAATAGAATTCATTACATAAAAATAAAATGGAAGATACTTTGATTTTAATCTATATGTTTGAGTGCATAATAAAGATTTAGACCAATCATGAATTCAATAAATCCAATGATCAAAATAAGTTTGAAATAATGAAAAACTATAGTTGGTTGTAATTTTGCCATTTCTTGTTGTGTAATATACAATTTTTGGAACTTATAATTAAGCAAGTGATGTAATAATAATAATAAAAACTAGTTATTAGGGAGCATTAATATTGTTTTTGATGTTATGTCCAGAAACAGTATCTAATCATACGCAAAATATAGCAGTGGAAATAAATGTCTGATGGATCAGCTACTGCCGGAATAGATCTCATTTCAAATTTTAATGCTTTTAGAAGATCACAGGTGTGTAGTTTTATTGAATAATAAGTAACTACCATTATTGATCTTCTGCGAGCAACTGGAATTGATGGTGCTTTGGACTCTATGCTACTTTTCTGAGGATTATGGATTGCCACTGCATGTCAAAAGAGGAGATAATATAGTAAGTATATTAAAGTAACAAAGAAAAAAAAATATATTTGTGCTCCATACAAATTAATCTTTTTTTTTTAAATTACATTACTCACTAAATTATATTTTCCACAAATAGCATGTTACGCTACAAACTATGCGAATACAATATTTCACAATAAGAAAGGTAAATACAAAAATTATTTAATTGAAAAAATTTTTAAATACCCATGTAATAATAAAGTAAAATTGTAAATATAATGTGAATTAAACATTTATATACTTTGGTCTGGGGCATAAATAAAATTTTGCTAATTTTAAAAAAGAATATTAGACAGCCTTACATATACCAACACCTTTTTTATCAGAGCAACTACACTATTGGGTTTGATTTGTAAAGCTGAAAGAAACAAAAAATGGGAAGGGAGGGGGGATATGATGTTTTTAGATAATAAAAGTTTTTGGTGTTTTGTTTAAAATTAAGAAAGAGTTTGTTGTTTATATTCATGTGAGACTAAGTGTTTTTGAAAGTAAAATAATAACAAAAAGAAAAAAAAATAAGAAAAAGCATTTATAATGTTTTAAACTGATAAAAAGGTTTTTCTTTTAACTTCTTATTTTTTTTTTTTTTATTTTTTTTTTCGTTGTTAATTACATTTATCGTCATCAGAGCATTACATGATACAATTGGTATGATTTAAAATTACAGTTATTAGAGTTTAGCTAATATTGCTATTAATTTGTTTTTTTTACCAATAATTTTTTGTTTAAATGTATATATATATATTTAATTAAAAAAGAACAAGTTTGTGAAAGGACTTGGATATGTTCATATTGTTCCATGTTACATAGATATGATGTAATATACATACATATTACACAGTTATGATGTATATATGCATACATATTGCATAGATATGATGTATACATATGTAAATATTATATAGCTATGTGTATATATATGTACATATTCCATAGATAAGATGTATATATACATAGGTATTACATAGATATTATGTTTGGAAATTATCTATATGGACACAGACATCCGTTTTATATATATATATTATGCAGGATCTGGATGTCTAACAAACACTTGAAAGGACTTGGATATGTGCATATTGTTCCATGTTACATAGATATGATGTAATATACATACATATTACACAGATCTTATGTATATATGCATAGATAGATGTACACATATGTAAATATTATATAGCTATGTGTATATATATGTACATATTACATAGATAAGATGTATATATACATAGGTATTACATAGATATTATGTTTAGAAATGATCTATATGGACATAGACATCTGTTTTTTATGTATATTATGCAGGATATGGATGTCTAACAAACACTATATGGATTTGATTGAAAAGACATCTGATCGTAATATCTATGTAGATACTATGTAATATGGAATTCCTTGGATGAATTATGGACATGGTATACGGATGTATTTTATGTTATACAGGGTTCATACAGAGTTCGGAAGAAAAAATCCAAGGAGTCCAAAAAATTTTAAGGACTTGCCACTTTTATTGTTATCTAAGTGGCAAGCACTTGCAGAGCCCCAATAACACAGGGATTCTGCGAGAGCACGGGGGGTATCTGCGATCTTCAGACAAAATCGGCCCTTACCCGCAATCTTCAGACGAAATCAGTGATTTATCTGAAGTACTTTAGCAAAATCTGCAATTTATTGAGATCTTTTGTCAAAATTGGCGTTCTCCCGTGTTTTTTTTTTTTTTTTTTTTTTTTTTTTTGTAATGAAATTGACTTTTTTTTAGACGATTTTTTACAAAATTTGCATTTTTACATGATTTTTTCTCGAAAACGGCATTTTATCTCCACAATCTTTTGACAAAATCTGCGTTTTTTCCGTGATCTTTTGATGAAATCGGCGTTTTTTTTTTTCAATGATCTTTTGACAAAATATTTGTAAGCTATCTTTTATTGAAAACGGCATTTTTTCCCGCGATCTTTTAACAAAATTAGCGTTTTATCTGAGATATTTTGTGAAATTGACGTTTTAACCACAATCTGCACAGGAAATTCGCTTTTTCAGCGAACTTTTGACAAAGTTCGTTGATAAAAACTTTGACGAAATCGTCGTTTTTCCATGAAATATTGATGAAATGTGTGCTTTTTCGGCGATTCTTTCACGAAATTTGCATTTCTCTGTGATTATTTTTTTCCGCGCACAAAACCATACAAGTTGGCAACTATGCGGAACTGATAACCCAATTTCAAATTTTCGGATGAGGATTCCTTAAGTTTTTGGAAATTTCGGTATTTTCGGACTAGAATCACCCCTGAATCCACCGATATCAGCAAATTTGAGCATGATGAATCAATCGTATTATGAAGAAGAAATTAGAGTTGTATAGCTAGCTGAGAAGGAATTAAACAGTGTAATCACTTTTTGAAATTAGAAGCTTAGTGGTGTGTCTGGATTATTCTTTTCACTTTTCTTTCCCTTATGGCCATGAAAAGTAAAATCACTTTGGTGGCTATTAGTATGATCCCAAACAATCACTGCTCTGCTTCTGATGAATGACGGGCATAAAGGGTTTACCGTGTGCTTTACAATCATTATTTTTTTATTTATTTATTTTTAACGGGGAGCAATATTGCTTGCGTGCAAAACTGCAATACAATTTAAGGAGTTTCTAAGGAGTATTTTGTTTATCTAAGTAGTTCTAAGTACTACTTGGGAACGTTTTCATTTCTAAGTAGTTTTTAAGGAGTCCAAGGAGTCTGTACGAACCCTGGTTATATTAATTTACCAATTTCTGTTGTGAGAGTACTATCTGAGTCTAGTTCTAAAAGAAAAAATCTTGGTGAAATTCTGTGAGTTAGTATTATTTTGATTAGTTTTTTTTATCAGATGATTCATTCAAAGATATTTATTTACATAACTGCAATTTTTTAATAATAAAAAAATGAATTGAAATTCTCTCCCCCCCCCCCCCATTTCTTTTTTTTAAGACTTCATTATTGCTAATTTTATATTTTAAAAATTTTACATCTTTATAAAAGTAATGTAATTGCCTATAAAAACATACATTGCATTTTTCCGTATGCTGAATTATAGAAAATTAAATAAAATCCCCATGTATTGCATTAGTAAAACTGATTTTATGTTATTTACAGCCTTTACAGATTAATATTTATATATGTTTTCTATTATGTAAGATTGCAAATGTCTAGGTTAAAAAAAAACTACTTTTTAGAAAATAAATATTAATTTAGTAGTTGATGCAAGTACAAGATATTTTGGTTAGCTGTACGCCAGTGTTATACAAACATATATTTGTATGTATACATATATGTATATATACATATATGTATAAAATACAATATATGTATATATAACACTGGCACCCAAAAAGAAGTACTGTAAAAGTACTGGTTTTTCTCTTAAAGCTTATTTTCTGAAAATAAAAGAAAGTTTATTCTTATGAAATATGACATTTTATAATGAAATTCAATAGCTGAAATTTGGATAAAGCATTTATTAATAACTTTTTAAAGTCCTGCTACAGTTTCCTTTTCTGGTAGAGTTGTTTTCTTTGTGAATTACACATATTACAACCTATCAATCACAAAAAAGTATTTTTAAGGAATAAAATTTTGTGAAGGGAGCCTGTTATATTAAGAGGAATTTCGAGAAACGGATTATTTTATTAAAATGGATTTTTATGAAAGGGATCTAAATTTTGCCTAGATCAGTCCCCTGATATTAAAAATAATCTTTTGAAATGTTTATGTGTACTGCATTTGTTTCTGTTTAAAATTTAATTTTAGATCATAATCAAAATAAGTTTTGAAGGAAAAACATACCATGTACATTTTAAATAAAATTTTAATCAAAAAACTCCCCCTCCCCTCTCCCCACCTTAAAAAAAAGTATTCAAGAGGATTTTTAAGAATAGCAAATTAATTATATATAAAGCATATACAGGAGAAAGAACCCTCCCTCTTGCAAGTCTCCAAAAATAGTGAAATATAACTTGAAATATCGATATTTGTAGAAAGAAATCTAGTGAGATGCAAGATTTTGGAGAAAATGTGCCTGTGGTCCACAACTAAGTCTGTCTTTTAAAATGGAAAACATAAACATGAAATAAACTAAATTAAGATTTTTTAATGGAATTCTTTTTGCAAGACAATTTGTAAACGTATCATCATTATAAACAATACACGACTTTAACAAATAAGAAATAATAAGCATTAAAAATTGTCTTCCACCATGTGTTTAGGGAGCAATTTCACCCTCTCCCCTGACGAAAATCTTAATTCCTTTTATTTTATTTTTTAACCACTTAACCGGCGACGGGTATGGGGAAACAGTGCTTTAACCCCCGACTTATCTCGGGGCAGCCAGTGAAGTGGTTAATTATCCTAATTAGTCTTAATTTTCTTAAATTTTATTTTTTTTAAATAATTAAGGATAAATCAAAATTAGGTATTTAAATTCCAAAGCCAGTGATGTGTAATGGCTCTCCATTGCCATCTTGCAAGTGTTTATACCAAGATGTACATACAATACACCCCTCCCCCCTCATCTTCTCTCTCATAATGAAAATCTTGTGTATGAACATGTTTTTATAAAAAAATTATTCTTAAACTAGAAGATAGCCCGTCAAAATGATGTGTCTGCATTTTTAAAGGATGATAAAAAATTACAACAACTGTGGTCAATCATAGCCACTTTAGGTTGAAACAATTTTGATAAATACAGAGATTAAACTTGGAAAAGGAAAAGTCTAACCCCTCCCCCCCCCCCCCCCCAAAAAAAAAAAAAAAAAATTAACAGAAATCTGCATTTAAAACTATAGCAAGACTATCTGGTAGATGGGAGTGGGGATTATAATGAAATTTAAAACGCACCCGTGGTTTGCTTACATAAAAAGTTTTAATTAAATAGTGTTTTTGAAATCGTGCAAAGATTTCAAAGCGAAGTAAAATGTAGTGACGTCATTTACAGCTCCCAATGTAAATCTGATCATTGAGAACGCTCCATTACAATATGGAACGGTTTCATTGGTCAGAAAATAGATTGCCTTTAAAATCGGAGGTAACTTTTCACAATGTTTTTTATAGATTTCAAATTCGCAAGAGTTATTCACGGCGGTAAAGAAAAAAAAAATTAAAGCAACCCAAATATAAAAATTTTAACAATATTGCATTTAAAATGCACCTTCGCTTTCCTTTAATAAAAAGTTTTAATTAAATATACACTGTAAAAAATTTGACTCATTTGCTACAGTATCACTCCACCGCTTTTATAGAAAACGGTTACTTTACTGTGTTATGGAGCATCCTCATTGATCACAAAAGAGATATTCTATAAAAGTTGTGGAGTGCCGCTACAGCAAATGGATCAAATTTTTAACAGTGTACTTTTTTGAAATCCTGGAAAGATTTAAAAGTGAAGTAAAATGTAGTGACGTCATTTACAGCTTGCACTGTAAATCTGACCAATGAGAACTCTCCATTACGACTGTGAAACGTTTTCATTGGTGAATGAGTTTCTTTTTCTCGTGGATAGGTTGACCCCGGAATTGTTATACACGGAGGGGTTTTATATATATAATATTTTCTAACCATGCCCAAAACCTTTTGTTTGAACATTTTATACATGCATTCAAACAATTAAAATATCTTAAAAATATATATTTCAGGAAATAAAACTAAAAGGTAGCAAGTAAACAACAGCTATTATTTCCATTATTAAAATATGTTTAAAAAATAAACAAAATATTTATTTCTAAAAATATTAGTAACTAAGAAATTACTCAAATTCGCAAAATCTGCGCAATTTTCCCTCTATTTTTTTTTTTTAAATGCTTTTCTTCCTTTTCAACGATAATAATGAAAAAGAATAGTAACAAAATTCAATTTTAAAAAGTGTGCGAAACTTTGAAGGCAAATAATGAGCATGATTGATTGATGACAAGACATCGCGGCTGCCAGGAAGCTAGTCTATGTTCTGATTGGTTTATTCATTTGAGTAATCGGTATCATGTACCGAAGATTGCCAAAGCCAGCTCGGAGATAAAGAAAGTCGAAGCTTGTTTTAAGAAGACCAGTCTGAATAGCATTTTAAGGATCCTAGAACAAGGATCGTTAAATTTAAGTTAAAGATTCCTATTTAAGGATCCTTACGGTGCGGACATCTGAATGCCTGCCTTAACCTTACTTACACAACAATACTCAAGGTTAAAAAAAACCCACAAAAAACTTTTAACAATTAGGCTATTTGGCACAATTCAGTTCAATCTCAGCACCTCTTGGCTACCAGCTTTGAGAGCAGAATGTTTCAGTCACTGGTGAGGCTGATACTCAGAAAGAAATCTTACAGTTTCATTTGAATTATTTTTTAAGTAAATAGCAAGTCTTTGTAATAGTGTAACAGGATTCAGTGCTCTTCATGCTTTTTCTTTTCAAATTAATAGTAAATCTTGATATCATTAGATTAATAATTAATAATTTATGTGTTTGATTTTGTAACTTTGACATGTGTAAAATCATTATTTAAAATAATTTAACCCAAATTTCCAGATGAGGTTAAAATTCAAAACTAAATGCATTTCCTTCAATTTTTTTTAAAGTCACAATGCAGTGTCTCTTGTCTATTCACTTATTTTCCACTACTTTTAAATTTAATATCTTTTAAAGTAATTTTAAGTTTTCCTTCTGGCATAATTCTCTTCTGGAATTTCAATAATTGTCAAAAATTAAATCTTAATTTTCATTTAATATTTTAAATTTTCTACATTTTATCTAAAGAAGCTTAACAGTGAGTGCATTATGCTACACAGATCCACAGTTTACATCTAATTACAGATGGACAATTTTCACTCAATCTTTCATCTCTTCAAGATTTATAAAATGAGCACCAAGCTTTCCAAGGAGATCCCTGCATTAAACTGACCACTTGATGGCAGGGTTGGGTTTCTTCCGGAAGAAACCTATTTTTTCCAGGACAGTGGAATAAATTGGAAAAAACTGGAAGAAACTGGAAGAAATGGAAAAAACTGGAAGAAATGGAAGAAACCACCAGAAACCAAAACAAAGGCTCAAAGTTAAAGTATATTAACTATGTAAAAGAATTAAAGTATAATTACGTGAAATTTAAATTGGAAAATTTAATTATTATTAAAAATATTATTTTTGCAAAGATAAGTTATTTTTTAAATAACAAACTTCAGTTTCAGCAAACATTTTCAGTTGATGGATTTTTACTACTGTACAGGTTGGGTTTTTTTTTATTATGGAATGGGTTTTTTTATTAATTGCTCCATTTATATTAAAAAAAAAAATACCTACAAATTCTTTATTTTTCATATAAAAAAATATTATTTTCATATAAATGTGCATTATTTTAAACTGTGCAACACAGTAATAAAAAATAAGTTTGTAATTTTTTATATTTTTCATCTAGCATGAATATTTCAATGTCGATTTTAAAAAATTAGTGTTTTAAAAACATCTATGGGTATGTCAAAATGCTTTTAAACTATCCTGAAGCGTAGGACTTGAAAAAAAAAAAAAAAAATCATTTTTTGCTTTCATCCAGTTTAAGTTGAGAAATTGATTGCAGCATCCTACTGTTAAAAACCTTTTTTGCTATACTATGTTGCATTATACTAAGAAAAAAAAAGATTTTAATGACTTTTTTTAACACTGAAGATAAATCGAAACAGGTTTTTAAAGCCAAAACTGAATTTAGATGACATTTTTACTTTTTGGCTGAAAATGATAACATCAACAACAAAAAAAAAAATTCTAAGTAATAAATTGTATGTTTTAAAGTAATTAATAAATATACATGTAATAAAATATAAAAACTTTGCGCCATTTTGTTCTCTCTTAACTTCAATTCTAAAATTTGTGGAACATATTTCAATCTTAGTTTCGTAATGTATTAACTTGTAACAGCTAAAATTCTTTTTCTTATTTTATTTATTAATAAATTATTGCTTGCTTCTCAAAAAGGTGGGAAGTATTTCGTAACCTTTTTACTTTCTGGAATATTCCCGGGATTTTAATTATATTTTTTATTTAACATTGCGTGACCGGTGTTAATGCGCATTGTTAAAGGGCTTGTTACTTGCGAGGAAAAATATAGATCCTGCCCGAGGACACGCCTCCTTAGACCAATCAGAGCTGATCATTTTTTGATGTTTAGACTCGAGTTAATCCTAATTGGATTTTAAAATTGATTGACGCGGAGTAGGAGGGAGCTAGTTTGTTGTGAAAATGTTCCTTTTTCATTTGGTTTTTTAGGAACATCAGAATGCATCTGTCTTTAAAACTATTAAGACGTTCTTTTAGTTTGTCCGATAAATTGGAATATCTAATGATGTCGATTATTTCACGAAGTTTGGAGTACTCAATGTGTGCAATGCTTAGTGCTGGAATGACTTCATTTGTCTTATGACTTATAATAAATATGAATTGCCAAGACTGAGTGACTTGATTTTTTTTACGGGGAAATTCCCAATAAAACTCCTTCGTTGCTTGAAAATTTACACTACGGCTACAGAACCTTGCTGCTGATTATTAGAAATTAATAAATGTGCTGTATCAACCCTGGTGATGCACTGGAGCTTGTACATTGTTGTGTAATCTCGACGTCGTCGCCGTTCTTCGTTACATAGATATAAATAAAATATAAATATACATATAAATAAAATATAAATATACATAATTGAAATTAATTATATGTATAATATTTATTAATTATGTAAAACTGTTAATAATCCAAAAACTTTATTTTCATATACAATAATACGTAATTAATTCTGTAATTATATGAATTTCATTTAATTAAAAAATATTTTAGTTTTAGGTATATACATCTTGATTTTTCTTCTATAATGATTCTTGTAAATGATCATTTGTTATTCTAGAACTTTCACAAAGAATATTTGAAATCTAATGCAGTTTAAACTAAAAATTTTCTATGAGATGATTGATAAATCATGACTGATAATTATAAAGAAAGAAGTTCATTGCAATACATTTATTTGAGCTGATACAGTTCAAATGAATAACTAAAATTGAAAATTTCTGAAGGAAGAAACAAGATTTTTGGAATATTAAGTGTTTCAATCTGGCCGATTTTTTGCCCTCGTTTTTGGCAAAACTCATATTTTGGGCCAAAAACAAAACCATATTTTTGATTGATCTCTATTAATTTAGTAATAATTTAGTAAAATAGTACATTATACAATAGTATTATACAATAGTATTACAATAGTATTATACATTATTTAGATTAATAAAATTGATGTAAATTAAAAGCTTTTATTTAAATGGGTTTCATTCTACCATTAGTAAAGAATCTCTACTATTTATTACTAGTTTCAGAAATTTAAATAATAAAAAAATATGTTGGTTAAATTGAAATGGATAACATTTAACTGATTTTGTGTATTTTGGATAAAATTTCTTTTCATTTAGCCAATGGTTGAAGATTTCTAGATAAGTGTTGTGTGCAATCTTGGCTAAAAATCTGATGCAATTATTAATTTAGCATATATACTTAATTAAATTGGTTTTGGTCTAGTGAAGTTAATTTAAATTAGGTTATAGGAAGAAGATATTTATTATACATTACAAAATTGAAAATATATGGTAAATTCTTAAAGAAAAACAGTTTCTTCATTTCTTCCACTTGGAAGAAACCAATTTCTTCCAGCCGGTTTTTTGTATGATTTTTTCCGTGGTTTTTACCACTGTGGAAGAAACTTGCCAACCCTGATTGATGGGGACATATACTGTATAGCACTTCAGGACCAATGGTCCAGAAAACTTGTTTTATAACTTTCTGCTTGCTTAAACAAGGTTTGAAAAGGGGGAAGAGGGCGAATTCAGATTGCAAGTCCAAGGTGATTGATTGAGGAAAATTCATTTGGCTTATATAACTGTATACTATTTTTGCCGTTATGAACTTAGTGTTTTTTGGTGGTTTGATGAAAAGAATACAGGAGAAAATCTTCTCCACAATGTGCAAAAAAATGATCAAAAAAATTATGGCCAAGAAAAATAAAGACTAGTATATGGAAAATAGAAAAAAAAAGTAAATTTTCCTTACAAGTATTCCTTAGAATTGAGCTGTAGAAAATTAAAACTTTAATGTGAATCATTGTTTTGAAACTGAAGTCTCTTGATAGCAGATTTATTGGAAACAAAATCTAAAGTTACCATACATAATTTATTATCTAAAATCTTCAATTAATAAAAAATACATGCAAGATGCAAAAAATATTTACCACTAGCAGAAACTTTCCACTGCGAATAAATGTGCATTTCACTATCCATACCCACAACAAGAATGCCATGACGAACCCATGAAAGCTGCATTGGAACGGGTGGTAATGAATCAGCAGTTTGTAAAGGAGTACTTCTTATCCTCATCCACCGAATTTCATCATTACATGATAATGGTAAAACCATAGAGGAAGCCTGTTTTAAAAGTGGACGACTTCCTGATTTGGATGCTTTCATAGCTTGAACATTAGACTGGGCTATGTCATTTGAAACAGGAGCAAATAGAAGAATCTATAAAAAAGAAATTAAAATTTCCTAAATAGTAAAATCTTGTGGATTTGCAAATGTTCTACTGTCAGTGATTTATAAAATTTTCACTAAAGCTTTAACAATAAGACTTTTTCAGCTCTAGATTCAACTCAACATAGAAAACAAGCAGGACCTAGCACAATGGATCACACTCAAACAGTAAAGGGGCTCACAGATAAACATATTTTTATTATAAAAAAGCACTTGATTAAAAATTTATAGAATAATTTTAATAATCATTACATATTTCAATAATCATTTGATTCTGACTATACATGGAGCAATAGTAGAATCTCTGGTGACATGAGTATAGACAAATATTACATCAATATCATAAAGAGCTACAAGAAAGCAACAGCAACCATCCATTTAGACAAAAAAGTGAAGATCAAACTTGGAAGAAGTGTAAGACAAGGAAACACCATTTCACCTAAACCTAGTATTATTGTAGGAAAAAATGTTTTCGAGAAGCTGGATTTGGAAACAAAAGGATTGGGATAAATGAGAAACATTAAGTTATCTTTAGTTTGTTGACAATATTTTAATTTTCTGTAATAACCCTGAAGAATTGGAAAATACGTTAAGAAGCAAAAGATAGCATTAATATAGGATTAAAAATAATTTTGGAAAAGACTAAAGTGATGTTCAATTCATTCACAGACACATACATACAAATCTACAACAACATTGATATTAAAAGAAGTGGAATGTTATGTGCAACTTGGACAGAAAATATCATCAAACAGCATCATGAATAAAATCAATAGAATTGACAGGGCCCATTACAAGAAGACAAGACAATAAATGGGGCACAAACATCCTACAATGGTATCTCAGAGATGTAAAATAACCAAGACATCCTCATGTAAGATGGAGCTACAAAATCAGAGAAGTGCCAGTTGTCAATTGAATGACTAAAGCACTAGACAAGAAAAAATGAACAAAATTGGGGAAGACCTACATCCAGCAATGGACTGAAAATGGTTGATACAATGATGATTGTAGAACAGCCTAGGTAAACTTTGAATTTCATTAAATCATGTCACAAAACTTTTTGTCAAATGTTTCTAAATGTGAAACAATAATTTAAGTATAACTTTACAATTCTAAATAAAATTATTTAAAGACTTAATATTCTAAACATTTTATAATTTAATTATTTTCTTTCCAATTTATCCTTTTAAGATATCCCTTATACTGTTAAACTAAAAAACTTACTTTTGATCCAATAGCTACAGTTAAGATATGTGATCCATCTTCTGCTGAAACCCAGTCTAAGTGAACAATTGATTTTGGTGCTAGGAGATCTTGGTTTCCTTTTTCAGATATAGCTTGTCTTAAAGTTTGTAAAGTGGCATAGCTAGGCACAGACAGAAGGCGTTGTAAAGGCAATCGTTCATTGACTGTCTCATCAGTCGATAGCTTCTGTAACAGGGTATCTGCAGTTCTTTTATTACGCTGAGAAGTATCAAACAATGTATCCAAGTTCAGAGATAATTTTGGAAGAGGTAGACTTATATTTCTTAAATTTATCGTATCTTCTAATACCCATTCTGAACCACCTGTAGATTCACATTCAAAAATAGAAACACCTATATTTACATATCTATCATCGGGATTCTTTGAATTATGCCTTGTAAAAGATTTCCCGTGCTTGAATGCACATGCCATTCGTCCACTATATGCACAGCTAACATATAAAGGCTGGCCTAAAAAACAGAAGAAGAATCAAAATTCTAAAAACTGTTACGTTAGGAATAAACAGAATTCACAGAAACAAAATTAAATACTGATAAGACAATTTTTCAAAAACTTTTATGAATACAAATTTTAAAATAAATAATTTGAATAATTTTTTAAATGCAGAAGACTAAATTTCAATTTTTATCAAAAATGCAGCACAACCAACCAGCTTTGTTCATATTAACTATGAGGGTATTACTGAAGAAATAAATAACAATGCAACAATATGGCTTTAAAATAACAGAGCTCTGTGCATTTGTACCAATAAATCATAAAAATAAATACAAACAACATTACTTTGACATAATCACAGTAAAATAACTCAGCTCTATAAATGAGAATGCAGGTTTTCTTTAAAAAATTATGTTTACCACTGCATCTAAGCATTAAAACACTATTACACTTAAAGTAATATATGTAACCTATACTTTAACTATAGTTAAGATATAGCTGTAGTAGACAAACAAAATAGGAAATAAAACATAGCATCATTTGTTTAGAGTGAATTTGAAGACAAACAGAAAGCATTTTATAGATAATTGCATCACATTTAAGAGATTTTCCCCCCTGAATATTTTCTTAAAATGTCTGTATTATGGCTGATGTTTTAACTCCAAATACATTTAAATGAAGAAACTACAGTGCTCTAAAAACTATAAGAACATTTTTTTTTAAATTCCACAAACAAAGATTGTGCATTATCTGTTCAGAACAATTCTAGTTTTAGATGTTAAAATATAAAAAGTGGGTTTGAGTTTTATTGAATTATACTAAAAAGGTCACATTTAAAAAAAAAAAAATCCTATCACAGATTTTTAGGGTGTGACAATATAAAAGGAATAACTGCATTGAAAAATTAAAAAATAAATAATAATAAATAGATCTGCATGCAAACAAACTATGACAGATGGTTGAAAAAAAGGGTAAAGGATGGTCTGATTTTTTAAAAGTAATCAGTAATATTATTCTTGTCTTAAAACATATGTATATCAAGTTTTGTGCAAATTGATCAAAAGTTGTAGATTTTAATAGGAACATACATTTAAACATAGATTTTTATGTGCATAAACGTTTATAAAAGCTTTCAAAACTGTTAATTTTTTTAAATCAATATTTATATCAATAAAACATCAACCCATTCAAATATTAATAAAAATAATTCTAAATTTAGAATTTAATTGTTTTGATGCCATTCATCAAAGTATATGGACCTCTGCATATTGAAAAAAATATCTCTTCAGGACAATACATGAACTCCAGATTAGAATGTTTCATTTCCCTTAAGATCGTAGCAATTAAAACTTAGCTAATTAAAAACTTTTGCTATTGCAGTAATGAAAAACTTTTTGAGATTGAGAGAAAAAAAAAAGATCTTTAATGATTTGAAGAAAAATGTAAATTCATTAAGATGATGTTAGAGAATTTTTTCTGAAGAATTCCTAAGCAGCGATGCTTCCACGTTTTCAATGGAATACTACTAAACAATTAAGTTAGGCAAAACTTTGTTTCGAAAAATAGTTGATAAAAGAATAAAAATTCAGTAAAAGACTCATTGTGAAAAAATTACACTATTTACTCAGAAATTCTAAATTGTTTTTTCAACATATAATCATAAGTCAACTAACGAGTTGACTTCCATATGAATCAAATAAGATTCTCCCTACATTTCTTCTACATTTTAGCCACTTTTTATGTATTTGAAAATGGATACATTATGAATTATGATTGCTTAATGTTACTTTCAACTAACTGAAAACAAAAATAAATTGAATCAGGTACACAATTTATTTTAACATTAAGTAGTCAACATGTTAGTATTAATCTTCTAAAGGTTTTAAGTTTTTTTTTTTTATATATAAATGCTCATAAAATTAATGTTAATTTAAATTTTCTTTCCTTATTTGTTTCTAATATATACTTCATGCCCCTTTATTAGACATTCATTATAAGTACAATTCCTACTGAAAATTACTTTTGTCTATAACCAATTTAAATTATTTTAGTGAAACAGAATAATGCAGGCAAACTTCTTAGAGGGTTAAACAATGCATAAAAAATTACTTAAAAAAATAAATACTACGCTGTTTATTTTTTATTTATATTTAATTTTCTACTTTTTAGTGTTTAAAATCTTTCAATGTTGCATTTTATAGCTAGTTGATGCATAATTAATTTTTTTATTGTTGTAATTCATACAATTGTAACCATACAGAATATTTGACGATCTGTGCCTGGCTAAGAAAGAAAGAAAGAAAAAAAGGCCTTAAAATTAATTTTAATTAAGTTCTAAAAATATTAAATTGTTGAATTGTCATCAAAAACACTCACGTGTATTTCATTTTTTAAATTGTAGCATTGTAGCATATGAGAAAGTGAGTGAAATATTATTAAAAAATTCCATATTCATATACATGAAACAAGTTAAATAAAAGAGTACAAAAAAGGCATCCTATAAAAAAGAATTTTTTTTCACTTGCTTTTACTTAACTTGCATGAAAAGATGAAATTTTGTAACTGATTTTAGATTCACTTTGTGAGGTGTTAGAGTCTAGTAATTAGATACAACTGACTGTTTTTGATGACTATGTAACATATTAAAATTTTAATTAGATTAAAATAAATTAAATCTTAATCATACATTAAGAAAACAAGTTAAACCCTTGATAGTTTAAATAATTTTCGAACGCGAATTTTGTAAAAATCTATTTTACCACATGATTCAACAATGATTTTATATTTACAGTTATGTCAACATATAGTTGACTATTTATTAAAAGCTTAAAATTTTACTAAGTTTCAAAATTTAAGAAAAATACCTGGTACATGAACTGCACTGCTTGATTTGTTAAGCATCATTTCCCATTCAACCCATCGAAATTCTGTCTCTTTGTTTTCATTTTCTGACACATCACACTTCCAAAATCTAATAATAATAAAAAATAATCAGAAGGATGAATTCGCATAATTAAATAGCAAGGATGACAAGGCTGCAAGAAACAAAATCAAGTTTGTAATACAAAACAAATACAGCATAACCCCAGTTATACGAAAAGCATGGGACCGAAGCAATTTTGGTTAAATGGGGTTACATAGGAATTTTTGGATAATCAGGGTTCTATAGGAGTTTCTGAATAACCAGAAGACTTATTATGAAAACTTGCTTGATGAAAAGCCATGATCGTAATTTAGAACGTAGTTGTAATAAAAATGTTGTTGTACAGTATTCAAAGCATTCTGAAGTTAAAAGACAAAAATCACAACATATTTTATAAAAAAATAAAGAAAGACATGTCGAATGTGTCGACCCAATAAAGTACCTGAAATTATGTTATGGACCAAATAAGTAACTTGACTTTGTTTCATAAAGAACATGCTTTTAAAACTTTCTTCCAGTGCACAATAACATTTTTCATGATTTTTACTTGTTTTGATTCAAAATTTTAAAAAAGCTAATATGTACCAACTCTTCAATTTATTAAAAATGATTTAGAATTGTTTTGATCTAAAACTTACAAATAATACAGTAATCGTAAATCAAAATATGTTGAAAGATTTCATTTGACATTGGTAAAAATTGAGTTGAATATAATATTTTCACATTTAAAATGGACTTTAAGAAATTTTAAGGCCTTTCAGTTAAGCCGATTTTCGGATAATCGGGATTTGGATAACTGGGGTTCTACTGTATATCAGAATAAATATACTGGATTGAATTGGAACAAGAAAGAAAAATCATGAATTACACAGGTTATGAAACATCCAACATTTTCAAAATACAGTAATGTGATTTTACCTTTCCATGCAATTAATTTAATTTAAAAGAATACATTTAATTAAAAAATTTAGAAAACACACAATACAATTGAAAATCCACTTTTAGCAATTAAAGACCTGAGTAAGGATTTTGAATACTTTTGTGCAGCCTTATATATGATTTACAAATTTTTATAAACACTACATATTGTGATAAAATTTAATTATATTCTCAATTCCAAATTAATTATTTTAATTGAAATTTAATTCACAAATTATTAACAGGCTATAGGCTCTACTTGAGCTTTATTGGGACCTGCAGTAAACAAACTTTTAGAGAACTAAAGTTTTTGAAAGGGCATAGTGACAAAAGCCAATGAATGTAATCCTAAAAGTTTTTTCAAAGAACATATCATTTATTTACTTATTTATATTTAACATGCCACAATATGGATAAAGCCATCAAAATATAATCTGCCCACACTAAATAAAGACATATATTAACTCTATTATAAAGGGGCAATTCATATTTTTTATACATTATTTAGATTTTAAGAACTAATTGACTGAATTCTCATGCATTGGTTAGCAAACACTATTTCGGAATGAATTAAGCTTGTCATTAATCGATCACTCACTATACATTGTAAACAATTCATGGAACAAAGAATAGTCCAATGTAAAACCTCAATAACCTATAGCAATGGCGTGACAATCCAAGTATAATCAGCTTTGTGAAATCTGCACATTTAGGGACTGAGGGTTTCATTGACCATGGGCCATTAGCAAGAATTGTTCAATTTTGTTTACCAAACTTCAGGAGTATACAAATTTTTGTATATTTAAACATTACATATTACTTACTAAAAAAACACAAAGTTGCCCAAAAAAAATGTGCACATTAAAAAAAAACAGCTGTACAAAGTGAAACTATATTTCAATACTGGTTTGCATCATTTTATAAGAAAGTTGTCACTAGATGGCACTTTACACAGATATTTTTAATGTAAAATAAACATGCAATCTGCTTTTATAAACTCTTTTTTTTTATATTGTTTGATGACATAAATAATTTGAATAAATACAAAAAAAAAACTTTCCTATTCATGAAAAAGTTTTCATTATTTGAAAAAATAGTTTTGTATCCTTATGCATGCTTATTTTAAACATGGGATATAGGTTTTGTTTGATATCATGTTAACCTATCAGTCATTAAAATGCCAAGGTGCTTCAAAAGCAACTGCTCAGAAATAAAATAAATACAATTATATTTATATAGGATAGGACAATAATTGTTTTAATAAAGGCAAAAAGATTTTATTAATTGTAATGATAACATTCTTTTTTCTCCAATTACAATATAAAAAAAATCAAAATAAATAACAATCATCAGTCAAAATATGCATTAATTATACATGAAGTAAAAAAATAATTAGGTAGAAACTTAGAAGAGAGAGAGCATTGAGAATTTCATTTATTCTTGAGAGATATAATTACAAAATATACTAAATTTTAAAAACTTAAAAACATACTGTATTAACAACTGAGCTTTAAATTAAGTTCTTACAATTAAGACAACACTTAAAAATATGTAGCTTAGTAAAATAAAATTGATATACACATAATTAAAAAAAGCTTGCTTACAGTTTTAAGAATAAATATTACATTTTTGAGCAACTTGTTATGGAATTAAAACATTACTTTTAACATATCCAAAAATGGTAAGGATGTTATAACTGCATATAAAACATGTTTAATTTACTGATTTTTTTAAAGATATTTATAATGCAACAAATACAAATTAAGTGCAAAATATATTAATTATAAGTTCATAAAAAGTATTCAGTACAAATATAAATAAATAAATAAATAAAAAGAAAGAAAGTAAAATTAAAATGAAAAATACATAAAAGGCGAGTACAAAAATTTCAAAAATATGTAGGGAAAATTAGATAAGCCAGTAATGGACACCATTTAAACTTTTTTTTTTAAATAGCCAATAAAAGTTTAATTTTATTATTTTTTTCTATAAATTCTCTTTGCACGTTTTATAATCTGGGTTGCTATTGACATTCATCAAATCAATCAGGAAGCAGAGAATAAAGCTTTGAATTTTCACTGTTTTTCAGTGGAAACCTTAATGAAAATGCTAAGAACATGCTAACATCACTTAATAAATTTA
The DNA here is from genome assembly GCA_964019185.1 of Maratus speculifer. Taxonomy (NCBI): domain Eukaryota; kingdom Metazoa; phylum Arthropoda; class Arachnida; order Araneae; family Salticidae; genus Maratus; species Maratus speculifer. Next base: position 22,324,369 of record OZ025291.1, read on the forward strand.
TATATTCTTTATTTTCTTGCAAAATCTGCATGTTTTTATTTTGATGGTAATAGAAAACTTTGAATTTTTTATACTAATGACCACCTATAATAATTATTTTATTTTTATGATTTTAAGACTATTATCCATCACTGGAATAATTAATTGCTCAATTTCGAGTAACAGATACCCTATAGAGATAATACTAAGAGTACGATTTCAATAATCTCCATAGTGCATAGGATCTTCTAGCTTAACTGAAAACCTAAGTAATAAAATTTAATTTGTAATTGTATATATCAGAATGTAATAAGAACGAAATTTTTATAGCTGTTTTTAATTAATTTAATGTGATCAAAAAAACTTTTGTTACTGTAAGCAAATTATTATTATTTTTTTTTAAATCTTTGCACTACATATTTTATAATCTGGCAATGAGTCGAACAAATCGGTAAGCAGAGAAAATATGTTTAAATACATAGGTAAATAACTAAACAATTAAATAAACAATTTCTTATTTAGCAATGGCATTATGTTTATCATTTATATTTTGTATAGCTATGAATAAGGATGCTATGCTTACAAGCATATAAAATGAGAAAAATAATACTTAATATTCGAAAAAAGAGATAAGTTAAATAATAAGTTTTTAAAGACAGCTTCTTAGTAAATTAAACTTTATTTTTAAAAAAATTGCATTTTTATATTGCTTCAATATAGGCAATTAAAGAAAAATAATAAAACACACAATTAAAAAATAAGAGATAAAACTTATGAAAAATAATAATGTGGTAGTAATAATAATAATAGTATAATAAGAGAGAAAAGTTGATCAAAGGATCACTTATTTTTGTAAACAAATGTGCGAACGGATATAAAAGCCTTCCTTTAAAAGGTATCAAAATATTATTTTAAATGTTTAGGTTACTTCTGTGTTAAAAAATATTTATTATATTATAATAAAATATAATATAAACAAGTTTTTGCAAGCAGATTACATGTATATTTTATTTTTAATTAAAAAATATCCCTCTAAGTAGCGCCATCTAGTGAGAAAATTCGTATAAAATGATGTAAATTGGTTTCGGAATATAGTCCCACTTTATACGGCTATTATTTTTTTAATGTGCATACTCACTTTGGACAACTTTGTGTTTTTTCAATGAGCGATATCTAAGGATTAAACATGCAAAAATTTGTATACTCCCAAACGTTGGTAAAAGAAACTTATTTTTAAGCATCTTTTAAATGCTTATCCCGTGGTCTATTGTGTATTATACATTTTGGCAGATTATACACCATCCCTTTGTTTACATTTTATAGTTTAAAGTCTGACTATGAATTAGGATCAATGCACAAAAATTACATTGGAAAATAAAAATATAATATATTCAATAACTAACATTAAAGAAAATTTAAATTACATATAATACACACTTTACTGATTAATAGGTGCGTTCGTAATTATGTAAATATGTAGCACCTATTGTTGTCGCTCAGTCCGTCCGTCCGTCCGTCCGTCCGTCCGTCTGTCTGTCCGCATATAACAACGCAAAAACTAGCCAACCGAATTGTTTGAAATTTAAAATACATAATTATAACAATTTTGTCGAATCATTTCAAATTTTATGAAAATTGGATGGATAAATCAATTAGAGGGACAATCAAAAGGATTCCGTTACATTATGGTCAATGGGGAAAAAAAGTTTCAAATGCATTTTAATCGTTTGAAATTTAAAACATATAATTACTGCGTAATTTTGTTGAGTCATTTCAAATTTAATGAGAATCGGATGTATAGATCAATTACAGGGACAATCAAAAGGATTCAGTTACATTACGGTCAATGGGGAAAAAAGTTTCAAATGCATTTTAATCGTTTGAAATTCAAAACATATAATTATTACGTAATTTTGTCAAGTCATTTCAAATGTTATGAAAGTCGGATGCATAGATCATTTACAGGGACAATCAAAAGTATTCCATTACATTACGGTCAATGGGAAAAAAGTTTTAAATGCATTTTAATGATGTTATGCTCATTCGAACATAATAGAATTGGCATGAATCTATGAAGTATATACTAAAATATGCATTCTGTACAATCTGTGATGCAAATAATTTTTATTATTTAATTACAGGGCCACACAAAAGTATTCCACTACATAATGCTATACAGGGAAACATTGTTTGGGGCGTGTTTTAATTATATTCAACTATTTCACATTTTATGAATAAGATATACGTTGCTGAGGTGTAATAAAAATTACTTCCTGCATATTTACAGAAACACAAAGATTTTGACTACGATATTGTATCTGAAGTACGCTCTACTATATCATCAAGATCTGAATATTTTTAAAACTTTGTTATCGTACGAACGCACCTCATTTGCTGCACTTCACGTGCAATTTCCAACTTGTTCATTATTTTAAACACTGGCACAATACAATAGTTGTTTCAATTTTGCTTTTTGCTAATAATTTTTATTTTCTGTAGTCTATGAATATCCATTACTTCTTGCTTCAAGATGAAATTTTGTTACTCAAAGACGTTTAATGTTTATATCCAATCTATACTTAAATATTAATTTGCCAAAAAATTGATAACTGAAAAATAAATAAATAAATAAATAAAAATAACTAAGTGTTTAACTATTAATGACCATTTTCATTGTTTACATTCCAACATACAGTGTGGATTATACATTGGTAGATTTCACAGAATTGACTGTGAAATCACTGACTGTGACATATTTACAAAAGTTACAACAAGAACAGATAGACAGATTAACCAAATCCAAACACTCATTATACAGACAATGACTGAAAAATCAATTTTGTATAATACAATTTTTTTTTTATCACAAAATGTTAATTTTTGCACTATCAAATTAAAAATAATAATAATAATACTTTCAAGTACACTTTGTTTAAAACTATCTCAATTCACTGATTTTTCATGGTTTAAAAATAATGAGAGTCAAAGTAAAGTACATCGATCAACATTAATTTTTAATCCATTGATGCAAAAGCACTATTAAAAATTTTAAAGATAGAAAATCAAAATAACAGGAAACAAGTCTATAATTGTAGATTTGTAGTGTGGTTTAAAGCCTTTTAAATATTAAGAGTTAGATAAAAGTCAGTGTTTCTTACATAAATAAATAAAAACACATGATATGGACCTGGCTCTTAAGAATTAAAGTATCATAAAACAATAAAAATATGAGCATTTACCTGACATAGTAATCAGAACAAGCTGTACAAATAAGGTATGGTGCGAAACAAGCTGGGTAAATATTTGAAGAACTTAGATGACCAGCTGCTGGAGAAGCATGGACAATTTCAACATCTTCTGGCAAGGGTAGTACTTGGGTACAAACCTAAATAAACAGGGTTCAAAAATTGGATTAAATACAAAGACATATGAATAATAACACAACAGCAAGGAATTTGCCAATCGGCTATATAGATTTTGTTTCTGGTAAAAAACTTTTAAGGTTAACAAATTTTAGTATCAGAGTCATAATTAATTGCAAGTAAGATCAAGTGATTGTGGCTTATTACACAGCATTACACACTTACAAAGTCATACCACTACGTGCTAGTATTATTCCATTAGGAATTGGTCATTGTGACATAAAAATCCCATGGTATCAGACAAGTTACCTAAAATAACTTTAAGGGCTGAATAAATAAAAATTTAGAAAGTACAGCGTAGGCAGAAAATATTAGTCTACAGGCAATTTAAAAAATAAATAAATAAATAAACGATAGTAAATTAAATTTAATAAACAACTCTATTCAATTCTTATATCTCAAATACAATATACAAAGAAATAAGACCTTAACAGTTGTGATTCGAAGAGGTGATGCTTGAGCGAATGGAAAGGAGGTGTCTTGTGTAGGTTCAGGAGTTTGACTTCTAGAAGATTGGTTTGAATGATCACTTTGCACAAGATTGCTATCAGCAACATAAGCAAAACTTCCATGTTCTTGATCTAACATAGGGAAAAGATTTAACATTAAAATGACATTGAAATATGTATTGGACGTTTTTAGTTATTAAACAAAGAAGATTTTATATTTAATATTGTTTTCTATATAACAATTGAAGAGCTCGGCAGCAAATAATAGTAGGCGACCTTTCTCACTTTTGGAGATATTAAGAAAAAATATTTCTTTTACATGCATTTGGATACAAATGGTGTATGAGTAACCAGAGATAGTAATGCTATCATTTGAAAGAATGTAGAACTTTTTAGTAATTTCTGCAGTAAATAAAAAACTTAATTTTATAACTTTGCCACTTACTATTATTTACTGCCAAGCCGCTCAATTTGGAACAGAAAGTTAAAGAATGATGTATAGCAATGTGTGAAAATTTTTGAATTCATAGTTGAATTTTTTTTATTGATAACTAAGCTTAGTTTTGAAATAAAAAGCATATTTTTCTATATAAGAAGTACTAAACACACATGGGAAATATTTTGTAAACAAGTAATTTTTCTCTAATTACATACAGATATGGGATTCAAATCTAAATTGGAGCAGTATACAGTAGAACCTCCATAAGTTGACCACCCAAGGGACTGTAACTAAGTGGTCAATGTACAGAGGTGGTCAACTTAGGGAATTTTTTGAAAATATTTAGTACAATATCAGCAATAATTTAGTAAACTTTTCTAATATCTTTAAGAAAAAAATTTAGAAATAAAAGTAGCACTTACTCATTTTTATTTTGATTGAAGATTCAGCACATTTTTACAGTTTTTGAAAGAATAATTCAATTTTTGTTCGACTCCTCTTTTTGTTCATTAAGTAACTACAAAAAGCACTTTCACAGTTTACAAGTTCATTAAGCATGCTTGGGCATTTTTCTACAGCAAAATCTTTAAGTTGCTCCATCATACACTTTACATCCTCATCCTTCAGAGTTGGGTACTTTTCAGTTTCGTTGTCATTTGAATCATCTTCTTCGCCATCCATTTCTTGTACTTTAGAGTCCTCACTGTGCTTAGTTTCAGAGAGTATCTCATTAAAGACTGTCTCTGGGTCTGGTTCAGCAGATGTTGCTAACTCATCATCCATAGCAACATAATCTTCAAAATCAACTCCATCAAAAACTGGCAAGGGAGATAGAGGAAGCTCATCCTCTTGCACCGATGTTGTAGCTGTAACAAATCCAGCTTTCTTAAAACAGTTCTTAATGTAGTTTGCATCACTTTATTCCAAGCAGAATTAATCCAATGAATGGCATTAAAAGCATTTACTGATGCAGTTGTTGACGATGCCAATGCAGAAGGACCACAGGTTTGAGCTTTCATAATCACCCATTCCAGAAGTTGAGCTCTGTAGTGCACTTTGAAGGACAGAATAATGCCTTGATCTAAAGGTTGTGTTTTCGAAGCTGTGTTTAGGGGCAAAAATTTTAGCTTCACATTTCTGAGATTATTCACTTCCGGGTGGCAGCGGCAGTTACCCACGAAAAGCAGAATAGACTGCTTCTTTTTCCTCATTTCTGCGTCAATTCCTCTAATCCATTCTTCGAACAAAGCACTGGTCATCCAAGCAGATCTATTCGCCCTCCAAAAAACAGGAAGTTTTTCCAGCTTTACATTTTTAAATGCACATGGTTTAACATATTTTCCGATCACCATAGGCTTCAATTTTTTCCAGTCATACTAGCTCATAAAAGAACAATAAAACGCTGTTTTGAAAGTTTTCCTCTTTTGCAAGTATCACCCTTCATTACTAAACTTCTATCAGGCATTGCTTTAAAGAAGAGACCACACTCATCAACATTAAAGATGTTCTCATCCTTAAAACCTTTAGCAAACTCTGGGAATTTTTCAATAAACTTCTCCACCACTTCAGCAGAAACCTCATTCGATTCCCCACAAAAAACTTTTTGAGGAATCTCGTATCGTAGTTTTAATTTTTCAAGCACACCTGCTGACACTTGGAAGTCCTTGATTTGAAAATTTTTTTTATACTTCCTGAAGTATAGGTCCTGATATTCTTGCATTGATTGATCTCATCTCTTTAAACCAGCGAAACGTGGCTTTGTTCACAACATTGAGGTATTTTTCTGTGTTTTCTTTGGAGTTTCCCGTTTTCGGCAGAATATCTTTCTAGATATTCTGCCTTGCATTTTAAAATATTGCTTGCAGTTGTCTTGCTCACAATAAATTTTTACGCTGTTTTTCTTTGTCTGTTGCTTTCCAGAAAATTAAGTAGATCTACTTTCTCCTTTAATTTAAGTTCGTTTAGAGCTTTTCTTTGCGTCATTTTTAGTGAAAATTCGCAAAAAAATGTCCGTTCCTGTCACAGCACAATATGCAGACGAACAGAACGGAATGTATTTCACATGTGTATTTCGGCAATCCCTTCATTTCTCAACCAGACGCCAGGCGCAAGGGATCACGTGATCTACTAGATAATTGATATTAAAAACATTTTTTCTTGTTTTTTTAGTTCATGTAATGTAAAACTAGAACGCAGTAGTAGATTGCATTATTTCTTGATCTTCCAAAAGTGGAAAAAAATAAAATATTATTTCAATGTTAAAAAGAAAAGAGTTGCTAAAATGTTAATTGTTATTTAGAATCATGAGTTCTAACAAAGCAACTTAATATGCTCATCTGTAACTATGTACATAATGTACATGTTTATTTCGATTTAATAATAATGTACAAAAAGTTCTCATGAATATGATTATTTACAAATGGTGAACACAAAACTTCATTACGCAAAATTAAATATAGAATCGTGACTTCTTCAAACATGCTCTCTCACTATTGTGATAAAAACGTGGGAGAAGAAACGGAGGAAAAAGCAAATTCAAGAAAACATCAGCGGTCAAGTTATAGAGAGTAGAACCCACTAAAAAGTGGTCAACATACAGCTTACGGAGGTGGTCAACATAGAGTTAATTCTCTATTGAAAATGCATTGCGACCATTCAAACTAATAAATTTTGGTCAACATAGAGAGGTGGTTAACATAAAGAGGTGGTTAACATAAAGAGGTGGTCAACTTTGGAGGTCTTACTGTATATAGATTTTGTAAGTATCTTGGCATAGGTACAAGTTGTCCATTTAAGCCAAGACTAGAGATGGGAGTGCTCGGAAAAAAACCCGGAAAAATTAGAAAAAAAAACCCAGTTTTTTTCGTTTTTTTCCGAAGGCTTATTTTTCAATTTTTCCGAACTGGAAAAATTGAAATTTCATTTATGAAATAATATAGTGAAAATTTTGTAATAGCTACATTCTCATATTTTTTATTTTATTTATTTTTATGTTGAGTGTCTCACATGAAAATTTTAATGTGGTTAATCTGATCTCTGAGCAGAAATCTGTTTGAGAAGACTTGAAAAGATCCTTCACATTTTTTTCTTGTTTGAAACACAAGACTCTTTGCAAAATTTCTCTTGAAAATAGACATTTCAGAAAAAGTTTAATCAACAAATTGAATCTTTCGCAAGTGCAGTGATTGAAGAAAAAAAATCTCTCATGCCATAAGGCAGCTGAATCTTATTAAATTGCATATATATATGTAAATAACCTTATTAAAAAAGTCTAAAGAGGAACCTAAATATAGTAATAATTTTTTATTCAGAAATTCTGAATATATTTTGTACAAGTATATACAAAAAGTTCACAATTTCACAAAAACTTGATAACATGAAAAAAAAATCCAGATATGTAATTAAATGCAACTTCTTTTTTTAAAAATTAATTCATGAGTAAAATTATTGCAATAACATGTCGATTAATGGAAATGGTAAAATTAAAAATTCATCATAAAATTTTGAAGTATGCATTTATTACTTTTAATCTATCTTTTCAAGAAATAAGTATTGAATTCATGAAAAATTTGACTTCCAGTTTTTGGTGTATTTAAACGTTTTAGAAGGTCCAGAACATGTTTTGATGGTTTTTAGAAAATATCTGTCACTCTGTGTGTCTGTATGTGACAAATTGTATGGGCACTCTATCTCAAGAACTGATGCACATAATTTCACAAAACTGTAGATTCAGTTACACCTTGATATAAACTCGAGATGTTTAGTTATTAGTGTATATCGCCAAACTGATGGTGCTGCTATGTTGCATTATTCATAATTTCCACAATATTTCTATCTCAAACTAATGTATGTATTTTTAGAAAATTTCAGATTAAGTTAATGTTTGACATAACTTCGTACTCATTACTTTTTGGTGTAAATTTCTCAACAGATGACGCTGCTATGCTGCATTATTCATGATTATCGCAATAGCTTTACCTCAAGGATGATTTTTTAAAAAATCAAACTACAGTTTCAGACAGTTTCTGTTATATATTAATGTTGTTTAGTTTTTGGTGTAAATTGCCCTATAGGTAGCACTACTATGCTGCATTTTTCAAGATTTTGTTATAGCTGATTAATTGAATGTTTTTTCAAGGTGTTGAATCTAAAATTGACCTCCATTTTACCTCCATAATGTACAGTAATGTTGGAAAAACATGGGGAGTTAGCATTAGAAAAGTACAACTGCGATGAAAAAACCCCCCATATTTTATTACAAGTAACTATGTTCCAAATTATACTTTCCCTCTTCATTAAACTTTGAATGTTCGTAGTTTTCTAAAGCACAGTAGAAGTTTATCTCTGTATATAACTGCTTTTGTTAATTCCTCAAATAGTGAGCATTTTCTATTTGTAGTGTTCTGTTTTCATAACTTTTAAGTTCCACTCTTAGAAATATAGTGGACAACATGTCGAAACATTATTGAATATGGTTTCTTACTCAAGAATAGAATACCAGATTTCAGGTTAAAAAGAAAAAAGTTACATTTAATTAAACTAAAAAAAAAAAAAAAAAATTCTGGTTTCAGTGACTAAAAATCTAACAGTCAATAAATCCTACACTATTTTTTAGTTGCAGACCTGAGTAAGCCAAAGTAAAACTTAGTTTTGTTTAAATTTAGATTATAAAACTAAATCAAAACTTTGAGTTGAGATTGGAAAGCTATACCAAAATTAACATATTTTATAAAGGAAATAAAATTGTAATTCTAAGTAAAAAAAGTAATGATGTAAAAATATACATTTTTTAAACAAACAATGGAATTTTTGAATACCGATATTCATAATAATGACAAAACTGCAATAATTTCTTTAAACTAGTATCATTTACTTAAAAACTATACTTAATGAGAATGGAATGCATAATTTATTTCATTCCAAACTGCAGACATATTGGCTCAGGTTTTTACATTAGGTCAATTGGCAGTTAAACATGTAACTGAAAAATCATTTCAACAGAGATATAATAACAAACAATAGCGTTTAATAAAAATTCTTAGGCTGTGGAAAAAAAAAAAAAAAAAAAAAAAAAAACTAAACTAAACTTTTAAAAGCAGGATTTGCTACTTTCAAAAATATGCATTAAAATATTTAATTGCTATAAAGGACGTCAAATACTAATAAAAACATTAAAAGATCTTAATAATTTTTACATGTTTTGATTGAATTTACTCAATCATCATCAGAAAAACAAAATACAAATAAACACAAAGATGGAAAATGACAATAAACTATTACAAATGAAATTTAAAAATTTTAAAAATAAAAATCATGCGCGTTATATTTTAATAATGTATCACGTTGCTTAATTTTTAAATTATTTAATAATTCAATCCAAATATTTGGGATTTGAAATGACAAGGAATCATTGTAGACCATTGAGCTTCTGACGTAAATTTCAATACTCTCTCTAATAAAAAGTTGCAAATGAAAATCTGACCTATAAATTAATCTACTTTCATTAAACAAAATATCTATGTTTTCTATTTGATTTAGCCTTGATAATGCAGTTTTACCTCTATTAAATTTTATGTCTGCAATGTGTTCTTTACATCTTATTTACTGTTCTTTGTCACAAAATATCTATGTTTTCTATTTGATTTAGCCTTGATAATGCAGTTTTACCTCTATTAAATTTTATTACTGTTCTTTGTCACATTGCAGACATAAAATTTAATAGAGGTAAAACCGCATTTTCAAGGCTAAATCATATAGAAAACATAGATATTTTGTTTAATGAAAGTAGATTAATTTATAGGTCAGATTTTTATTTGCAACTTTTTATTAGAGAGAGTATTGAAATTTACAACAGAAGCTCAATGATCTGCAATGATTCCTTGTCATTTCAAATCCCAAATATTTGGATTAAATTATTAAATAATTTAAAAATTAAGCAACGTGATAAATAATGGAAATATAACGTGCATGATTTTTATTTTAAAAATTTTTAAATTTCATTTGTAATAGTTTATTGTCATTTTCCATCTTTGCGTTTATTTGTATTTTTTTTTTTTTCTGATGATGATTGAGTAAATTCAATCGAAACATGTAAAAATTATTAAGATCTTTTAATGTTTTTATTAGTATTTGACGTCCTTTATAGCAATTAAATATTTTAATGCATATTTTTGAAATGTTTTTAATGGACGTATAAGAAAACTTCTATTTATAATTAATGTCTTTTGCTACTTTCTTTTTATTTTATAATATAAAGTGAAAACAATTTTCATTTAATACATATAAATGGGAAAAAATGTTTATTATTTAATATTCTCTAAGAAAATATAATTTATTTGGGAGAAACAGTCATGAAAAATCAATTTTTCCAATTTTTCTGTTTTTTTCCGAAAAAAAAAAAGGGTAAAAAACCAATTTTTTTCCGCCACTTATATTTTTCCGGAAAATTTACATCTCTAGCCAAGACTGAATTTTTTTTCCACCATTTGGAATAACCAGATAGAATTGGGTTAGAAGATTTTTATACCTTGTATTATGGATAAAAATGGATATCTTACAACAAATAAAAGTGATCGATGATGAAAATGCTATTATTTAAGCACAAAGTTGAATAATAGCATTCATTGAATGATTTAGGTTTAAATTATGCTTCAACATCAGAAATATTTAATCTACTGCTCCAGCTAAGCTAAAAAGATTTAAGCTACATTTTAAGGTTTCAAAATTTTAGAAATACTTCTTCATAAAAAAGGTAGTTATTGATTCTTGAATGCTCTAATACACAATTTCAACAAAATATGAATACATCAATATCAATTCAACACTATATGGATAATCTATTTGACCAGTAATTGAGAACAATTTTTTATTTATTGCTGCAAACTACAATTCCTTTGTCAAAAAGTATAGTAAATGATAACAACATGCTTTAAAAAGTAGTGATTACAAACTTCTCTTCAAAAATAGTTGCTATTTTGTTATTTTCAGAATTTGTGAAAGGATTTAATCAACGTTTGAAACTGAGGACAGAGATTAAGTAATATAATTGCACTTTATTATAGCTCATTACCAGTATACAATTAAATAAACGGCATAAAACAAAAAGTTTTAAGAATTTAAGGAAGGTAAACTACAGGAAAATGTTTTGCGTTATTTTCTGAAGTGATTATTCAAACACAAATTACTTATTAGAGCAATTCACACTATTTTCTGTCATAAAAAAAAAAAAAAAAATCTATAAAAAAATCTGTAATTTTAAAATGAGAAATGCAGCCTTAAAGCATGAAGATCTAATAATGAATAAGTAGACAAGTGTTTCCAGCTATATATATATATATATATATATATATTAATTTGGATTTAGGCACTTGGATCTACAAGAAAGAATGAAAAGTTCCATAATGTCATAAGATGCATTGTTAAATGCTAAGTTAATTGAAATTTTTACATAGAACACATTTTGCACCAAAGATGTTACAGTCACATGATTAAAAGAATCGCATATTTTCCACCCTTAAGTAACAGAAAAAGTAGCTGCAGCGTTCATTAAACTATTGATTTTTTGTATCACGCTATTTGCTACATTACATTTTCCCAAAATATGGCATACATACTATGCTAAAAACTACTAAAAAAGTATCGCCTAGTTTTATTTATTTATTTTTTTTTAATACTTTAAGCATACTATTTTCAACTTCTTATTCAAACCATTGCTTATCTTGTGAATTTAAAATATACAAAATCAATGATATAAAATAATTATACAATAACTAAATTACATAATTGAATGATATTTCAATCCAACATTTCACTAATATCTAAAACTAAAATATCATAATCATACGAACTATAACACCAAAAATATTGCAAGTGAACTAAACTAGTTGCTTATCACTCTTTTGTAAGATAAATGTACATTAGCTTACAAATAAAAATAACTTTCTGCACATATAACAGCAAAATGAAACATATTTATCTGCTGGGAGGATAGGGTGTTACCTTCTGCTCCAAATGGAGATGCAATAATAATCTTCCACATGTGCAAAACAGACTTTTCCTCTTTTTTTTCAAGGATAACAAGGTAAAAAGGCTCTTCAAAAACAGAACTATGCCTCAAATCAACAATTGCTTGAAGGTCAGGTTGTACTAGACTTATGTTGCTAGCATCTCTCGTAAATTTGTTCTGAGGACTGCTGTATATTAGCTGTTCTTGGAAAACATGCAACAACTGAGTATTCTGCCAATCCTATAAAATAAAATAAAATAACGATATGGTTTAGGTCCCAATTTTTAAACAGTTATTTTTTATTTTTTTTAATTACATACTTTTAAACTTAACTTTTTAAAATTTATTTTTGATGTAAATATTTGTAATTTTTTTTAAAAATCTATACTAATAAAAAAAAGCTTCATTCTGTGTGTACATCAGTGATGGCTAGCAGAATCTAGCATACTTAGAAGACTGAAAATTGTAGTGATGATAATCCAAGACATATTCTAATGCACCTGAGCCTCAGATTTTTAATTTTTTGATAATTAGTCAAGGTATTAATTAAAAACTTGTCAAATAAGTTTTTTTTTTTTTAACTAAAATTGGCACATTTGGAACATTTTCAGAACCTAATATATTGATATATATATAAAATAAATAAATAATAAAAAATAAAATGACTATTTTTTTATTGTTGTTGTTGTTCTATCCTATGTATTTTTTTAGCCAAAACATGTGGTTTAGTTAAAAAAGGAAGACATTCTGAAATATTGTACTCTATTGTACAAGGTGCGCAACTAAGTTTCTGGGTTTCACACATGGGTGGCGCTAAACGACACCAATAAACGACGTACATGTCAGAAGTCATGTTTTTTTTAATAGCTTGGACATCTGTTAACAATAAACTGTCATAATACTAAGACATATTACAACGAAAAAATATTTTCTAACAATAAGATGTCGAGTTTTGCTCCAAATAAATACCATTTGCGGAAAGTTCTGTTTTTCTCATTTAATCTGAAAAAAAATTGCAGATGAATTACGTCATTTGTTAAGGTGGGCTAAGGTGAACATGCACCATCGAAAACTACCAGTGAAGATTTGTATAAATGTTTTAAAAATGACAATTTCTCCGAAAAATGAAAACAATTGAGGATGCCAATCTGCAAGCATTATTGCAGGAAGATCATAAAAATCCAAGATTAACTTGCATAAACCTTAAACATGTCTCGCCAAAGTATTTCCAAATGTTTACATGTCAAGAGAAATATTCAAAAGGAAAGAAAATGGGTGCCGCATGAGTTGACTGAAAGACAAATGAAAAATGGAAAAACCATTATCGAAATTTTGCTTTTTCTGCATGGAAGAATGTTTTCTACATCGAATTGTTATTGGCGATGAGAAGTAGATCTATTTTAAGAATCCCAAATGCACAAAATCGTGTCTTTTACCCGGCGAAGCATCAACATCGAACAGCATTGCCAGATCACTTTGGAAAGAAGACAATGCCCTGCGTTTGGTGGGACAAAAAAGAATCTTTTACTATGAGCTGCTAAAACTAGGTGAAACTGACAATAGGCATCACTACCAACAAAAACAGATTAATTCGAACCATGCATTGCTCAAACAATGGCCAGAATGGGACACAAGACACAAACGAGTGATATTGCAGAATGATGGCGTTCCGTGCAATCTAATTCCGTCATTCAGGACTGTCAGCCATACTCATACCCTTAACACTCTACAAGCATATATACATATTGTAATAGAATAATATAGCATGACTTACTGAGTTTTATTTTATTCCAATCTTGTCTTATCTTTATCTTATTTCCAATCCCTTTATTTTGTTTTTCCTTATTCCATGGCATATTCTATTTCTTAGTCGGTTACTTATTTGTTTACTTTCGATTTGAACACTTACATGTGCGTTCATGATCGTTTTCTTCTGTCTGATCGCGATTTGCGATCTTCGCAAATCGCAACTTACGAGTAGCCGTATCTCCATATTGCAAGACAGGATCGCATTCGCTCAACTTCGGCAGACGCAAAGGGGGCGTTGCTCTCTGGCGATGTCTAGAATAGCGAGGGGTATTTAAAGCAGTTGGTTTGTTTTGACTGCCGGTGGTCTGACAATGTTTAGGCTGGCAAATGCCGTTAGTTGTCTTAAATGTTAGTTATGAAAGTTCAGTTTGTAGTTTATTTTAGTGGAAAAAGATGGTGTTGTCTTATGAAATGAATCCTGTTAGTCGATAGCGGAAATATCGTGATGAATATTTTGTTGTCATGAATTGTTTTAACATCCAAGGTTTTTACTTCCTTTGAACATTTTTCGGACATTATTTTTTCGTCATCACCTGAGTTGAGAAGCCTGTTTTCTTCCAGTTATGCTATAGTGAGTAGTTTATTTTGCAACCTGTACCGGTCATTTTTTCTTTACCTTACGTCATGCTGTTTAATTAATTAAGTATTTTTATTGTGTTAAAGTATGACTTTAGTTTTATAGATAATACAATTTCGGAAATTACATTTTTTGGTTGATTTTACCAGATATAGTTTATCATTGTTTATTATTTTATATATACATATATTTTATTTTGAATATGTTTTTCTTGAAAATAAACGTTAGATTATCTTTTAATTAAATGCTTCTTTACTGACTTTATGACACTACCACAGATTGCCAATATTTATTTCAGGTCACCAATTTTAATTTTTCTATCTCTGCTTTAGTTTTATATAATTTTAGAACGGTTCTGGCTTCAGAACCGATCAAGGACAACACCAAAATGCTCATATAATATCTGATACTGCACCTGCTATATTTGTCAGACCTTGCCCCCTGCAATTATCACTTGTTCTGGTCAATTGCGCATGGCTTAGCTGGGATACACTTGGCTAATTTCGAAAAAGTGCAAAATTGATTGGTTAAACGGTTTCAGTCCAAAGATGCATTATTTTATCGTAGTGGTATTCATATATGATCAGAGAGATGGTATAAATGTGTAGCTAGCAAGGGATGATACTTTCAATAAACCATTTTTTGTATTTCTCTTGAGATTTTTCATTTTTTAGTCCTCAAAAAACCCCAGAAACTTAGTTGTGCACCTAATATCTCTGGGTCATTCCAAAAATAAAGCACCCTTTGGTGTCCCGACACTTTGAATTGCTATATTTTCTAAAATTTTGTTTCAAAATTAATTTTAAATATTGGAAAATATATTTTAAAGATATTTTTCTTTAATGCAATTTTTAAATTTGAGATAAATTCCATTTATTGTTATTCAAATTACTTCCATAATAATTGTGTCCTGTAAAAAGCCATGTCCCAAGAACAATTTTTACTTTTTAAACCCTATTTTTTTTTACTATATGTATCATTTAAGTTATCTTTCAGGATATTTTTTAAATCCTTGTAGTCTTTATATTATCCCTATATATTTTAAATATTTTTTGTAAATATTTTTCTTCATTTTATAAGAAAAATTCCTGTGTCCCTTAATTTTTGTCCCCTGTGTTACCGCCACTTTTTTCTTCCTATTAAAATAAGAATTTACAAGCTAAATGTTGTTAGCAGCAGTCATTCATGTACTTTTAGAGTTAGAATTCATCCTAGGTAGTCATTTTCCTCATTTGTTAAATTTTGAAGAATATTACCAAAGTAAAGGTGATTTTTGAAGGTGGGTGTGTTTTTTGTATGTCCCCTGTGTTACTATTGATTTATTTAGATTAATTATTAATTTTCTAGTTTATTGGCATTTAAATTGTAAGTCTTAGTTAAAAGAAAATATTCCATCTAACTTTAAAATTGTTTCTATGAAAATAGTAATACGTAGGTGATAATTTAATTCATTTTGTCTCCTGTGTTACTAGTCCCCTGTGTTACCATGATATTGGTTGATATGTTGTTATTTTTATATATTTAAATATTTTTAAAAAAGTGTGCTGCTGATATTCAATTTCTACTCTTGAATATATATACAACCCTCTCAATGATATTTTTATTTCACTTTAAATGAAAAAATTTTTGGAAAAAATTTTCTCAAAAGGGACCTTTATTTTTGGAATGACCCCTCTATGTTGTAATCAATCAAAAATCATTAACTCTTTGGACAAAAAATTTCAAAAAGGGTAATTTTTGTAGCTTACTTTTTCTTTTATACAGAACCATTACATTATAGTGGCAATTTTGGAGGTATCAATTAACAAAAAAATATGTATGTAAAGATGAGACCTTTTTCTCTTTAACAATGCAATCAGTCTTCTGATAAGTGTTTTTAGAACTAAATAATTTTTTTCATTTAAAAATATAAATTCAGACATAAAATCACACAATTTTGAGATTGATTTAAGATTATTATCATGGAACTGAGCAATGAGAGCAGCTCTGCTAGTTAAAACACATAAATACAAAATATAATTAATAAATAATAACTTTAAAATATAATTAATAATTGCACATGTTACTCATAGTTAGTATATTACAAATTAATTCAATGAATTTTAATGCTCTCAAAAAAACACTTGGATCATTTTTTTCTAATGTTGTTCATTAAAATACCATATTTTCTCATTTATGCACACCATGTTTAATACCTCTCTTGAAAAAGAAAAATTATTATATAAAAAAAATACTGTTAAATGTAATAATTATTACTAAATGTTCTATTTCAACAAAATTTTACATTATGGTTCAACCAGTTTAAATACACAAAATATCCATTCAATCATTTAAATTCTCGTATCACATATTTATGTATTACACATATTTTGACTTTAAATGTAATTTTTTTAATTAAAAAATCACACAGCGTGAACAAAAGAAATGCAGTATTTAACAAGCTTGCTTAGAAATTCTCATATGAATAAAACTAATATATATATATATACTTCTCAATGTCAAAAATTATAAATATTATTAATAGACTTATTAAAAAAAAACCTATTTAAAAAAAAAAACCTAATAATAAATATGAAAATAAAAAGCAAAATACAGTAATAAAAATACCGATACCAATAAATGAACTGGAAAATAAAATGCATTAATTAATTTAGAATCAATTATTAATACATTAATTTATTCACAATTTCTTAAAAACACAACTTTCAAAAATGTTATATCAAAAAATAGTTTTTGACATCAAACCACTCAGTCCTGCTACACATCTAGCAAATGATAAGAACAAACAAATTTCAAAGAATTTATTTTCTGATTAGTAGGTCAATGAATATCATATATATATATTTTAATTATGAAAGAAGTATTAACATACATGATGGGCATCCATTATTGAATCAAGTTCGATGATACATCCAGGTCTAGATGTAGATTGTTCGCTAACAATTTTGAATGTATCTTGTAATGTACTATGACGATAACCTAATCCAGATGATGTACTACTGCTCTGACTCATGTCCTGCAATAAATCACAATTTTAATAAAAAAGATAATAAATGCAAACTTATAAGAATAATATAACTAAATTTTAAAGTAATTTTTGAATTTTAAGCATACACTCAATGACTAAAACAGTTGAAAAAATAATCTACCTGATTGTTTTCATTGCGAGTTGAACTTGAAATTTCTGCCAGTAGTGTCCTAGCATCAATAACAGCTTGATAAATACGTAGCTGTAATCCATCTGATGCCACAAAACAAGCACTTGGTGAGTTTGAAATACTTCCTTGAGTAGTACTGTAAAAAACATTTTAAAAAGATAAGCAATAAAATTTAAAAAGCTTTTTAAATTTTAAAAGCTTTAAAAGCTTTTAAAGCACTTAAAAAGCTTTTTAAAACCACACTTTTATTGATATAGTTAAAAATATGTTGAATAAATAAAGATTAAAATTAGTTTTTTTAAAATGAAAATTCTTTGCATATTGTTGTACTTTTAAAAACTAATTAAAGATTCAAAATTAATCGGTTGTAATTTATTGTGCAAAGAGTTTGTTATTAATATTCATACTTAAAAATTATACTTGATTATTATGAAAATGGACACACAAAAAACAGCATTTAAAATTTTACAAAAAGTTCCACAAAAATATTATGTAACTCTATAATTGTACTCTGCAAAAAATGAGATTCTTTACAAATATAAACATATATACTTATGTCGCATAGAACAGAATTCATACCTAGGTAGTAGAGTTGGAATCCATGCTATGTTAGCAAAAGCTGCTGTTGCTAAAGAATTGATTCTTGCTAACTCGGTAACTCCTCCTGATTTGGAAAGTGGTCCAACGGGATCAACTTTCCAAAGAATAAGCTCACTACAGAAACCTGACTGCAACCCCATTGGAAGAGACACACAATTACAAGGACTTGTAGAATCAGGAGGGCTATTTGTTCCAGATATTGCTGCTTTTTTGTCAGGTACATTATGATGGGATGTTGTTAGAAGTAAAGGGAGAACAGGATGACAGGTGATATCATTTATTCGAAAGCGATGACCACATACACGAGTAGAGTGACCTATGCTCAATACCTAGAAAATACAAAAAACTTTTAAAAAACAATTAAAAACAAATAATTAGTAAAGCATTTTAAACACTATCCAAGTAATGAAAAGTTAAAGTTGATGATGGGCATAATGAATCATTCGAGTATGAACAAAAGTATGACTGCCAACCTTCATATTTATTTCATCAATCAAAACCAAAAAATTTGAAAAATATAAATTAAAAGTCACAAATATAATTTACAAAACAGATAGTTCTAAAACATTTAGAAAATAATGGAAAAAATAACAGAAATGCTTGCTTAGAGATGCTTAAAAACAACCCATTTAAGAAATTAATAAAAATCGCAAATACAAAGGTTCCTAAAAGAGTAAGTTATATGAATAATTTCCATTACACCAACACTGTTGTTGTCAAGTATAATACTTAATGGAGGGGGGGGGGGAACATGAGAAATGTCAATGAGACACAACGTTGTTAGTACAAAAATGAGCATTTAAAAATTATACAATATTTGAAAATTACAGACTTTCATGAGCTATTTTATTATTATTTTTTTATTTATTTTAATGTATAATTTCAAAGCCTTAAAACAATTTTATTGCAACTAGCTCATCAGGCAATTGCCAAAATAGTAAAATTAATCTCAAAAATCCAAAAGATTGACAAGCATTCTCATTTAGAAACTATGTAATCGAATGGCATTAACCATTTTTTGATAAAAGCAATTTATCTTTGAGAAAATACTATTAAAGCTAAATTTTGAATCAAATTTATGGTAGCGACATCACAGGAAAGAAAAACTTGATGATGTGACAAGAATATCTTATATGTCGACAAGTAATTAATTTATCAAAAATGGAAAATGCTGTTCGATTCCAAATCCCTTCAAAAGTCAGACTTGTCACCTTTACAGTTAAAAATTAATGAGAAAATCTTTCAATGTTTCGTCTTGTTGAGCAGTGAATTTGAAGCCAGCTTAAAGTATATTCTAAAGATTCTGTTAACAGAAGTTCACTATCGCTGTTATATTTTTATAAAGCATATTGCTTGCTCTTCACATCCTGAGAACAATTATGTTCAATTCCGATCTGTCTAAAAAAAAAAATACAAGCCTAATCTCAGTACAGTATAAGTCTGCTGAAAAAGAAAAAAAAAAAAAAAAAAAAAAAAAAATAAGCAGACACCATGTCCGATGCATCATGTCTCTATGCTGGACATGTTACATTTCTGTATGCATTGATGTTATAAGCAGTAGCTCGTGACACACATTTATTCTTGTGAAAGACATTGATACCGGCAAAACCCGATTTCAGGCCAAACTTGTTTATCTAAACGCCCATAGGATAAACTAGTTTTTCCTAGGTAAGGGAGTAATCCTTCTTTCTTCCCTTTATACTTAACCTTTAAACCCCCCAAACTATTCAGGGATTTGCCTTATCAGAAAGAACCTATATCCAAAATTTGAAGCAAATCTGTACATTCTGCGTTAAAAACCCATTTATCTAAATTATGGGGGGGTTACCTCCATTGCCCCTCTTTTTATACTTAAACAATAAACACCCACAAGTAATTACGCAACGCCTTGTCAGAATGATCCTATATCTAAAATTGGAATGAAATTTGATAATTCTGCATGAAAAATACATCTAAATTAGCGGAAGATGGGGTGGGGATTAGTCTCTTGTTTGCCCCCTTCTTAAATATTCTTATCAGTAAACCTATATCTAAAGTTTGAAGCAAATCTGATATTTCTATGAAGAGTTATCACGTTACGTACATATGTACATACATAGATATGTACATACATGTATACTTACATATATAACCTGATGGCCCATTAGTTCTCAGGGTTTGACACCTATGAGCTAAAAACATCTAAAATTACATTGGCCTAGAAAAAACTAGATCAGCCCATAATAAACAAGAATGTTGGCGATGAGGCAGTCATTGGATTCAATAAGATCACGGCAAATTGAATTCGTCTAGGATAAACTAGATCGGCCTAGGATAATAAGTTCAGACCAATGAATAGCAGGTTGAAGTAGTTTATCCTATGAGTGTTAGGCCAAAACAGAAAATACACAATGTATTATTGATTACTTAGATTCTTAGGTGTTTCAACATTCAAGTAGGGATTCATAAAGTGATTAATATAGTTTAAAATCAAAAGAAAAAAAGGGAGGGCTATAAACATCATAACTTTTGAATCTGTTCAGTAAAAAGTAGATTTGTGAATATATTTCTCTGACATTCCTAAATGGAATTTCTCAAATCCAAAAGAGCTATTATTTGATACATTTTGCAATTAACTACTTTTCAGAAATGCATAAGATTGATGAACATTCTCATTTAGAAACTATGTAATCGAATGACGTTAACCATTTTTTGATAAAAGCTATTTATCTTTGAGAAAATACTTTTAAAGCTATATTTTGAATCAAATTTACGGTAGCAACATCACAGGAAAGAAAAATTTGATGCTGTGACAAGAATATCTTATATGTCAACAAGTAATTAATTTATCAAAAATGGAAAATGCTGTTCGATTCCAAATCCTTCAAAAGTCAGACTTGTCCCTTTATAGTTAAAAATTAGCGAGAAAATGTTTCAATGTTTCGTGTTGTTGAGCAGTGAATTTGAAGCCAGCTTAAGGTATATTCTAAAGATAGGAAAATTTTCAAAGATAGGAAGCTTAAGATACATTCCAAAAACTAGTTTGATCTAGGAAAAACTAGTTTATCCGATGGGTGTTAGGATATACCAATTTGGCCAAGGAAAAATTAGTTTATCCAATGGGCATTAGGATAAACTAGTTTGGCCTAAAATCGGTTTTGCCCAGTAACATTCCAAACTGTTTTATCCTTGGTGCCCTTACAATTTTTACTGCTTACTAGCTCTTATAAAGTGCAAAAATTTTTGCCTAATAGCAGGGTCAAAATGTATGATAAAATGCCTTTGCTTATGGATGAATTATAACTCAGAGAGTAACATAGGCTATGTTTTATTTACTTTATAATACAAATATATTTTTTACTAATTCCATTTTTTTTTTCTTTTTTTTTGAGAATTAAAGGATATATCTGCGATAAAATTCAACATGTTTTCTTTATTGCTGAAAAAAATTCAAAAGCCATAATAATAATCTGTCTACAATAATTTTCAGTTAAAAGATTTCCATATGAAAAATGAAACAAATAATTTTTTAAGGATTAAAAAGAAGATGAATGTGACATCAGACTTGGAATAAAAATGGCTTTTCAAACATTGGTTAGTAATACAAGAAACATTAATATCAGTAAAGAGAAAAAGCAGGTGAATATGATGTCAAAAAAATATAAGGTATTTTTTGGTTAGCCAGGTGCCAGTGTTATATATGCATAAGTACCAAATTTAAAAATGTTTTACCTATATGGATTTTTAAGCATGGATATCAGTTACACACAGATAAAAGCTTAGTTTAATTAAAAAAGTGTTAACTTTGTGATTTATTTATGTTTTTCTTTTATTTATTGATGAAGTTATAATTTCATTATGGAATATTAAGAGGAAACAAATACTGAACTGTTTATATTGTTTTAAGAGAGAGTATAAATTGAAACTGTTCAATGTTTACAAGTTAATAAATTTGAAAATAGCCAAAATTTATTTTACAGATTGCATCATCAATATAAAATCAGCATTATGCACAAATATGCTTTTGCTGTATAATATATGTTTTGTTCATAAGCAATTTCTTTTGTAGAAAAAAAAAAAAAAAAATGTAAATTTCAGAAAGGTATGGATTTTTAAATGTTAAGTCTGTAGCATATTTTATCTAAAACTATTTCACAAGGTCTTTATTCATTTTTTGTGAGGTACAGAAATGACTGATGTTGCCATAAAATAAATACCCCAACTTAAACTTACAAGGAAGGTCTCTATACGGGCATACTCAGAAAATTCTGAAAAAATTAGAGAATGTTCTTCTCATGTGGATATATATGCTTAAAAAATTTTTTTGGCGGAACCCTGATAAAACGTTCGTAAAAAAAATAATGAACATGTCTTTTATTTGGCGATTTATCATCGGTTGGCGACAAAATAAAATTTCAAAAAACACTTTTTATGTCAAATTCTCTTTAACGTGAAAATGCTTCATGTTGAACTTGTTTAAAGAAATTTTATCTATAAAATATAACTTTTGTCAGATTTAATTTGTTTTAACTATATTTTTGTCATAATGTATTTAGAATGAAAATTAACTGTGAAATTTTATGAACTAAAACAAAATTTAACTTAATTAAAATTGTTTCAATCTCAAAATTAACTCCAATCTAATTGAGCTCTGTCGATTCAATTTTGTTGCTATGGAAACAAACACTTCTCAGATATTGAAATACATTACAGCTTTCTCCATCTGACTTTTATTTTATCATACGCTTATATCTATGAAAAAATACTTTTCAATATGAAAATATTTTTTTTATAATAAATTATTTTTAAAATGATAAAATTAAACTGCAGCAAAAGCAACAGAAGTATATAATACAAAATATGTGTCAAACTCTCTCATTGTTCAAATTTAAATTCATTAAATATATTTACACATATTCTAAAAATTAATTGACGAGAAATTTTCAGGTGCATTAAAATGGTCTGCTTTTGGCATGGAAAAATGCTGCTCACCAAATTACGTGATGCTTTCGTCTTTTTGCGCCAAGTACTCGAAAGTATTTTATTTTTTTACAGAGTTTCTTCTGTAATTCCGCCGCTAAATTTGAGTTATCCTTTATTAGATACATAAGTAGTTTAATAGGTATTTTTTTCAAAAAATTCTGAGTATGGAGACCTTCTTTGTTAGTAAGAATTTCCTTTTGTGTTTACATCATCAACAGAAAGGAAATAAAGTAGCAAAATTATTATTATTTTTTTTTAATGTTTTAATGTATAACAATTATATTGTTGTTAAATATTGGCAGTAAAGATCTTTGCGGCACTATTTTTGTATTCATAATATTCTTGAGTGGAAAATGGGGTGACTAGATCTAAGTAAAACTAATTTTTTATGTTTTTATTATAGAATTTTTAAGTTCAGATTAAAAGTTTTCGTCCAAACTATGACAATCTGCATTAATTGCACTGATGAAATATTTTAGATTAGCAACTGGTAAATTACATCATACATTGTGATGTGATACTGTAAAAATCAAACTCTGATGATGGTACATTCCATCGTTTTTTAAATGAGTTCATCTGAATGAAGTATTTGTTAAAAAACTTTACATATTACACAAAGACGCAATTCGCAGAACAAATAATAATAATAATAATAAAAAAATCCTGCACTTTTAATCTTGAGAAGGGACCAATATATTTCATTCAGATATTTTTACATTTAATGTTACAAATTTGTTAAACAAAATGAACAAAAAGAAATGAAAAACAAAATGAAAAAAAAAATAAATAAATAAAATTCAAACAATATGATAAAAAAAAAAAAGGCCAGCCTCATCTGGAGTACACTTAAAAAAAAAGGAGGGGGGGGGGGGCAGATACATATGCCATATTTTTGACACGATGGGTGTGAGACAAATGGAGAAAATTTTTATCTTCAAAAATATAGGGAGACAGGTATGGCCCATTTCTTACAAACTATGCACATTATTCCAAAGTCTTCTAATCATATGTGTAATCTTTGGGGTGTGAAACTTTGGAGTAAATTGTATTTAAAACAATATTATATTCTAACAATTCCAGGATTTATTTCTATTTCATCTTCTTATCCCTTCACTGCATGATTTTTTTTTTTTTAATTATGAAAAAATATATATATATATCGATCTAATAATAAGAAACATAGTAAAAAATAAATAACATTTCAAATTTTCAGCTAAAATTTGTTTTTTTGTGACGTGTATCCTATGTATACAATTAGGGTTTTTAAACATTGTATTGCTATATTTTGCAATTAAATGGCTTAAATTAAATAATTTTATCTGCTTAATACTCTGCAACTTTCGTTATATTAATATTTTTAAATATTCAGTTAATAAAAATAAATTTCGCCTCAACAACTTGATTTTTTTCCCTTTCGTTTCCAGAGAAGATATTCTAACTTTTGGTCAAATTCAGCCATCTGAAATGGATTAAACACATGTTATTCCATTCTTTGGACTTCTTATCAGTTACAGCAATTATTGGCCAAAGTCATGTCACATAATGAAAATTATAGTGTTTTTAGGTATGTGCCAGATGTGGCACAAGGTGCAGTGAAGGTTTAGAAATTAATGAAGATAAAATAGTCTTACCTATATCTTTGAAAAATGCCTTAGTATCATTATTGGCTTGTATTTTCCTAGATAATTTTGCTGAGAATTAATCTGGTATTCCTTCAGGAAATGTTCGAAAATAATAATAATAAAAAAAATCAGAAATAAAATTTAATTACTTACTTGGGTATATTGTGAATTATCGGCAAATGACAGGTGCCATAAATTTAAACTGCCGTTGCTATGTTTTGTCATCATGCACACGGTAGGAGTTGTTGAACTCAGGGCACAATACTGAGAGAGTGTTTTCTTTGAATGAGCATTGTAGGCCTTGAATTGAGCATAATCCAAAGATGTTGGAAGAGCAGGATTATCACTGTTTTCAACTTTATCTTTGATTATCTGCTCTGATGAAGATGCACTGATAGCCAGCCTTAAGTCTAGACCAGCATGAGGAGAATACATGAACATATGATGTGACATAGTAGCTGCATCACCCAAAGGTATCGCATTGGGTATACGAGAAGCAAAACTCACTTGAGCTTGACGAAAGGAACCAGGATTAAATTCATCTAACCAATCAACTAACCTGCAATTAAATATTTCTTATTAATATTTAAAATAAGCAGAATCTCATACATGAGTTCCAAATAAATAAAACAATCATTAAAATATTAAAAAATACATAAATTAATTTGAAATAATTTGATTATCATTACAATGATAATAGATAACACTTCTTTATTAAACTATTTAATGTGTATAATTTTCTTTTAAAGAGATATTAACATGAGCGTAAACCTAAAAATGTTGGTTAAAGAATAAAGAAGCAATTAAACACAAAAAGAGATTTGATTTTGATATTTTTAATGGTACAAAATTTATTATCTATTATAAATTTACCACTATTATAAATATATAGATATATATTTTTTCAAAATATCATCAGCATAATTAGGCTAAAGAAAAATATCCTTTTCAGTAGTTTCACCTTAAAAATGTTTTTGTTTTTTTCTCTTATAATAAATATATATATATATACACTATATTGCCATTGATTATGGGACACTTGCGATTTTCGACATTTTACTAAATATCTAGAAAAATACATGAGGAATCATCTCGAAACTCGTAGTGTATAAATATAATAGTATACGTCATACATCTCTGTGAAGATTTTTTACCGAAACTCCATAGGGGACCGTTAACAAATTAAAAAAGAATGAATATCTTTTGAATAACCCTGTCAAAACTAATGTAGCAAAAGCGCTCAAACTCTAGATTATGATTGAATGCCTTATTGTAATACACTGTGTTCATTTTTATGCAAATAGCATGCATACTCGCAGAGTAATTAAGGGTTTTATAAAAATGACCCCAAATTTTTCTAAGTTTTTCCCTTATAATTTTCAGAGTTCTTAATATAAAATAATATTTTTTTCAGAAAATATGACAAACAACATTGCACACAGTACCCTGTAATCAGAATAAAAGAATAATAAAAATTGTATGAAAAATTAATAGGTTTACTAAATAATTTTTTACTGCGCATGCGTCAAAGATATCAAAATTTCATTTGCATATTATGTTAGCTAAATGTATAGAGCAACTTTTGTAAAAGTCTCAAAATTATAGCTTGAAAATTCTGAAAGTAATCGTCTATAGAAAAAGGACAAAATCCGTTGTTTCCAAAATGAAGCAAAAAAATGAGGGATTTTATCCAAAATTAGTCGCAACATCCCGTATTGTGTATTCTATATTGACACTAATCAATGAATATATGGATAAAACCCCTCTTGTTTTTGCTTCATTTTGAGAATAACGGATTTTCAACTTATTCAATTGACGATTATTTTCAGAATTTTCAAGTTATGATTTTGTGACTTTCACAAAAGTTGCTCTATACATTTAGCTAACATAATATGCAAATGAAAGTTTGATATCGTTGACGCATGCGCAGTAAAAAATTATTTAGTAAACCAACTCATTTTGTATGCAATTTTCATTATTTTTTAATTCTGATTACAGGGTACTGTGTGCAATGTTGTTTGTCATATTTTCTGAAAAAAATATTATTTTATATTAAGAACTCTGAAAATTATAAGGAAAAAACTTGGAAAAATTTGGGACCATTTTTATAAAAACCTTAATTACTCTGCGAGTATGCATGCTACTTGCATAAAAATGAACACAGTGTATTACAATAAGGCATTCAATCATAATCTAGAGTTTGAGCGCTTTTGCTACATTAGTTTTGACAGGGTTATTCAAAAGATATTCATTCTTTTTTAATTTGTTGACGATCCCCTATGGAGTTTCGGTAAAAAATCTTCACGGAGATGTATGACGTATACTATTATATTTATACACTAAGAGTTTCGAGATGATTCCTCATGTATTTTTCTAGATATTTAGTAAAATGTCTAAAATCGCAAGTGTCCCATAATCAATGGCAATATAGTGTATATATATCTTTATATATAAAAATCTTCTGTGCGTGTGTATGTCACTGAACTCCTCCTAAACGACTGGGCCGATTTTAATGAAATTTTGTGTGTGTGTTCCAGTGGATTCGAGAATGGTTTAGATTCACATTTCATCGAAATTGATTCAGTACTTTTTTAGTAATTAGGCAAAAACTAATAGTTAGTGATTTTTCGCTAATTAAAAGTGCTATATATATAAAAGAAAGTCTGGATTTCGTATTAATCACAGCACAAAAAAAAATATACCGAACCAAAAATCTTGAAAATTCGGGTAAAAATACTTCTTATAACATCGAGTGCATCTAAGAAAGGGTTTTGGAAAATTCCCTCCCTAAGGAGGGTAAAAAAAAAGAACGAACTTTTAAAAAATTCCTTTAAAATCGACTTTTGTAGATATTTTTCAACTGATAACATATTTTAGTGAATTTTTTAATCTGAATCGAATGGTACTAAGCAAATTAACCGACTTCAGAAAATCGTTAACTTTTAACTAAAAAGAGAAAAATAAACTTTTCTATCAAAAATTGAATTGACTTCAAAAAATACTGAAGAGTGAAAAATAATTTCGTTACATAATTGTAATAAGAAATTAAATTAAGAGCGTAGTGTTTATCGTGCGTATTACCATATTTACGTACATTTATTTGATTTCCTGGAGTCGGTGCCAAGAAGGGCAACGTCGGTCGGTGACAGGACAACGTCTGTCGGGTCCGCTAGTATATATATATATATACACTTTTATAAATACATCCAAAGTTATTCAGACAATACCATTAAATAGAATAATGAAACCAGTCTTTTTACAATCATATTATTAAAAACAGTTGAAGTATGAAGAGAAATAGAAGGCAGATTACCAAATTACTAAGAAATATATGGATAAATAGACATTATATAACCAGAGTAATTCATATATTACCATACAATAACCAATGAAACCAGTATTTTTCCAATCAACTTATTGAAAACAGTTGAAGTTTGAAGTGAAATAGAAGGCTGATTGTCAAAATAATGTAAGATAAATGGATAATAATACAGTAGAAGGCTTTTTCATTAAACTACTTCATCAGTGGTGTATAGTTTAACAAAAAAGCAAAAACATCCAACCAGTTTCTGTTATGAAACGTGCTAAAAGCTAAGAATTCGTCTCACAATACACCCAATTGGCCGGAAGCTATTCACATGACAAATTAGTAGAAAGATACTCATTGAAGAAAATAAAATCATTATGACAATATAACAATAATATAATATTCCTTTAAAAAGTAAAAGGGATATATATACTAAAATATTTACCATTAGCCAAATTTGATTTTTGATGTTTTGTTAAATATCTAGAAATATACATGAGGCATTATCATAAAACTTCATGTGTGTAAACAGAATAATACAGGTCATATTTTTTTGTGAAGATTTTTTCCCAACTCCATATCAGACCATCAACAAATTGAAGAAAAACTAATATCTTTTGGATAACCTGTCAAAACTAATATAGCGAAAGCATTCAAACTTTAGATTATAATTAAGTAACTTATTCTAATAAACTGTGATCATTTTTCTGAGGATAGCATGTATACTCGTAGAGAAATTAAGGTTTTAATAAAAACAGTGCCAAATTTTGTCAAGTTTTTTGCTTATAATTTGCAGAGATCTTAACATAAAAAATTCTTTTCAGGAATTATGACAAATAACACTGTACACAACACCCTGCAGTCAGAATTAAAAAAATAATAAAAAAATGTATGAATAATAAGCAGGTTTACAAAATAATTTTGTATTGTGCATGCATGAAAGCTATCAATATATAATTTGAATAATGTGTTAGCCAAATACGTAGAAAAACTTTTGTGAATGTCACAAAAACATAGCTTGAAAATTCTGAAAATTATTTTTGTTAGAGTAAGCTCAAAATCTGTTGTTCTCAAAAGGAAGCAATAAGATGTATCAAAACATAGAAGTACATACAATATTATGTATGCTGTATTGACACTAATCAATGGATATATGACCACATCTTTTTGCTTCTTTTTGGGAACAACAGATTTTGAGCTTATTCTATCAACAATAATTTTTAGAATTTTTAAGCTATGTTTAAGAGACATTCACAAAAGTTATTCTATAGATTTAGCTAACAAATAATGCAAATTATATTTTAATTGCATACACAGTAAAAAAAATTAATAAACTTGCTCATTATTTATACAATTTTTATTATTTTTTAATTCTGATAATAGGATATTGTATACAATGTTCTTTGTCATGTTTTCTGAAAAGAACATTTTTTTTATATTAAGAATTCTTCAAATTATAAGCAAAAAACTTGGCAAAATTTGAGACTATTTTTAAGAAAACCTTAATTTCTCTATGACTATACATGCTATGCTAAAAAAAAATTAACACACTTTATTACAATAAGCCACTTTGCCATAATCTATAGTTTGAATGTTTGTGCTACATTTGTTTTGACAGAGTTATCCAAAAGATATTCTTTCTTTTTCAATTTGTTGATGGTGCTTTATGGAGTTTCGGGAAAAAATCTTCACGGGAATATATGACCTGTACTATTTTGTTTTCACACCCGGAGTTTCAGGATAATTCCTCATGTATTTTTTTATTATTTAATAAAATGTCAAAAATCGCAAGTGGCCGGTGACCATTGGCCATATAGCGTATATATATGTAACGACTTCACGGGTGTTGTAGTGGTGGCATAATAAATGGGACTCGGGAGCCTCTTGTTGGATCGAACTCTTTATTTGGTCGCTCATCTTACAGATGGAGTTCGCGAGTCCGGTCGGAGATCGCCCGAGCCCTTTACAATGATTACGAAAGTTTACATGGCCGGAGGTTAGGCAGGCCCCTCAAATCGGCAAAGTCTCTCGTTTTTCGCGCGTGTTCTTGCTAATATGTTGCGGATTGTAATATTTTCCAGCAGAGGGCAGAATTGCGAATTTGGGAGGAACATTTAATTTAATTGGTTAAGAAATATCTGGGCAATCTGACGCACTTTAGGCGCGGCTGTCCAGGGCTGCATGCTGATCCTACAAATTAAGAATTGCGCTTACCTAAGCATTTTTAATCTTAAAGAACATCCAAAAATGATCTCTGAAAGTAATAAATGTTAGGCTGGGAAAGAAAGTTACCAGGGGCAAAAATAGCTTTAAGCTTAAGAATTAAAGTTTAAAATATTAATTGGGAACTTTAAACTTTTGAATTTTAATTTTAAATTAAAGTTTTAGAAAGGGGTTAGTTTTTATCCTTTCAAATCCCCCCCTCCAAGTTGATGTCCACCAGATTTGCCTGCAAATCTGGGGGGACTCCCCAGGAAAATGGAGAAGACAAAATTGGATAAGAATTTACTTATGCAACGCAAGATTTTAAAAGGTTAATTTTAAAGTTAGTTTGCTAAGATGTGAGGGTTGAATTTTGCTGCTAGAAAACATATTTAAAATTTAAATTTGAAGTTTTAAACAAAGGAAAAATTTGAAGATTTTAAGTTTTTATGCTAAAATTTGGGTTATGGCTCTCGAGACGACCTGACCGAACTTTACATAGGAATGTAAAGCATATTATATGACAGAAAATATGAAAATATAAACATAAAGAAAAGCTGGAAAGAAATAATAATTCTGGAAATGTCCTGGGAAAATACAATTATAACATTATACAATTTAAAATTGTGACCATATTTCTTACTTGAAAGTCCTCTGGTCAGCAAAATTGTGCTTTTTAGTTAAAGTCTTTAAGCACATATTTCACATTTTATATGAAATTAAACTGTAAAAATATAAATCTAGGTACAAATATGATATTGGAAATACACATAAACATAGAAAATGTAAAAAAAATCTTTTTCATAAAATTTGAAAATTATGTTATCATAAAAGGACAATAATACAGGTAATATTAGAAAATGATAAATATAAAAGTACACTGACATATGATTACTGGGGAAAATATATGTTTTGTGCACAAAATATAAAAATAATAAAAATATTGGTAACTATGAAAAATTGGAAAGGTTTCTTCACATATTTTGAAAATTGGAAAATATGAAAAATTTGAAAGGTTTCTTCCTTTTTTTTTTTGAAAATGTGAAAAATGTTTAAAATATATTGGCATATAAAATTGATAAAAATAAAAGAAGATATAAATATTAAATATAATAACAATATTGAAATAAGTGTGAAAATAAAGAAAAATAATATATTAAAGTTTATTTACATTGTTTATCCTAAACCATTGAAGGTTTTAGCAGATCCTAAACCATTAAAGGTTTTAGCAAATCCTAAACCATTGAAGGTTTTAGCAAATCCTAAACCTCAGTGAGGTTTTAGCAAAAATTTAAAAAAAAAAGAAAAAATGAGCTTTGGTTTAAGTTTTCTTGTGAAGATGCAAATGCAGTTTATCAAGTAAAGGTATTTACTATTTTGCAGACTGAGATATGTTTTTCTCAGTGGCATTAATAAATCCAAGTCAGAATATAAACCACATCTACATCTCACTGTTAGCTCATAAAAATTTGCTAAATAAATAATAATAAAAAAAAGAATCAAAGAACATTTTTCCTTAATGATTAAAGCTAGAATGCTCTTTGTTTTCCATATTAGTGTTACTGGCAAATAGCAAAAATCTATATTATCAAGGTTTTTACTACTGGCAAAAGAAAAAAAAGTTACTGAAACAAAAAATATTTTAATAAAACAAAGAAAAATAAAATAAGGGACTCTGATTCAAAACAAATAGGCCAATGATCCAACATTTAAAGCACATGGGCAACTTATTGACATATTTGTTGTTATTAATGGATACTTGTATTTTCATTGTTTGCCCGAGTATATCATATCAACAGTTGCCACATTTGCTGAGATGGTAAGTCATTGAATCCTTTTTGTCTGCAGAGGGTTGTTTTCTGGTTGAATTTGCCAAACTCAAAAAAAAAAATGTATTAAAGACTTAATGGGCTGGAACCATGGTCATCTTAAAAAATTTAATGGATGGTGTTAGACATTAGTGGACTTACCACGGTTAGAGTGGGGTTACCACGGTCATATCTAACCCAATGGCTTAATTGCTTGAAAATATTTTTAACATATTTTTAAAAATTGACAGGGGTGAAATACCTGTTCTTAAATTTGTTTTAATGAAATGAGGAATGTTAAAAATGGAATAATAAAAAATGGTTGGGGTGGCCAACTCACTGGGTAATATACTAGGAAAGGACATAAGGAAATAGGGAAATGCTAGAGAAAACAATATAATTTTTAAAGCAATACTGGGTAAAAATATTAAATTAAAAACTCAAACATTAAAATATATCATAATGTAAAATATAATAATTGAGGATACAAAAAATCTAAAAGGAGTAATAAATTGTATAAAATTCTATATGTAGAATGAAATATTTGGAAAAAAATGGATTGAACTTTTCTCATTATGTACAAATAAAACACTTACCCACACAAAAAGGCTCAAAATATGGAATAAAATAATACACAAACTGACAAATTACTATTTACAAACATGTAGAAATTTAAATGTGCTCATCTGAATTTATAAAAAAGGAATTAATAAAATAGGACTCTAAATATTAGTAAAATCGGACACAAAATATTGGCAAGCATACAAACTGCACTTGTATTATGGATAATGTTAATTTAAAGACATGTAACCTGTTTAAACAATGTATTAACAATATGTCAAAAACATAAAGAACCTGTGACTTTATTTTTTGGTGATCGCACGTATGCTTCGCCGGATGAGTAAGAAAACAAAAATACTGTCATTTTAATTTATTACGATTTTAACGCGTATGTAAAATATCAATCACAAAATTTTCTAAAATGTAAATAATAAACCTTAAATTCCACAAGAAATAAAAAAATAAAGCTAATAAAAATCTTAAAATAATACATATGAAATTTGTTAAAATCCCTTTAATACTGTAACATTTTAAATAAACTAAAATTCCATGAACGCTGTCAAAATTTTAAAATTTTCACTCTGATAACAGTATTTTTTTTTTTTTTGTTCTCTTTTTCATTATTAAATACTTTCTAATCACACAAACACTTCCATTTCTTGGTACTTTCGGCAATAACACATTCATAGTCAACATAAAATAAAAAATGAAAACAATGTTTAATGTGAAATAAAACATTTTCCTTTTTTTTTTTTTTTTCAACGAGAATATTTTATAAAATAAATGATGAAAATGAAGAATCTGCATTTTTATCAATGTTAATAAAAAAGGTAAAAGCTCCCGAGTCCTTTACGATGATTACGAAAGTTTACATGGCCGGAGGTTAGGCAGGCCCCTCAAACCGGCAAAGTCTCTCGTTTTTCGCGCGTGTTCTTGCTAATATGTTGGGGATTGTAATATTTTCCAGCAGAGGGCAGAATTGTGAATTTGGGAGGAACATTTAATTTAATTGGTTAAGAAATATCTGGGCAATCTGACGCACTTTAGGCGCGGCTGTCCAGGGCTGCATGCTGATCCTACAAATTAAGAATTGCGCTTACCTAAGCATTTTTAATCTTAAAGAACATCCAAAAATGATCTCTGAAAGTAATAAATGTTAGGCTGGGAAAGAAAGTTACCAGGGGCAAAAATAGCTTTAAGCTTAAGAATTAAAGTTTAAAATATTAATTGGGAACTTTAAACTTTTGAATTTTAATTTTAAATTAAAGTTTTAGAAAGGGGTTAGTTTTTATCCTTTCATA
The DNA here is from genome assembly GCA_964019185.1 of Maratus speculifer. NCBI lineage: Eukaryota > Metazoa > Arthropoda > Arachnida > Araneae > Salticidae > Maratus > Maratus speculifer. The sequence goes on from OZ025291.1 coordinate 22,358,570, forward strand.
TATATATATATAACGAATTTTGGGGAAAATAATAAAGTTTAAAAATTTTACTTCTTGTCCATAAAAGTGTATGGCCCTGATAAAAAGCATTAATAAAGAAAGGTTTATATGATAAGATGGAAGCCTATCTGAAATTTAGCTTATTCCACCTGTTTGTAATTCTGACTTAGTTGCAGGTTTCTCACTGCCAATTGCCGGTGTGTCAAATTCTTGACAATAATATTTGACGACAAAACAAAACATTGAAATTGCCAAATTATTAGGGTTATTTGAATAATAACAATAAAAAAATATTAATACTTTCAACAACATCACTGCATGATTAAAAGTTTTCCTATATAATTTATTAATTGAATTTTTAATCTTTTCAGAACACTTTCACAAAAGTTTCCAGATTTTATTAATTTAATGTTTTTATCTAACACTCTTACATGGCATTGTAAATCCTGAATTAACTCTTTTATATTATATGTATAAAACTATTTGGAAATAGATCAAACTGCACCTCCCCCCCTTGACTTTGCACATCATCTATAATATACATATTTTATTAAAATCTATAGTCAATCATTTGATTTAAATTCATTATTGCTTTAAAAGCAAGTAAAAAAATTACTACATACACTGAAAAAATGTGTGTGAGATGATGACAGTGTACTTCAGGGAATTAAAAAAAGATGTTAAAAATGGATGTTTTAGATGAATCTACTACTAGCATTATTTTAATCTGGCTGATTTTTTTTAAAAATCAGTATTTAGCAGATTTTATTATGTATAATATTTACTACACATCAATAATGCAGCTGGCAATTTTAACATTTTAGCAATTTTTCTGATTGCAAGTTGCTAAACCTAATTTATAATATATCTCATATTATGAAATAAAAGTTTAATACAGTGGATATAAATCACAGTCAAATTAAAAGATATATATATTATTGTAGGATACATTGAAAAACAAACTATAGTTTTTAAATAGATATTAAAACTAAAAAGGCAATTATAGTAATTTAATAAAAAATAATACTATTATTCCTGCTTTTAAGAAGTCGATTTCTTATACTATTTATCAATTAATGCGACATAATTATCATGTATCAATTAACACATCAAAAGAGCAACAGACAATGGAATATCTAGACATTTTTTTCCTATAAGTGATAACATTAATTTTAGAAAACTAAGTCTGCAAGTAAGTAAAACAATATGTGTTTATTTTAATCTTCAGTTGTACTCAAATGCATTTTTTCCCCATTTTAAATGAAAGTACTGAAATGAATAAGTTTTATTTATTTATTTATTTTGTTACATATATTAATATTTAATAAATCATTAACTATCATATTGCGATTGTGCAATAATAAAATGCATAAAATGAAGTGATTCAGCTCATTTTAAAACATGTAAGAAAAACAGAATATTAACAGTAAAATAAATATGAAACAAAAAATATTTACCATACTAAAAAACTCCCATCTATAGGATAAACACTAAACAATAAATCTGGAGATCTGTGCCATTCTCTAAGTAGTTTTTCAATTTTACGATCAATAAAGTCTCCTGAGCTACTCTGAAAATAAAAATAAAAAAATTAAACATTAATGAAGACAAGCTCACTAACTTTAAAACATTAAAATAAATTAGAAAATATTGTTTAACTATTAATTAGCATGATAAACTATTGAAATTTTAAACTTTGTTTTTGTATTCTTATTAGTTAATAATTTCTTACAAATAAGGTAATACAATATCATACAAATTTATGAACAATAGCTTTTATTAAAGTAGAAATATTGCATTCCTACTTGTAAAATGAGAACTAAAAATTTAATTTTTCAGAAAAAGTTACCCCTTTCCCTTAAAAAAATCAAGCATGAAAACAAATTTAAAAAAAATAAAAATAGAGATGTAAAAAATAGTGATTTGTCCAACAAGCCAAGTACCAAAGATTTGGTCAAACTTCAGGCTGAACACTGGATATTCAATAGCCAAATACTAACATTACTTTAAAATATGCATTTTGATTATATAATGCATACATTGAAAAACTGAAAAAAATAATAAAACATGATGACTACTACTATATCAAAATTATTAATAACTAAATTTTAACTATAAGTACTTGCAATTCATATGCATTTTATTTAATACTAGCAAACTCCGCTGCTTATGTAATGGTTGAAATATGCCAAAATATATTTGATTGACTAATTTTTTATTAGAAGAAATTATACTTTTAGGAATAATTCAAAAACTAACATTTAAGCCACAGTTTGACTAGACTACGTCATTTACTGCATTAGACAGAAAAGAGATGAAATAATTGAGAAGAACTAAAACTAATTCTATATAAATGATAATTTAGAAAATATTTTGAAACTTTTATGCTTAATTTATATGTTTATTTCAGTATAAATTTGAAATTTTGTTTCTTAGAAACCATCTTTTAAGTAAGCAGTTATATTTCAAAAATAACAATCTTGATGAATTCCATGCTACTTTTCTAATAACCTTCTTAATAACCTTCTTAACCTTCTAATAAGCTTCTAAACCTCTCTAGAACTAGTGACACCAGTATAAAAAGCCTATGTTGAAGCAGGGGCTGCCACCATTAATTTGCAAATATTAATTTTTAAACCTATTAGGTATTTCTGATTTTTCCATTGAAATGTAATAAAAAAAAAAATCAAAGGCTCTTTTAGAAAGTTTGTTGTTTTCCATGTGGTAGTAACACTAGTAATAATTTTTTTGTGAAGGATAAGACACTGTCATGATTGATTCACAGATTGGATAAAAATCATAATTTAGGCTTTTTTTAGAATGCTTTTTGCCCCTTTCCTTCCCTTCACCCCTTTTAAATTTCGAATTTACTTTTGATTGCTCTTGGAAGGTAATTACATTTAATAAGTAAAATCTATGCCTTATTCCAAATTTCTAGCCTCTTTAGTATGACAGGAATCATAATTAAGAATGTATTTTGATCAACAACCCTCAGATGATAATGGCATTGACATAAAATATAGCTTATGTTTGAGCAGGTTCTTATGACACCAATTTGCAACCATTATTTTAAAAATTGATTTGGTATTTAATAGAATAAAATAAAATAAAAAAACGTAAACAAAACATTTAGTGAAAAAAATGCTGTTATGTCAACATAAAACCATGCAGTTTTGAGGTTATTCTAAATTCAAACAGATATGGAATAAAATTATAATTCATTCTTTTTTCTTACTATTTACAAATTATGATGTATGTATACTCAATTTCGTCACATTGAATCTTGTAATTTTAGTGATTCACATTCATTAAACTATTATTGACTCCCCAATTTCATATGATTTAGGGCAAAACACATTTTTAATGTGTATATTTTTATTCTTATTAATACCAAGTGGAAAAGATATTTTTATATCATTGTTTTAAATATTTGAAGAAAATAAGCAATGGATATTCAATTTTGGAAACTACTAAAATAGCATCTTTTAAGAACCTAAAATGCATATACAGTAGACTCCCTCAAATTTGCACAACTTGGGACCAGAGGTTTTGCTGATTTTAGAATTTTGCAGATTTCTGGTCATTGCCTTGTTTACATTTTTTAAACAGTAATTTCAAAATAATTAACAATGAAAATGAAACTATAATGAATGCTTTCAATATAATAAAACATTAAAATAAGTAATAAACTAAAATAATAAAAATTTAGATGATTTTTAACATGATTAAAATATTAAAATTAAAGGTCAAGTTAATAATCAATAATGTATGTTTAAATATTTATTATAAAAATAAGAAGTATTTATCATATGAAATTTGCTTTATAAAGATAGATTATTAATTCACATCAAAATCATAAGATAAGAAAGTTTTATTTCAGGTTTAGCCAGACTTGATAGTGAAAAAAGTGTGGTTAATACATAAATATATTTGGCAAAAAGATTGGGATTACCTTTGACATCAGGAATATCTGAATTTTTCCCAAAATAAATTTATTCTTCCATCATAAAAATACATGAATTCAGTAAATTAATGAAAATTACAAATTAAAATACATATGGAATTGATATAAAAATAAAAAAGTCAAATTTTAGAACCCCTAAATCTGAACTGAATGTTTTATTTGTTTACATCTATAAATTATGTGCAGATTTTAGAGAGTTGCAGATTTTAGGGTTGCAGTTTTGAGGGAGTCTACTGCATATATATTTTTTGTGTGTTAAATCTAGTCAGTAATCAACTGAAATAATTTAAGTGATATGCATAAATAATGAAAATTATTCAATCGAATATTTAATTAGAAAAATAATTACTTTGTAAACAAAAAGACATCACTTTTAAAAGCAGTACCAAATCTTTTAAATTCTATATGCAATATAAGCACACAGATACACTGTTTTTATTGTCATAGCTAATACAAAGTAAAATAACTCAAAATAAATAACAGTATCCTAAATAAGGAATTCACAAACAAGCCTCCTTTGAAGTAATTTATGTTATAGGATGAATTTTTAGAAAATTAAAGATACTAGGCCTTAATATAAATTATATAAAAGAACAATAAAAATCCATTATTCATAATTTATTATTAATCATAAAGAAATTGGAGTTACATACAGAAAGCATGAAATTTAATATCTGACAACGTACTTGAGATTGGGAATTGGAAGTATCAGTAGCAATTGATGTTGAAGATGATCCAGATGGAGAGTTTACTTTGCTTCCAAGGGGTTCATTGAGGTTCTCTTGGAATTGGGAGTCAGGGTGACTGTTTCGTCTGTAATTATTTATATTTTGTTTATCTAAAATAACCAAAAGAATAATTTCAGTCAAAAAATAATACTTTAAATCCAGTTTATTGAAATTGTTAAAGGAAAATACATTATTTATAACTAAAATTGGAAAGGGAGAAAGTTCCATAGAGTCAAAACATACATAATGAAACATATATAATATTTAAAACATATGTTTTGAAGTTTATAAGAAAGTTCAAACTGTCCTTTTCTTTATCACATACACACAAAAGAAAAAAGGGAGATTTCAGAAAAAATTACCAACACACAGATACAATTTAGAGGAAGGTAAATGTAGCAATTCATGAATTGCAAAATTTATTTCATTTGCCTACAGTAGATACAGATTTATGTCAGTTATATGAAAAAAAAAAAAAAAAGTTTAAAAGTTAAATATTTTTCAATAATAATCAAAATTATGCCATTTTCAAACTTTTTTTTTCTTTTTTTAAATTTTAATAGTTTAGAAACTACACGGAAAATCTTCAAAGGATGGAATGCATTTATCTGAAATTTTAACAGAGAGTACTGCAACATTTTTACTATATTTTCACCAAAATAAAGTAACTTTCAGTTATCTTACAATATAGCAAAAACATTTTCTACTTCTTATAAAAAAAAATTAATAAAGCTAATATTATAAGCCCTTTCTAAATGTACTACAATTTTTATCTTTACAAAATCAATAAATCTCATGCAACACATTAGGTTGCTAATAAGCTAATTTCTATAATAAAATTTATGTTACTTATTGTAATACATTTATAACTTCTTTGAATACTAAAAGGAAACCTTAAAAACTGATATATACTTAGAAAAAAAAAAAAAAAAAAAAAAAAAAAAAAAAAAAAAACTGCAGAAAGAGTTTAACAAAGCTAAGTTTATAAGACACCACTGAATGCTAAACATTACAGCATGCAGGTGTCTGCATTTGATTTTTTTTTTTTTTTTTTTTTTTTTTAAATCTGCATTTAAAAAGAACAAAAATAATTATAAATATTTGGAACACAAAAGATAAGCAAACTAAATATCAATATTTTGTTTAGCTCAACACAAGGACTCCTTCAAATCTACAACCCCCTAACATCTGCACACCACTGTGGATGTAAGCAATGAAACTTACAGTTAAGATGTGCAGGGAAATCAAGATTTTTTAATTTTTATATCATTCAATACACTTTTTAATATCATTCTAGCTAATGTGGTATGAGTCATACTTTCTCATGAAGGAAGTATAAATTTATTTCAGAAGACATTCAAGATAATGCTAATATCAGTATTCAGGAGAGTTTCAGAATAAAAACTGAAATTTACAGCAAATTTTTTTTGAATGGTTGAGGATAAGGAGTAATGAGTAGAGAATGGAGGCATTCTTCTGGGAATTATCTTTGTTGCAGGTTGGTTTAACTGTTTTTGCTTCAGATTGATTTCAAGCTAAGTGTAGATTCCTGAAAGTTGGGTTCAAGTTAACCTAATTTTTCAAAAGTTAGATCAATATGTTATTTCAGATTAAAAGCTAGATCTATATTAATAAACATAGATGTTTGCATGTGTGTTGGTTTCTAAAGAGAACATTATGTTTTTAATATGACCCTTTGATGGAATTAAAGTTTTTTTTTTTTAATGACCCTTTAATGAAATTTGCATTTTCCCCACATTTTTTTGATGAAATGGAATGTTTTTCATAATCCTTTGACAAAATGCAAAATTTTTCCTGCTGCCCTTTGACAAAATTGTAATTTTTTATTGGGAATATGATAAAATTGATTTTTTTTTTGGGGGGGGGAGAGGGGGTGAACTATTTGTCAAAAGTAACAATATTTTTTATGTCTAAATTTTCAGATTAATGACTTTTTTTAAAAAATTTTTTAAAATAGAATGATGCTTTAATTTTTTCAAAAAAATTTGAAACAGAATTATCCATGGGTGTTAAATACAATCCTTTTCTCAAATACATTTATGTATCAATCAAACTTTTTTGTTCATTAGTTCTGGTTAAACACAAAATAAAACTTCACTATTTTAAGATTTTTGTGTAAATTATTATTATATCTGTATGAGGCAAATTTTATTGAAAAATTCAAGAAAAAATTATCTCATCATTACAGTACAGATTTATTGATGAATTATTAATACTTCACTTTATTTTTACTTTTAATGTTTTAGTATATTTGTTTGATTTTTCTTATTTTACTTTACTTTATTTTATTACTTAATCATTTCAATATTTATTTTACTAATAAATTTACATGCATTATTACATTCAATTTATTGTTTTAAAAATGTAAACATAATAGCAACCAGAAATCCACAAAATTCAAAATTTTGCACAACTTCTGGTCCCAAGCTATACAGATTTCAAGGGGTCTATTGCATTCAAAAGGAACTAATAATAATAATAATTTATTTAAAATTTTTAGCATTTTCATTTAAATATCAATTACTATTCCAAAAATACACATATATGTGAACATAATATATTTAGTTTGAATACCATAGCAATGATCTCTAATTAGTGAACAAAACACAACTCCGTTATTCTACATTGTTTCTTCTTTGTACAATTTTATTTTGTAGTTTGAATATTTAAAATAAATTCTTAAATTTCTCATATGCATGCAAGATGTTTTTATGAGCTGTATACATGATTATTGTACATTTTTCTCAAACTAACTGTTTTATCCTCAAAAATTCATGCAATAATTAAAAACCCTAATACTGTTTAGATTATTTAAACAAATGGAAATGTTAAAAGATTTACATTGAATAAAGATTTTCAAACTTTGAGATTCAAAAAGCTTGGATTTTCGCTATTGTGACACTTTTAGCAGGGTTCCTATAGAATTTAAAAATAATTCTTTGACTTTCTAGGTTTTTCCTGACTTTTCTCAGTAAAAATTCTGGTTATATATTGTTTTAAAACTTCCCACAATGGACTACTTTATCTAAATAAATGCTAGATAAAAGTATGCACTGTATAAGTTTTCAACTTTTAATTATTTTTCATATTGTTATATAGTTTGCATAAAATTTATGTAACAATTTTAGAATGGAAGAATAATTAAAATTTATTTATGATGATAATAGATATTCTGATAACAGTAGCATGTTTAAAGTAACAAAATAAAAAATAGCAAAATTCCTTAAATTTTCCCTGATTTTTCAAATATTTAAAAAATATATTTGACATGTCCCTGACTTTTTCTTAACTTTTTAAAATTCTTTGTTTTCCAGTTTTTCTCTGACTCGTAGGAATCTTGTTTAAACTACCAAAATATGCTTCTGTCTCTCTTGCATTCGGGGAATTGTTGTAATATGTCAAAACAAAAATGAAGAAACATAAAATATGTTTAATGTAAATTTTTTTGCAAAATTTTAATCAAATCTCAATATCTCTGTTATCAGAAAATGCATCATTTTTGAAGTATCAAGACTCAAAGGCAATATGATAAAAAATTGCAGGTATGTAAAACACAGAAATAAGAAGTATTAAGAAGCATTATCAAACAAAAAAAAAATTGGTTGCCTGTAAAGTCGGTATACGGGCGAAAGTTTTACGTGACAACGACTTTGAGTTGTAAAATAATTTTAATGTGAATATTCATTCGTATAGTAGGAAGAAGGATGAAATAATAGTAACAATTTAAAACATTTATTTATACAAAGAATTATATTTAAAACATTAATTTATACAAAGAATCTCGCACTGAATTTCATATTAACAAAATTTTATTTTTACCTTTACACGTACATACGTATTTATATACAAATATACATACAATAACTTGCAATACATTTGCGTACAATAAAACAGCGTTTACTACAACTTAACTTGTTCCTATGTGAGTGATTTTGTTGAGGATAGGGCGATGATAGGAGAAATATGAAATGAAAGGAAGTGTTTCTGCTGTAATGTGCCTAGAAAATGTCAAGTCAATGGTTGTTCCTTTTAACGTAGTAGACTTAGACATATCTGATACGCAATCAAGATTAAACGTATCTTTAATGAATTTGAGAAACTTGTCATCAGACTTCACGTTTTGGTTGAAGTCACCGCATAGAAGAATCGGCATATTAGGATCAACTTGCAGGAACGGTGGCACGTACTGGCTGTTATGCACGTATGGAAGAAGTGCCTGGTGTAGCAGATGTCAAATGTTGAATTTTGTAAACAGCATATTAAAGAATTTTTCAATGAGCAGAATATAACTGAAGTAAAATGGCTTTCACTAATCACATATCATTAGTTTTCTATAATATACCACCGAATTACGAAATAAACTACACTTATTTTCTTTGTACTTTATACTAATAACTAATACATAACGTATTTCGTCTTAGTTTGATACTATCTAAAATTCCTATTAAGCACCGCCCCTTCCTTGCAGCGAATTCACATTCACGTTCAGAAAATGGTCCCACAAGTGACCGAAAAAAGTTAAGAGAAAAGTGAGCGCGTATCGTGAGCGGAGCGTAACGTAACGTAACGCAGTTCCTTGAAGTGTCTCCCGGCAAACCAATTTACAAGACGTTGTCACATCAAAAATACAAGCTGTTTAAATATTTAGTTTTTTTTATTCAACGAAATAAAAAAATAATGCAAATTAAAACTACTTAACAAACAAAAAATAATTAGTCAAGTCTGGCATTTGGAGTAAATTTATTTTTAATAAAATTTGGGAATTTTGGAAAATCAAAAGAAGATAAACTAGAAAAATTTTGGGAAAGAAATGTTAAAGATTAAAATGATAAATTTTAAAGTTTCCAAAACATTTCTTATAAAATAAAATTTTTGACAATGAAAGAAAAAATATTCGTATTTATTTTTTTGCTAGATAATAACTTAGTTCAAATCAATCTCACATCTCACACATTGAAAAACACTCACATAGGTACAAAAATATATGTAACAAGAACTAAAGATGAATAATTAGTTTTCATAATCTATTAAAAGAGAAATTAAAATTTATATTTACTTTCATTATCATTTTCAGCATCTACCTCCATATTTAGAATTTCTTTTTTGTTTTGCAAATTGAGAACTTTATCACTCACTTCTTGAAGTAAGTGTTCAGCAGCATGAGTGAAAGTCATCTCTTTGTTGTTTAACCAATGAACAACAAAATTAGGTTCTTTAGTTCGACTTCCACTGAGTCTAGGGACAAGAGGTATATCTATAAAAGTGAACCATAAAAAAATGATTAGCATACTACTAATCATATGTACAGAGGATTAAGAATAAAATAAAACTTATGCTAATAAAATAAACACAGAATAAAATTATCACCAGTAAAATATAATAATAATAAAATAACATCAAATATAACTAGTTTTTTTTTTTTTTTTTTTTTTTTGAAATTATAAATTGAAGTATTTGATATCATTTCTGCTAAAATATCTTTTATTTTACTAAAGATTCCTGCTCATCATGAACTACAACTCCAAATTTTGTTTTCTTTCTTAAACTGATTACATTTTTAAGAAAATAAGTTACTTAAAACTTCATATTTGCAGGATTACTGAAAAAATAAAATCAAAATGATAAAAAACAGCAAAACTATTGATAGAAAAATAATAACAGAAATTGTTGCTTTTTTTTTCTTCTGGAAAAGGGGAGGGGGCAGATTTTGAGAAGGGAAATATTTCACCAACACATAAAATTGAAGAAAACTATTTGAATTAACATAAAATCTAGTATAATACTTATTTTTTAAAATATACTACAAGAATGCTTTGTTTAAATTAATCTCGATAATTTTAAATGCTGGTGATTTGTTAGCAAAATATATGTTCATATACTCATTAAGGACCTCATAAAGTGATATAAATTTTATGTAACTTAATTATTTGTTATAGAGGGGCCGTCCATAAATGATGTCACACATTTTTTCCATATTTCTGACTCCCCTCCCCCCCCCTTCGTCACAAAGTGTCACACTTCACTTTACCCCTTCCCCTCGTCACATGTTATGCTATATTACCTAAACATATACTTGCAGTTCAGAAACAAAGCACCACATTTTAGAACACATCTCAAATTTCATTTTTAAAGTTTGACTAAGTGTTTTAATGACATTTGTGAGCTGAACAATATAAATGATTCGTATTTTGTATAAAATAAGGTTTACATTAAAATGTTTACAAAATAAATAAATAAATAAATTAAAAAAAAATAATATAGATTAGTAATAAAATATTAATATGAAATATTAATATAAAAGAAAAGTAGTATTTTAGAATTTGAAATAGAATTTAACATATTTGGCTTTGAATCTTATCTTTATGAACACAAAATATTTTAATTTTAAAATAACTTCATATTTTATAATTTAATCTACTGAATTTTAATGCTATATTTCATAATTTAATCTACTGAATTTTAATGCTATATTTCATAATTTAATCTACTAAATTTTTATTTAAATCAAAATATGTGATGTCACATTTCTTCTTACCCCCTCCCACCCCCTTGTCACAAACTGTCACAATTTCGTGACCCCCCCTCCCCCCTTCAAGCATAACATCATTTATGGATGGCCCCATAGAGATATTAAAAGAAGCATTCAAACATTTGAACACTTTTTAAACATTCTTTTATTGTATACTCAAAATGTACTCATGGTAAAATCTTATTTTTATTTAAAAAAAAAAAAAAAAAAATTACACCATACTTTGCATTTTATTATTTATGTATATATATATATATATATGTAATGATTCGACGAGATCGATGTTCCATAACAATGTACAAGTTCCAGTGGCACACCATCTATGAGGCAGAACAGATTACTACTACCAAGAATCAACAGTGGGACGAGCTGAGCAGTCTCTCCGGCAATTTGACCAGCAGTGGATGAGTTTATTGGGCTATTTCCCCATAAGAAAGTTCAATCAAGCAGTCTTTAAATTAATTTTATTAGAACTCATAAATAAGTTAAGTTCTTTCACGCAATCACCTTGGCACTCTCATCAAATAACTTCCACTTCACCAACTCCGTGATTAAGCTACATTCCACAATGTTAGAATTTTGGGGAGAGAGAAGAAACAGCATCCTAATAATTTTTGAAAGTCAATCGCATTCTCGGGAAACATGACATGGCTTCCGAGTAGTTTTTAAGAAAAATGCATTCTAATTCAGCGGAGCAATAAAACGCGCGTCTTGATAGTTTAAAGAAAAGGTGCATTCTACTCTCCTGAAAAGCCAAATGAAAAAATCATTTTCACGACAAAACTAGCGCCCTCCTACTCCGCGTCAATCATTTTAAAAATCCAATCAGGATGGACTCAAGCCTCTAACGGACAAAATGATCAATTCTAATTGGCCGTAATAGGCGGTCTACTGGCAAGAACTATATTTTTTTCTCGGAACACTAAGCCCTTTAGCAACGCGTAGTAACACTTGTCACGCGATGTTAAAAAATAAAAAATAAAATTAAAATCGCAGGAATATGCCAGAAAGTAAAAAGCTTACGAAATACTTCCCGCCTTTTTGAGAAGCAAGAAATAATTTATTAATAACTAAAGTAAGAAAAAGAATTTTAGCTGTTACAAGACGAAACTAAGATTGAAATATGTTCCACAAATTTAGAATTGAAGCTAAGAGAGAATAAAAAAAAATGGCGCAAAATTTTTTTTATTTTATTTTATTACAAATCCCCCCTCCCATAAAGACGGGTGAAAAAGTAGGTCTGAGACCTGCAATTTCACAGAAAGGGAGATGATGCAGACTTAGCTCACGAAGTTGTTGATATAAGTAATAATAATTAGATACTGAATAAAAAAAAAAATTAAATTAATTTCTCTTTTTTATATAAATATAGAATTCAAATTTAAAAACACCAAGGTGATGCGTGGAATAACTTCAAATTTAAATACAATAAAATAGGCTTCAATACAAATACAAGATATAATCTTGTTTAAAGTACACATCAAAAAGTAATTTGAAAATATAAGCAATTACCCATAGTAATAACATAAAAATGAAACATAAAAATGAAAAACAATAACGTTAAATTCTTTTTTAACAATGTCAAATCTAGAAATCAATTTTTAAAAGTTTATTTCAAAAATCTTCTTAAAGTCATATTTGGAATGGCATAGTTCATTACCTCATTTTAAGGATGTCTAATTCATTTAACTGTCCAAATTCATCAGCTAACATTATAATATTAGTTCAGTTTTTGTGTGAGTAAGTCCTTGAACATTCATAACAGTTCCATTTTGGAATCTTTGTGAAAATACTTTTATAATTGTATTTTTAATTAATAACACATTTTATAATATAGTAATAATAAAATTTAACAATGTAAATAATAAACAATATAATTAAGAAACATAATAAGGAAAAATATCAATAATAATAAATATAAGTGTAAGTAAATCTCATAATGGGTATAAGTAAATCTCTTAATAAGTAATAATAAATATCACAAAAGACATTCTTTAAATACTTAATCTCGTTTATCTCATCTCATATTTTTGGGATGAAATATAGAGAGAAGTGGAATAAAATAAAAAATGCAATCAACTATGAAATCATTTACTTAATCTGGTAATCCGGGTACAGGATTAAGTAGGAATATGTACAAAAAAAAATTAAAATATAATATGATAAATTAAAATAAAATAAAGATAAATAAAAATTTTGTTCATGTTTGAGAATGCACGTGACCTTTAAACTACTAAGATTCTTAAAAAGAAATATTAATAAATGATAAAAATAAAAAACAAGATCTATTCATGTCAAATAATTACGCAATAAATATTCTCTCGGTGTGATAAAACATTGCAAGATACAAGTAGAAAAGAGAAAAAGAAACAAAATTAAATTCTAATTGTCATGTACTTGGACTGGAGTGTAGCAGCAAAGAGAGAGAGAAAGAAAAAATTAAAATAAAGTGATAAAAATTTTGTTACTTGGTATATAATTAATTTAATAATTGATAGATTAAATTTAATATTACAAATAGGTTCAGTTGAAAGAAAAAAAAATATTCTAAGTAGAGTAATTCAGTACAGAATAAGAAATTTCCACTTTGTTCGTCTACGCCGGCATAAATAAACAAATATAAAAATTTCCAGACAAGTGACACTCTCGCTGCAGTCAAGAGATATCATTGCCATTCTGTGAGAATTACAGGATATTATCTGAATTAAAATATGAAAAGAAATTTACTGTTTAAGAGAAAAAATTATAAAATGATAAACTAGAGATATAGTTTAAGCTACAGTTTTTACCTGAGTTTGTTGTTGTTGATTAGGGGGTTGTTGCTCATGACTTAATTTAAATTTATCAGGGGAATAATAAGGCCTTAATTTAGATACATGTACTATTTCTGAACTTTTGAACTGGTTTTGCCTATCAATTTCAAAATTTACTTCGGATAATTTGTTAAGAATTTTATAAGGGCCACTAAATACTTGTGACAACTTTCTAGTATTAGGGTACTGAAATTCTTCATAGATAACTAGATCTCCTATTTTAAATTTTGGTTCGATATAATCTTTATCATAATATCTTTTATTTTTTAAATGAAATTCATCAGTTCTTGTTTTAGCAATTTTAAGTGCTTCATGAACAGGGGGATAATAATTTTGTTGTAAGGGGGAGTCATAGGGTAATTGGCCAAAAAGTAAGTACGCAGGTGGAAATTTGGTAATAGAATGGGGTGTATTATTATATTCATTAATTACCTCAGTTAAAAGCTTAGTCCAGGGAATTTTAGAGGTAGTGGAGTTTACTTTACATTTTAATCTAGTTACTATTGTCTGATTTACTCTTTCACATTTTCCATTCGTTTGTGGATGATGGGCAGTGGTCAAACGTTGTTTAATATTATGATTTCGCAGGAATTTTTTGAATCTTGAAGAAGTAAAAGCAGAATTCCTGTCACTAAGTATTTTTTGAGGGGACTGTACACTTGAAATCTTACTAAAACAGAATAATTGTTGAGGGATTTTGATATTGAAGATTTGTTTCAGACAATTTGTATAAGTTTCTGTAGTGACACTTTTGGAAGGAAATGCCCAAACATATCTTGTGGCATGGTCTATTATAATATGGAGATATTTTTTTGTAGAATTATAATAATTGAACCCTCCTACAGTATCAACAGACAGACAGTCAAAAGGTTGATCTGTAGTGGGCATAGTTTGTAATAAGCCAAATTTTTTCTGTCTAGGTTTTTTATTTTTCTGGCAAATATCACAGTATTTAACAAAGTTAGTAATGTCTTGGGTCATATCTGGCCAATAATAGTTAGGAGAAATTAAATTTTGCATTTTTTGAACACCAGGGTGACCAAACTGTTCATGAGCAACATTAAGCAATTTTTTTCTTAGGGACATGGGAACTACCACTTTACGAAAACCTTTTCTTTTAACTATAATCAGTCCATTGTCATTAATATAATTTGATCCACACACATTTTCTTTTTCTTGCATCTCAATAATCTCTTTAACGTCAAGAAGAAAAGTAAGGGGCTTACAAAAATGAGAAATAGGGTTTCGGGACAACATGTCGGCTTCGACATTTGTAGATCCCTTTAAGTACTCTATTTTGTAATCGAACATACTTAACTTCAATGACCACCTAAATAATCGACCTCTTAAATGTTTGACATTTTTTAACCAAACAAGAGATGCATGATCAGTATGGATGGTAAATTGCACACCGTGAAAGTAATGATAAAATTTATCTAAAGTATCAATGATAGCAAGACACTCTAGTTCGGTAATGAAATAATTTTTCTCATAACTTCTCAATCCTCTAGAAAAATAAGCAATTGGATGTAAAAAGTTATTATGGTCGGGTTGTTTAAGAACTGCACCTACCGCTACCTGAGAAGCGTCAACAAACATGTGTAGGGGTAATTTTGGGTCATAAATCTTTAAAATTGGTTTAGCAATGAGGGCATCTTTTAATTTTTGAAAAGAGTTTTGACATTCAGTATTCCATTCCCAAATAGTATCTTTCTTAAGTAATTTATTTAGGGGGTGTCTAATTTCAGCATATTTGTCAATAAATTTATGATACACATTTATAGAACCAAGAAATCTTTGTAATTCTTTAGTGTTAGTAGGAGGTTTTAATTTTTTAATCGTTTCTATATTAGTATTAGCTGGAGTTAAAGTTCCATTTTGGATTTCATACCCTAGAAAATTGATTTGTTTTTGAGCAAAAGTACATTTAGATAATTTTAATTTAATATTTTCTATTCGGCATAAATCAAAAATTTGGATGAGATGCTGTATATGTTCATCTATTGATTTAGAAAAAATAATTATATCATCAAAATAATAACAAGCAAAGTCTATTTTATATTTTGTAAGAATTCTTCTAATTGTCCTGTTGAAAATTGGGGGGCCTACCTTTACACCAAAGGGGAGAACATTCCATTCCCAGAGCCCACAATTAGTAGTAAAGGCTAACTTTTCGGAATCGGCTGGGTGAATAGGTATGTGCCAATAGCCTGAGGCTAAATCTAGTGTAGAGAAATATTGGGCACCACTTAATTTGTCTAAAATTTCATCTATTCGGGGTAAAGGTTCAGCGTCATTTTTCATGATAGAATTTAATTTTCGGTAGTCAACACACATTCGGGTTTTTTTACCTTCATCTCGTTTATTTACTAGCGTAACTGGAGAAGAGTATGGGCTATAACTTTCTTTAATTAACCCAGCAGCTAATAATGATTGGATTTGCTGAGATATTTCTTTTTCATCAGCAGTGGATGTACGATAAGGCCTCAAAGATATTGGTAGGTCAGATTTAAGATAAATACGCTGAGGTTCAATATTAATTCTCCCTACATCATATTTATTTTTTGCAAAAATATCTAAATAATCCCTTAAAAGTTCCCTTACATTTTTATTTTGAATAGCATTCAGATTCCCCAATAGATTATAATCATCATTATTAGTTCGCGACAAGGATTGAGGAGTTATGGTATTTCCATAATCGGGTTGCACAGTAGTATCATTTTTTATAATATCAAAATGAAGCAATTCTAAGTTATCACTGGATATGTTGACATATGGGTTTAACGAAATATTGTCTTGTAACACCTGGCTTTTTGCACAATCAATTTTCAATTTAAATTTGGCACAATCAGGTAAACCTAAAATAGCATAGTCCAAATCAAGTTGACTTACTAAAAAATTAACATATCTCTTTATATTACCAAATTTAATACATAATCGACACGATTTATTAATTGTGAGAGTTCCTTGTGCCTGTCTAATAGTAATAGGGGTAACATTATGTAAATTACCATTTAAATATCGAACAAATTTGAGGGGTAGAATTGAGACAGTTGATCCACTATCCACCACACAATACACTTTGTTATTGCCCACATATCCAGGGATGATTAATTGTCAAATATTATTAGTAGGAGATGGTTGAATATGAGCAGGAGTTTGAGTTTGAAAGGAATTTGTGTTAAATATACAACTCCTCTCCCAATGATATGCATTTTCTATGCCTCTGTTTAAACATATACGGCACGGACGACTTGGGTAGTTATTCTGATAATGAGTCGTAGGCATTCTAGGAGTGAAAAACCTAGGATTAAAATTTTGGAATGGATTGTTTAGAGTAGGTCGAGTCCAATGTCTGGGCTGAGGATTGGGATTGTGCATTGGTCTAGTTTGTTGAAATTTCTATTGCCGTTATTAGAGGTATGATTTGGAATCGCTGCTAATTGTTTAGCAATGCGAAACCATTCACGAGTATTGGAAGGAGGGTTAACCATCAAACAATTTTGATACTCCGGCTGAAGGCCATCAATTAATCCCTGTATAATTAAATTTTCCTCAAGCTGAAGTTGCCTTCCAATCTCAACTTTCTTTCTAAAATAAGAATCCAAATCACTTAGATCATTTAACTTTAAGGAAGTAAATTCAGAAAATTTTGGAACTCTAACTTGAATGAATTTTTCACTTAAAATCTCGACAATTTCTTCATAAGTAGCACAATCCAAACAATCATTGATATAAGTTTTTAGCGCTTCCCCCTTTAAATATTTTGAAATATTTTGATGTTTCCACTCATTATCTTTCTTTTCTACCGAACATTCTCGATCAAAATGTTTAAACCATTTAAATATATCCATGCCCAACCCAAATTCAAAAAGGGACAATATCAAGTTTATTTTCTGACATTTTTTCTTCTTTTACTAATCCTGATCTTAATAGCATATAAGAAGGATAATTCATATGGAAAATATTTAAATGCTATACTTCAATTATTAAAATTCAATTACTATACTTCAAATACCTCAATAAATAATAATAAAAATAAATAAATAATAAATAAATAAGTAATAAAATAATAAATATCGGGTTTCCATACATGGGAAATAACAAATAATTTTAAAAACAAAAATACTTTTCTTTACGTATGGAAAATAAATTTTGCAACAGAGTATTTTTTTTAACAACAAATTAATCCATCTTTCGATTTAAAAAAAAAAAATAACACCTTTAAAACTAAATAAAATTTCTATGAGCAGAAAATTTTAACTAATTATAAATTAAGAACAAATTTATTTTTTAATATTTGTAATAAAAGAGAGAGAAAAAAAATCAAGAATTTAAACAAAGAAATTATCATTAAATTTCTTAATCAATAAAACAATAAAATAATAAATAATAACTTACAGACATGTTCGATGTGGCCTTGTTCAAATACCTAATTTTTTATTAAACTAAACAAAAATAAAGAACTTCGTAGATACGACTCACAGGTGTAAATTTCAATTATCTTGTATTACTGATGGAATCTACCGTAGTTTCGCAACCATACAGCAGGTGTTCATTTATTATGAAATGAAAATTTATCAAAATATTTATGCACTTTTACCTAGAAAATACAGTAAATAAATAAATAAAAGAAAATGATGTTGAATTGATTTCATGCAGGTGATCTTTTGTAATTTTTATTTTGCATATCTCACAGTTTGGTTGCATATCTCTCAGTTGAAAAGTTTCTCACTAGAATGCGAGGTATATTTCACATTTAAAATATTTGTAGATGTAGATACCACACATAATTACAAACAAAACTTTATAAGACGATCTTTTTTCAGCTGAAAGGTTTATCATTTATGCACATGAAGATGTTTTTCCATGCAGGCCATCTCGTCGTAACATGGGTGGAAGTAGACGCAGATGAGGTTAAAGATGCGTGCAGCTAACATCTCAAAAACTCTGACTGTTAGTAACACACATTGAGTCTTATTGCAGGAAACAAAATTACAATATTAGTATTAACACACAGCAGCTGATACCATCCATCTTCAGTCTTGGACATACCATTTAGATGGAAGATATCATAGTTATTTTTTTTTTTTTCTGTATTAAATGTTAAGATGAAAACAATACCAGGAAAAATGTAGGAACAACTGTAAGTGTATGAAGAGCATGCAGCTTATTCTCAAAAGTTTTACGCCGGTTCATTTTTCATCCTGCCGGCTAATATGTAATGATTCGACGAGATCGATGTTCCATAACAATGTACAAGTTCCAGTGGCACACCATCTATGAGGCAGAACAGATTACTACTACCAAGAATCAACAGTGGGACGAGCTGAGCAGTCTCTCCGGCAATTTGACCAGCAGTGGATGAGTTTATTGGGCTATTTCCCCATAAGAAAGTTCAATCAAGCAGTCTTTAAATTAATTTTATTAGAACTCATAAATAAGTTAAGTTCTTTCACGCAATCACCTTGGCACTCTCATCAAATAACTTCCACTTCACCAACTCCGTGATTAAGCTACATTCCACAATGTTAGAATTTTGGGGAGAGAGAAGAAACAGCATCCTAATAATTTTTGAAAGTCAATCGCATTCTCGGGAAACATGACATGGCTTCCGAGTAGTTTTTAAGAAAAATGCATTCTAATTCAGCGGAGCAATAAAACGCGCGTCTTGATAGTTTAAAGAAAAGGTGCATTCTACTCTCCTGAAAAGCCAAATGAAAAAATCATTTTCACGACAAAACTAGCGCCCTCCTACTCCGCGTCAATCATTTTAAAAATCCAATCAGGATGGACTCAAGCCTCTAACGGACAAAATGATCAATTCTAATTGGCCGTAATAGGCGGTCTACTGGCAAGAACTATATTTTTTTCTCGGAACACTAAGCCCTTTAGCAACGCGTAGTAACACTTGTCACGCGATGTTAAAAAATAAAAAATAAAATTAAAATCGCAGGAATATGCCAGAAAGTAAAAAGCTTACGAAATACTTCCCGCCTTTTTGAGAAGCAAGAAATAATTTATTAATAACTAAAGTAAGAAAAAGAATTTTAGCTGTTACAAGACGAAACTAAGATTGAAATATGTTCCACAAATTTAGAATTGAAGCTAAGAGAGAATAAAAAAAAATGGCGCAAAATTTTTTTTATTTTATTTTATTACATATATATACATACATATGTGTGTGTGTGTGTGTGTGTGTGTACACACAGTTGAGTCCTTTTAAAATGTGTTTCAAGGGATGGAACAAAATTCACGCATTAAATGCAATTTGCATAGCATTACAGAAATTGGCTTATTTACATGTCAAATAATCTCAATGAGCTTTAGAGTCTTTGTTTATTTGTTTATGGAAGAAAATGATGTCATTCATTCATATTTAGATTAAAATTTAACTATATTTAAAATTTGACTCATTCTTTTGATTATTAAGAAAGGTTTTTTTTCACTGAAAGGAACCAAAATTTTATTGTGTATTAATCAGTTTCCCTTATTAACCATTCAAGTATTAAATATAATATTTTTACATTAGACTAATGATATAATCAAAGGACCAGAAGAAATCTACACATTAAGCAGGATTGCATATTAACCATGAAAATCTTCAACTGGCCCGACTGTATATACAGGTTCATACAGAGCAGTTAAGAGTCAAAATAAATTACTGGTGCCAGCTCTTTGTGGGAAGGGATGACTGCTTTAGTCTTTGTTTTTTAAATAAAATACCAGAAAAGGTAGACATAGTATTTTACATAAAAGTTTTAAATTAACTAAAAAATATTGAAATTTTAAAGACCCAGTATGCTAGAATATCCTAGCCTACCAAGGAAGTTGGGTCAGAGACTATAGTCCTGCATATGTACCAAATGTTTGACTAAGCACTTTATGCTCATAAAACACTCCACTCACACACACAAAAAAAACAGAATGCACATAGCAAAGATATAGGTATAAGGTAATCTGGAACAGTGAAATTTAAGCAACCAATTCTTATGTAATTCATATTCAAATAAATATGCCTATATTATCAAGTTCTTTAGTCCTTTATTATTGCTAAAGTTTTCATTATTCAAAAAACTTTGTGGTTAGATGTTTCTTTTTTCTCCGATAACTTAACTAAGGAATATGTGAAACAACTCACCAGTTTCTGCATTGATACTCCCAGCCAGATGAAAATGCAAACTAGGTGTGATGCCTGAGCCTTGAATACCGAAACTATGAAAATCATGCACACTATAAGTACTGGGAAGGACAGCTATTGGCTCATTGGGATCTTCAGTAAATTGACTAGCCTGATGTTTACGAAACTGGTTGAAAGACCTGTAAATTTAAAACTCAAATTCTCGAATACAATGTAAAAACTTATTAAAATTAAATAATGACAGATTGATTATAAAACAATGAATTATAATACCAGTCTACAAAAAACATAAGAATTTATTACATCATAAAATAAAATCAGATTCAAATTATCCTCAGTGTTAACTAGAAGTTTAGTTATAATTTTCCTAAAAAGAAATTAAAATACTAAACATACATTAAAAATAGTAAAATACAATTATTTTAACAAGTAAAAGCTCTAGTTGTAAATAAAAAAATGATTTATCTCCTATAATATTTGTAGAGTCCAATGGAAAAAACGTTTTAGTTTATGACAAATTTAGATAAGGAATACAAATGAAACTTGTAACTGACATGGTTCTACAATGAGAAGAATTCCTCTCCTTCATCCTTTCTAGATTTGTACTGATAATTATTTCAGTTATTTCTGAAAATATATTTTTATAACAGTGATTCAAATGATAAATATATTAAAAATATATTTAACTTACTTCATATGTTTCAGCCTCTGCATAATTTTTCTCCTGTGTCTCTGAGTTTGAATTCTTAAATTTTGGTTAGCTATATTTTCAATTTGTTGTAGATCAACAAGACCATCTTCAGGAATTAGTGTCTGAACCCATATTCGGCAAATATTATCACGGCAAGAAGTAACTAACATATTTGCAACAGAATCTCTAAAACATAAAATGTAATTTTTAATAAAGCACAGCTATTCAAAACAATTACAATATTTGAAAGCAACATAGATAAGAACGTAACATTGATAAAGAATTATATCCATCTGAGGAAGACAAAATAATTAAACATTAGTAAAGAGACACCCTAAGAAATGATACAAGAGTGAGCAGGATGACTATAAATGTACGAAAATTTTGTGTTCAGAAATTAGCAGCAAATTATGAAACATTGCAGTATAGTGGGAGAGTTTATACAGTACTTTTATTAATTGAATTAATGTTTAATTTTCTTCAAAGTATACAAATAAAGATAATTACTTATCTCCCAATCCACGAAAAAATGGACATGAGGATGAAAATTTAAATTTCTTTAAATATGATTGAAATTTTGCATATTAACTGTTAAGAGTGTACTATTTCATATTTTATCAAAAAAGAATTAAATTTTTGTCATTAACATACTTATTTTAATTAATAAAGTGACACTATGACTTTGTAAAATAGATTGCGGCAAAAATCTTTATATTTCATGGTCTCGCACACCTGAACAAACATTCTGAAAATCTCCAAACTTGGATTTATATGATATGACAACTATTATTGAGCGTTTTTGTCTGCAGAGAAGTGTTCACTAATCTTCATTACAAAAGGTAAGCATATTTAATTACTCTTAATTATTGTGTCACACCCGCAACAAAAAGTTACATTTATATCTCTGCAGAAAAATATTTTTGATTTAAAGTTATGAAACTTTATATTCAGAAATAGTTTATTAAGATACTTTGAACTACAGACACAAAAGAAATTAATTAATATTTTAATTATAATTATTGAGCGTTGCAGGCGTGACATGTCCCTGTTGGGGGTGTGACATTTAATTAAAGTCACACCCGCAACGTCTTTTAAAATTGATTACAAATGCATATTTTAACAAATTATATGTAAATTTATAAAAGAATAATATGCTGGAAAACATGTACTTGGCAGCTTTAACTATACCCTTTGATTTAATAGAGGGAATTCCAGTTAATAAATAAAATTTTGCATCATCTGAGCATGTGACACTGTGTGCAGTTGATTTATTCAGTTTGGATTGATAAAATTGTTGCTTTATTGCAAGAAAATAATTTTATTAGTGATATATGATTAAGAAATTAATTTAAAAGGTAAGATTTTTATGGAAATTAAAAAAAGAAAATTATGAAACAATATTTAAGCAATTTTCTTTAAATTTGTTAATTTTGTTTTGTTTTTTATATACATTTTTTAAATTTTGCTATTTGATAGTATTTATCTAATATATATAATGTAAGGACTTCGGGGGGTGTTGTAATCGTGGCATAATAAATGGGACTCGGGAGCCTCTTGTTGGATTGAACTCTTTTATTTGACGGCTCTTCGTACAGATAAATTCGAGAGTCCGGTCGGAGGTCGCTGAGCCGTTTACGGGTATTCTGGAGGGTTACATGGCCGTAGTTTCTGCTGGCTTCTCAAATCTGCAAAGTCTCTCGTTTTTCGCGCGTGTTCTTGCTAATATGTTAGGGATTGTCATATTTTCTAGCAGAGGGCACAGTTGTGAATTAGGGAGGAACATTTAATTTAATTGGTTAAGAAATATCTGGGCACTCTGACGTAATTTAGGCGCGGCTGTCCAGGGCTGCATGCTGATCCTACAAATTAAGAATTGCGTTTACCTAAGCATTTTTAATCTTAAAGAACATCCAAAAATGATCTCTGAAAGTAATAAATGTTAGGCTGGGAAAGAAAGTTACCAGGGGCAAAAATAGCTTTAAGCTTAAGAATTAAAGTTTAAAACATTAATTGGGAACTTTAAACTTTTGAATTCAATTTTAAATTTTAGTTTTTAAAAAAGGGTTAGTTTTTATCCTTTCATATATATATATATTTAGTTTTTTAAAATAAGTAAAACAATAGTAGGGTAAGATTTTTTTTCTCTTTTAATTCAAATTAAATAAAAAGTAGAAGTAAGAATAATAGAAACTGTTAAAATGTTTATTACGTTAACATAAAATGTATATAGGCAGTTTGAAATTAACCAAAATTTAACATAATTAACTTTATGTAAGGTTAGAAATTTCAAGGGATAACTATTAAAAATTTGTTAAGCTTATATTTTTGGACTGGAAGTGCTATATTTATTCAGTTTACACATTAATTTCTTCTCTTTTCCAGAGAATGAAGAGTACAGAAAGATCACGATATCATTGAAAAAAGATTAAGGAAAACCCTTTTAAATATGAAGCATATCTACAACAAAAAAGAGACAAAGCAAGGAGAGAAAAGAAGAGACTATTTAAAAAAATCATGGTAAAGGATGGCAATCCTTTTGCATTTCATCTCATGGTAAAGGAGTTGTCGATGGGGTTGGTGCAGTTGCCAAGAAAATGGTAACACTAGCAATGCTCTGCAACTATAAATTCAGTTTCAGATTTTGCCATGTGTGTAGAAAAAGTCCTAACAAATATAAAAGAACTTTGATGAATGTGAAATTTCAGAAGATATTGTGAAAATGCTTCATGAATGCTGGCACCAAGCACAATCGGAGCTCAACATTCAATCGATACATCATGTTGTTTATATTGACGTAGGAACAATCAATGTAGCAATAACTTCAGAAAGTGATCACAAGAGAATGTGTTTCTTACCATATTTTGTCAAAAATATAATATCCAATGATAAGAGTGCAGTTGGAGATTTTGTAGAAGTTGTTTTATTCTCCACATTAAAAAAAAGTGAAAATATTGATGGACAAATAAGACAAATGAATGGGGATATTATAGAATAAGAGTATCAGAATAAAAATCAAGAAAATGTGTATATTTGGCTCAGTCAGTTAGATGTATCCATACTTTGACAAGGATATAATATCCAACGATGAATGTGCAGTTGGAGATTTTGTAGAAGTTGTTTTATTCTCGACATTAAAAAAGTGAAAACTTTGATGGACAAATAAGACAAATGGATGGTGATGATATAGAATTAGAATATTTGAAAAAAAATTTAAGAAAACGTGCATATTTGGCTCAGTCAGTCAGATGCATCCTAGGAAAAAAAAAAAAAGCATTTTTGTAAAAAAAGCTATCACCACCAGAAATTATAAATTCAAGATTGGAAATGAAATTTTTTTATATTTTCCTCTATAGATATTATAATTGTAATATTGATTAATTCTTTAATTAAAAAAATCTGCCTTGAAAATATTTGTGTATGTCATTATTTTATTGGCTATACAAGTCACACCCGCAACAGGGCGTCACACCCGCAACAAAAATTTTGAATATTTTCCACAAAAGCAAGAATTGAGTAAGTAATTTAATTTTTTCATAGAATAATTATTTAAGTATTATTGTCTAATAAATAAAAATATCAATTCACTCAGTTGTCATAATTCACAGAGTTTTGCATTTTTGCACTGAAAGATGAAAATGCATGTTCTTTTTATGTCACACCCGCAACAGGTGAAAATTATTTTCTTTTATAAATAAACTAGCAAAAGCCATGCTTTGTTTGAATTCGTGAAGCATTATTTCATAAAACAGATGTTTGAAAGTAAAAATATTTTTTAATATTTTTTTTGCATCTTTATTAAACCAAAACGTTATTTTATGTTTTGGTGCATTTTAATTTTTTATTTATGATGCAAGACTGGCATAATAAAATATTTTCGAAGCAAACTTTTACAAAATATTTTTAAATTTTCAACTAAAAGCTCTTTTAAAGATGTTTTTACAATTTCCAGTAACCACTGGTGTTTTTTAAAGATGTTTGAAATATGCATGTTTCCAATCTTTGTAATTAACTTCAAATAATCTTTGACAGCTATTTTAGAATGATATATTTGAAGAGAGCTTGAAGAAAGTTACTTCGTCAAAATCCTATTTTCTGGAAAAACATTTGAAATCTGCTCTCGTTGATACTATGAATTTTTAACTGTAAAACTTTTTTTTCTAATTTCTTCGTTTTCATACATGTTAGCGTATCATAATTTTTGATATTGTAGAATTTTTTGTAAGGAAAATTTCTATTGAATGCTTAATTTTGAAGGATTTTTACTCTCGACAACGTTACGTACGTTTTTAAGACAACTGGTGTCTATATATCCTCAATATCTACAACTGCTTCGTCTAATGTTAAACCTTGGGATTTATGAATTGTAACAGCAAAAGCTAACTGTAGAAGAAATTCTTTCCTTGAGTAATTTATGCTTCCATTTTTCCAGAATTTAATTATTGGGGGAATTGGTACGCACCAATTCTTATAAGTTAAATTATTGTAGCATTCAAATTTATCCATGATTATTCGCGATATATGGTCTGGTGGCTTGTGATTTTCTTTATTACATGCAACAAAGTCTAAAGTCCCGTTCACTAAGCCTTTTTCGGTCCACAAATAAGAACGTAACATTACTTTAGATCCAAATGATAAAGTAAGAAATGGTTAAAGTCAATTTGTCATTTCTGAATCGGCCAACTTTGCTTTAGTACATTTATAAAGAGCTTGAATCGAGGCAACAACTTCATGCTTCAATTCTTTTAATTTTTAGCACTTTCCAACAAAGTTGAAAAGTGCTTATGCATTCGGTTTGTCTGTCCATCTGTCCGCGCTCTAACTCCCGTAAATATACTCGGATTGCTATGAAATTTTTATACGTTATTGAGGTTTACCCTAGCACGAACCCTATTGAAAATGAAGTATCTACCATGATTAGTTTATCTACAGAGAGAATCAAAAGTTTCCCATTACATTACGGCCTATGGGGAAAAATCATTAATATACTCGGATTGCCATGAAATTTTAGGACGTTATTGACGTTTACCCTAGCACGAACCCTATTGTAAATGAAGTATCTACCATGATTAGTTTATTTACAGGGCGAATCAAAACTTTCCCATTACATTACGGCCTATGGGGAAAAATCGTTAATATACTCGGATTGCCATGAAATTTTAGGACGTTATTGAGGTTTACCCTAGCACGAACCCTACTGAAAATGAAGTATCTACCATGATTAGTTTATCTACAGGGAGAATCAAAAGTTTCCCATTTCATTACGGCCTATGGGGAAAAATTGTTAATATACTCGGATTGCCATGAAATTTTAGGACGTTATTGACGTTTACCCAAGCACAAGTCCTATCGAAAATGAAGTTTCTACCATGATTAGTTTATCTACAGGGCAAATCAAAAGTTTCCTATTACATTACGGCCTATGGGGAAAAATCGTTTCAAAGGAATTTTAAAGATGTTATACCCTGTCAAACATATTAAAATATGCATTCTATAACATATAAGGTGAAAATGTAGCTATTTTTCGTTTACAGGGCCACACAAAAGAATTCCATTAGATAATGGTAAAAGGGGGAATTGTGTGTGACATATTTTAAGTATATTAAGCTGTTTCATGTATAATAAAATTGATATATGTCACTGAAGCTTAATATAAATTATACGCTACTGTCTTGCATAATATGAAGTACATAGCATTTACAGGGCCATACAAAAGATTTCAAATAGTATATTCTTTCCGAAGTACCGTATATGTGTCCGATGATGGCTGATGGAGGGATGAAATGCATTTTAATTATGATATTCGGGTTTATATTTCGCTAAATATATGCACATTATATGGTGCGTATAAATGTTATAGTTGATATACAGGGCTACCCAAAAGAGCTCACCAACGTTACTGAATATGAGCGTAAATTATTTAAACGTGGTTCTTAAATAAGCTATGCATTTTTCGCTGAGCTGCATTTAATTTACTGAGAAATGTTTGCAGAATATATAAAAAGGGATATACAGGGCCACGCTAAGAATTCGTTACATGGACGCCTATGAATGATGATTTATGAGAATGTGATTTCAGTTGTTTTAAAAGTGTTTTAGTTTACTATAAATTTTAGCCTAATGTTGACGTGTAATAAAGGTACAATGTAAACTACAGGGCTGAACAAAAGTATTCAAGTATGTTTCCATCTAATAGTATGAATTGCTGAAAAAGAAATTTCAAGCTAGTGTGTATTTTCTTGCTAAGCTAAATTTTCCCATTATATGAACTGACATATGAAATACAGGGCTGTTCTAATGTACTGGAATACATATTTGGGTATGCTTCGCTATACACTATTATTTCCCTAAATAACAAAATTTTGTTAAAGATTTCATCAAGTGTTGGAAAGTGCTTCATAATCTATGCTTAACGCATGATTTTTCTTACTTGTTCATTTATATAGCAAATTTAAAAATTAATTTTATTTGTTTACAATTCTTTTGTTGCTACTTTACAAAAAAAAAAAAAAAAAAAAAAATCCACAATACAATTTTTTTTAAAAAAATGTTTAAGTGTCATCTGTGCAAATGATTTTGCTGAATAATGAGAATATATTTTATTTATTAAATTAATCATGATTCTATTTATAAATATTTACTCTGTGATTTATATTTTTTTCTGAAAAGATACGCGTTTCATTTTTTATTTATTTGCTAAAATGCGTCCGTATTGGAAATGCATGTAAAATAAATTTTAATTTGAAGTTAATGATGTTATAGTGAATAGTTTTTTTTGTAAGTATACGACAAAATGTAATTTGAGTGGCCTAGTAGAGGATTCGCTTCGCTCATCCTAATGATACATCGGACAATTTTCAGATTTGGATAAATGTATGTGTAAGTGGTCTACATTGAAATTCATACAAATTGAAACCAATGCTCAAAAATGTTTTTGCTGGTGACTAAATTAAGTTGCGTAAATGTCACACCCGCAACTTTGGATTGGGCGTCATTTCATCAATGCACATTGGTTTTTCTTCATTTCTAGATACAATATCATCATGTGCTTCAGAAACTAAATGCTGTTTTAAGCATAAACAAATAATTAGATAACAGTGTAACAATAATTCAAGAGCTACATCAGTCGCTGCAGTCGACTGTAGCAATGTCATAAGTAAATCGGTGTTTCAAATATAAATTTTGATACTTAAAGTGGTAACATCTGTATGAAAATGAATTGTTTGCACTATGGTAAAGTAAAATATAAAAACTTGTCAGTGAGTGTGTGATGCTACATTATGTAACTTATTGTCATTTTTTAAATTCATTTTAATTTAGTAATGTTCCTTTAAGTTTTTCAGCAAAGTAGTGCTGTGAATTATGTAACCCATATTCTCATGTCTATTATTACAATCTGTGTTGTATACTTAGGCTGTTTTTACCTAGTCCCCTACATGATGTATATTTTTTAAGACTTTTGTTGTATAATTACAGTTTGCATAATTATGGAAAAAGGCTGATACATATGCTTTTATAAATTTACACTGGTTGATATCAAGAGCATTTGAAGACTACTGAATTTTGTTAGTTTCAGATCACTGCTTTACTAACATTTTAAAACCTTAGCAGAATTTTATAAAATAACTACTAAATATATTTATAAAATAATTTTGTATGTGTGCTTCTCTGTATAATTTTTAACCAATTTTGTAAAAAGTAAAAATTTTAAAAACTTAAAAGATATAACTTCCAAACACATTTGTTAGTATGCTAAAATGTACCTACAACAATGGTATGTCCTAAAACTGAGAAAAGTGTAAAGAGAAGTTACCTAACAAACAATGCCATAGCTGTTTTTTTTTTTAAGTTGTCCAGTTATCTGGATTTTTCATAAACCAGATCTCCCTTGGTCCCAACTGCCCTGGATAATCAATGTTCTACTATACATAACTTACATAATATTGTGAAACAATATTTTCTAATTTGCGTATTCCTGTAAAATGAGTCAATTCTCTTGCAATTTTTTTTAACATAGTTTTAAGGTCCTATGGCTACTTTATAATCAACTAAGAAATTTCCTTATACCACAATTACTCTTTCAAATATTAATCTTCTCTTTTGGCATTAACTTATATTTACTCACTATAGTGATAAATAAAAAATCAGGTTACTGCTAAACATAAATTATTAACTTTAGAAGTGTGTGTGTGTGGGGGGGGGGGGGGGGCACTCTTTCTTTAAGCTGCATGGGCCAAATTTCAATGATAATTTGTTCATTCAACTTGGAACATGATTAGACTTCAGTTATCAACATTTTTGAACATTAACAATGCATTCTTTTCTTGGGTTCTATGGGCTTATTACTATGGGATTTGGCTTATTCAATTTGGTTTTGGATTGTTTTTGGCATGTGCAGAGCACTCCTAGTACCTGATGTTTTATGTGGCAGGAACACAAATGACAGGTTCATCCAGAAAGAGGTGTGTGTTGGAAACACACTAGATGCTGCCAAAGGCAGTGGATTCCTTGATACTAGGCTCACTTAAATAAAAGATTTTTCAAAGATATAAAATCATATAAATTTAAATTTTGTTTAAAGTTATTATAATGGGTCATGGGCAGCATCAGGTGGATTAGCTAGTAAAGTAATAAAGCAATTTGTAGGAAAAAAAAGTATTTTCATATCTTTGACAGTCTTAAGTTACAAGTTTATTATTTTAAAAAAGCTGATTTTTAGTAAATATTCTGTTAACAGTTTTGCTAAAATATTCTTAGCACTTAATTAATGTATCCACTTTTACTTAAAAACTTCTGATACATAAGTATATCAAAAGTTTTTTAGAAAATTGATGTTATATTTTAAAAATTCAAAAAAGAGAGGGGAAGATAAAAATTGATCCCCTGTCTTTTCTTTCCATCTCTGACCAATGTAAAGTCTAAATTTTTATTTGTTTATTTTGCTAAGGGTTTTTTTTTTTTTTTTATTTAAAAAAAAAAATATTGGATTGATATAGTCGAAAAACATTAAAATTTGCTAAATAAATGCACATTTCTGATTTTATGTAGCACATTTAAATAATTTCCAAATAAAATCAATCACAGAAGAAATATAAATAGATATTAAATCATATTTTAAAAAAATCAAAACAACTTAAAAATTACTTAACAAGGATACCAAATATTAATGCTTCTCTACATATTTCCTTTTGCAAGTAACATTCATTAGAATTTATCACATGGTGAGTAGAAATTTCATATAAAATAACTT
Source organism: Maratus speculifer (assembly GCA_964019185.1). Classification (NCBI taxonomy): domain Eukaryota; kingdom Metazoa; phylum Arthropoda; class Arachnida; order Araneae; family Salticidae; genus Maratus; species Maratus speculifer. The sequence continues at coordinate 22,389,704 of OZ025291.1, forward strand.
TTTAATAAAAACTGACTAACAATTTTCTTACAACAGAACAACATTTTTTCAGGAAAAATATTTTAATACAAAATATTTATTCAAAATAACGATACAAGTAACATGCAAATAAAATTTAGAATAAAAAAAAAGTATTGCTGCATGAAGGAATTAATAAAATAGTTTTTACATACTTTGGCATAAATTTGCTGGTCTTTCTCCATGATAAACCAGTTACTGCACGAGGGTGAGCAATATAAATAAATGTAAAGTTTACATTCCCAGTTGTTTTGTTATGACGTTGAGATGAAAAAGTTACTAGAATAGGGAAAAAAAATGAAATAATATTTTAAAAAATCTTATAAAATATATGTATATAAAACATTAATATAGAAATACACTACTAAAGCATTGTATGATGTTTGAAAACTCACAAGATAAACATTTATAAAATAAGTATAAACTCAAAATTTGTCTATTATACAGGTTCATTTTATATTTTTAAGAATATCATTTAAAATAACTCCAATTTTCAAACATCTCATAACCAGATATGAAAACTTTTTTTTTCTCCATAGCACGAACTTTGCTATAAACATCAACAAATGTTAATAGAATATTAAATTATGTGGCTATTTTGTATTTGCCACAAGCCATTAGCATACATTGCAGCTCTGATGAATACTTTTTTTGGATAGAAAGTATCTTTAAACTGACATCAAATACCACAGAGAACAATTCATCCAGAATGGCTCTATCTTTTCCTTCTATTCCCTTCTTTTTTTCCTTTACTGCATTAAATAGAAATACTACAACAGGAGTTTAACAGATACGTAACAGGGATGAGATTGGCTCAGCTTGAGCATGCTCACTTAGACATGGTTTCATCCTGTAAGAAGCTCAAGATCAATTTTTATATTAGTCATTTGTTTTTGGCACAGGCTCACATTTCTCAGGCTCAGGTTCAGTTATTCCCAAATTGGAAAAAACTTCTTTTTGAGAAACAAGAATGCATTTAAAGTGTTTTACAAATTATTAAAAATCAGCTTGAAAAGGAATTGAATTGTTATTGATGGGGTATAAAAAGAAATCTGATTCTATAGATTTTCCACACTCAATATTAGTAACATGAAGAAGCAATGGATGTTCCTTACCTCTCTTCTGGCAAAAATTCTTGAGCAAGGCAAAAATTCTTGTTTTTAAAAATTGGTGATAAAACATTAAAAATTTTGTAAAAGGCTTCCGTTGTGAAGACGTTAATGATATTTTACAAGAATAAGAATTATGACTTTTGTGAATTTCTGATAGGGTTTGATTATAAATAACAAATTTGCTATTTTAAGCAAATTTTCAGGGTGTTAAGAATGTTTTTTTTTTGTTCATGCTAGCCAAATTCGCCAGTTGCTGTGGCAACCCTTTCTTTTACTTTGATTTATTTTTTTAATTTGGATGTAAAACTGAAACTGAACCGTGAATTTTAATAATTTGGAACACTCAAAAGAGAGTAATAAAATGATATCTTTCTAAATGTAAACAAATGTATCATAAGTTTTTAAATCTAAAGTTTTATTAATTTAAGCTGTTGTTGAATACTTATTCAAGTTATTAAGAATTTAATATTTACAAACTGATTTACGAATAAATTCTGATTTCCATGAAATGAGTGTTTTGAGAATCTTCGAACCTACAATTTTATGGATGTAGTACTCTTCTTTTATAGTGGATCTCCAGGATAGAACTTTTGATGTCTGTATTGAATCACCGAATGAGGTAAGTATCTCATTTAAAATTGTGTTGAATAAATTGAATTATATTGAATACATTTTATTCATTAACCTATATTGAATAGATGAAATTAAATTCATTATTTAAGATGGATCTTGGAACACTTATGAAAAAAAAAAAAAAAAAAGCAACAATTCGTACTGAGACTACAAAAATATTTGATAAGTTAAAAGATTTATTAAACAATACACAAACTTTATATCTCAATAATAAAAAAACACAGCTGGATACTTTGAAACACCAGTTGAATGATAAAATGAAAACTTTAAAATTGCTAGATTCTAAGATTGAATCACTGGTTCCAGATACAGAATTTAAAAAAGAAATTGAGGAGTCAGAAACAAAAAAAGAAAATACTATTGAATCGAAATTTAAAATTTTCAAAATTATAAATAATAATACCACTAGTCCTGAAACTAAATAAAATGTTTTAGACAATGAAAGTGATAGTAGTAGTAACAACAGTTCTCTACTAAAAACTAAAGAAAATTGTAAAATTTCCTAAACTTAATGTATCTAAATATTATGGTGATCCATGTTTATGGCTTGAATTTTGGAATCGGTTTTTGAATTTAATTTATAATAATGAGTATTTAGCTTCAAGTGTTCAATTAGTTCCAAATATTAAAATATTTTTCTTCAGGAAATAAACTGTTTTAAGACACCAATAAATGAAAGTAAATATTAGTTTTAAAATCTTTTAATTGTACATTACTCAAATTTGCAAATTTACTCTCTAATTCTACTAAAATTTCAAAACATTCAAAATCACATTCAGATTTATATGTTTTAGCAATTTTATAAATAAAAAAAAAGGACAAAATAACTAGTAAAAAGAATAAAAAAACACATACCAACTTTACTACTGTACCATATTTTGACAAGGCGGTCTGATTTACCAGCTGTTGCAAATAAAGTACCATCAGGAGAAAACTTTAGAAATGAAACTGGCTGAGCAGTTCTGAAACAATGTAAAAGATGAGATTTCAATATCATTTATTAATATTCATAAATTAAAAGATGGTATGTACAGTAGAGTAGAGTGCAAATGATCAAAAAAAATTTTTTTTCAGAATTTTTTCTTTGGATAGGTCTAAAACGTTGCCTTTTGGCATACTGAACATAAGGTTAAAATTTTATTACATTTGGAATTCATCTTTAATTCCCTACCAGCTCTTAAAGATTATGCCCTTTATGTGAAAATCAAGATTTTACTATGTAGTGTAAATTATTCAACTTTTTTTTAAATTAAATTTCTGATTTCAGTAAAATAATCCCACAAAAAATGACTTCTTAAAGTATTACTTGTGAACGATCTAAGTATCATTGTGTTTTAACTATTTAAATCACAAATATAACCCTAAAATGGTGATCATATTGTCACAGAGACGATAAAACACAATAATTAGACATGCAATTCACTTTTTTTTTCGAATGCACATGAAAGATAGTTCTGTAAATGTAAAGGAAAAGCAGTGTTCTAAATACAGTAGACTCCCTCAAATCCGCACAGCTTGGGACCAGAGGTTGTGCAGATTTTAGAATTTTGTGGATTTCTGTTCGTTGCTTTGTTTACATTTCTTAAACAGTAATTTGAGTGCAATTAATAGTGCAATTGGAACTATAATGAATGCTTATAATATAATAAAATATTAAAATAAGTAATAAACTAAAATAATAAAAACTTAGATAATTTTTTAAATGACTAATGTACTAATAGCAAAGGTCAAGTTAATAATCAATAGTATATGATTAAATATTCATTATAAAGATTAAATGCAATTTTTCAAAATTATTCAACAAAACTTGCCACACTTGCATTACTAATTCACATCAAAATCATAAAATAAGGATTTTTTTTTCAAGTTTAGCCTGGCTTAATAACCAAAAAAATCTTGATTAATGCATAAATATATTTGGTAAGAAGATTCTGATTACCAGTGATATCAGCAATATCTTGAATTTTTTCCAAAAAAAATTATTCTTCCTTCATGAAAAAAACATGAATAGAGTATTATTAAGAAAATTACAAATTAAAAAATATATGGAATTGATACAATACTTAAAAAAAAAAAAAAAAAAAATCAAATTTTGTCCCAATATCTGAATTGAAAGTTTCATTGTTTACATACATAAAATATGTGCGGATTTTAGAAAGTTGTGGATTTCTGATTTGCGGATTTGAGGGAGTCTACTGTATGTAGTAATGTAATGAAAAGAATACTTACGATGTATTGTAAAACGATCTTTCATTTCACTCTAATTTATATTGGCCTTTGTAATCAAAATTAGGTATTACCTTTCGTGTTTTGATTTTGGCTCATATATATCTGTTCCTTGCTTCTACTACTACAGCTGCAAACAGCACTTCAGTAACTAAGTTTACGTATCTTTCAAATGCTTGAATTTAACAGGGAAATTTTTCAATCGAAAAGACGGGATTTGCAATCTTTTTCTGGGAATTTCCAGCTCCTCTCTTGGTACTCTATTAAGAATGTGGGATGTTTTCACATTGTTTTCAGTCAATAATGTTTATATAGTTTGTAACACTGAATTTCAATATTGGAATATGAAATTATCTTATTGTAGAACATACAATATCCTTTATCTTCAATATTCTTCGGAATCCTAATTCTCAAACATGATTTTTTTTTTATCAGTTATCGTTTTTGTAAATTTTTATCTCAATGACAGAAGTATATGTTTTGTTGAATAATGGGATCGACAATTTTCTTTAAATATTCCCTCAAATAACAAAAATGTACTTTCATTACAAATTCGGACATAATCTTCAGATTTTGGGATGAATTCTGACTTCCAATCTGCAAACCAAACAGTCAATTGGCAATTGGCAATCATTTAGAGATCTTTCCTGCTCCAAAAGATGGTGTAATGTGTCCCAAATACAATTAATTTGACTCTTCAAATCAGAGATGTGTGTTTTTCACTTATAGTTCTTTCATATAATCTATCTCTAATTTTCCATCATTTCGTTTGTTTTAAGAGAATTGAATAAGCTTCTGATATTCAGAAAAATTGTTGTCTATCATTTGATCAATACGTCTTTGGGAAACTACAATAATTGATGCCTTCGATGTTTTCTCTTAGGATTTTTTTTACCTCTGATTTTGGCAGAACTTTATAATTACTATTGTTGGCAAAACAGCTTTATTTAATTTTGAAGAATCACCAAATATAGGATATTCCATTGCACTTCTAGTAATGGTAAACTTCAATTTGCTTACACACACATTCATTTTGACTGTAAAAATGACAACATACGATTTTTAAAACTCAATAAACCATTGGAAATAATTAAAAATAAAGACAAAGTTTGAAAATGATGAAAGGAATTACACTAAACATTTTAAATATAAAAATGTCAAATGAGATTACCAAAAAATCCTGTTAATTTACAATTTATGGTAAGAATCTATCAGAAAAATATATAGTTTATGTACTTAAAAAAAAGAACCTCTATAGAATTATAAAAGAAAATGCATTAAGGTTCATTCTTAAATTTAGGAAAATAAAATTATGATTTTAAGGATGAGATATTAAGAACATTCACTTAATAGTCAGAAATTTTTTGGAGAAGATCTAATAAATTATTCAAACAGAAACTTCTGTATTCTGTAAAATTTTCAGAGTTCTTTCACTTTACTGCAATACAAATAATGTTAGACAGTCTCCTTAGATCAAGCATGTTAAATTTATCTATCTATGATTATACAGGGTGATTCTGAATTCATCATCAATATTTGGTGGGGAGGTAGGGAATAGGAAAAGAACACTACTTCACATAGGAAACCAAGGGTCCCAAAGTCTTCCGAAGGAGATAGGCGCCATTAAAGTTTAGGGTCCAAAAATTCAAATGATTATAAAAAACAGAAAAATTGATAGATTCGTTTGCGGTTTTCACTAAAATTATTCTTTATGTCAGTATTGTCTTGAAAATAAATTATAAAGAAAAATTTCAAAAAATGACGATAGAGGGCGCTTTAGACTTTAGAGTAACAAACAACTATTTTTTACTGTTATTTTTTGCATCTCATTAAAGGTTTCATAAGCATAGACTTAAACTTAAATTTTGAGCTCAAAATCTGAATAGTTGGAAGCAGTTAAGTAGCACAAACTTAACTGTGTTCAGAGGGTTTTAAATTCAAATGATTATAAAAAATGGAAAAATTGGTCGATTGATTTGCGATTTTCACTAAAACTATTCTTTATGTTGGTATTTTATTGAAAATGAATTATAAAGATAAATTTCAAAAAATGCCGATAGAGGGTGCTTTAGACTTTGGAGTAACGTACAACTATATTTTACCATTATTTTTCACATCTCATAAAATTTTTTTAGAAGCTTAGACATAAACTTAAATTTTGAGATGAAAATCTGAATCATTGGGAGTGGTTAAGTAGCGCAAACTGAACTGTGTTCAATGGGGGTGGAGAGATTCAAATTTCAAATGATTATAAAAAACGGAAAAATTGTTCGATTCGTTTGCCGTTTTCGCTAAAACTATTCTTTATGTCAATATTTCCTTGAAAATAAATTTTAAAGATTAATTTTAAGAAATACCGTTAGAGGGCGCGTTAAACTTTGGAGTAACCAACAACTACTTTTAACTGTTATTTTTTGTATCTAATTAAATGCTTGTATAAGTTCAAACTTAAATTTTGAGCTCAAAATCTGCATCGTTTTGAGTAATTAAGTGCGGAAATTTGAAATGTGTTCGAGGGGTGGGGAGGGTAACATTTTAACTCCTGAACACTGTTCAGTTTCCGCTTCTTAACCCCTCTATCGATTTAGAATTTAAGCTCAAAATTTAAATCTAAGCATTTGCAAGCACTTAATTAGATACAAAAAATAGCGCTTAAAAATAGTTGTTGGTTACTCTAAAGTTTAAGGTGCCCTCTATCGGTACTTTTTGAAATTAATCTTTAAAATTTATTTTCAAGAAAATATTGACATAAAGAATAGTTTTAGTGAAAATCGCAAATCAATCGACCAACTTTTCCGTTTTTTATAATCATTTGAATTTAAAACCCTCTGAACACAGTTAAGTTTGTGCTACTTAACTGCTTCCAACTATTCAGATTTTGAGCTCAAAATTTAAGTTTAAGTCTACGCTTACGAAACCTTTAATGAGATGCAAAAAATAACGGTAAAAAATAGTTGTTTGTTACTCTAAAGTCTAAAGCGCCCTCTATCGTCATTTTTTGAAATTTTTCTTTATAATTTATTTTCAAGACAATACTGACATAAAGAATAATTTTAGTGAAAACCGCAAACGAATTGATCAATTTTTCTGTTTTTTATAATCATTTGAATTTTTGGACCCTAAACTTTAATGGCGCCTATCTCCTTCGGAAGACTTTGGGACCCTTGGTTTCCTATGTGAAATAGTGTTCTTTTCCTATTCCCTACCTCCCCACCAAATATTGATGATGAATTCAGAATCACCCTGTATATATAGTGAAACCCCTGATCTATCGTTCTTATCCTGCATTGATCATCTTATTTCTACGGTCCCTGCACAAACTATATTTAAATAATGTTAATGAAACCCGCAAGCATCGTTTTTCAAAAAGTCGTTTTCCCACATTCATCATTTAAAAATTTTTCTCCTCTCCAAAATGAAATTATAAGTCATGCAAATCCATATGACATTCAAACTGGAATTACTTCCTTTATCCTAAAATAACTCATTTGTGCTTTTTGTTTTCATGATAGTGACAATAATGTAGATGAAGAGTGGTTGTATATAGCAGAGAATATGATTATGTTTCCATTGATTAAGATGTTGCGACATGTAATTTCCTAAACATAGGAGAAATGTGTTAATAATGCAAAATATTAAAATAATGGTGAAAGGCAGAGAACAATGTGCATGCTGATGAAGCTGAGCCACCAGTGCCAACTCTGATGCAATTATGGCATTTGAAATGTATGAACTTTACATATGCACATGAAATTACAGAAAATGACCAGAAAAATGTTGTAAATCTTGAAAATTTATTTTTTTTATTTAAAAAAAAGGCACAAAAAATCAAACAAAATTATTGATTTTTACAAATAAATATCAATTTGTAAGACTTCGATTTATTTCTCTTGCAACTTAGTAAGCAACAAATTACTATTTATTAGTATACTGTATAGACTGCATGCATTAGTAATGCACAAACATTGTGTTTTTCTGCATTTTGAAGCTAATCCGCATTAATCATTTTCCTGCATTCATCTTTTTTTTCCTGCACTCCTTGAAAAATGATGGATTGAGGTTCTACTGTATATTTAAGTGACGTTTTAAGGAAAAACTCTAATTATCTTCAATGGTTATCTTTTTTTTTTTAAACACACAGTCGTGACAAGCGAGGGAAAAAATAAAATAAATAAATGTAGGAGATTTATTAAATTACACATTGGCTTCTGAAACTTAGTTTATTCAACTACAGTCATATAGAGAGGGAAATGCTCCCTTTGCAAGCCGTCTTGAACCGAAACATCAAAAAGAATATTCCATCATTACTTCTGCAAGCCGTCCTTAACATACTCATCGAAGAAAAAGCAAAGAATCTCTTTCATCACCTCCAGGCTTCCTTCTTAAATCTAAAAACAAACTTCTAGAAAATTCTCTCCTTTCTAACCATCATTTTTTCATGTAAACATAATTCATGTCCAACGTCGAGATTTTTATTTCATTCAGACGATAAATTTTATTTTAAAAATATTATTGTTTAACTAATTTATTATCAAATTCAGAATTCTGAATACCCTGCAGACGATATTTTTACAGACGATAAGTTTTAAGAGAAAAAGAAAAGAAATGAATTTATTGATATGAACAAATATCAAACTTGAAGGAGAGAAAATAAATAAATAAATAAATAAATTAAAATAGTGATTTTTTTTTTAAAGCTATGGTTTTGGAATAAATTTAATAAGACTTTCTTAAAAAGGGGCGATAAAAACAGGGAAAAAAAATGAGTTTTATTTGGAATATTAAGAAATAAAGTTTAATTAAGAATATTTTTAATTTAGAGCCATCTTTTTAAATTTACGCATATTGGAATAAATGTTTTTTAAGGCGAATTAAGAATTTATATCATTTCCATAAAGATTAATAGATTAGATCTAGTAGCAGGATTTTAATTTAATAAGTTGAACTAAGTACGGAATATTGTTAAAAGGAAATTAATATAGTATAAAGGTTAATTTTGGCGAAAAAAAAAATTAAATTTGTAATATATATAACTATAAAGAAAATATACATAAACTAAATATGTTTCTGGACTAATTTGAAATGAGGATTTCAAATAAAATGTTAAAAGGGAATGCTGCTATTTGAAAAGTGAAAAAGGGCATAGATTTTAATATTTAGATGCCCCTGTGATATAATTTATGTATAGCATTAAATAGCAGACATCATTCTCAATTGATGGTAAGTAAAACCTTTTCATATGATTATTTGTACCAGAATAAGTATGGAATTGAGGACCTGAATTTCAAAACTCTGCTTATGCAGAAAATCTAATTTTGAGAAATCATAAAAAACCTCTGTGTATATTGGTTTTCATTGTAAATCAAGATTTTACATTTTTTTTTTCCTCAATTTAAAAAAAAAAATGTATGTTTATCAATAGAATAGATTGATAGAAAAAAACATGACTTTTTAAATGTTAGATAAGGCAGTTTTGAAACTCACATCCTCAATTAAAAATAATTTCCCCATCCCAAAACTGTCATATACAGATACATGTAGCTTTATGAAGTGAATTAAAAACTCACTTACTTGCAAGACCAAACACAATTCCATTTGCACTGCTCATCAATGTCTGTAACTATACCATCTTCTGCAGTGCACTTAACCTGGATGTTAGAAGGTTCTTCTTCAATGATTTCATCATCACCAAAAGCTGCTGATAACTGCCATAGTTGGATGCTTTCACCTCCAGTTAACAAACGAGTTCCTAAAATAAATGATTAATAGACATATTTTTTAAATTAACATATAATTTAGCAAATAATAGATTCTTAAATAGATAGATATTAAATTCCTAAAATTTAATAATACTTTAAAAAGCAAAGTAACTCTGTTAAAATGATAGAAATTATTTTCTTATTTTACCTTTTCAATGTATAAGATCCTCTGGAATTACTAATATTTCTTAGCTTGACTTAAGATTTATTTTAACACTCATAAGTAGCTATTAGCCTCCGATGCTATTTCTTTCAGACAAGCTAAAAAATGTCGTGTCGCCAGCCCTGAATTTTCTATTCAACCGATTTTGATAGTTATTTTTTTAAATGAAAGCTATTTATTTGTAGTTGTGCCCATTTTAGCTATTCTTTAATTTATTTCCATTTTTATATTTTATTTTTAATTTTAAATGCTTTTTACGATATTTCTTAAATATGGTGGCAACTCAGTTTAGCTTTTCTCTCGATAATAAAAATTTATTTTCCATTATCACTTTCCATTTAAAAGAAAAAAGTTAATTGTTTTCGTAAAATTTAACCGCAATGAAATGATTGCGTGTAATTATGCACTAATTGAGGTTAAAAAAAAAATATATTTCTGAGAAATAATAATAATAATAATAATGTAAATAAAATAACAGAAAATAATTTATGATAAAAATTAATGTCTGAAGAAAAATTTCAAATGAAGAAAATTATGTCATTCAGCAACCAGATAAATGGGATTTACAATATTATTACGGATGCCTTTTTCATATTAGTAATAACAGTAAATTTTAAAAAACATTTGAAGAGAAAATGATGTCACTATTTAAAACATCGCATTTTTACTCATAACGATATTACATTTCAATATTTCTTTTCATTATGGACACTGAGATTGAGATTTTACTTTCAGATGACTTCAGTTAGTGAAATTAATGTCACAGTAAAAATGAAATTAGATTTTTTTAAATAAAACTATTTTTCTGCGAGTGCATATAAAATAAAAATTCTGGATTTCGCCGGCTCTCGGATTACAATTTTAACTGAAGATGTGCGAATATTTGCATACAAAATTGTAACTGGCAAACTTTACATTAAATTTGGAAATATATTTATTATATATTGATTCAATAATGTAACTACTTTTGCTTTTTTTTAAAACAAATCCATCGGGTCTTTTGAATATTTCATTCGTCGAATTCGACGGGATTCCACACGTTTTATTGTTAAAATGCATTTCCTTTTTCTCAGCGTCTATAAAAAAGCATTTAAACTAAAGAAAAAATCCGTTTTTGATGAATCTAGTCAATGAAGAAGTAGCACGTCAAATTGTATCTCTCTATTTTTCTGCAATTCCAATGTATGTCACAAATGACATGCATCGTTTAGTCGTAGTTTAATTTTTATTTATTCTTCTAGCTAAATTTCTAGGATTTTGTCTACGCGATTGTTAGTTTTAATTTATTTCCTTTAATTTGATATATTTTCCACTATGTTCGTTAATTCGTTCTTTTTTTGTTCTCCTGTACCTGCGATCGTAATTCGAGCTATTTTAAATTATTACGCAATAAATTGTTCTCAATTGCGTCGTCGCCTTGTTGGAGGAGGTTTTCCTCTCGCTTTTCTCGCGCGTTCATCTGTAGGCGTGCCGTACTGACATCTTACTTGGCTGTCATTTATACCGCTCTCATTCGCGGGCGTGTTTTTTTTTCGTCCGTTGGCGCTGTCTATCTCGCCAATTTTGTCGTCTGCGTTTTTCTCCGATCGGGGAGTCAGGCAGTAGCGTTCTGGTTTCTGAGATGTTGGTATGAGGCGCACCTGCCTCTATTTGTTTTTTTTTTATCGTAGATTTTTTTTTAAAGAAAAACTTTCTAAGTTTTATTACACTACTCATCAGCCATCATATTTCGCCTTTCGCCGTTTCTTCAAAATAAATCTTCCTGTTCCTGGAGCTAATAGCATTGTTACGTTTTATTTCACGTAATGAGAATTCTTCTTACGGACTCCTTTGTTTGACGTTCTCAAATATAGAAACTTTCAAGTAAGAATATTTTTTTCAATTATTCTTTACTTATTAGAAACAAGTTGAGAGTCAAATCGGCAAGTAGCGAAATTTTTTTGGTCGGAACCTGGAATTGACAACAAAAAAAGGAATTCAAAAAGGAATTTGTTCTTAAAAAAAAATTGCAATGATTCCTTTTCTCTTGACGCACTACGAATTTTTTTTTTGTTTAGAGAATGATATGCTATTTCGACAGATGGTGCCGTGTGACCATTTCGCATGCCGGTACACATTTTTTTTTGGATGATATTAAAAGTTAACTTTTTCTTGTTCTATTTAAATAAGATAAAATGTGTGATACATCGTTATGGTATGATGTATTTGAAATAATTGAATAAGTAACGTGAAAGATGAATAAGATCAGATAAAATTTAGAACATATATATATTATAATTAATATATATCATTTTTTTATCTGTCAATTTGTGAACTGTTTAGAAAACTATATGAAAATAAGTTGTATGAATAATAATTATTACTGAAATAATTGATTGTGTTTAAAACATATGTGCATAGTAGTATTTAATAACGAAATATATATATATAAAAAAAAAAAGTGAATTTTTTTTGGAAGTTGACTTTATATGTGTTCTTTTGTTATTCTATCATAAAAAAAAAAAAAAAAGTAATTCATCAATCATGCCTCCAAGAAGAACTAAAACTAGAGCTAGGGCTGATGCCCAGAGTGATGTTGGCAGTAGTGTAACATCAAATTCAACCATGCCGACTCTAACACCCCACATTCCCCCCACTCAGTCACCGACTGTTAATAAAAAATCTAATCTGCCTAACTTTAAAATTCAACCGTTTGATGGCAACCCAGATGAACTTAATTTTTTTATTAATCAAATCAAAGATTTTGCACGCATTCAAAAATTGGTCGGATGATGTCATTTTAGCATACACCACATCTCATTTAGGAGGAAAGGCGCAACAATTAATAGCGCAAAAGCTTGAGTTTAGCCCATTCGAATCTTCACATCACCTTTTTGAAGAACTTAAATCACATTTTACGCAAACTTCAGTGGCATCACACATCATGCAATATGAAAATTTACAAATGATGCCAGATGAATCAATAAGTAATCTTAGTCACAGATTAGAATTCTTAACCCACAAAATTTACAACAATCTAACTGATTCTCAAGCACTTGATCAAATCCTATTTGTAAAGTTTTTACAAATTATTCCCCCGAACTATCGGTTGCTCATTCTTCAAAATAACATTACAAGTTATAAACTGGCTCTAGAAAAGGCAAGATTAGCACAGGACTGTGAGATGCAGAATTCTGTATTATCAAATACGCCTGCAATCGAGGAAAAAGATAGTGTTTTAGCTTTAACGGAACAAGTAAACAGTTTACAGACAACAATCAATAAATTTTGTGAGAAAACAAAAATCGATGAGCCCCAAAATGAACATACAAAAGATGAGTCCACAAACAATTCTCAACCTATCTTCAACTTTCGTAATAAGCGGACACATGACTTTCATGGCAGAAGAGGTAACTTTCGAAGAGATAACTTTAAACACAGTCGTGGAAATCGGCACAACTTTCGCCATACATACCGAAATCACAACTTCCGTAACACGCAGACAACACAGTTAGAAAATGTTACATGCCAATTATGCTTATGTGTCGGGCACTCTGCCCGTGAATGCAGATCTCCATCCATAAATTCTCAGCCTTTTAACTACAATGCAACTCCAGCAATAACTCACCCAAACTACTAATCGAGTCTTTGGATACTGGAGAACAAAGTACTCGTATCACACACTCTCCAGAAAATCTGTTTCATAACATTCCAAATTCTAACATTAAGGAAGAAATAATAGCCAATGTAAACATTATGGCACCCTCCATTCCTGTTATCCAAGTTCAAATTGCCAATGAAACAGCTCCTTTCCTAATTGATACAGGAAGTTCCATTTCTCTTTTATGCAAAAGTTTTTTTGATGCAAACAAACACAAGTTTAAATATCGGGTACTATCCAGGAATATAAAAATATCCACTATCAATTCAGAGACTGAATTTAAAGGATGTGTAGAACTCTCTTTCAAGATTGGTACTATGCATTTTAGACATCCACTTTATCTTTTACCTTAAGACCATCATCAAAGTTCACTGGCCTTTTAGGATTTGACTTCGTCAGAAAATTTAACGTAATAATCTTCCCCGAAACGGAAGTATGCAAAATTAAGGATGATTTTATATATTTTTCAAATAAGTCAGCAAGTCAAAATTTCACTATATCGAACCATCTTGAAAACAAAATAAAAAGTAAAATACAATCTCAAAAAAAACCCTCAGACGTTGATTTTAATAAGTTACTTAATGTACCACCATTTGTCCCGAAAGAAAAGGTCCCTATCATCATAACTCAAAATTTACCAGTGACACTTGTACAGAAAGTAACCCATCAGCTATCAGAAGCTGCTTACATCAGGGTACGGACTTTCCTAGACAATTCCTTCATGAACAAAGATTTAATTTTGACTCCTGTAGACAAATACAAAGTAAATGTCCATGATTCTGTCCATTCATTTAAAACTCCAGCACAGGACTCTGGGGCGCTACTCCCTGAAAATGACAATTGTTACACTAACGAACAACAATTTTATATTTTTTTAGACAACCAGTCTGAACATATCTTACATATTAACAAAAACACAACAATCGGCCAAATCAACCTAATTGAAGAAATTAAGCCCGCCTTCAAGGAAAAGTTGGAAATACCCGTTGATATGCCACCTCCTACATCAGAAGAATACATAAATTTAATCCAACCAGACCCTGAAGTCATTAAACAAAGAGAGATAGAATTTAACACTGCTGAATTAAACATTAATCATCTGAATAATGAAGAAAAAAAAAAATTGCATAAAGTACTAAAAGAGAACTTTCAAGCATTTTCAGCTACACTAAAAGCAATGGGACACTCGGATGTTATAAAGCCCCAAATTAATTTTAATAGTGAAAACCCAATTAAAGCATTACCTTTCCCTGTGCCACATGCATTGCAACAGGAAGCTCGTAGACAAATAAATGAAATGATAGAAGCCAATATCATCGAAAAGAATGTAGCATCATGGGCCTGTCCCATGTTACTAGTAAAAAAAAAGTCTGATGGAGGTCCCCAAAAGTATAGAATGGCTCTAGACCTACGTGTCCTCAATACCATCATAGACCACTCAAGCTATCCACTCCCTAAAATCCAAACACTCATCAACAATATCGCCAATTATCAATTTTTCACACTTCTAGACATGCCTTCTGCGTACCATCAGGTACACTTGCCGGAATGCTATCAAGATAAAGTTTGCTTTACAACCCCGTGGGGTACATATAGATGCAAACGGCTACCTTTCGGATTAAAAACCGCAGCCAGCATTTTTCAAGCAATGATTGATAACCATTATTGAAGAAGTCAACTTACCGGGTATTTTCAGTTATCAGGACGATGTTATTGTCTGCAGTAATTCCTTCCAAGAAACTTTAGAAAAATTGACAAAATTTTTAGAGACATTCAAAAAATATAACTTAACATTAAATTTAAAGAAGTGTTCATTTCACAAAAAATCATGCAATTTTCTTGGTTTTCACATAGAAAATAACAAAATTTATCCTGTATCTACAAATATTATAAAAATTAATTCGTTCCCAGTTCCTAAATCAAAAAGACAACTGAAGAGTTTCCTTGGCCTATGTGGATTTTACAGACATTTGATACCGTCGTTCGCAGAGGTTGCAGAACCACTGGTCACTCTGACTTCACCGAAGAAAGTATTTGAATGGGGTAAAGAACAGGAAGAGGCCTTCCAAAAGTTACAACAGATTTTTTTTTGCAAACCTTTTCTACAGCAACCCAACTTCAATGAAACATTCTACCTTAATACAGATGCATCAAAATTTGCCATCAGTGCTGTAATTCTACAAAAACATGGAAATGATCTACTACCAATAGCTTACTTCTCTAAGGCCTTAAGAAAAGCAGAAACCAGATATCCACCTATACAGCTAGAGCTAATGGCTATAGCCAAAGGCTTGGCCGCATTTAAAAATATTCTATATGGTCGTCATTTTATTCTTTTAAGTGATAGCAAACCTTTAAAACATTACAAGAGAACCACATCCCCAGCAGATATTATCACTAGATGGCTACTTGAAATTAGTGAATATTCCTTTACCTTTTTGCACATTCCAGGTCGCATGAACATTTTAGCTGATTACCTTTCTAGAACACCCACAATACATAATTCCACTGACATAAATTCAGACCCTCAATTAATTAACTCAAGAGAGATCCTGCCAGTTGTGGAAGATGTTAATACAATTGATAAAGATAATGTTAAGCAAGCTGCATACAGTCATGAAAATAATTTTAATTCTCCCCCACCTAAAGATGCACTTCTCGATATTTCTGAAGCCACACTACTTTATGAACAGCGTAAAGATACAGACCTTAAAAAAATAATTGATGATATCAATAGCAATGTCATTTCAAAGTTTAAAAACTACATAATTTGTGACAGATCCTCGTTACTTCTTTTTCATAATCCTACTCCTACAAATCAAGAAGCTATTCAATATAAAATTGTTGTACCCAAATCCTTAAGAGAAAAATGTATTAGGATCCATCATATGACACACTATGGAATTGACAAAACATACAAAAATATTAGCAAGAAATTTTTCTGGAAGGGGTTACATTCAGATGTAGTAAATTATGTGAAATCTTGTACAAGATGTCTCACTAATAAACCACAAAGAATTCCTACAGCACCTTTTCAAAACACAATTATTCCAACACAACCAGGTCAACTTATCTCTCTTGATTTTGTGGGCCCTTTCAAAAATGGATTCTTTATAATGACAATAATAGATCATTTTTCTAAACACTTAAGGTTGTATCCTCTAAGAAATATAACTGCAATGAATGCTGTTCATGCCATGTTTGACTACATAGTCACCTTTGGACGTCCTGAATTAATATTATCAGATAATGGAAAACAGTTTCACGCTCATATTTTTGAAGAATTCCATAAAATGTTGGGTGTCAAGCTTCGTTACACAACTGTGGCCCACCCGGAAGCTAACTCCGTCTCTGAGCGTATCAACTTTTCAATAAAAGCAACAGTAAAAGCACTAATACAAGATGGGTATCATTTTAACACAGCAGTAAAAATTCATGAAGCTATGTATAACAGCACATACCATAACACAATTAAAATGTCTCCCAATAAAGTTCACTTTGGAAGAAACATCACCAATATTTTTGAAACATTTCACATAAACACATACAATAACCGATTTGATGTCCACCACGACTACTTCACTTTAATGCAAAATTTACAAGATCTGTACAAAAAAATATACAGCAATTTAATTGACTATCAAAAGCTACAGAATTCTAGACAGCACCCTAAAGCAAAACTTCGTCAGCCTCAAGTTGGTGATATCATATTTCTACAAACAGCCGGAAAGTTCAAAAAGGTTCTTGACACTCCAATGAAAATCATCGAGAAATGCTCCAAAGTAATTTTTAAAATACAAAAAGCTGCAGATTCAGAAGGTAGAGTTCAAAAGGTACATATCAATAGGCTCATTACCCCTGAAAAAAGAAAACATTATCTCTGTTCAAAACCTGCCAATAAAGTACAACTACCTGCTCTAGACTCAAAAACTGTGCAACAAAGACTGAATAACAATGTAAACAATCACTTACCTCAGGTTGACCCATCAGACCATGCCACAACTCCAGAAGATCCAGCAGCAGTGAGGGTTCCTGCTGATGTCAATGCACCTGATGCCAGAATTTTGTTGACGTCTACAAAGAACACTCATATACCGGTCACCAATACATACAATCTAAGACAGACAGCAGCCAGACAAAGATTGAAATAGACCATTCTAATATACTTTCTGCACTTATAGGGACCATGAAAAATCTCTTTTGGTTGTCAGCGTGTGTCACTTCAGTGTTTATGCAGACTGTATGGCCCAGTATGTTACTACACCACACATCATATATTCTAACTTTTTTTTTCTTTTCCAGACTCACCTGAATGTGAAATTTGACTAGACTACATGATATAACTTTTTTTTTGTAAATGTTAATTTCCTCAGCTTAGGCTACAAAAGTAAGATGGAATGTTGCATCAACACTGTATGGTAATATTGCATGTGAAATTTTAGTGGTGTAATCCTTGTGTAATAATTTTCATCATTTTCTTTTAGTATACATATTTCTTTATCTCAATGTGTATTGAATGTATTTTCCCCCTTTTTTTTTGTTGTGATCACAACCCCCTTTCATTTTTTTTTCTCTTTTGTATAATGTTTATTCATTTATGGTACCATAATATATTTATTTATCCTTACATGTGCAACCATATTATGTTATGATGTTTCAAGATAACACTATCATGAGTATGTATTGATGAAACATAACTGTATAATGTATGTAATATTTTCAACAATGTATGTAATATTTTCATAGTACAATTTATGTAACTCAAGTTTGCATTGTATAAAATGTTTGCAAAATACCATGTGTATGTAGAAAGTTGCAGTTTTTGGTGGATGTACCTTTTTCATACCGACATGATGTATGTCGATGATTGTCATCCCCTTGTACATACACAGTGATGGCTGTTTTGTTTTTTTTTTCTTTTTTTTACCCCTTTTTGGGGGAGTATGTCACAAATGACATGCATCGTTTAGTCGTAGTTTAATTTTTATTTATTCTTCTAGCTAAATTTCTAGGATTTTGTCTACGTGATTGTTAGTTTTAATTTATTTCCTTTAATTTGATATATTTTCCACTATGTTCGTTAATTCGTTCTTTTTTTGTTCTCCCGTACCTGCGATCGTAATTCGAGCTATTTTAAATTATTACGCAATAAATTGTTCTCAATTGCGTCGTCGCCTTGTTGGAGGAGGTTTTCCTCTCGCTTTTCTCGCGCGTTCGTCTGTAGGCGTGCCGTACTGACATCTTACTTGGCGGTCATTTATACCGCTCTCATTCGCGGGCGTGTTTTTTTTTCGTCCGTTGGCGCTGTCTATCTCGCCAATTTTGTCGGCTGCGTTTTTCTCCGATCGGGGAGTCAGGCAGTAGCGTTCTGGTTTCTGAGATGTTGGTATGAGGCGCACCTGCCTCTATTTGTTTTTTTTTTATCGTAGATTTTTTTTTAAAGAAAAACTTTCTAAGTTTTATTACACTACTCATCAGCCATCATACGTCACCTTTCCCCGTTTCTTCAAAATAAATCTTCCTGTTCCTGGAGCTAATAGCATTGTTACGTTTTATTTCACGTAATGAGAATTCTTCTTACGGACTCCTTTGTTTGATGTTCTCAAATATAGAAACCTTCAAGTAAGAATATTTTTTTCAATTATTCTTTACTTATTAGAAACAAGTTGAGAGTCAAATCGGCAAGTAGCGAAATTTTTTTGGTCGGAACCTGGAATTGACAATAACAAAAAAAGGAATTCAAAAAGGAATTTGTTCTTAAAAAAAAATTGCAATGATTCCTTTTCTCTTGATGCACTACGAATTTTTTTTTGTTTAGAGAATGATATGCTATTTCGACAGACTCAGAGAGAAATTGCTAATCAATTGGGTATTTCACGCCATTCTGTTTGCTATTATATTGATAAACACAAGAAAAATGAAGTTAGTTCATTGCATTCTAAACGGAGTCACCCTTCTAAAAGACCCTATCGATTTTTTTTTTTTTTTTTTTTTTTTAATCGGAGGCGAAATTGAATTTTGCAATAGCAGAATCTACATTCGACTTGTAATTGTTCTTTTTTCAAGAATTTTTTCAAAATATGACTAAAAAGAGAAAATAGAGATTTCAATTCAATATAATGTGCAATATTTATTCATTCCATAACTTGAAAAAGCCCTTCACAAATATTTTTTCTTATTCAAACTCATAAAAATCTAACTTAAGTATACAAATGAAGACAAGTAGGGGGGGAAAAGGAGAGGAGGGGCAAGAAAAGTGACAGAAAATGTAGAAACAAACATTCCATCTTTGAAATTTAAAGTACTTACAGGTTATTTATTTTTACATCTTTATTAGTAAAGATATAGATATTGTTTCACTTTTTCTTTTCTTTCACTATGTTTAATGTCTAAAGGAATTTATTAGAACCATGGCCAAGAGATAAGAATCATGTTGTCCTAACCAAAAGACTTTTACAAGACGCAGTCACTGAATACTACTTAGAACAAACAATCTTTTATTTGCAAATTAAACATAAAACTTAGTTCACTAGTTTGGAAGTTGATAGGTGGAAGCAGAATAAAATCAGATTTATACTTTCTATTGACCATCAAAATTGAAAGAATATTTTTAATGTTAGACTGAAAGCAGTGTTGTATTCATGGAGTGGCCTGGGGAAAGGAGATCCCCCTCCCAGAACAATGAAATTCTCCTGGAAGATGTAATACAGTTTCAACTAGAGGGTTTCAGGGGGGTGCGCCGCCCCATTTCATTAGAAAATCGTGAAATAATAACTAATTTCCAGCAAGATTCACAAAAAATGTCTAATTTTTATCACAAAATCCCGAATAAACGGCAGATTTCTTTAAAAGATTGTGAAAAAACGTCAAATTTTGTCCAAAAATCACGATAAAACGGAAATTTTTGTCAAATGATTTGCGAAAAACGGCAAATTTACCAAACAGATCACGAAAAACGGCAACTTTCATAAAAAAATCACGATAAAATGGCAGATTTCATCAAAAGATTTGCAAAGAAGGCATATTTCGTCCAAAAACCGCAATAAAACGGAAAATTCTGTGAAAAGATTCACGAAAAACGGCAAATTCTGCCAAAAAAAATCGTCAAAATACCTCTAAAATCGACAGATTTCATCAAAAGATCACGAAAAGATGCAAATTTCGCCAAAGGGGCACCAAAAAAGTTAATACCCGGAAGTTAATTTTTTTTAAATCGGAATTTGCATTTTTTCGTGTTTAAATTAGACAAAATTGGTGGTTTTTCGCTATCTATTGATGAAATTCGCCATTTTTGTGATCTTTTAACAAAATTTGCCATTTTTTCGCGATCTCTTCATGAAATTTGTCGTTTTTTTCGCGATTTTTTAGCAAAATTTGCCGTTTTATCGCGATTTTTTAGCAAAATTTGCCGTTTTTTCGCGATCTTTTAACAAAATCTGCTGTTTTTTGCGATCTTTTAACAAAATAAGCCTTTTTTTGCGATCTTTTAACAATATTTGCCGTTTTTTCACGGTCTTTTAACCAAATTTTCTTTTTTTCAATTTTTTGAGAAATTTTTGGATATTTTTCTCAATTCTTTGACGAAATTTCTGTTTTTCTGCGATTTTTTTTAACCGCTAGATTCTAGATTAAACTCTATAAAAGTGCCCTTAAAAATCAAAAAAGTGCCCTGAAGAATGTAGAAAGTGCCCTTTTCAGAACAGTAGTGCCCTGCCCCTTTTTAAACCTGGAGGAAACTGATGTCATATCGCAGCATTCTTGCAGATCTGAAGTTACTATGATGTCGGTATTTCGAATCGTTGTGTAACTAAGATATCATTTCATTACTCTGCTTATGAGTGTTCTTTTTCTTTGGCGATATGGCGTCATACTTTTATGAATTCCACGCATCTGGAGATGAATACCTGCATTCCAGTTTAAGTATTGCGTCATCGTACCAATGACATTTGCTTGTTTCTAATTGGTTGTTTTTATAACTGCTTGCTTCACTGTTACAGAGGACTATCTTTTCATTTCCATGTAATTATCAGATGGTATATATTTGAGCAATTTCATGTTTGGATGGCTTGTTTGACATGTAATACTTAAAACATGATTTAGATTTAATCAAAAGCTCATTTTAACATACTGTATTCTAGTTATGCTAGTCTAGATGTAATAGAAAGCTCACTAAATGAGCAACGTGTTCTTTTGGCCAAAATTATGGCCGGATTTTGCTGTTATAACTAATCATGTTTTTAAATGTTTTTAATAAAATTCAGTTTAAATAATTACCTGACTTTTTTCTGCGTCTATGTGTACACCAATCCTTTAAAACTCTGCTTTAAGTGATTGAGGCTTCTAGGCTTAAATTCATTTTTGTCCTAGCAGCCCGTTACGGGTTATGGGCCCAGCCTGGATTGAGGCACACAATATGCAGAGTAGTTAGGCCTTTTTAAATTTGTGCGTGTTTTCCTCAGTTTTTAAGTCATGATGTCGCCTTCATCTAGCATGGACTTTCTTCCTATTGATAAGTTGACATCATCTAACTACAGTACATGGCGAGAAGATGTTCGTGTTCTTTTGATGGAAAAGTTGCTCTGGGAATGTGTGACTACAAAATTGCCGGAAGTCGACGACCCAGCCAAGGCGCCAACTCCTGCCGAAGTGGCAAAGAGGACAAGAGCATATTCCATTCTCTACTTGAATGTCAGTAAAGAATTGCGGCCTTTGTTAACTGACATTGAGGATCCCTATGTAGCGTGGCAGGCATTGGAGAAACACTTTCGTCCTAGTAGCCGTGCACGTATTGTCGAGTTGATGGACGCATTTTTCAAGTGCAAGTTGCAACCTGGAGAGGATCTGAATCTTTATGGTGCTAGATTGTGAGACATTATGATGCAATTAAAAGATGTCGGTCGTCCAATTTCCGAGTGGTTAAAGCCGTTTCAGCTGATTCGTCACCAATCCTTTAAAACTCTGCTTTAAGTGATTGTGGCTTCTAGGCTTAAATTCATTTTTGCCCTAGCAGCCCGTTAGAAACTCTGTTTAATACTTTGTATTTTTCAATGATCAAAATATAGACTTTTTGTCCCAGAACTCTACAATGTCCCCCCTTCTGGAGCTACATAAATCCGTCCTGGAGAAAAGTGTCTGGATTCAACAATGGCCGAAAGATTCAAAACACAAGACTCAGACATAAAATGCTGTTCTCCACAAACAGCCATATATCTTTAAGTTAAATATGGGAAGCTGATACCTGAAAGCAGAATAAAATCAGATTCATATTTTCTGTTGATCATCAAAATCGAAGAAGTAATTTCATGTTAGTTAACTTTTACTAGCAGAGGTTCAAAGATTTATTACTCAAATTGATCTGCCGTTACACTATATCCTTAGACCTAAGTACTATGTCGAACGCAGTTCAAACAGAAGATAACTAGTCTATATGTATCTAATGTATAGGATATATGTAGAAAACCAAAAAGAACAAAAATTTTGTGTATGATACCCAAGGATATACAAAATAATGATTTGATTGAATAACTGAAGTATTAAATATACCAAATATTCAGCAACTGAATTGGAAATAAAATAAAAATTTATCTTATATAATTTTTATGTTCAAAACTTTCAAAAGATTGATATATTTTTGAAATAGCTGAAAAATCTTGATGCTAATTAATAGTTAAAATTCTTAGAAAAGGTACAAACAAAATGTACCAAATTGCTTACAGATGTATACATATTGTATGAAGTTTATTAATTAAACAAGATAAAAGCTAATTAATAAAACAAGACTTTTTTAAAATCTAAATTTTATAATAATTTTATCAGTAGATACATTTAATTCATAAACATTTAGTTGAAGTAGGAACTCATTTCTATAATACTGTTAGAATTACTTTTTTAATTTTTCCTTTTAAAAAACATATTTCAATACTAAAAATATAAGAATTGGTATTTAATTTTTTTTGTAATCAGATATGTCAAAATGATTTTCTATAACTAAGAATGACACATTATTTAATTAAAATATAAAGAATATTTTTCATTTCTACTATCCAGTAGTACTTATCTTTTCTTACAATCAATATTAATGGAGTCATTATAATTATAACTCTTTCAGATAAAATTTTGTTGCAAGGTGTTTGAATAAAAAAGTCCATTTGCAATTTGAAAGGTGAAATGTAATATACATACAGGGGCCCCAACTTTTGTAAAATATTAAATGGGCTAAATTTTTTAAAAAATAAAATAACACATACAATTCTTCAAATTGTCACCTAATTGCTTTATTAATCCAAGACATAGATTGGCAAAATATGCAGGATATTTGTTTTTGAGAGAAATTTAATTATACATCAGCTGAAGAGATTTTTAGTGCTCCTGTAAGTCAACTTTATGTTCTTAATATTTTCCAAGCAAAAATATTTTGATGATGATTTGACCAAATATCATTTCAGCAGTTAAATAAATAACGAATTCAATCAGTTGAAATTTCATGGGCAGAGTGAAAAAAATATTGGGTGGGATCGCATCCCACGCCCCATATATGCTGATGCCATTGCATATGTGTTATGCATTTTATTAATTAAATACATTGCTTCTTTAAATAAGTACGATACAAACATGCAGCAAAGAAAATACTTATTTTATATAGCATCATTATTTGTAATTATTTTGAGTTTAAACAAGTTAAAATACAGGTAAAATACTGTGTATATAATTTAAAATTGAATTAGTATTGAGATTTTTTGATACACTGAATTATTATTCTGCAATATCTTGAATCAAACATATCTAAGACTATCCTTAATAAAATTAATAATACAGCTGAATAGTTGATAACTTCTCAACACATTGATCAAGCCTTTTTTATATGTGCATGAAATTTGCAGATATTAATATTCAAGTGTTTTAGAATGGAATAGCATTTTTCATTTAAGTATATAATATAGATCATATCTGTAATCAAATACTTCCCAAAAACTGTCTTTTTTTTTTTTTTTTTTTAATCTGCATCTTTTGCACTATTTTCTAAAAGATCTTTATTCTGAATCTATTTGGATATGGATTCATCCACAGATATTTGGCCGAAATATCTAGCCAACTGATATTCAATATTCAGCTAATCTAATATTTGGCAAAAAGGCCAAACACTGAATAAGCTGAATATTTATTATATCCCTAATTATATCTAGAAGCTTTTATAAACTGGGTTGACTGTAGTGGGATTTGAATAAATTATGTATTAAAAATACTTTAGGTATTTTTTGTGAACTTATATTTCTGATATCAAGCCCTACGAGAAAGTTGCTGAAAGGGAGAAAAATCAATCATGAAAATGAATTTCTTTTTCAAAGGGTTAACAAAAATATATTTTTTAATTGATTAAAGCATATAAAACTTAAAAATATGAAGTTTAAGAATATGTCTTTATTTGTCCTGTATCTCAAATGTTTTGGCTAATGGGCTTTAAGACAAACAGATGAATAAAATCATCATTTGGTTCTTCTCTTCTAATGCACTGTAGAAGATAGGAACTGTGCATGTATATTCATGCCTCCACAGATTTGCATAAGCAAATATAACTTTTTTTATGAATGTTTAATAAATATCTTGGCTAATTATAAATAAAATTAAAAATCTGAGCTCCAGGCGTGTTAGGACTTGCATTGGAATATACTCATACAAATTTTCAGATCTCTGTGTATAATAGATCCTAGCCTTCACCAACAAATACACAGAGAGATTTTTTTTTTCTTTTCATAGATTAAGACTCATATTCATCAAACAAATCTTTAAATTACAAAAAGTTATTGCATACTTTTTCCATTATAAATGATTTAAAAATTACCAGATAAATTCCAGGACAAAACTTGGACTTGATATTCTGTTTTGATAACAGCTGTTTGAACCCACTGATAATCCAAGCGCTGTCAAAATATTAAAAATAAATCATCAATATTTAAAATATTACTATTGTAAGTACATTTATAAAAACACATAATATGCATTAGATTAAAATAAGATCATTGCTTATACATTAG
The DNA here is from genome assembly GCA_964019185.1 of Maratus speculifer. Classification (NCBI taxonomy): domain Eukaryota; kingdom Metazoa; phylum Arthropoda; class Arachnida; order Araneae; family Salticidae; genus Maratus; species Maratus speculifer. Next base: position 22,415,287 of record OZ025291.1, read on the forward strand.
CAAAACTATGTTAGTAAAATTCACCAAATTTAAAGAGTATACTATATTCTGGTAGCCTTGACATATATGCTTTCTGCATTTTTTTCCCCTTCTTTCTCTTTTTTACATTTAACATGAACTTCTACGGAATTTGCATACAACTGAGTTAAGTACAATAAAATTACCCAAAGAGTATTTTAATATCGCAATATTTTACTCAGACCATGATGATATATATCTGCAGACAGCCATTTTAGAAATAAAAAACTTATCAACATGCTGGAGTTCAAATTGGTCATTACATTGAAAGTAGTTGTTCTTTCATCAACCCCTGACAAGCACATATCTAAATGGTGTACCTCTTTACGAACTGAGGGTGAAAAGCGCCCAACACAATTCATTTTCAAATGTCTTGGTCTCTAAAAAAGCTAGATAATTTTTTTTTTAATTAAAGCTCAAACAAATCTGCATAAAATAGATGAATGAGATATGTTAAATTGATGAATTAAAAAATGAAAACCATTAAAGCTGAAAAAAGTCCTTTTTTTGAAATTTTGTTTTTGTGTCGTATCTTTGATTCTAACATACTAAAATATAAAAATATATAGTGTTTTGGAAAGCTTAAAAAACACTTTAAAAGATGATGAAATCCATTTTTTGATCAGTTTCAAAAAGTATAGTTATTTTACTACTCGAAGGCATTGAAGTGGCATATACTAAAAAGTAGGTACAGGACAAGTTTTTATAGAAATAAGAGATCTATTATTCATTGTAATCTTTATTTTCAAGCACAAAAATACAAATAAACACAAAAAATATATTTAAGTAGAATTTTTGTTGCAACACTCTATGCACATAGGGCATCAATGTCTTTTACACATAGGTTTTTCACACTGTGGACGCATTGTTGTTTTAACTCCTAATGAGTAATGACAATATGAACATCTTGTTTTTGGTATTGGTATGACTTCAGAATAATTAACAGCAAGTGTTTCATAGTTAAGAAATTGAGCTATTGCAGCTTTAATGTTTCTTCGTAGCTGTGGAATCCCATACCGCCTAATTAGTAAAAGGCTTTATCAGTTCAAACGACAAGTCTTTCATGAAAGTCAATCTGGCCTTTTTTTCCTCTACATGATTTTACATTATTACAATTTACAAAACAATTTAAAACGTCTCTAAAAATATTTTATATAAATCAATACATATATATATATATATATATGATATATACATGCATATAAATACATAAATTTACATAAGCATATAAATATTTGTGATACAATTGTAATCATAATTTATTACTTACTGTAAATAAAAAAATGTACTCATATGATCTGAGAAAAAACTCTTGAACACTTGACTGACTACACTTAACTGGCTTAAAAGTACCCACAACGTTCTGCGCTCACTGTGTCATAGCAACTGAATCTTGCTAACCGCTACTGAACACACTTCCTCAAGGTCTCAGCAAAATATCACCGGAGGGGAAAGCCCTTTGTTAAATACATACAGAGAATTATAACAAAATAAATTTTCGGGTGAGTACTTTGTACCTAGTGTGCTTGTCAAGGGTTAAAGCTGTTAAATTTATATTCTGCTGTTATCTATATGCTGGAGTTCAAATTGACAGTTGCATGGTAAATAAATTTTTTGACTACAGCTATTAGATTTATATACTGATGGAACAAGAAAATAAAAGGCATAAATCCTGCTATGACCAGTTGGAAATGTTGACCAAAATAATAATTGACAGGAATACATAAGAAATCTGTGATTTGGTTAAATAAGCAGAGGAAGAGAAGTGATTGATTGATGAATGAAGATTCATTTTTTTAAATTAATGAAAGTCTGCATGTAAAGAAAAAACAAAAACACAGATCACATTCTATTGCTTAAGTGAATAGTCAATAAAAAAATAACAAAGGCCAAAAAAAAAAAAAAAGCTTTTTTTAGTAACATTTCTTGATAGAATATTAGCATTAATGAAGAAAATAAGGGGATTTCATTTCTCAAATAGGAGCGTATAATCTATTCTAATTATTGATCTGTGTATGAAAGTGAGAAATAAAAAAAATTGACTCCATGCATGGAACTGTTAATCCCATGCATAATTTTTTGGAACTAGAGATTGACAAATAAATGATACAGGTTCATTCCATGGACCGTAATAGCCTAGCAGTCATAGCGTCGAACTCCAGACTGAAAGGTCCCAGTTCGATGCTTGACATCACCAAAGATCCACCGAGTGTATGCAGTTTACTGAAGGGTTAAATAAAGGGGTTCTGAAATTCTTGTGGTTGGTCGTAGCAGTTATCATGGATAATGATCTCTGGAGAAACTTTCCCTCTCCTTCAGAGACAAATTGAAATTGATGATGTGGCGATGTTTGGTGCTGCCATCTATTGAGGCTTTGCCAAACATCTTTTGCTGCAGAAGTCTGTCTTCCTACCCCCTGGGTGCAGCTCAAAGGAAGCTACAGCAACCGTCCTGCACTTCGGGCACACATCAACAACAGGGTCATTTTATGGTAACTAAAGTAACATTTAGAACAATTTATTGCAGTAATTTTAGTAATACAGTATGGAAACATTTATCCGGAAACCAGTTAACCAGAAAACCAGTTATCGGGAATGATATTTCTAATAGACTGATGTTAGAATCATTTTAGAAAAAAGTACTGCCAGTTTGACATATACACTGCTTGAAACAGTTATATAGTTTAATAAAAGCATCTAGTATTTGAAATAGAAGCATATATACTGATATTATAGATGTTTTTATTTTTATGCAGAGAAAACAGAAAAATTTCTGTTCTCAAGAAATTCCCATAAATTACCTTCTTTCAAACTCTAACATTTGATCTTACTTGCATCTGATTCTTAGTTCAAGTAATCCAATAACTAATTTAAAATTAGAAGTAATGCCAAAACCACATATATTGCATAAAACTTATCAAATGAATGCTGTTTTTAATGACGTACTAGTTAACCGGAAAACCAGTAATCTGGAATACATCTGACCCCAACCATTCCAGATAAATGGTTCTGTACTGAATAACACTAAAAAGTATTTAAATGTAAAATTAACATGATTTGTCAATGAAACCTATCTAAGGGTCAATTTGGATGAAAATTACGTAAAAAATGATAATGAAAACTACACTTTATATGATAACTTACATTTCTTTTTCAGTAATGGCAGTTATCATAGTACATAAAACTACCAAAACTTAATAAACAAAATTAAAATTAGGTAATTTTCATTTAAATTGGGCTTTGAATAAGTTTAATTAGCAAACCATGTCAAATTTACATTTTAAATAATTTTTTTTTTTGTATGTTATGTTACTAAAATTACTGAAAATATTTCAAAAAATAATGTAATTTACTATGGAATGACTCTACAAACATGCAGAGGAATGGTCTACCGCATTTGGAATCATATTCAACAGAATTTATATCTTGACAAGATCAAGTGGCTAAATAAAACAGTTTCCTTGAGTCTATTTTTAAACTTATTGTGATAAAGTTTCTATCAGAATAAAAAACACAAAATTTTATGTAAATGCTTAAAAATAGGCTTTTTATTTAGTTTTACTATTAAAAAGTATTTAAAACTTAAACTATGTGTTACAAACATGCATGTATGCAATAAACTGCTTGCATTGTAAATAACCTTATTCTTCATTAAAAAATTATTAAACTTTACCAAGATGACTACCCTAATATCTAAACATTAAAAATAATGTTATAACATATTGTCAGATTAATTTTCTTCAATAAAAGTAATTAAATTTTTTATTAGAGGCTTTTTTTTAAAAATAACTGAGTTATTCTTTATTAAATATTCTTAAACAAGAATAAAAGAAAAGAACTGAATTTTGAAATAAGAAATTGGAATTTTAAAGATCAGAATATATCTTGACAAAATATAAGAATTTCCATTCAGAAAAAATTTCACTTTTCAAAATATTTTTTAATTATGTTAAATATTTATTAATATCTATTTTAAATTTTAGAATATAGTTTTGACTCTAATCAGTATATCAAAATAAATTTAGATTACACTTATATCAATATAACGATGAAAAAATGTAGATAATAAATTCATTTTAAACAAATTACTTACATGATTTGATGATTGATTCAGTAATGGGGTGGGCTCATATATACAAACTTCTTTACCATAAGCAGCGGCAATCTAACAAACAAAAAAGTTTGCTATCAGAAACAAAAGTATGTATTTATATATATAAATCAAATATTGGAAATATATTATGGCTTGAATATTAGTAAAAAGATAAGTAGAAAATAATGTATTAATTTTAAATGCAAGTGCAGAAAGGAAGATATTATTTGTTAACCCTTCAGCACACGCACCCATTTCTATGACGTAACCACACACACTGGGTCAATATGACCCTAACTTTTTCGTGAACTTCTCAGTAAAATATGGATATTATAAATAAAATAAAGTCAAAAGTATTATTTGAATCGTTTTTTAAGTAACAAGATATATTATTTGTTTTAAAAATCAAATCTCAAAGAAAAAAAAAAAACCCAAAAACTTACCTTTAATTTTGTATCTTTTCAACATTCATTTCTTTTCTATCGTTTTGAAACACTAACACATTTAGTACATAATTTTTATGATTTTTTTCTTGAAAAAGATGTTTAAATAGCATTATAAGCAATATTTTGTATTAAAAATTGTATATTTTTATATTTTGTATGCTTTGTCACACTAGCACTATAAAAAAATCTTGTGTTTCAAGTTTCTGTTCCCAAGGATCCCCTCTTGCTAGACTACCCAGTAAGGTATCGGAAGTGGCAGGTGCAAGTCTTGAGAAATTCCTGAAAATCCTGAGCATGATAGGGAGTATTGGGTCAAAAATACCCAATGCGTGTGCTTACGGGTTAAGTTGGTAATTGTAATTTTAAAATTGAAAAAATAAAAATAAAGCTTCTATTTGAGTTTATCTAAAACATAATAATAACTTACATAAAACTTATTAAAAACAAGCAGCTTTAGAAAAAGTCCAAAAATCTTGTGCTATTTTCATTAAATAAATGTTTTTATTCCTCAAATACTTTTCTACATATTTATTCTTGCAAGACAACTTTCTATTTTTCAAACAATTTCTGTTGACATTTTGACTTCATAGTTTGATACCATACCATTCATCATTAAATAAATTTTTGACAACAATTATTAAAAAATTGATTTATACTTAAAATTCTCTATCCAGTTCATACTATTGAATTACAACATAAAAATATAATTGTCTCATTGTGTTCAACTAGAGTTTATTAATCTGTGTGCTACGACATACAAATAGATCATAACTCAGGTGCATCAAAAATGTGCAATTTAACCATGAATGAAGTATGGTAATTTTAATTTCAAATCTAAAGTGTGCTATGCACAGTATTAAATACTAAGTACCTACATTTATTTATAAAAGTTCATGAACAATGTGCTAAACAGACATAGTATCAAAGAGAATACTAATTAGCATAAACAGCATATCTTTAGTGGAGAGGTTCCAAACTACTCCATCTGAATGAAAATAACTTTTAAAAGCTTATTTTACAGCAGGCAGTTTAGCATGTTGTATAAGCTTATTTTACAGCAAATTTACCTTTCCTACATCAGTAGATGAATCAAGGCATCCTACTTGAATGTTTCCATGAATGAGACCAGGTATTATTTGAACTCTTTGAAAATTACTAGCTAAAATAACAATGTTGCAACCAGATGCATAAGCCTAAAATGAAAAAAGAAAATATTAATTACATCCTTAAAAATAAGCTTTTTCATCTTCAGCATTTAACACTAAGTTTACCAAGAAATATGACACTGCTGTTTCATAATGTGTGTAATTTTGGTCCCTAAAAAAAGTTACATATGAATTCATATACATGCACTAGTTCTAGGCTCTTTTGAAATTTCAAATAAATTAATTGAGACGTCTGCTATTGTACACTGAAGTTAAAAGCAAAAGTTGCTTAATAGATTCATTAAAACTAATAAAAATACGAAGAAATAAAACAAAATAGAATAAATTCCCCTAAAAAAACTTAGATTTATCAGAAAGTTATATTGAAAAAAAAAATAATAATAAAAAAATAAATAAAAAATGAAAATGTGCACAAATTGCCCAAACATGAACTTTTTTATATCAAATTCATATATATTTTTTTAACAAATAAAAAAATTTAGTGAAAACTAATCTATAATTTCAGTATAAAGAAATTCATTACCAAAATATTATTTCAATACATTATTAAATTTGTGGTCCTAAAATTTAAACATAATTGCAGATATAAACAGCAAAACTTTCAATTAAAATGCAGGTGAAAAATTCAAGATTTTTTAAAATTTTTATATCATTTTGCACACGTTTTAAAATGTAATTTAGGTTAATATGATTGAACTCGAGCTTTCTCATGAAGGATGTATAGATTCAGATTCGTTTCTAGAAAAATTGAAAATATCTAAAATCTAGTGATTGTTATCTTATTACCAAATACATTTACGCATTAATCAGGCTTTTATGGTTATTAAGTCTGGCTAAACATATAAAAGAAAAAACTTTACTATTTACATAGTTTGATGTAAGTTGTTAGCATAACTTTATCAGGCATGTTTCATTGAAAAATTCAAGAAACATTTATCTCATCATTACTATGCATATTTAGTTATGCATTATTAATCATTTACTATTTACTTTATTTTCACTTTAAATATTTTTAAAATTTTCATAACTTTAATTATTTTACTTAATAATTTTAACATTTTACTTTATTTTAAGTTTTCATCATAATTCAGAATGCATTCAAATTACTATTTGAAAATGCAAGCAAAATAATGGTCAGAAGTCCACAAAACTTTTAAATTTGTGCAAATTCTTATCCCAAGATATATGTGACTGATGAAATCTACTATATATACAATTGTCAGTTTTCAGCTTTTTAACAATACAAAAATTTATAATCTTTAATAATCTATCAAATAAAAAAAAAGCTGAAAAAATGAGATAAAAAATAATAAAAACAAAATCTGGAAGTCTAACAAAAACTTTAAACAATGATAAGGATAACAAATTTTGGAAAGACAATTTTGCAATGCTGACATTCAATTCATTACATGAAAATTATTTACTGAAAACTGACAATATAAAATCATAATTATAATAAAAAATAAAATAATATAGCAAAGTCTTTATTTAATATACAATTTTAAAATTAAATAAGAACATCAGACTAATTAAAAATAAAAATTGCTAAAACTTAATATAAATTGTATATTTAAATACATGTTTCAACATATGAATTAAAAATTAACAAAAAGAAATTTTTTAAAAATGTTACGATTATTTATTTTTTATCATTTTGCATCTAAACCTTTTTATCAAGTTTTCCTGAATACTGGAGTTTATCTTAATAAACAAATCAGTATATCTGAACAATTCTGCTTGATATTTATAAAGCATTTGTACATGAAAATTCTTAATACAATTTATTATTACAAGTTTTCTTTACGTTCATTCAAAATATTTAATGTGTTTGACTGAATTCCTAATGTTGTCAAGAGTTTTTTTTTTGTGGTTCTGATTTCTTAATATTGCATGAATGAAAATATTCAGGCATAGCTTCTGTTCCAAACTCATTGTCACTTCAAAATTAAGAATGATCTAAAAAAAACTTTACTGCCACAGAAAAGAGCTATTAGAATAAGATAGAGTGACACACTTAAGATTATTAATGTAAAAATTCACACAATTCACACAGATTTCACTACTCCTGTTATATTAACACACAATGATTACAAGAGATTATATAATAATAGATAGATTATTTATCAATTATTCTAACTGGTGAATAAATAATATACGTTGTGCTTTTTAAGTGGGCAAAGATCTGTACCTATATAAAAGGACAAAAAAAGTTTATAATCTAGTGTAATTACATATGCAGCATCTATGGCTCAAGAAATTGTGAAAAAATGCAGCATAGCAGTGCTACCTGCTGGCCGATAAACCAAAAAGTAAACATCAGTTTATATCAAGGTCTAACTAAATCTAAGTTTTGTGAAATTCTGTGCATTAGTTCTTGAAATAAAGAATCCACAAAACTTTTGTCACATACAGACAGACAAACATTCAGACATTTTCTTAAAAACATCAAATCGTGTTCAGGACCTTCTAATCTAAAACATAAAAATTCATTAAAATCTAAAAGTTGAAAACTTTCACAAATCCAATACTTTCTTTCTGTAAAGATTGAAAAAAGTAAAAAGCAATTTTTACACAGTGTATATCTTAAAGCATTAAATATTTAACATTAGTTAAGTGAACTTTCTTTTCTTTTAATTTATAGACATTTTTAAGAACTTATTGCATTGTCAGGGTTGGGTTTCTTCCGGAAAAACCTATTTCTTCCAGGACAGTGGAAGAAATTGGAAGAAATGGAAGAAACCACCAGAAACCAAAACAAATGCTCAAAGTTAAAGTATATTAACAATGTAAAAGAATTAAAGTATAATTACATGAAATCTAATTTGGAAAATTTAATTATTATTAAAACTATTAATTTTGCAAAGATAAGTTATTTTTTTTAATAACTAGCTTCAGGTTCAGCAGACATTTTCAGTTGATGAATTTTTACTACTGTATAGGTTCGGATTTTTTATTATGGAATCGAAAGGTTTTTTTTTTTTTTATTAATTGCTCCATTTATTAAAAAAAAAAAAAGAACCTACAAATTGCTTATTTTTCATATAAAAATATATTATTTTCATATAAATGTGCATTCTTTTAAACTGTGCAACACAGTACCGTAAAATACCGTTAATCCGCCTCCCCAAACGAAATGAAAAATCGTACAATAGTTAGAAGGGGGCGCTTACACGGGATTTTTTTGCGATTGTTCAACAAAATTTACAGGAATGAATCATCATAAAATGAATGAATCGTTGAATGAATCATAAATTTTGATACTTGAAAAAATTTGGATTTTTTTTTAAAAAACGTAAATTTTGTCGAAAAAATGCAGAAAAAAGGAGATATTAGTAAAAAAAAATCCAAAACGAGCATGAAATCAATTAAAAAATCTTGAAAAAATGCACATTTCATCAAAGATTCATGATTCATTCATTTCAAAATGATTCATCTCACTCTCAATCGCCTTTGAGAATCAGGAGGGAGGGCACTCTCTCGGGATTTTTTGAAAATTTCAAATTCTTCATAAAGTGGGGAGGGGGCGTTTGATCAGGAAGGGCGGATTAACGATATTTTACGGTAAATAAATAAATTTGTTATTTTTTAAAATAGCAGATAAAGCCTTTGTGCAAAAATGTTTAACAATAAAAAACCAACGATTATAAATGCACAAATAAAGTAAGAAAAGGTAGCAAACAGCCGTTTCGAATCTACTATGGAGATTCTTCATCAGTGCAAAACTCAGCGAGCTAGAAAAAGCAAAACTGAGCTAGGAGACAGAGAGACGCAGGCTTATATACCCGCTACGGAAACGATCCCGCCTAAAGGAAAGCAACCAATGAACCAATGTTAGGCTGCTCTCTTCTCATTGGTTGCTTTCCTTTAGGCAGGATCGTTTCCGTAGCGGGTATATAAGCCTGAGTCTCTCTGTCTCCTAGCTCAGTTTTGCTTTTTCTAGCTCGCTGAGTTTTGCACTGATGAAGAATCTCCATAGTAGATTCGAAACGGCTGTTTGCTACCTTTTCTTACCTTATTTGTGCATTTATAATCGTTGGTTTTTTATCGTTGTTATTTTTTATCTAGCATGAATACTTCAACGCTGATTTTAAAAGATTAATGTTCTAAAAATATCTATGGGTATGTCAAATTGCTTTTAAACTATCCTGAAGTGTAGGACTTGTAAAAAAGATCTTCATTTTTTCTTTCATCCAATTTAAGTTGAGAAATTGATTGCAGCATCCTACTGCTAAAAAATTTTTTTGCTATACTATGTTGCATTATACTAAGAAAAATAAAGATTTTAATGACTTTTTTAATACTGAGGGTAGATCGAAACAGGTTTTAAAGCCATAACCGAATTTAGGTGACCTTCCTACTTTTAGGCAGAAAATGATAACATCCAAAACAAATTTTAATTGTATGTTTTAAAGTAATTAATACATACATAAATATACATAATTGGAATTAATTATATGTATAGTATTTATTAATTATGTAAAACTGTTAATAATCTAAAAACTTTATTTTTACATACAATACGTAATTAATTCATCCATGACACAGAAATATTTTCTAACTATACAAATTTCATTTAATTAAATAAAAAATTTTAGTTTTAGGTATATACTTTCTTCTATAATGATTTTTGTAAATGATCATTTGTTATTCTAGAACTTTTTCAAAAAATATTAGAAATCTAATGCAGTTTAAACTAAAAATTTTCTATGAGGTGATTGATGAATCATGACTGATAATTATAAACAATGAAGTTCATTGCAATATATTCATTTAAGCCGATACAGTTCAAATCAATAACTAAAATTGAAAATTTCTGAAGGAAGAAACAAGATTTTTGGAATACTAAGTGTTTCGATCTGGTCGAATTTTCACCCTCGTTTTAAGCAAAACTCAGATTTTAGGCCAAAAACAAAACCGTATTTTTGATTGATCTCTATTTAATATATTAATTATTATACATTATTTACATAAATAAAACTGATGTAAATTAAAAGCTTTTATTTAAATGGGTTTCATTCTACCACTAGTAAAGAATCTTTACTATTTACTACTAGTTTCAGAAATTTAAATAATAAAAAAGTATGTTGGTTAAATTGAAACGGATAACATTTAACTAATTTTGTGTATTTTGGATAAAATTTTTTTTCATTAAGCCAATGGTTGAAGATCTTTAGCTAAGTGTTGTGTGTAATCTTGGCTAAAAACTGATGCAATTATTAATTTAGATATATCCTTAATTAAATTTGTTTTAGTCCAGTGAAATTAATTTATAGTAGATTATAGGAAGAAGATATTTATTATATTTTATAAAATTGAAAATATATGGTAAATTCTTAAAGAAAAACAGTTTCTTCCATTTCTTCCACTTGGAAGAAACCTATTTCTTCTAGCCAGTTTTTTCTGCATTTTTTTCCACTGTGGAAGAAACTTGCCAACCCTGTGCATTGTATTAAAAATTTATTTTGTATCAAATTTAATGAACAAAGTTGCTAGTCCCGAATTGTTCATTAAGCCAGGTTTTAACTGCATATAAATAAACAAGAATTGCTTGTTTAATAGTGTAAGATAAATATAGTCTTATTCTTTTTTACCGTAAAGGGTACTCCTTCAACACTGCCAACTGAATAGCAGTGATCTCCAGCATTCGCAGCTCCAGTTAACACTTGATGACGATTCATGTTAATTAAAAAATCAAGCAGTAGTAGTACCTAAAATAAAAATATTTTATTGTTAGAACCCTGATTAAAACAAATTACTGATAAAGAAAATAAATTAAGAGGAATTTTTTTCTTAAATGTTAAAAGTTCTATTAAATCAAATTGATTTGAAAGCATAATTACATTCATAATAAATATATAATTAGTAAGGAATGAAAATTCAGCCCTTATCAATTATTCTGGAAGTACAGAGCAACCTGTTATTTGAATAATAAATTATAACTGCTAATAATTAAAGTATATTCAATTAAGTAAGATATTAGTACAGTAGACTCTCTCAAATCTGCACTCCTAAAATCAGCAACTCTCTAAAATCTGCACATAATTTATGAATGTAAACAATAAAACATTCAGTTCAGATTATAGGTACAAAATTTGATTATTTTAGTTTTATATCCATTCCATACATTGTTTATTTTGTAATTTTTGTTAAGGTTTTTTAATTCATGTTTTTTCATGAACAAAGAATAATTTATTTCTGAAAAAAATCAAGATTTGCTGATAAAATTGCCAATCTTAACAAGTATATTTATGCATTAATCAAGTGTTTTTAGTTATTAAGTCTTGCTAAACCTGAAATAAAGCTTTGTTATTTTATGATCCTGATGTGAATTAGCAATGTACCTTTATGAGGCAAGTTTCATAGAATAATATAGGAAAAACACATTTCATCTTTATAATGAATATTTAATTGTACATTATTGATTATTAACTTGACCTTTGCTTTTAGTATTTTAATCATTTTAAAATTTATCTAAATTTTTATTATTTTAGTTTATTACTAAATTTTATAGTTTAGTATATTATAAGCATTCATTGTACTTTTGATTCCATAGTTAATTGCATTCAAATTACTGTTTAAAAAATGTAAACAAAGCAATGACCAGAAATCAGCAAAATTTTAAATTCTGCAGAACCTCTGGTCCCAAGCTGTGTGGACTTGAGGGAGTCTACTGTACATCTATAATTTCGTCTACTCAGATTTTCAGATGGATAACACGTTATTTTATTTACTTACATCCATATTTATAATCCTTGGTTTGTTTTATGAAAAATATTATCAGTACATGTGTCAATCTCACCTGTTAATTGTCACCTGTGAAAAATGTCACTGCAAATAAAGTGAATCATGTTCTTGGACAGAGACGTGTGAAAAGAAAACTGCACCTGAGGTAAAGTTTCAATTTCTCCCCAACTTGATGCTAACCCCCCCCCCCCCCCCAAAATGACGGTAATATAAATTTGGCGCCTCCTAAATTTCTGTTCCTGGGATGACCCACCTTATTTAGTAGGGCACTGATGTTGGAAACACAGGCTACAAAAAGAATCAGGTAGTTTCTATTTTTGAAATTTTAAATTGACTTTTTACCCTTTAAATCTGTTTCATTGTACCAAAAAAAATTCTTGTAAAATTTAATTAATAAAAATAAGATTTATGGGTAGCCCAAAAAAGCATTAAGATTCTTAATTTGGGATTGTTTTGTTTGTTACTTCTGCTTTTACTTAAAAAAAATATTGCTTATCCCAATATTAATAAAATTATTTCAATGTATTAAAAAGTTATTTATCTATACTAATAAAATCCATAGAAGCATTTGTAAATACAATTATTAAGTTAATTATCTAAAAATAATTTCACTGATATGAAGATTATAAATGTCTATCGTCTACTTTAGATAGTATCCAGCAACACAAATTCAGCTAAAAGTTATTTATTATTTATTTTCCATTTGTCTTTCCTTATTAAATAATGTTATAGTTCTTTAAAGAATTTGATTAAAGAATACACTGGAATCTTAACACAAAATGAATCTTAGTTTCAGCTATTGATGAAAGTTGTAAAAATGCACTGAAAAGCTTATTTTTACTGCAGAAAAAAAGAGATTTAACAAATTAAACAAATACTTTCAAACTTTTATATGTTTAATATTGTGCTTTTGTGTTACATAAAATATAAAATTAATATACCATCATAAAATTTGGTTTTCTTTTCTTTTTTCAGTATCAATATATTTTAAATGTAATCCCTAATTTTAGCAAGATTATTTTAAACTCATGCCAAAATTATAACCTTAAATGGATCTAAAATTTAATCTTATTTTGAAAAAATAAATGCATTTTTATTATGAAAGAAAAAGACGCTAAAAATTTCTTATAAATGAAGTTTTATCATTTATTATTAAATTTTATCATTTATATTATATCATTGTTAAATTATATCATTTCCTAATGCTACTTGTGACCAATAAAATCAGAGCTTGACGGCTCAGTCTACATGATAGGGAATAAATAATTTAATCTCAAGCAAAGATTGTTCTTAATTTGTTTAATGTTTTTAAAAGCATGTCTGATAACAGCCCACACAAAAACCTACATATACATAATTATGCTATTAATGACCCACAGTGTTGAATTCAAACACTTTTCTACAAAAGGAATTTATGTGGTTCTAAAAGGGAAGGGGGGGGGGGTGTACTTTTTTATCATTGAAAACACAAAATCTTAATTTCCCTGGGAGAATGTGGAGATGTGTGTCCCCACTGTATTTAATACTGATGGCACAATAAGAATTAATGTTATAGTTGTTTTATTATTATCTAGCTTTGGCACATAAAATCCCAAATAGCATTAAGCTGTAAGTATCACCGAAAGTCATATAGGGAAAAATATTAAATATGCATCCAATAATATTAAAGGTTACAAATTATATTTTGAAAGTAATATTATCAAGAAAAGACATACACATAATTAAGCAAAAAAAAAAAAAAAATAAATAAATAAATAAATAAATAAATAAAAAATAAATAAATAAAATTATATATCTATATATATTAATGGTTATAAAATCAAAGCAAGATTACTGAATATGGACTATATATTAATTTAAAAATCCCCTCCCCTTCACTCCAGCATAAAAATAAGCTTTAAAATTTTTCAAAGAGGTTTTAATGTCAATATTTTCCTCACTTCACAATTTAAAAATTTTATCATGTATTTTATCATAAAATTCAATCTTTATTATTTTTTTATGGGAAAATGTTTTTGGAGATAAAATAAGTCAAATTACATCCAATTTATAATTAAATAATGTGTTTACCAAATCCGTGTTTAAATATTAATTTACAATACTACTTTATACTTAATTTTCCTAGATATGCTAAAATCACTGCATTTGACATACCTGGCGGTATCACGTGAAAAACTACAAAAAATGCAGGTCTACGGATCGTTCTAAATACAATACATAAGCGATTAACATAAGAAAAATTATGAATGGTGTGCAAGGTCATAAAAACAAGAGATTTATAAGCTATTTTTTTCTCTTACTGTTTCATGATCTGATTTTTCTTACAAAAAATGGGTGTTTCTACCAATCTCAAGTTACAATAAAAACTCACCCATTATTAAAAATGATTTTTTCTTTATTATTCTACATTGAATTTAAGTTAAAAAGCTCTACTTCTTTCTTAGTCAATTTCTAATTGCAAAATCATATTGATACTCGCAAATTTTAAAGGGCAGGCAATCCATTTAATACACAGAGCGCAATCAGTCTGGCGGATAACAGGTAGTGTTTATATGCAGTAATTTTAAACTTCTGGAAATAATAAATTGAAAATCGACTCATTGTTTTTAAAACTCCTTATGAAAAAAAAAAAAAATACCACTGAAAATAATGCTATTTTCTCCAGATTTTTTTTTTTTACTAAAGAGAAACGTATAAATTATATTATACGTTTCTAGCTTAACTGCTATTTGTATCTTTAGAAAAGCCGGGATTTACAGAATAGCGCGAAACGCAGGACCAGAGGGTAGTGACCTACGTCATCACTACGTCACGATGACGTAGGTCACTACCTTGGCGATATTTTCGTCTTGGCTAGCGAATTGGCACGTCGTTGCGTAATGCATTTTGTAATCATATGTTCGATTGCTTTTCGCTCGTGTGCTACGATATTCACGTTGAGAGCAATTAAACATATTTACTCTTCTTTTGTTTAATTTATTAATTATTCGGTACTGATATTCTTTTAAAATTAAGGTAATAACTCTAGTATATTTTTTAATTTATGTATTGTTTTTCTTTTTCTTCTTCTTATTATTATTTTGTCAGGGTTTTAAATTGTTCTTAGCAAGCATATATATTTTTAAAATAATCAAAATCAGAACTAAAGTTTCTGTAACAGCTGTGCTGTTGAAATCGCAAAAACGTTTAGAACTTTTTTTTTATTCTTGTACACTTTAAAATTTCTAACTTTTTAAAAACTGTTCTAAAGCTGTTCTCAAGTAATTAAATTTCCTACTGACATTTTGTATTTCAGGGCAGAATATTATAACAAGACTTTACTGGAAAATGACCTATTCATCTAGATTATAAATGATCAAATTTATACATATTCATCCATGAACATTTGTTTTGCTTCCTTAACTATCAATGGAAGTTAACAGTATTTGCTTTCCTTTGGCCCTGCTTTCTGCAATTAAATACAGTGAGGGCTTTTTATGTGAAAATCAGAAAGAAAAAAACATTCTTTAACTGCAATATTCCTAGTCGTATTTTTTTTAGGGATAGGGGAAAAAATCCTGATAATAAACAAATGATTTTAATTTGTCTTTATTCTAATGTTCTCAACTTTACCTAGTGTATCTCATGTAAAATAGAGAGGACGGGTATAAGAATAAATGCAAATTAATTTTAAAACTGTGTTTTGTGATGCTAATCGCCTAGTTTTCTATTTAAGTGGTTATACATGTTCTGCTGTTTGCTCCTGTTCCAAAAGTTGTGGTATTAACCCTCTTATATTCTAAATAACATTATTTTTTTTAATGAATCTTTATTTGAATGTCTTTAACTCTAGGTAATAATTGATGTTACTATTATGTATTTTCTGTCTTGTGAATAAACTACAATCTAAAATATAGGGTTGAAACTAGCCATTTTTGCACTTGAAACAAATATGGATTTTGTGCTCCCTCTCCCTCTTCGCAAAGTATATTTACAAAGAAACTTTTACTAATTTTGTAACAGCCTACTTATTTTAAAATTTAAAATATCTGATACTGCTTTATCAAATACTAATTCATTGAAATTTTGGCACAGATGTGATATAAATGCACCATATTGGCAAGATATTTTTTTTTCTGGTGCTATTTCGGTGAAAACTTTTTCAAATACCAATTACATATATATATTTTAGTTACTTTTTGTTATTTTAAAAAGGAAATAATAAATTTAAAAAGTTTAATTTAAAATAAGTTTTAGGGATGGTGCGAAGTGATTTGGCCGAATACCAACATTTTTTTCAGAATAAAGGAAATAGCTTAATTTATATGGATATATATGTATATTTATATATATGAACTGAAGATATCTAAAAATAGCAGTATATATGAAACTAAACAGAACAGAATACTTCCTGAAAATGTTGACAAATTATTGTTCTTGCATCATAATTTCAGGCTTTACAATGATAAAGGATTTCTTTTATTTACTTCATTATACATTTGCAATTATTTCTTTACACTGTTATTCATATTTTTTCATTTGCTACTTAATAATGAGAAATGATACTTTATTTTCTTTCACTGTAAGTCATTTTGAAATCATTAAATGTGTTTTTTCTATTTATGTGATTTGTCTTTCTCAGCATGAGAACACTTATTTAATAATCAGAGCAACTTATTTTTACAATTGATCAAATAATTACATATATATCAAGAATGTTTATCATAAGAATATTTTATTTAATTTTACTAGCTAAATGTAATAAGACTTCACGCCTGCAGATTTCAGCAAAATATATTCTAAATAGAAATTAAAAGATTCAGTAAATGGGTTTTTAAATAAATTTAATTAGATGTTTACATTGTAGAATTTCAATTATTGAAGACAAGTGAAAGAAAGTGTTATATAATAGAAAATAAATCAAGGAAACTGAAATGACATATACTATATACATATATAATTCTTTTTTTTACATGCATTTAAACTGTTAATAATCTCTCTCCTTTTTTTTCCCTTAAAATTTATTCCTTCAATTCTAAAATTACTGTATTTCACTAATGTTATACTTTAAAATTCACGGATAAATTACATATAGTGTTCACTCTAGAAATAAAAAGGGCATGGTGCTATTTACTATAAAGGGCTCTACTGTAGCAGAAAAGGGCACTTTTGCAAGAAAAAATTTGTTATGGTCTTTAGAAGGGGAAAAAATACTTAATTTTTATGTATGATAAATCAAGTAACATTTATTTTGAATGATTTTATGATATAAAAATTTAAAATACAATTAAATTAAAACATGATTGAAGAGTTTCATGTTCTTTTTATTAAAGAAATGAGAAAATTCTATCATTTTTGGGCACACAAATTTAGAAATACTACCAAATAAAAAAATATTTATTAAAAATCTCTGGGTAAAACAAGTGATGCATTTTACTGCTTTTAAAAAGGGCAGGGTGCTGCACCCTTCAAAAATGGCCTAGAATGAACACTAAATTACAAAATTAAACATAGAATACATTTTGTAGTTTAATATATAATATTGCACTTGCAAATGCTTGTTTAAGTGCATAATTAATGTTTGAATACTCTTAAGGGGAGTCTTCACACCCAGCCGCCATTGGAAAGCATCCCATGTTAACCTATGGAGAAATTTACTTTTCTCTTTCTGAGCTTAATATTTTAGATATCCGAATGGGAATTGCTGCAGTCGATAAAACAGAAGAATACTCATAAAGATTATTTTCTATATTATTTTTAAAACGTTTTAAAGTATTTTTAAATTTGGCTTAAAGTTGGCAAAATTTGAAAAATCAGGAAGTTTATACTTTAAAAAAATATAAAAAATCACTGGAGCATCATAGAAAAAAAAGAGAAAAGAGCCATAGAAACTGCAAGTCGCTTCTTTTCAATGAAAAAAATGAACAAGTATTTTTTTTTAAAAAATAACAGAGTTATAAGGGATTTTTCTCACAAGTAAGCTGATTTTTAAACGCGCGTAGGAATACAAATGTTAGTTGCAACTGATGGTGGGCGGGCAAGGCGATAAGGAAGCAATTACAGAGACTCGTATCAAGTTACAAAATAAAGGGAAAAAAGAGGGGTCCTGTCTAATTTATTGCTTTTTTCATTCCCTGGTCAGTTTAGGATCTTTCAGAAAGGGAAATGCTCTTTTGTACAAGATTTTTTTTTTTTCAGGACTGTTGAGTTGAGACCAGATTGCTAGATTTCGTCTCTAACATTCGTTACAAATTATTTATACAATGAGTTCCCGACACTCTAGAAGTGGACAATTACGATGAATTTTTTTATATATAATATTAATAAGCTTTGGTTTTATTTGTAAAAGTATATATATATATATTCATGTATAGAATTATAATATATATTTATATACAGAATTAAAATCTCCTGTAATTAGATTCATAACGAGGTTTAGCATGAAATATGGACAATGCTGGTAGTAATGTTGTTTCAACTATGCGAGAATTACAACACAGATTATAGAAATAAAACTAATGATTAAAACCCATGATGCAAAGGAAAAAAATACTTTATAAAAGTTTACCATATATCCTGATGACACATATTGCATTTGGTATGTTTAAATTTAAATTAAAGGGAAAAAATACATTTTTAAAAACAATTATTAGTCTTAAAATTTTTCTTTATCAAAAATCTAAAATTATGTTTTGTTAAATACATTTATTCTTAATCTAACGCCAATTTTAATTTTGAAATCCAAGAATCTTTTTTTTTTTTTTTTTTTTGTATGTGGGTAATTTCATGAACATTTGTCGTGCAAGCCACATTATTAGTAACTGTTAAATCGTTGTCCACCGTTAATTTTCGAAAGGTTTGCATGACCTTATGCAATTAATGAAATGTCTCCGATAAAATAAGTCACATTTTTCCGTTTTAATTTACTGGTATCTAAAATCGTAGTATGTGACTTACACGACAAATGCTCATGGAATGACCCATGTGTATTTGCTGATATGAACCGGCATGTTTTCTCTGCATTTCGAAATACTTTTTGATAATTTTACTATTGTTTTATGCCCCCTGAATTTTGTTTAAGGATCGACGGAAACCAATTTTTAAGACCAAAACCGAAACTGAATTTCGATAATCTTCCTATTTTAGGACGAAAACGAAAATGTCCAAAAATATTTTTTTAAATAATTAATGCCTACATAAATATGCATGATTATTAATTATAGTTGTTTATTAAGTATACATAATTATTAGTTATACATGAGGCCCAAATTGGTTCTTGTGCCTCTGACCAACACTTTTTATTTTCGTATAAAATAAAATGTAAATATGCATCAATAATTTCTTAAAATACGAATCATTTAATTAAAAAAAGGTTTAGGTATACATACCTCGATTTATTACAAAAGCATAAGACTCTGATATAAATACTTTAAGTAAATTAAAATTCTAATCTCATTTATAACATATTTAAATTTTTAGAGTATATTTTGTTGTTGTGCTTTTCATTATGACTTTATTTATTTTTTATAGTACTGTTTTCACCACGTCACACTTCTAAGATTTTTTTTTTATTTTGTCTCCAGATTTTTAAGTAAAGTAATTCTTTTCTACATTTAATTTCATAAAAAGTGTACTTAAAAAAATATTTTTCTACTCTTTAGTATTTATTACATTTCATATTGCTTCAATATAATTATTATTGTATTAATTTTCTTTGAACATTTTCCTCATTTAATTTTTCGATTAATTTATTTAATTATGTATTGATTTATTTTTATTTCCTTTTATTTTATTTTGAAATAAACATTTTTTGCAACATTATTGACGGTCCTTTCTTTTATTATTTTGCAACGTCGTATAGAAAATGATTGATGGATTGTTGAAATAAACACATTCTTTGTTTGTCATAGCTTTTACTTTGTTTTATTCTTCTTCATTTTTAAAATGGAATTGGTTTTAAATCAATAACTTAAATTAATTGGCAATGAACTAGTGAAAAATTTTAAATATTCTATTGCAGGGTTGGCATTTTTGCCGGCAAAAAGGTATTTTTGCCAGGACAGTGGAAAAAACCAGGAAAAAATGGAAAAAACCGGCAAAAATGGAAAAAACCTATTTGTCTTTAATGTGTAATAAAATCTGCATGCTAATAAGAATAATAATGGTATAAACAATTAAATTTAACAGTGTACTATTTAATATTTTAATTTAATTTACTAATTAATTAATATTAAATAATTTAAATCTTTAAAAAATAGGTGGGATTCACTCTTACTTAAGAATTTAAGAACAAAATACAAAATTAAATACCTAATTTTTTTTCCTTAAGTCAGGGATATGTTTAAGAAAATTGTATGTCCTTTAAAGGACCCTTCATAAAATAATTTATTTTAAAATAGGATCCTTTACAAAATTCTTTAACCTCAAACAGGACCCTTCATAAAATTATTTGTCCCTGAAATAGACGTTTCATCTTCAAATTGAACTTTTCACAAATTTAATCATTTAAAAATAAAATCTGCCCTGTTAATAAACAATTGAACTCACCAAAAAATATATTACTTAGTTTCTTTATATGTGAAGGTTAGAACCTGAAAACACCGATAATTTAAAATTCACAAAAGTATGTCTAGAATTTTCACAAAGAGAAGAAAAACTTCCCAATTTAACAAAAGCACCCTGTGAGAAAAGTCTAGACAGACCCCTGTAAGTAAAGTATTTTATCAGTCATTAATATGTATATATATTTTTAATTATCAAAAGATTTTATACAATTTTGTTATTTTTTTTTATGTCATGAGACTTAAGGAATGTAAATATTTAAGTCTTTGGTACTATTTTATAGCTATTTATCTGATGAAACTAGTTTGTTAAAAATAAAATAAGTAAATTAAATTGAAATTTATGTATTGAAAAAACTGTTATGGCTTATTAGGAAACTAGATTTTTTTTTTCTGTCACTTTTACTCTCCAAGAAAAGAACAAAATGTTAAATTTAGATTTACTTTCAGTAAGTAGCCTGTTGTCTCTTTATCTTTTTGTATTATATTCCCCCTTCCCCCACCATAGCAGATGCTTGTCATGTATGGCTAAATTTTTTGAAAAATGAAGAGTTAAAACCACATTTTTCAAAACTAAAAAAGTTATTTGAACAAGCGATTTTGCCATGTCATCTTGTAGCGTATTTGTTACATTGGAAGTACAGAGATGAACTTCTAAATTTTGAACAAAAAGAAAGCTGTAAAGCATGGTTATCTAAAATCAATCCTGATTTTATATCTTATATTATTAATTTTAAGGTCAAAGAAAAACCCTTTCCTAGCTCATATTTTGCAGAAGTGATTAATAGCGTCAGTGCATGTAATTAGTAGAGAAGTATTGAATAAGCTTGTGCAATTTCAAAAAACTTCTGTTCATTAGTAGCACACCTTCAAATATGCCAACAAGTAGTGCTGCTATTGAAAGAAAGAAGTTTCTTTTCATTTATATAAAATTGGAATTTATTTCATTTATAATCTTGTTATTTTAATAAATTTAAATAAATTTAGAATAATATTGATTTCTCAATTAAGTATGCAGTTTATTTTTTCTTTCGTGAAATATTTTTTCTCTTTCTGGGGAAAAAATTAAATGGACAGTCTATTTTTGCCACCTTTTTGGCAAAAACCTATTTTTGCCGGGACGGTTTTTACCAGGTTTTTTCCGCGGTTTTTTCCACCTTCGGCAAAAACTCGCCAACCCTGTTCTATTGTCATCACAAGCATAACAATAATATATAATGTCAGAAATCTAACATATCCTGAAATAAGTAAAATATCGATTACAAAATTCTATTTTTACATCTATAAAGAAAGTTAAATTAAAGTTTTTAACAGTTGATGTAATTTAAGAAACAAGAATCAAATAATTTAGAGTTATAATATCAGTTATGAAAAGTAATTTGTTCCTGGGCATTTCCAGGTATTTTCTGGCTTCTAGGCAAGTGTTAAAAATCCGCCCCTCACTATTGCTACAACTAATGTTTGGTTAACTTTTTATTATTATCACTCGCCTTATAACCGTCTATATAATATTGCCTACTTTGGTAATTTCGAAGTCATATGTAATGGTAGAAATGATCCTTCTTTTTCATAATATCAAAACATGGGAAATATTCTCTCTATCTCTTATATATATATATATATAATATTCTTGTGTGCGTGTGCGTGCGCGTAAAAGTATAAATAAGAAAAAAATTATGTAAGAAGGGTAAAAAGGCTGAGCTGGGTATCTTCTTCCTTTTCACACAAGAGGTCGCGCTCTTCGTTTTCGATCTGATCATCGTGTGAAGAATCCCCTTAAGTTTTATTATATGCTCTCTTGAACTAAACAACTTAATAAAATCTAAACATATAATTAATAATAACAATGCCTAAAATTATTCCTATTTACAAAAAATAAAATACTTAAAATATAAAATTGTAATATTTTGTATTCAGTACATTTTTAAATGTTCCTTGAAAAAGGTGAAGATATAGAGAGACATACTCATAAAGCCCATTTTATATGTGGATGGAATTTACAGACATTAAAGAATATTAAAGCACTTTAGAGTAAAGCAGTGTTTTTTAATAACAATTTATACATCTTGAGTAGTAATGTAACATTCTCTAACAAAGTCATTTTATTTTTATTTTTTTTTATTATTATTTTATTGCTTTTTAGACTTTTGTTCATCTGACAAAACCCTATTTATCTCACTCTTAAATTAGATTTTTTTTTTTTCAATCTCAAAACAGAGTGTTAATAATTTTAACATATAATCTTAGCACAATGGTAGACCATTTGTCTTGCATTTGCAAGTTTTCATATTTTATTCCTAGAGACAGAATTTTGTATTCTCATTTGTTATTATTACATGTCATTTTCCGGTAGATTTAAAAAAAAAAAAAATTCATTTTAAAGGTTTTTTTTTGTACAATGCTAATTTTTTAAATCTTTATATAGAAAGATTTTTAATTTAAAAAAAAAATCCCAACAATTAGTGCGCATTTATATTGCCCTTAATGATTAAATATATTCCAAAAGAATCCGGATTTAGTATTAAAAAAAAAATTCCTGATTCTTATTGATTATAAGGAAATATTAACTAAATATATATTAATTTCAGATATCTAATATTATTTATACAGTAAAATTCTCCCCTGCAATAATTATTTTTGAGAATTGCTGTAATTATTTCAATTTTATGAAATAATTACAGCATCTATGGACAATTTATTTCTCATTCTCATTCTAATTATTGATCAGGGATTGAGTTTTTAATTTTAATAAATATTACAATTCCTTTTTTTAAGAGGAAGGTGCCACCATTTTTGTTTTGTAAGTGAAAGAATTACTAAAATGCTTGATGAAATTTTTTGAACTATTTCAGCATTTAAAATTAAAAAAAAAATTTTTTTTGCTTTTAAAATTTTTATATCTAACATTTGTTAAATTTCTGAATTTAAAAATATTCAGAATTTTTAATATTATTTGAATATTTTTAAGTTGATTTTCAGTTTTTTTTAAAATTAAATATAATAGTGCTGCCATTTTTGTAATGATTTAATAATTATAAATTAACAGTTTTGATTTATAAAGTTTTTGGATAGTATTTTACGAGAATATTAAATGAAACTTGTGCAATCTGTGATCACATTACCCATTTGTTTCAAAACAAAAGTTAACTATGTAGTTGCCAGCCGAATAATCAATTTTTGGCCATATGACTTTTCATTGATCCTTAATTTATATCGATGGCATTGTTTATTTTTACTATTTTATAATATCTACTTTGTAATGATTTACTGTGCATTTTCAGGTCCTAAGCCATTTTTGCTGAGTTCAGCAAAAATGCAGCTTCCTGCAGTTCCGCCTTCAGGTTCTCCTTGTTTGTTGGATTCACACTGTCCTTCTCCTCTTTCCTCTTCTAATTTATGTGGATTATCTTATGCAGAAGTCCTTGCAAATAAGCTAAATTCACAATGTTTCTGGCGATCAACAAAGTTTCCTGACAAGGAAGGAACATCAGTGGAGACAACTGAAGTAAACAAGTATGTTGTTTCAACATATCAGCCTAACTCATTTTCTTCGTTTCACACTGTCTCATTTCCTCCACTTTGCACTAACTCTCTTCCTCCAATTTGCACAGCCTCTCTTCCTCCATTCCGTGCCGCCTCTGTTCCCCCTTTCCGCTCGGCCTCTGTTCCCCCTTTCCACTCGGCCTCTGTTCCCCCTTTCCGCTCGGCCTCTCTTCCCCCTTTCCGCTCGGCCTCTCTTCCCCCTTTCCGCTCGGCCTCTCTTCCCCCTTTCCGCTCGGCCTCTCTTCCCCCGTTTCGCTCGGTCTCTCTTCCGCCTTTCCGTGCTTCCTCTCTTCCCCCGTTTCGCTCTGTCTCTCTTCCGCCTTTCCGTGCCGCCTCTCTTCCCCCGTTTCGCTCGGTCTCTCTTCCCCCTTTCCGTGCCACCTCTCTTCCCCCTTTCCGTGCTTCCTCTCTTCCCCCTTTCCGCTCAGTCTCTCTTCCCCCGTTTCGCTCGGTCTCTCTTCCGCCTTTCCGTGCCGCCTCTCTTCCCCCGTTTCGCTCGGTCTCTCTTCCCCCTTTCCGCTCAGCCTCTCTTCCCCCGTTTCGCTCGGTCTCTCTTCCGCCTTTCCGTGCCGCCTCTCTTCCCCCGTTTCGCTCGGTCTCTCTTCCGCCTTTCCGTGCTGCCTCTCTTCGCCCGTTTCGCTCGGCCTCTCTTCCCCCGTTTCGCTCGGCCTCTCTTCCCCCTTTCCGTTCGGCCTCTCTTCCCCCTTTCCGTTCGGCCTCTCTTCCCCCTTTCCGCTCGGTCTCTCTTCTGCCTTTCCGTGCCGCCTCTCTTCCCCCGTTTCGCTCGGTCTCTCTTCTCCCGTTTTGCTCTGTCTCTCTTCCCCCGTGTCGCTCGGTCTCTCTTCCCCCTTTCCGTGCCGCCTCTCTTCCCCCGTTTTGCTCGGTCTCTCTTCCCCCTTTCCGTGCCTCTTCTCTTCCCCCGTTTTGCTCGGTCTCTCTTCCCCCTTTCCGTGCCTCTTCTCTTCCCCCGTTTCGCTCGGTCTCTCTTCTGCCTTTCTGTGCCGCTTCTCTTCCCCTGTTTCGCTCGGTCTCTCTTCCGCCTTTCCGTGCATCCTTTCTTCCCCCTTTTCGCTCGGTCTCTCTTTCGGCGTCATCTTGCACTAGCTCTCTGCCTGCGCCATCTTGCGCTAGCTCTCTGCCAGCGTCATCTTGCGCTAGCTCTCTGCCTGCATCATCTTGCACTAGCTCTCTGCCAGCGTCATCTTGCGCTAGCCCTCTGCCAGTGTCATCTTGCGCTAGCCCTCTGCCAGCATCATCTTGCGCTAGCCCTCTGCCTGCATCATCTTGCGCTAGCCCTCTGCCTGCATCATCTTGCGCTAGCCCTCTGCCTGCATCATCTTGCGCTAGCCCTCTGCCTGCATCATCTTGCGCTAGCCCTCTGCCTGCATCATCTTGCGCTAGCCCTCTGCCTGCATCATCTTGCGCTAGCCCTCTGCCTGCATCATCTTGCGCTAGCCCTCTGCCTGCGTCATCTTGCGCTAGCCCTCTGCCAGCGTCATCTTGCGCTAGCTCTTTCCCTGCGTCATCTTGCGCTAGCTCTCGTTCTGTGCATGCTATCATTCCATGTGTAGAGCGCGGTTTGCTTAGCTTATCTGAGAAGGCAGCAGTGCAAAACTTTGTTAGCAAGCTTAATAAGGATGGGTCGAAAGTGGGTGGTTCCTTGGGAGACCGTTATGAGTGGCTTTTTGCAAATAGAAGATTGATGGGAACATCAAACTTGTTCTCATTGCCTCCATAAACTTACCTTTTGCATACTTCATTTCAACCTAAATTAATAGTTCCCTAGCTCCTTTGTTTACATAATATTTATTACAATAGTATTCAAAATTCACTTTTACTTTTATTAAATTACTTAAATATAATATCTACTTACCTTTTCTAATTTATTTCCACTTGTTAAATATCTTTTAATTTACGTTTTATCCAAAGTAAACTTCGTTAATTTCACCGTACTTTGTCCGCGTGTTTTGCTTTCTTGTAACATCGGACGATACGATTATTTTAATCGATCGGCAGTCTTTTCCCGCTAGATGGCAGCATACGTCTCTTTTAATCGAACTTAATCGATTTATCGTTTTTGATATTTGCATATCAAAAACGATATCGGCCGTTCATTGGCTCACGTTAGCACGTGCCGTTTCGGCCAGAGTATATATGCTTTGCGATGTCAAGACAGTTTTGCCTTTCTTCGTTCCTTCGCTATGAAGGACGCGATGTTTCAAGAAACTTGAACGCATGGAAAGTTACCGTGGTTCATGGAGTTTGAGTTTAATTAGTATGAATGATTTTAACCTATTTTAATTGTGTTTTTCGAATCTGTTATTGATGTCATCTTTGTTAAAAACGCTGCTACTTTTTCTGCTGTCATGAAGTCTGTCAAAGTGTGTAAGTTCACTTTCATGTTATTTCATCTGAAGTCATAAAATAAAAGAGGTCTTGATGTCAACTTGAATTGTTTTAATTTTAACAAGTTCTACACTCCTTTACCAGACCAGCTTTTACTGTGCTTATACCTCTGCTTAGTTTAAGTTCACTTTTAAGTCACTAACTTAGAGTTAGCTGACAAATTATGGGTTATGGGCGAAATAAGGAGTGTCCATAACTGAAGATAGTAATTGATGTGCTTCATTTCAAGTTTATTTTTCTTTGAAGATTTAGTTTAAGTTGGACTTTGATTTAGTTTTATGATTTGAATTATGACTTTATTTACAGAACATAATTAGTTTTCTCTGCATATTTTATTTGAACTTTTTGAGTTGCTGGACTATATATTTTGACTTTATGAAGAATTTGATTTACGTTTTTGAACTTTTACTTTTGAACTCTTATTTTTGAACTTTATATTTTTGAACTTTTACTTTTGAACTTGATCAAGCCATATCTTTATGATTTGAACTTTGAATAAGAAATGAGGTTCGTCAATTAAGATCGTTTTTTTTGAAAAAGTAGGGGGGGCAGGTGAAGAAAAGTGTAAAATTGGTGTTTTCTTGAAATTTTTTTTTCTTTTTGAAGAAAAATGGCGACAACGTCAATTGCAATTGAAAAGTTGAATTCCAGTAATTATGGAACTTGGTCTTGTGACATTAAATATTTGTTACTGGAAAAAGGAATTTGGGAGATAATTGAAAATGAAACTCCAATTCCAGAAGTTAGCACGACTGTCACAATTGACACTGTGAATACGGTTAAAGCTAAACATAACCAAGTCCTGTCCCTTATCTACTTAAATATAGAACCAGAGTTTAAGCGAATAATTGATGATTGCACGGATCCGATAACAGCCTGGAAGCGGTTAAAAGATAATTTTCACCCGGATACAAGAGCACACCATATGGCTTTGTTTTCTGAGTTAATGGAGAGTAGAATCAAGAACGGCGAGAGTATAAATCTTTTTGCAACACGATTAAAGAAAATTTTTTTGAATGTCAAAGCAATTGATAAGAACTTTTCTGAAAATTATTTATCTTATCAATTTCTAAGGTATTTGCCTTCCTATTTCGACAGTTGTGTCCAGCATCTCTTGAGACGGGAGGATAAGTCTTTCAAGTTTGATTTAATCGTAACAGAAGTAGTGGCCGAGGAGGCAAGATTGAAATTGCGTGACTTAGACAACAGTAAGAAAATAACTGCATTAAATATTCAATCTGAAGTTCCTGTTTCCCCTTCTACGTCTAAGAAGCAGTCATCACGTAAATTTAAAAGTAAAAAATGCTGGTTCTGTGGCCGTTCAGGACACTTATATGCAAACTGTTTTGAAAGAAAGAAGTCGCATTTTCGTCGTGCCTCATCGTCCAGAGATAGATTTCCTCATCGTCGTTCCAGTAGCACATCTTCAAGATCAACTAGCCCTGATGGTTCCTACCGAAGGCGGAGTAGCAGCGGCAGCAGTGAAGTTCCGAACCCGAGCCGAAGAGAGCCCTCGTCCAGCAGATCCAGAAGGAGGTTCCAGAATCGCCATCGCTCCAGACCTGCTCAGTCACCTGACAGCTACTTTGATGATGCAAATTATAGTGACTCTTCACGTAAGTCATTTTTCATTTCCCAAGCTAGTATTAGTACTTGTGTAAACAGTAAAACTTGGGTTTTCGATACCGGTGCAAGTCACCATTTTAGTCATGACAGAAGTCTGTTCACTAAATTTGAACCTTTAAATGATAAATTGTCAGTAGCTGTTAAAGATGTCTTGTTCCCAATAATTGGAAAGGGTGAAATTAAGCTGAGATTTGGTCAGAGAATTTTTACTCTAACGAATGTAATGTATTCTCCTCAATTACGTAGAAATTTGATATCTGGGCCCCAATTGGACTTATGTGGTTTATCTTTTCATGGAGGTAGAAAGGGGGTGAACATCTGCAGGGGGGACGACTTTTTATTTAGAGCCTCGCTTAAAAATAGGGTGTATAAACTTTTTCCTAAAATTCCCAAATCTAATTCCGTAAGTTTTGAAATTTCTGCAGCCAATAAAATTGACCCTATGGTTCAGTGGCACCGCCGCTGTGGTCATATAAGCCAGTCAATCCTAACTAATACCAGCCGCTTGCAGGGTGTTAGGGGTATGCCTAATTTAAAAGAGACATCTTTGGTCTGTGAACCTTGTAAACTTGGCAAATTTCGCAGCGTGTCCCACAAATCATTTAAGACCATTCGTTCCACGAGGCCGTTAGAACTTTTATACGCCGATCTCTGGGGTCCGTGTCATTCGGTGGGTCGAAATGGTGAACGCTATTTTCTCTCAATCATTGATGATTTTTCTAGACGTGTCTCCGTATACCCAATTAAATTAAAGTCAGAAGTTTTTAATATTACTAAAAATCACATTCTAAGAGCAGAAAACTTTCTTAATCTTAAAGTTAAAAATTTTCGGTCTGATAACGGCTCTGAATTTAAAAATTATGAATTTGAAAATTTTTTTGAGAGTAAAGGCGTTCACCATGAATTTACTAACGTTTACACCCCCCAGCAGAACGGCGTCGCGGAACGTTTTATGGCAACCGCTGCAGATGGCATCAGAACTTTATTAATTGAAAGCCAATTAGATCCGAGTTTTTGGCCAGAAGCCTTAAAATATTTTGTTTACAACTGGAACAGGGTATGTCCTAAACTTTTAAATAAAACTCCATTTGAATTATACGGTGGAAGGAAGCCGTCAGTCCGACACCTCAGGCCTTTTGGTATTGTGGCATATGTGGGCGTGCCTAGTCAGAAAAGACTTAAGTTACATCCTAAGGCTAGGCGCGGCTACATGGTAGGCTATGCCTTCAGGACCAGAGGATATAGGATCTGGCTTCCCGATACTAATGAAATAATAGAAACATCTAACGTAACTTTTGATGAATCGCGTTGTGGCTTGGGGCGCAGTGGAGCTGCACTGGGCACCGACGATTATGCCCTCTTTTCTCACGATGGTGGAGTAAATCCAGAAAGCACTGGTGGAGTAGCATCTGGTTTGACTCCAGATCCTCCCAGTGAACTACCTCGTGAGGAAGAGGAGGACATGGAATCGGAGTCCAGTGTGTTAGATCAGCCTTCCACTAACCCCCAACTTAGAGAGGTTAGATGGGAAAGGAGGCCTATTGCTCGCAAAACTGGGAATAGGACCGACATTTATTATTTTGAAGAAGGTAGCACCCAGCGTCTCAGGTCTCACAACGAAGTTGAGCAGTACTGTAAAAATAATAATATTGTTTTTAAACCTGAACTTTTTGATTTTTCTGCTTCTAATAAATATGCTGGTTTAGTCCCTGTTCCATCCGTTTCATCTAATTCTGATAGTTTTTCTGATAATTCTGACTCAGAATCTGATTCCTTAACCTCAAATTATGTACACCCTTCCGCATGACTAGGCGTTGTGGATGATATTCCCAGAACGTATAATCAAGCTTGTAGGTCCGAAAAGAGTGCGATCTGGCGGAAAGCAATGGAGCAGGAAATCCAGATGATGAGAAACAGGAAGGTGTGGCATTTGACTGATTTACCTGTCCACGTTACTCCAGTAGGTTGCCGGTGGGTTTACACAGCAAAAAGGGATGAATTTGGAAGGATTGCCCGTTATAAAGCGCGGCTTGTTGCCCAGGGCTTTAAACAAGTGAAGGGAGTCTCTTATGAAGACACCTTCAGCCCTGTGGTCAATTTCGGGGTAATCCGGTTCTTTTTCTCCCTTCTTGTCTCGTGTAGCGGGTGGTCACACACTCAGTGTGACGTAACCTGCGCCTACTTGTACGCACCTTTGAGAGAAGACGTGTATATGCTTCAACCTCCCGGTTTCGTAATCCCTGGAAAAGAGCACCAAGTTTGCAAGCTAGATCGGGCTCTTTATGGCCTGCATCAAAGCGGAAGGGAATGGTTTTATGAGATACATGAGGTTCTTTTAAAGTTGGGTTTCAGAAAATTGTCGTCTTGTAATTGTGTATATATTTTTGGATCTGAGGTAGTTTTGCTTTTATATGTTGACGATATAGTGATTTTTGGAAAACGTCAGCATCTTATTGATAGGGCTTTATCCTTGCTAAAGAAGGAATTTGACATTAAAGTTTTGGGCAGAACTCGTAAACTTTTAGGAGTAGAATTTGAGGAGACCGATCAAGGTTTATTTCTACATCAAAGTAATTACATTACTGAAGTTTGTCAAAGGTTCTGTAATTTTAAAATTCCGCATGCTTCTTTACCAATTAGCAAGGGTGTTGTCTTTTCTCGATCCAATTGTCCTACTTCAGATTCCGAAAAAGAATTTATGTCTCATCTTCCCTACAGGAGTATTTTAGGATGTCTTTCTTTTATTGCTAACCGGACTCGACCAGACATATGTTATACAGTAAATATCTTATCACAATTTCAGTCCAATCCTGGCCTTGTTCATTGGGATGGCCTTTTAAGACTTTTGGGTTATGTTAAAGATACCAGTCATTATAAATTAAAACTTTCTTGCAGTTCCAATTTTCTTTCTATTTTTTCAGATGCTGACTTCGCGGCTAATCGTGACGATCGGACCTCGATCGGCGGCCAAATAGTCATGATAGACAAAGCTCCCGTCGACTGGCGCACTTTTAAAGAAAAGTGCGTCAGCTTATCGACCATGGAGTCAGAATTTGTCGCAATGACTGAGGCTGTCAAGAACTTGGTCTGGTTCGATCGAATACGCCGCGAATGTCAGAAATTCAATATTTTTCCTGATAATGTTAATAAAGCAATTATGTTGGTTGATAACCAGGCTGCAATAGATTTTGTAAAATCTCCTGTAGAAAATTATAAATCTAAGCATATAGACGTCAAGTTATTTTTCATTAGGGATCTGTTTTATAAAGGGGAATTTACTTTGAGGCATGTTCGCAGTAAGTCCAATCTTGCAGATGTTTTCACTAAACCCTTGACCAAATATGAATTGTTAAAGTTTGTAAATTCAATTTTTGTAACTTAAGTTACATTTTTTCATGTAAACTTTTTATGCGTACCATTTCTCTTTGTTAATCTTTTTGTATTGTTGGTATTTTCTGAAATTACTGCACATTGTTTTAACTGTTATGTCACTATTGAATGCACATTGTTTTAGCTAAATTTGCTTGCACATTGTTTTAAATATTTGCTTGCACATTGTTTTAGCTAAATTTTGATCGTACATTGTTTTAAAAAAATTGTACTTTGTAAATGGCATACATACGTGCATGTGCATATTTTCAATTTTCATAACCAACAATATATTTTCCCTCCTTATCCTTGATCATCAGTTTTTGTGGTAACCATTTCCGTAGTCTTGTTCAGCCTATGGTACCTACGGTTTGTTCATCCTGCGGATGGTATTAAATTTAATGCAGTTTATTTAAAAATCTTTAATTTTCATTTTATTAATATATTTTTCTTACTTCCAGGCATCTAGAATCACCAATTTTTGTGTATGCTTGTTTTTCTGTTCCGGACAGAAGACTGAGTGATGATGGATAACTGAGATCTATATTCATTTTTTTGGATATGTAAGACAGGTGATGGAAGCAAGGTATGGTGTAATCACCAAGTTTGGATGTGCCGTCGTCTTTTGTCATGTTCCAAATTCTGGATGCTGTAGTGGAAGTGTTCTCGCCATAAGTCATAGTCTTCAAAGCTTTCATGGACTTAATAAATTTTTTTTTGAATAAAGTTTAAATTTTCTTTTTTTTGTGATGATCAAGGGTACTCATCGATGGAGGAAGATTTGTTATGTAATTTTCCAAATTGGAAATTGCAATGTATTTTTGGTACGTATTTAAATACTAAAGCTTTTGTAATTCTAAAATGTACTTCACATTGTATTGTAAAATTTATACTGTGTGAAAGAAAAGAGTTGTGAGTGATTGTGGAGACGAGGAGATCTTCTTGAAATTTAAATTTAAATTTTTGGATCATTTTTGATCTTGTTAGGAAAATTTAAAAGTTTTGATTCTTTTAGAATCTTTTTGAGATTTTGTTAGTTAAATTGTTTATCGTTAAATTTTGATAGAATTAAATTTAAAAATTAGTTATTCGTGTTTTTAAAAATTTTTTTTAATGTTTTAACTTATAGTAACATAAAATTTTTTTTTTTGGCTTCGGGATTTTTTTTACTGAAGAGCTTTACTCTGTATACAGATAGCTCTTATTATATAAAGCAATGAGAGGGGGGGCATTGATGGGAACATCAAACTTGTTCTCATTGCCTCCATAAACTTACCTTTTGCATACTTCATTTCAACCTAAATTAATAGTTCCCTAGCTCCTTTGTTTACATAATATTTATTACAATAGTATTCAAAATTCACTTTTACTTTTATTAAATTACTTAAATATAATATCTACTTACCTTTTCTAATTTATTTCCACTTGTTAAATATCTTTTAATTTACGTTTTATCCAAAGTAAACTTCGTTAATTTCACCGTACTTTGTCCGCGTGTTTTGCTTTCTTGTAACATCGGACGATACGATTATTTTAATCGATCGGCAGTCTTTTCCCGCTAGATGGCAGCATACGTCTCTTTTAATCGAACTTAATCGATTTATCGTTTTTGATATTTGCATATCAAAAACGATATCGGCCGTTCATTGGCTCACGTTAGCACGTGCCGTTTCGGCCAGAGTATATATGCTTTGCGATGTCAAGACAGTTTTGCCTTTCTTCGTTCCTTCGCTATGAAGGACGCGATGTTTCAAGAAACTTGAACGCATGGAAAGTTACCGTGGTTCATGGAGTTTGAGTTTAATTAGTATGAATGATTTTAACCTATTTTAATTGTGTTTTTCGAATCTGTTATTGATGTCATCTTTGTTAAAAACGCTGCTACTTTTTCTGCTGTCATGAAGTCTGTCAAAGTGTGTAAGTTCACTTTCATATTTCATCTGAAGTCATAAAATAAAAGAGGTCTTGATGTCAACTTGAATTGTTTTAATTTTAACAAGTTCTACACTCCTTTACCAGACCAGCTTTTACTGTGCTTATACCTCTGCTTAGTTTAAGTTCACTTTTAAGTCACTAACTTAGAGTTAGCTGACAAAGTTACAGGTATGGGAAAAATGGGTGTAGGCTAATTCAGCCATGTGGGGCCTTCTCAGAAGTAGAACATCTCTGTGCAGGGGTTGTTAGGGATTTGCAGCTAGTTGCACCTAATGCTTGTCTATTGGTATACTATCCAAGAGGGACTTCAGGCCTTACTATTCATAAGGATGATGAAGCAATACATGCGTGTGACCAGGTCATTACTTTATGTCATGGTGCTGGAGCCTCACTTGTGTTAGCGGACAATAACAAGCAAGAGGTTGCGCGCGAGTGGTTAGAGGGTGGGGATTTTTATGTCTTTAGGGATCAGCGATCGTTTTACCATGGGGTTGATGGTGTTGAATCAAACAGCAAAGGACGATGGGCTTTCACCTTCCGTGTATTTAAGCAGTCATCGAAAAATGCAAAGTTTGTTCCAACACCTCAATCGATGGTATCGGTCTCTGTGGGGTCTTGTTCGGCTTACAGTGTTGCATCTCTCCCTGCTTCGTCTGGCACTCGTCCCCCTGTTATTTCTGGTGCTCATCCCTCTCCTGTTCTCTCTGCAGCACGTCTTCCCTCTGCCGCACGTCGCCTCCCTGCTCCCTCTGCTGCACGTCGTCCCCCTGCTCCCTCTGCTGCACGTCGTCCCCCTGCTCCCTCTGCTGCACGTCGTCCCCCTGCTCCCTCTGCCGCACGTCGTCCCCCTGCTCCCTCTGCCGCTCGTCGTCCCCCTGCTCCCTCTGCCGCACGTCGTCCCCCTGCTCCCTCTGCTGCACGTCGCCCCTTTGCTCCCTCTGCCGCACGTCGCCCCCCTGTTCCCTCTGCCGCGCGTCGTCTCCCTGCTTTGACTAATGCACATTCTTTTGCTACTCTTCCTGCAGTGGTAACTTCAAAAAACTCCTCAATTAGTACTGCTTGTGATTCTGTTGGGTCTTTAGTTAGTTCTGTTAGCGATGAGAATCTAAATTTAACTGACAGATTTGCGCATAATTCTACGTATCCAGTTTTATCTGTATTTTCTGTTGTTGCATGTTCAATATCAGATATTTCATCCAAACATGTTTCGTATTTGAATAAAACTAATTGCTCTATAGTTGGTGGAGGAATTGAAAATTTAAAGAATGGAGTTGTAACAGATAGTAATGTAACTATGTATCCTAGAAAATGTAATGATTGCGATAAAATTTATAAAACAAAGCAATCTTTTAGTCAGCATAGATGTATAGGAAGACAGTCAAATTATAATGTGTCATTTCAGTGTGATATTTGTCTTAGATCATATCAGTCAAAATCATCATTTTATAAGCATAAAAAAAATTGTAAGCCAGTTAAAAGTGCAAACGAAATAGAAAAAGTAGGGGTAGTACAGAAAGCTTGTACTCAGCAATTATATCCCCGTAAATGTGATGCATGCAGCAAAATGTATAATTCAAAACAGTCATTTTCTTTACATAAAAAATCATGTTCAAATACTTTAGTGAAATCGACTGTGGAGACATGTCAAAACTGCAATTCATCCTTTTTACACAAACGTTCATTTCTAAAACATTCAAAAAATTGTTCTAAACAGAAATGCCCACAGTTTTGTTGTAGTTTGGGCTGTTCTATATCATTCACTAGATTTTCTTCCTTAATTAAACATTTAATAATTTATCATGGAGTTGATTTCATAAAAAATTTAACTTTTGATTCTGTTGATCGTTTTCAAACTTGGTTGGAATTTGAAGCTTCATCAACTTATAGTTCTTTTAAAAAGTATGCAGGCACAAAAAAATGCAGGTCAAATAAGTATTATTATTATAGCTGCCAGTTTGGTAAGCATCATTGTAAGTTCACACCAGTTACTAGTAGAAAAAATAAAAAAGGAACTCTTCCCAAGGCTATAAATTGTCCTGTAAAAATATATGTTTCAGAGAAACAAGGAATTGTAAATGTGATATATTTCTCCAACCATAATCATCCTCTTACATTCCAAAATTCAAAGCATCAGCCTTTAAAATTAAGTGTAAGAAATTTGGTTAAAGCTCATTTAAGATTGTGTGTCCCTGTTTGTAAAATTAAAGAGATTTTACAAGATAGTGCTGGAATGCGAGATAATAGAGCTAATTTTTTTCCACATAAAGAACATTTTATTTCAAATAAGATAATTAGTGCTTATAAAAGGTATGTATCTAAGGCATTATATCCTAGTAACGATGCAATCTCTGTCTCATGTCTGGTTGAGAATTTAAAAAAAGAAAATTATGACCCAATTTTGATTTATAAAGCTCAGGGTGAAACAACATTGTGTGGCCCATCTGATCTTGATTTCTTGCCAAATAGTAATAATAAGTTTGCTTTGGGAATTCAAACATTAGAGCAAAAAAATATGATGATAAAGGGTTGTCAAGACATTCTTTGCATTGACTCAACACACAAAACAAATCAGTATGACTTTTATCTCATTAACTTAATAGTTCCTGATGAATTTGGATGTGGGTATCCTGTAGCCCATTTCATAACAAATTTTGTTGATATTGATACAGTTACATGTTTGCTCAAAGCTATTCAATGTAGAATTCCTGAACTTAGTATCAATTGTTTAATGACTGATGACGATAAAGCATTTTTCCCTTCTTTTAAAAAAGTTTTTGGTTCGGGTATAAAACATTTATTATGTTTGTGGCATGTTCGGCAAACATGGAGACGACAGCTTAGTAGTAAAGTAAAGGATAAAGGATTACAAGATGAAATGTTTTTTAAATTAAGAGAAATACTTACAGAAAAATCACAACCTAAATTTCATACTCTTCTTGAAAAGTTTATTAAAGATTATTCAGCAATAGCTACAGCCTTTATTGAATACTTTGAGCGATATTATTGTAAGAGAATTGAACTCTGGTCCACAGCTTACAGAAATTTTCCTCATGCTTTTACTGACACAAACATGTATTGCGAATCTTTTCATAATAAAATAAAAACTTGTTATTTTCATCGTAAGTTCAATAAGAGAATAGATAAACTTATATTTACTTTATTAGAAATTGAGTGCAATACTTATTTAAATCATAAGTACAAATTGTTAATAGGTTATCCTGTGAAAAATGCTTTATCTTGTACAAATCGTCATAAAAGAGGATTAAAAATTCCAGATACTTCTATATCGAAATTGTCAAACTGCTCTTGGTTTGTAGCTTCTCAAACTGTGAAGAAGCAACAATACATAGTAAAGAGAGTAAGAGATAAGTGTTGTTTTGATTTGTGTTTTTTTTAAATGCGCAGAAATATCATGCAACAATTTATGTAGCCACTTATACATATGTAATTGCCCAGATTCTAGCCCTCTTTGTAAACATATCCATAAGATTCATTCTTATTATAATAGGAATATAGATTTTGAGGATAACATTTTTGATTTTGAAGATGAAAATAATAAAATTTTAGATTTTGAAAAACAGCCGAAGACTCTGGTACCTTACAATCCTCGTAAAAGGCAAATACAGTCTTGCAAAGATTTAGCATTAAAATTAGTAGATTTGGTAGAACATCCTAAAGTGCAAGCTATATTTATAGGGAATATACAAACAACTTTAAATTCTTTAGTTTCAGAGTGTTTAGGTATTATAGAATGTGATAATGATAAACAGATTCTAACCTTAACTAATTGTAGTATACCTCCTAATCAAAAGTTAATTCCCCAACCCAGGCTTTTCAAAACTAACCAGAAACGTAAAGTTGTTGATTCAGAAAATAAAAATATAAATTCTGATTCAATTAATTGTGATGTAGATGAGCCCCCTCGTAAAAAACAAAAATTGAATTATTCAAAAGGTAAAATGATAGAGTATGATCATAATATATCTGTTAATTCGTTTACATCTTCACTAAATGATTTTTCAAAGTCTCCTTTTAAAATTGGTTGTTACAGTGTAGACATAATAGCCCTAAAATCTCTGGATCCTTTTATTTCCACTTATGAAGAAGAAATGATCAAATTGCAATCTCAGGATTTTCAAAAGGGTT
This sequence comes from Maratus speculifer, assembly GCA_964019185.1. Classification (NCBI taxonomy): domain Eukaryota; kingdom Metazoa; phylum Arthropoda; class Arachnida; order Araneae; family Salticidae; genus Maratus; species Maratus speculifer. The sequence goes on from OZ025291.1 coordinate 22,453,318, forward strand.
GGCTTTATGATTCCATAATAGATTCTTACTTTTATAAACTTTTGCATAAAAGAAAAGACATAGTATTTGTAGACTCTGCAGTTGCATGTTCTATTCACTATGGCATTTCAAATGAACTAAATTTTGACTATCCTATTTCTTCGATAAATTATTTCTTCATTCCTCTTTGTATCCAATCTCATTGGATTCTTTGCATTGCAAACTTAAGAGAACTAAAATTATCAGTGTATGATTCATTACATAATTATGGTAGGAGGAACTATAATTTTAAAAATTGGACTAATTTATTTGATACAATATTGCAAAAAAGCAATTGTTGGCTGACTGAATATCCTTCTTGTGTATCACAAATAGACAATAGCAATTGTGGAGTTTTTGTGTGCTTTTATGCACACCAGTTAATTAATGAAGGTAGTGTGATACATACATTCAGCACCATACTTTTCCGAAAATATATATACTATTGTATTATAAATGAATTTGTGACTTTTTCTTTATATGAAAGTAAACAAACATTGTTTTTTGATATGCATTTGAAAGATTTTACAGACAAAACAATGACATCACCTTACATCAAAATTAATGATATAATATTAACACCATATATGTTAAAATCTTTAGATCTTTCTGTAAAGGCAGAAGAGGAAGTGTTTTTGAGAAAATGTTCAAGTGTTTTTAAACGAGGCTGGCTGTATGATACTGTAGTAGAAGCATTTTTGTTTAAAATATTGCAGGGTCATGATAATTATATGGTTGTTAATCCAGATATTACACTTTCACTTTTTCATTCTCAAGTTCCAAAGGCTGATTACCTGAATAATATAAGATTGAAAGAATATTTATTAATTCCATTTAGTCTTACATCACACTGGGTATTGATTATAGTTAATTTGAAAGAACATACATTTGAATTTTATGACCCATTAAATTTGAAATATAGCGAATATTCTTATAATTATGTTATTCATAAGTGGCATGATGTCTTAAACAATTTAAATCCATGTGATAAATGGCCAATATTTTATCCTCCACATGTTTTACAAAAAGATAATATGAATTGTGGGGTTTTTATATGCTATTATGCATATCAAAAAATTCAAAAACTTAATTTAAATGAACCTTTTGATCCCATATTTTTTAGAAAATTTATTTTTGAAAACCTAATATTACAGTTCTAAGCTTTAATGTTTGAATTCTTACTAAACATTCTTTAAGTAATTATGCTTTGTCATCAATTATTTGTTTTTTATTGCTGATGTATTCTATATTTATGCGTGAGTGTAAATGAAAGCTATTATCTATGCATATTTGTCATTTTTGCATTTTAGCTGTGAATTTTCTGTTTTTCGACTATATTTTTGCAAAATCTTCCCCCAAATACCAAAATTACAAAGTAATTTCTAATCATCAGTTTGATTAATGTTTGTAAATGTCTGTGTGACTGATTGTGTAACTTGGGAACCTTTTTAAATCTACATCTCTTAATGGCACATTCCTAACTTTGACTGCAACACCCCCCCCCTCCCTCCCCCCTGCACACTTACTCAGTCTAATGTTCTAAAATATCAGTGCTGTACAAGTTAGGTTTGCATTTCTATATTACATTCATTCATTTATTATTCTTTGTTTTTTTATGTATACAGTTGACTTCATTTAAGTTTTACTTTGAAAATATTATTTTTCCATACAATGTTCTAATTCTTCTCTTTTCAAATTTTATATTTAAGAGGACAGTTTACATCGAAATTGATCAAAAAATCAATTTTTGTTTTTAAACACTAAGTAAAAATGTGTTTAATTGTGAATATCTTGTCACCTCTTTTTACCCATATCGCAAGCATGTCATATGATATTGTAAATTTTGTTAATAAACCTAGTACAATTCATTCTTCATGCAAATGAAAATTTTAAGCAACTTTTTCTCCATGTTCTTATTTTCTTCACTTTCCTGTTATAAAAATGCTAAGGTATTTTTTGTATTTGAGATAGATACTTAAAATTTGTATGTTCTTTATTATATTTATGATAATAAAAGAAAGTTTTATTTGTGTGTGTATGCATACATGATGGCTAGCGAAATCTATGCCACATACAAGGCTCAAATTTTTTGTAAAGATATTCAAAGCCTCTCCTAATTTACCTGAGCTTCAGAATTTTAAAATTCTTTTAATTATTTTGGTTATTAACAACCGTAACTTACTCTCATTAAAAACCCATCTTAATTGTTAGATCAGAGTATCCATGACACATTCACTGAAGACTTATACATGTATTAGTCAAAAATGAAGAACCCGGATTTATAATTTAAGACTGCATAAAATATTTTAGAGATACAGTAGACTCCTTCAAATCTGCACAGCTTGAGACCAGAGATTTTGTGGATTTTAAAATTTTGCAGATTTCTGGTCATTGCTTTGTTTATATAGTTTTTTTAAAGTAATTTGAATGTAATTAATAATGAAATAAAAAGTATAATGAATGCTTACAATATACTTAAATATTAAAATAAGTTAATAAACTAAAATAATTAAAATTTAAATAATTTAAATACTAAAAGCAAAGGTCAAGTTAATAATCAATAATATACAATTAAATATTCATAATAAAGTGTGTTTTTCCTAGATTATTCAATGAAACTTGCCTCATAAAGGTACATTACTAATTCATATCAGGATCATAAAATAACGAAGATTTATTTCAGGTTTAGCTAGACTTAATAACTAAAAAAGCTTGATTAATACATAAATATCAGCGTTAGAATTCCTAAAAAAAAGTCACTGGTCCCAAGGACCAGTAAGCATGAGAATTTACTGGTCCGCAGATATCATCACTGGTCTGCTACATAAAATTCTATTAAATAATTTTTACGCTTAGAGTAAATTTTCTGTACTTTTTAAAGAATAAATGTGCCAGATACAAATTTAATTATAAAATAATGTTTATTTAAGTGTAGAAGATAACAAGTATCACTATTGTTTGCATTTCTTTTAAAATGGGGCAAGACAGGTTTATTGGAAAAGACATTTTTGCTGAAAAAAGGAATATTTTTGTTGAGTAAATGGGTACTTTGCTTAATGAAATGGTGCTTTCAGGAGTCACATTCACTCAGAAAGATTTGGAGCAATAAAAAACCGATTGGGAAGCAGGAAAATCAGTTTTTGGAGCAGCAACAACAATTTTGAAGCAGGAAAATTAGTTTTTAAAACAGAAAAATTCTCACCCGGCATTCACTTATTTATTTATTTATTTTATTTATTTTTTTTTCGCGCTTTTTTGTCGAAATTTCCGTTTTTTCGCGTTATTTTGACGAAATATACCGTTTCTTGCGATATTTTTTGACAAAATTAGCCGTTTTATCACGATTTTTGGGGAAATTTGCCGTTTTTTCGCGATCTTTTGAAGAAATCTGCCTTTTTTTCGCGTTTTAGGATAAAATTAGCCATTTTTTCGCGAATTTTTTGATGATATTTGCCGGAAATTAGTCGTTATTTAGCACTTTTTTAACAAAATTTGTCGTTTTTCGCGATTTTTTTGACAAATTTCGCGTTTTATCGGGATTTTCGGATAAAATTTGTCTTTTTTCGCGATTTTTTGAAGAAATTTGCCGTTTTTTTGCAATTTTTTGAAGAAATCTAATATTTTTCCGCAATTTTTGGAAAAAATCTGCCGTTTTTCGCGATTTTTTTGGGCGAAATTTGCCGTTTTTTCGCGATCTTTCGAAGAAATCTGCCTTTTGTTTTGGGTTTTAGAATGAAATTAGCCATTTTTTCGAGAATTGTTTGACAAATTTGCCGTAAATTAGTCGTTATTTCGCGATTTTTTAACGAAATTTGCCGTTTTTTCTCGATCCTTTAACGAAATTATGCGGCCCGTGGGACGCGTAAGAGCTATTTTTTGCGTCCCATTGCCGATTTTTTGAGTAATTTACGCGCTATAGCGCGTCCGCGGCATCGCTGCTAATAATAATTTAAAAAAATTATGTGCGATCGCGGTTGCAGTTTTCTCAGGGCCTGAAAAAAGGCACTGGTCCTGCAGACCACTAAATTTTTCAAATTAGTGGTCCGATTGAATTATCGGTGGTCTCGGACCAGCGGACCACCAAGGATTTCGAACGCTGAATATATTTGGGGAGATAGTGATTACCAATTATATCAGTAATATCTTAATTTTTTCAGACATGAATTATTCTTTCTCCATGAAAAAACATGAATTCAATAACTTTAACAAAAGTTACAAATTAAAAAATGTATGGAATTGCTATAAAACTAAAAAACTAAAATTTTGTCCCTATATCTGAACCAAATGTTTCATTGTTTACATCCATAAATTATGTGTGAATTTTAGAAAGTTGCAGATTTTAGGAGTGCAGATTTGAGGGAGTCTACTGTATTTTATTTATTAACTAACATTGTCCAAACCACTTAGTAAAGTTAAGAATGTAAGACATGTTCTGACAGATCGTACTCTTACATTTCATATGCCGTAATCAATTAAAAAATACCTTGCAATTAACCCTTTGAAAAAATAAAATAATAAAAAGGAAAGTTCACTTTTCCAAAAAAGGATTTTGTCCCCTATTGCAACACCTCCCCAATATGCAATGCCACAATCAATTAAAAAATATATTGCAATTAATCCCCTTGAAAAAAAAAGTTAAAAAAGGAAGGGTTGTTTTTCCAAAAAATGTTTTCTTCCCTTATTGCAACACCTTCCAAGGAAGCAATTTTTAAAAGTACTGACAAACCAAAAGTATGCTTATAAATCTAAAACCTTAATTGTTTTTTAAATATAAATTTTAATCCTTTGAAATCAGGGTTTGAAAAAACACGGGTTTTTTTGAAAAAGCCCAACCCACTGGGCCCAGTAGTCTAAAACCCGGGTTTTTTCGGGCTTTTTCGAAAAAACCCGGGTTTTTTCGGGTTTTATCTTAAAATGTTTTAGAGACCTCTTCACATTTCTAATTTTCACATGCATAGTACCTAAATTTTTCATTTATCAGTGGAACAAAGGCATAATTTTGCATTAAGTATAGATTAACAATAAAAATAAATATATAAAAAGAAAATATAAATATATTTAAAAAGATTATTTTGTATCTCATAGAACTAGATTACTGGAAGAATGATATATTAAATCAAGTGCAACTGAATTTCTTTATATAAATCTTAAGTTAAACAGACTAATTTATACAATTTCTTTAATTTACTTCAATAGAAATCAGTTTAAAGCAGCAACATTTATGTAAATATTTTTATTTTTGTGAAGAAAAAAATAGAATTCACACATATGTATGCATATATATATATATTTACTACAATTTAAACAACATTTATATTGCAATAGTATTAAATTGGATTATCTAAAAGTCAATGTCAGTCATATCTATAAAGTTAGATCGTAAATGGCAATACACTTTTACTAGTTTAGTTTTGCTTTTGTATGCCATCTGTAAGCAATCTTTTAAAGTATCTGGATACATTTTAGATTAGATTTTATTAGGGTTTTTGGATATTATCAAGGTTATTTATGTTAAAGAAATATGGTTCAGAATGTTTGAAAACAAGGTACTTATACTACTAAATACAATTTAAAATAACTAATTGATTACAAAAAGTTTATGAGGTTAAAGGTTAAAAGGTTATGACAATAATAAACATTATAATTTGCTTTTACAAAAATTAATAATTAGTAATAATTTTAACAATGAAATTATTAAAGTACTATACTAAAACTTTTTCACTCTTTTTGTTACAACAAGATTCCCAGCAAAACATGACTGGCAAATTTCTTGACTTTCTATGACCAAATCTCAAAAAATTCCCTGACTTTCCCAAACCAAATCTAGAAAAATTCTCTGACCAAACGAGCATACAGCAAAATTTTATACTTATTTTCACAATCTTTTGCCAAAATTAGCAATGTTTTTCTGCAATCATACTTCAATCTTTTTTTTTTTTTTTTTTTCCCAACTGGGATGAATTTTGTGTCATTTTTCATTTTTTCACTCAAATGTTTTCCATGACTTTTTTAGAAATTATTTGTAAATTCCCTGACTTTTCCTGTATATTTTGAGATTTTCCTGACTTTCCATGATGCTGGGAACCATTATAATCTGTCACCATTTTTGTGTTGAAAATTACTGTATAAACTTTCATTGAATTTCAAGAATAAGGAACTGATAAAGAGTAGCTTTACTTGCCAGGGAGGGTATTATTTTCGGTTGAAAATACTGGAACAGTTGTATAATACCATTTCAATTGTACAACTCAAATTTACTTTTGACCTACAAAAACAATCACCCATCCCATTTCATCAAACTATTGAATCATTCCAGAACTTTCTGTAGGTAGTTAATATCACTAGTATCACCTTTTGGAGCTATTGTGAAAATTCCTGTAATGACCCTGTGTGTTGTACACGGGGTGTATCAATGTGCCCCAGTTCCCCCTACATTAAGATTTAAAGCCCTTGGGTGCATTTTAAAATATATAGCCATGAAAATCTTCCTTATTTACAAACTAATTTATTTTATGGTCATTTTATCAATACTTAGAAATTCTTTTAAATATGGTTAGTTTGAAATATATTTAAATTGGCATTTATCTTTCCATTCTCATATCTTAGATTAAATAATGATACAGTTGTAAAAACATGAGAAAATTTGAAAAAACCCACAAATGGGTTTTTGATGGGTTTTTTCAAGTGGGCCCGCCCGAAAAAACCCGGGCGGGTTTTTTCGGGCTGGGCCCACTTTGGCGAACCCTGTTTGAAATACACCATCAAATGCAGGGCACTTTATGCCTCATATAATTGGCCAAAAATTGAAAGTTTGTATCCACCCAGAGAATGGCTTTTATCTATACATAAAATAAATATTTTAAAAATAGTAAAGATTTTTAAAAATTCAAATTTTTTTAATTAAAAAAAGTTATTAAAAGTGCATTTTTTTTTCTTTTTCAAAATGTACTTTTATTAAACATTGAAATACAATGAGTTCACAATTTGAATAATATTTTTTAAAAAATTGTTGAAAATGTAAACTGTCTTCTTAAACACCTCTTTATAAGATGTACAATTTATCAGAACTGCTTGATTCAAACAGCTCAAGAACATATTTTTAAATTTTTCAACACTATCAAGTGAGTATTTCATAAGTTGTTTAATCTTATAGTTTATTTCAGTTGTATTTAAAATTACTCATAGCTCAACCATGTATTGTGTCTGCACTATTTAGTGCAGACAACCAATTTTTTAACCCGCCTAAATCAAAGACATTTGTTTTAGGAGGGATTCATACATACATTTTTGCTCCTGAAACACTTGCCTTTGTATTTAGATTCCAGTCCCAAGCCTGGATTAAAAAAGTGGGAGGGGAAAATTGTTCAAAAATGCTCTGATAGTAATCCTTTGCCTAAAACACCATAACTTGATTTGTTGCATTTTTTCATTTTACATGCTATATCGTGCTGTAAGCAGCAGGAACCCTGTACGAGATTTGTTCAAATTAAGATTTAATATGAATTCTAGAACCCTGATGAAAACATTTATGTGAAAAGGGTGTGCAGCACGCTTGTCATAAGTAGTGGCAATCTGGTTTTCAGACTTACATGTATACATTAGATAATTGTTTGAAATTAGGGGCCTGGTAAAGACAAAGCTAGCTAGTTGCTTTTAATAATGTTAAATGCTGAACGTTTAATAATTATTCAAAAATGAGTTCATGTTTCATTATCAAATGCCATCATAGGAAATCATTTAATTTTCACTATTACATGTAAAATAAAGTCATGTTTTGAATAATTTGTTGCTAATTTCTTCTTTAGAAAGCAAAATTTTAATTTTGAAAAATTCTATGTTTTGTTTTTTAAAAAGTATTACACAAGTTTTCATATGAAATATCTGGTACTTACATGCAGATGTTGCACTAAAGTATCAATAAAGAGCAATTTTGTTGTTCGCATAAACACAAAAAAATGGCATTAAAAAATGAACGAAAAAAAAAACCACTAACAAATATTATCAACAAACAACAAGGAATCCAAAAGATAACTATGTGCACATGCAAACAACAAGATTGCTCTTTATTGGCACATTAATGCAACTGTCTGCTGTGGTGGCGTTAATATGCAAGTACAAAATATCTTTATAATGGTCACCAGTGTATCATTTAACAATATGAATTATTCTTCTACGTATTTTAGTTTTTTTTCCTTTTCAAAAGCTGGCAAGTATATGTTTGTGTATGCAGGAGTGTAACTCTGACAATGCCAGTTCAATCCCGGGTATAAAAGGAGGAGGCACATATTTATTTCTTTTAATTATTGTCAATAATTATTCTATTAAAAAAATGCAAGATTTTTCAGTGAAACTATTCTTTTTTATTTTCTAGGTTATGCAAAATTTTGTTACATAGGACTGACATCAGATAAATGTCTTAAGAACTGTTCGTTTTCAGTGCATGTTTAACCTGTAGGTAAAACAGACTGTCATTATCAATGTGGGCATAGGAGTTGAGATGTTGAATGACCCTGTCTATAGCAGTCAGAATCACCAATAACTTTACTTGAAAGACAAAGTCAAAGGAAGACAAATGTCAATTAAACTTACAAGATCATTGCCACACCTTCTTCATGACACAGAAAGCTGTAGCCATGTCAGAAGCACCAATTACCTTAGAGGATGTTTCACAAGGGTTTAACTTTTGAGTGTATGTTGACCTGCAAGTCAGATGTCTCTTCTGCTAGCTGAATTTACCAACTGTTGACTTTTTGTTGGATAATCATGTTAGGGAATCATTTTAAAATTTTATTGTTTATCTTTGTGAAATAGATTTTAACTACCTTTATGTTATGCAAGTAATTAAATAGTCAATCTATAGGAATATTATAACTAATGAAAGTTTAAAGTACTGTTTTTGATATGTAAATATTAGCTTTTGATTTATATTTTTGTTATGTTTATGATTTAATAAACTTTAGTCTTGTTTTTATACATATTTGTATTTATTTCATTACTGTACATTTATCTTTGTTTAGTTGTTTAAATTTAATGTTTGATTTACAGGTTTTATAACTTTTTAATTCAATTGGTGTAAGGCTGTTAAGCCTAAGTTCCCACATGCACTTTTTTAATATTTGCTTACATTAATAATACCAAAAATAAACCTTTGAAAATATCATTTCAATATCTTTGTTTTTGCTAAATTGAAAATTTAAGCTGTGCTTGATATTGAGGCATCTTGTAAATTTTGGCTCAATAGATGGCAGCTTTTGTTTTCCAACCAAAAACTGATCACATTGTAGTGAATTTTTAAGCTTTTTATTTTGTTCATCATTACTTTATCACATTATTATTCACTCTACAATGATTTCAACAAGTACTGCTGGTAAAAAAATATTTTCTACTAGCTTATTTAAAGATTTTTGTATTTGTATTATCATATCTGTCAACCTTTTGTTTTCCAAAATATACATACTTCAAAGTTGTTCCTTCAAAATATACATGCTTTGAACTAAATGTTTACTTTCATTCATTTTTTGTATATAAATAATCTTTCCATGTTCACTTTATTTGAAAATAAACAAGAAAGCTGCCAGCTATGTATTAAAATAGGCATAATTTATTAATGCAATCTTTTTTAATGTATAATCTACTTCTTTCAGATGTCTGGAATATTTCAGTAGAGATCTAATCAATCATGTGAAATTATAACTTATCACAATATTCAAGCACAATTTGTAACAATAAAACACTGATATATATTTTCAAAAACCAAATGAAAATAATTTTTTTTTAGTTTGGTAAAGAAATTCATACTTTAAACAGGGTTTGGCAAAAAAGATTTAAAAAAAAAAAAATGCTTAAACTAAGTTTTTTTTTTTTTTTTTTTTAAACATCTTTTCTTATTACATATAGATGCTTATTTATTGATAAAAATAAACCACTCCTGGTTAAAACGAATTCAATCCTCGTCTTTGATCATTTCACATATTTAAAGCTTTTTCTTTAGAGCAATAGATATGTTCATCAACACATACTAATTTTAATCCTATACATAAAGAAATCATCTAAATTCACTATATCTAATGTTTATTGCTGAAATAAAGTGTTAAAAGTAGAAATTATTTATATCTAATAATCTGAAACACATAAATTATAAACAAAAAAGAGAAAATGTCGTTAACTTTCTTCAAAAAAAACAATTGATTTTTTTTTTTTTTTTTTTTTTTTTTTTTTTTTTTAAAGAAAAAACTAGTTGGTTTAAACCATGGATAAAACTGATTAATTTAAACCGTGCCAAACCTGGTTTTAAAGTATTTTAAGTTTAGAATAAATGAATATGAAAATATTTTCTGATGTGTTAAAATTTAAAGATTTTACAGCAAAATATTAACAATGTTCATCAGAAGCATCATTTATTATAAAATTATAAATTTTAAAGGTTAGAAATTTATTAGACATAGAATTAATACAAGGAAACTTAATAGAAACATTTTTAATTTTCTTTTGAGTTAATTTAGTTTTGTAATCAGTCATTGTTTATTGTTATTAAGAAAATAAGCTAAAATGTATTTGTCGATGGTTGCTGATAACACTAATTTAATTATTTACTTTTTAATAAAGTTTCACTTTGCATATTCCAAAAAAAAAAAGAGTAGGAGTAAATTCTATTTTGAAAGCTGATAAACTGTTCATATACACTATCATTTAGAATTTAAATTCATTAAAAAAAAAAAAAAGAAGGAAAAAAAAAATCAATAAAATATTTAAGGGAGAGGGAAATATCAGTTGTTTTAATTATAAAAATTTTGTTTGAAAGGATTTATACAATGTATTTGTAAGATTTGTTCATTTAATTACCTTGTATACTTAAAAATAACATCCAGGATGTCTCTTTAAAGTATTTTTTTAGTTTTAACTTTTTTCTTCTTCGCCTGCAATATTGGGAACTAAATTAAAATGAATTAATGTAGTGTAAGAGCCAACAGCACAAAAATCTAAGGTAAACAAGAAAAAAAGACATTTTATGGAAGAGTAGTAACTGGGTAATCTATTGATCCATGTCTGCTGGAAGCGAAGTGTTGCCAAAGTCAAAAATTGATATCACTAGTGATTTATTTGTATGTTCATCTTTGCGTTTTCCACGTTTTCATATTTTTGATTGTAGGACAAACAAAATGTTAAGGCCCATGTCCTTGCTCGAGGAAACGCTCGAGAGCTAATGCTATTCCTATGGGAAAGCATTTTTCTAATAACTCTTTTGCATTTTGACATTTTTGAATATTTTTTTTTTTTTTGCATTGAATAGCTGAGATGCGTGCCGACAGCGCACCTTTTTTACTTTTTCGATTTTGGTTGCAGATAATTTTTACAAAGTTAGTTTCACTTTCAAAACCAGTTTCGAAACTGAAAGTGAATTTAAAAAATATGTCTGCAACCAAAGTCGAAAAAGTAAAAAAGGTGCGCTATCGGCATGCACCTCAGCTATCCAATGCAAAAAAAAATATTCAAAAATGTCAAAATGCGAAAGAGTTATTTGAAAAATGCTTCCCCATAGGAATAGCATAAGCATGCAAGTGTTTTCTCGAGCGAGGACAGGGTCCTTAAGTGCATATTTCGATTGAAACTGCTTATTTTCCAATTTATTTTTAAATTCATTTTTGCTTTCATATGCATCAAACTGGCAAACTGTCTTATTTCGAAAGTGCACAAGGTGCCTTGATTGTTGATTCTTTGATGAATGCAGAAAATATTGCAAAAAAAAAAAAAAATCAATCAGAAATGGCATTTTGAACCGATTTTTCTGAAACGGGAGATTTTAGAACGAAAAAAAGAGTCCTACTAAAAAGATTATTGTTTATAAATCATTCTAATGAATGGAGCGTAAAATGGCATCCCACGGCACCTTTTACATCTCTTCAAAAATCTCCTCAGCAAGTTTCATGTTTCTTTTATTAAAAACATCACTGAAATTGTATCAGAAAATTTCAAGCAGCTGAAGGTGGAAAAAAGTTTTTTTGTATACACCCTTAAACCTACAAGTAAACCACAATTAATATTAATGTTTGGCTTATGCACCACTTCACTTCCGGCAGACATGTATCATTAGATTCCCCTGTTACTATTCAATAAGGATTTTTTCTCTGCTTTGATACCTTAGGTTTTTGTGGAGGGGGGGGGGGGATTCTTTCTTTTGAGAAAGGATAAAAGAAATTTCAAGCTTGAATAGACGAATTGACCACTAGCACAAGATGGAGTTAACAATGTTTCTCACAAGCATTGCGGTATTTGATTGGCTCTTGGGGAATGCTTGTGGGATAAACCGAGAAGAAACCAAATTGTGTCCCAATTAGAGATGTAAATTTTCCGGAAAAATATAAGTGGCGGAAAAAAAAAACCGGAAAAATTGAAAAAATTGATTTTTCATGACTGCTTCGCCGAAATAAATTATATTTTCTTAGAGAATGTTAAATAATAAACATTTTTTCCCATTTATTTGTATTAAATGAAAATTATTTTCACTTTATATTACAAAATAAAAAGAAAGTAGCAAAGCCTGCTTTTAAAAGTTTAGTTTTTTTTTTTCCACAGCCTAAGAATTTTTAAAACACTATTATCATATCTCTGTTGACATGATTTTTCAGTTACATGTTTAACTACCAATTGACTTAATGTAAGAACCAGAGCCAATATGTCTGCAGTTTGAAATGAAATAAATTATGCATTCCATTTACATAAGTATAGTTTTTAAGTAAATTGTTACAGAAAAGAAATTGTTACAGTTTTGCCATTATTATCAATATCAGTATTAAAAAAATTCCATTGTTTGTTTAAAAAGTGTACATTTTTACATTATTATTATTATTACACTTTATTCTTACAATTATAATTTTATTTCCTTTAAAAGATATGTTTAGTTTTGGTATAGCTTTCCAATCTCCACTCAAAGTTTTGATTTAGTTTTATAATCTAAATTCAAACAAAACTAAGTTTTAGTTTGGCTTACTCAGGTCTACAACTAAAAAATAGCATAGGATTTATTGACTGTTAGATTTTTACTCATTGAAACCAGAAAAATATTTCTTTTAAGTTTAATTAAACATAATTTCTTTCTTTTTGTCCTGAAATCTGGTGTTCTATTCTTGAGTAAGAAACCATATTCAATAATGTTTCCATATGGTAATTTCATATTTCTAAGAATGGAACTCAAAAGTTTTGAAAACAGAAAACACTACAAATAGAAAATGCTCGCTATTTGAGGAATTAACAAAAGCAGTTGCATACACAGATAAACTTCTAGTGTTCTTTAAAAAACTACAAAAATTCAAAGTTTAATCAAGAAGGAATGTATAATTTGGAACATAGTTATTTGTAATAAAATATGGGGTTTTTTTTCATCGCAGTTGTACTTTTCTAATGCAAACTGTCCATGTTTTTGCAACATTACAAATTTAGATTCAATACCTTGAAAAAACATTCAATTTATCAGCTATAACGAAATCTTGAAAAATGCAGCATAGTAGTGCCACCTACAGAGCAATTTACACCAAAAACTAAACAACATTAATAAATATCAGGAACTGTCTGAATCTGTAGTTTGATAAAAAATCGTCCTTTAGTCCTTGAGATAGAGCTATTGCGATAATCATGAATAATGCAGCATAGCAGCGTCATCTATTGAGCGATTTACACGAAAAAGTAAAGTGCATAAAGTTATATCAAAGATTAACTTAATCTGAAGTTTTATGGAAATACATACATTAATTCTTGAGATATAACTATTGTGAAAATTATGAGTAATGCAGCATAGCAGCACCATCAGTTGGGAGATATACACTAATAACTAAACATCTCGAGTTTATATCAAGGTGTAACTGAATCTAAAGTTTTGTGAAATTATGTGCATCAGTTCTTGAGATCAAGTGCCCATAAAATTTTTGTCCCATACAGACTCAGGGACAGATATTTTCCAAAAACTATCAAATTGTGTTCAGGACCTTCTAAAATGTTTAAATAGACCAAAAACTAGAAGTCAAAATTATCACGAATTCAATCCTTAATTCTTGAAAAGATAGAAAAAAGTAATAAATGCATGCTTCAAATTTTATGTTAAATTTTTAATTTTATCATTTCTATTAATCGGCATATTATTGAAATAATTTTGCTCAGGAATTAATTTTTAAAAAGAGAAGTTTAATTTAATTATACATCTAGATTTTTTTCATGTAATCTTGTTTTGTGAAATTGTGAATTTCTTGTATATATACTTATACAAAATATATTCAGAATTTGTGAATAAGAAATTATTACTATTTTTAGAGTCCTATTTAGACATTTTTAATAAGGTTATACAACTAAAGGTTATACTTAAGGTGTATACAACTTGATAAGATTCAGCTGCTATATGGTTTGAAATTTTTTTTTTTCTTCAATCACTGCATTTGCGAAAGATTCAATTTGTAGATTAAACTTTTTTCTGAAATGTCTATTTTCAAGAGCAATTTTGCGAAAGGTCTTGTGTTTCAAACAAGAAAAAAATTAGAAGGATCCTTTCAAGTCTTCTCAAACAGATTTCAGCTCAGAGATCAGATTACCCACATTAAAGTTTTCATGTGGGACACTCAACATAAAAATAAATAAAATAAAAGTATGAGAATGTAGCTATTACAAAATTTTTACTATATTATTTCATAAATGAAATTTCAATATTTCCAGTTCGGAAAAATTGATAAATAAGCCTTCGGAAAAAAACGTTTTTTTTTTTTTCCAATTTTTCTGGGTTTTTTCTGAGCATTCCCATCTCTAGTCCCAATATCCAAATTGAAAGTTTCATTGTTTACTCCATAAAATATGTGCGGATTTTAGAGAGTTGTGGATTTCTGGTTTGCGGATTTGAGGGAGTCTACTGTATTATTGTGCGTATTATTATATTTATGTACATTTATTTGATTATTTGGAGTCTGTGCCAGGACAATGTCTGTTTGTCCCCTAGTTTATATATAAATCAGTCATAAAATATTTATCAAATGAAAAGTATTGCATAGTAATAAATAAAAAGTGAATAAAACTATATACAGTATGGAACCATTTATCTGGAAAATCAGCTATCCGGAATGATATTTCTAATAGACTGATGTTAAAACTTTTATTGAAAAAAGTGTCATACACTGTCGGTTTGACATAGACATTGCTTGAAACAGTTGTATAGTTTGATAACAGCATCTAGTATTTGAAATTAGAAGTATGTATAGTTGTATTATAGATGTTTTCATTTTTATGCAGAGAAAACAGAAGAATTTTTGTTCCCAAGGAATTCTTGTAAATTACCTTCTTTCAAACTCTAATATTTGATCTTACTTGCATCTGATTCGCAGTTCAAGTAATCTAATAATTCATTTAAAATTAGAAGTAATACCACAACCCCTTATATTTCATAAAACTTTAATGGATTCTGCTTTAGTGCAAAACCAGTTAACCAGAAAAACCAGTTATCCGGAATACACCGGACCCCATCCCTTCCGGATAAATGGTTCTGTACTTTAAAATAAAATATGCATAGTAATAAATAAAAAGTGAATAAAACTATATACTTTAAAATAAAATATGCATTTCTATAAAGTTTCTAAATATGTATAGATATATATAGAAATATATGGTAAAACAAAATATAAAATAAAGATTTTTTTTTTATAACGAGCAAACTTAAAACGCATTCATCAAAGAATTTGTTGATGTTAAAATATTGTTATTTATATCTTATGTATTAAAAAATATTTAAAACTATAAGTTATGAAATTAAAAGAGTTGAATAATAATAATAATGAATGAAACTAAATAATAATTTTAAATATATTGATAAAAAATGCCATTAATGTTAAATTATTTTCTAAATTGGAAATATATGTATAATCAAACATCAAATAATGAATTGAATAAATCTATTAAATTATAACAGTTAAAACTGCCTTTAATTCAATATATGCATGCTAATGTATGCTCTTATACATCAAAATAATCAGAATTTAATGATTATGTTAGAATCACTAACTCTCAGTAATTTTACTTTCTAATTAAAGAGTGTGATTTTTTTTCTTTAACATTTCACTGAGTTTGAGAAACACTATACTTAAATAGAGATAATTCAATTGAAAATGAATTAATTTGAAATGATATATAACATTATTGAAGGGAAAAGAAATAAACCAAAGTAATCCACTATCCCACAATCAAAAGCTTTCTTTTATTTTTTTTAATTGTTGCTTAACACGCTGCTTAAAATAAAGTTTAAAAAGTAGTCACTGTTTTATTCACAAACAATGAGTTACAGAAGAAAATTAAAAACATGCATTATTTGGAGCAAGCTGTAGCTAGAAGTGAACAATAGGGGTTGTGGGGGAGTCATATTTTTTACTTTCTCTCTGACACAGAAAAATAAATTAGTGCATATTCACATTGTAAGTACTAAGTTTCTTATTAAACTGTGTAATAATTTCATTTTTGCTAAGAAAAATGTATGATGATGAAAATTTTGAGTGTATAATGGGCTAAATTAACTTCATATGTGCAAATAGTTTGAGGGGGGTCTGAAACACTTACTTTAGATGCATTTTAGTAATTCCACAAAACTGTGAAAGGGTCTCAAAACTAAGTTAGATTTTTGAACAAAATTTCATTTGAATTTTCAGAACAGGAATTCATTTGAATTTACAGAACAGAAATTCATTTACTGACCTTGGAATCGTTTCCAAGGGGGTGGGGGGCTCTAAATATTTTAGTGGAGGCTCAGCCGCCCATACTACCCTCTTAGCTAAATCCCTGAATTGGAGTCTGTTAGACGCATTCGAAGTGACTGTGCTTGTCTGTCATTCAAATGACAGATTTATTATGTTTAAAGCTCTAATGCACTTTTACCCTTCTAAGTACTGCAGAAAAATTGGTGATAAATAAAAAATAGTGTTTTGTTAGACAGACAAGGTTTATGATTGAAAAGAAATCACATTTCAGAAGTATCAATCCGAAACATAAATAGATGATGAAATAAACATGTTTTCTTTTTATTACAGTAATTTTATGAAAAACACAATTCACATTGATGAAAAAAAATATTGATTCCATTTGCTTTTCTAGTTGGAAGAGAATGTGTTCTTCTAAAGTATAAATGCAGATATGATCAATATAAATTACGAATACCAATCGCCTGGAACTGGTATTCGTAAACTATTTAGATCTGAATGCAAAAAGCCCGGTCTTGTATCACCCGGTCACGTGGGATGTAAGTGCAAACGATGCCGGCACGTATACCGATCACTCGTCCCGAAAGGGGGTCAAAAAATGATCATTCCTGCAGTCGATCGTAATTTTGTTTTGCAGTACCTCAGTGCAAGTACTTTGTTAAAATATGGGGAGAAATCACCTCTGTTAAAGATAGGCATTTTTATATCGTTCTCATTGGTCAGAAAACAGATACAAACAAGTTACTTTTCCGCCAAAATGCGGAATCCCGCTTTTCTGGTACTAAATTTTCTGAGAGCGATACAAATATGCATTGAAATTTGATGATATTTTTAATGAGAAGGGGGGGGGGGGGGTTAGGTAGCGGTAGCAGATGAAATATGACAAAAACGCGAGTATGAAGCGTATTAAACAGCAATTTTTTTTAAAGATCACAGTACAAAACAAAATAAAGAATACTGCCCAGTTAAACTGAGGCATTGAGCTCACAGGCTATGCATACTAATTGTGCATTACAGCCTTATATTGTCAAGGATTAATTCCATTCGAAAAAAAATTAAAGGAGGGAAAACAGCTCCCCTTTCCCCTTTTATACTTAATTATTGAACCTCCTAAATTAATCAGGGCCATACTTAATCATATAAAAAATCTATATCCAAAATTCAGAGCAAATTGGAAAATACTTAATAAAAACCCATTTATATAATTTAAGAAGAATTATCCCCTTCTTTTATACTTAACCGTTAAACTTCCAAAACTATTCAGAGATTTGAACGAAATCTGATAATTCTGCATGAAAAACCCATTTATATAAATTAAAGGGAGGAGCATTAGAAATCCCGTTCCTTCTGAATATACTTATCCAATAACCACCTAATACCAATCATGGAGGCGCCCAATCAGAATAATCCTACATCTAAAACTGACAATTCTGCATGAAAACTGATAATTCTGCATGAAAAATCCATTCACATCAATTAGGGAGAGGGGCATAACCCCCCCCCCGTTCCTCCTCTTATACATATCGAATGAACTCCAAGAACTAATCAGAGAAGCGCCTTATCAGGATATACCCATATACAAAATTTCATGTAGATCGGATATTTTTATCATGAATTATCGCGTTACGCACGTACATACATACAGAATGGGCGGGCACATAAGTTCTCAGGCTATAATAGCCTGTGAGCTAAAAAATAGTCGAAGTGTCACGGAAAAAATGCGATTTAATCAACAAATCACCAAAAAGTGCAATTTTCGCCAAAGAATTGCGAAAAAATTGCGATTTTCGTCAAAGAATCGCTGAGGGGAAATTGATTTCCATCAAATATTTGCGTCACGATTTTCGTAAAAAAGATTGCAAAAGAAAAAAACAATGCGAATTTCTTCAAAGAATCGTGTAAAACATAGATTTTAATCGAGAAATCGTATAAATTACAAAATTTTCGCCGAAAGATCGTTGAAAAACGATCGACGATTCGATGAAAGACGATTAGACGAAATTTTGTCGAAGAACGGCGAATTTTGACGAAATAGTGCAAAAAAAAATCCTAATATACTCAAAGAAAAAATGTGATTTTTGTCAAATGATCGTGGAAAATTACTCGAATTTTGATGAAAGATAGTGGAAATTCCAGTATGAATTAAAACTCGATTCGCATATTAAAACGCAATAGGTCTGCCAAGTCACATGTTGATGGAAAACTCCCGAAAATTCGATTTTGGCTGTTTTCTCGTAGTTTACCATTGTGTTTTCCTGCATCCAAAGGTAAAAAAAAAAAAAAAAAAAAACCACAAAGGACACTATGCTATTAAAAATTTGAAACATTTTTGCATCGTTAGTCGTCACTCTACCGCTTTTATAGAATATCTCTGTTTTCACCAATGAGAATGTTACATAATAAAGTGAAGTAATCGTTTTTTATAACAGCGGTGCAGTGACGATGCTGCAAAAGTTTCAAATTTTTAACCTTTTTAACAGTGTAGCAGAAAGATGCAATGATAAAACTACACTGTTAAAAATATTGTGAAAAATTACCTCTGTTTTATTTATTTTCTGATCAATGAGAACATTCTACAAATGTCTCAATGGCGGATCTAAGGGAGGGGGAGTGATGGGGCGGTAGCCCCCCTCCCTTGAGCCCAATAAAGGATCTGTAAAACGACATTAGATGCCCGCACGGAAAAGTTGTTGGTCGTAGACTCGAGACCTGCGCGACCCGGGTCGGGTCGCGCCAACTTTAATTTATTGTACTGGAACTGAGTCAGGTCTTCATACTTTCAGAACCATGTCGGGTTTTATTTTTTTCTGCAGAGCTGATCGAGCCATACTGTTTTTTTCCAGGTCGAGTCTAGCGTAGACTTCCTTCCTACTAGTGGTATACACGGGACAAAATTTTCAAGCCCAGGTAAAGCTTAAATGCTCGATCTGGGATCGACACAGCCAGCATGCTGCGGTGGTTCTAAGGGGCGGAGACTTGGACTGGGTAAAGTTTTCTCTCACTTTAAATCGGGTCGTGTCCTGGTCTTACTTTTTTTTTTTTTTTTTTTTTTTTTGAAGATTCGAGTGGAGACAGGTTCTTTTTTCTTCCAGAT
The DNA here is from genome assembly GCA_964019185.1 of Maratus speculifer. Lineage (NCBI taxonomy): Eukaryota > Metazoa > Arthropoda > Arachnida > Araneae > Salticidae > Maratus > Maratus speculifer. The sequence continues at coordinate 22,473,145 of OZ025291.1, forward strand.
CGAGCCTGGTCTCGATTTCCTTTTTCCTAGAAGCTTACATTGGGCAAAATTTCCAGGTTGTGACTCGGCCCGGAATAAAAGCTGAATATTCGGTCCATCTCTGATCTAGATAGTATGATAAACAATATTGGCCCGACCGCGACTCGCGGAGCTAACGTTCAGTAGATCTCTGATCTCAATTTTTTCGAAGGATAATGTTCACGAATAAAAGCGAATTTCTTTAAAGGATCGCGATCAAAACTGGATCGACCATTATCGCAAGTGTAAAAACCGAATCTCTAACAGATTTAAATCCGAAATGCATGACAATCTGCCCCGATGCGCTAAGCGCAGCTAAAAAATAATCGTCAATCTGATCAATAGCAAAATATAATTGTTAACCAGACACCCGACCCGAAGCAAAAATCCCTTTCGGCATGGCCTATAGGTGGAGGTAGATTTCGAAAAGTTTTCATTCAAAAAAAAAAAAAAAAAAAAAAAAAAAAACAGTTTAATTACTTTATTCAACCGCTTTTAAAAAATTTTTAATTTCCTTTTTCTGTAAGAACTGGTTTTATCAAAATCCTCTTAAACGAAATTCTACTCAAATGCCCATTTTGGCAACATATTTTGAATTATATTCTTACTTTATTAAAAAAATTGACCAATATGCTCATTATATAGTTCCTAAATAACAAAAAACTGTTAATTAAATTCGTTTGACAGCAAAATTGAATTTAAAAATGAGTAATAAAATAACCAATTTATTATTTTAATACATCCACAATTCTTTAATCAAGATTGCTTTGAGAAATTTTGTACGAAGTGCCCACTTTGACAGATTTTTTAAAATATAAATTTAGCCTTTATCAAAAATCTGACCAATACGGCACATTACACAGTTCCTAAATAACGAAAAACTGTCAATTGAATGCGTTTGAGAGCAAAATTGAATTTAAAAATGAGTCATAAAATAAACAATTTGTTATTTGAATACAACCTCAATTCTTTTATCATGATCGCTTTGGGAAATTTTTTTGCGAAGTGCTTACTTTGACAGCATTTAAAAATATGTATATTCACCCTTTATCAAAAAATCAAAGAATACGCACATTATACAGTTCCTAAGTAACAAAAAACTGTCATTTGAATGCGTTTCCGAGCAAAATTGGATTTAAAAATGAGTCATAAAATAACCAATTTGTTATTTGCATACCCACAGTTCATTAATCATGATCGCTTTGGGAAATTTTGTGCGAAATGCCCATTTTGGCAGCCTTTTTTTGAAATATATTCTGCCTTTATCAAAAAACTGGCCATTCCGTCACATAATATAGTTCCTAAATAAGAGAACCTGTAAATTGGATGCGTTTGAGAACAAAAAAAGATTTAAAAATGACTCGGTAAAAACGCAATTTTTTTAATTTCCTCAAATTTCAATCATGATAATTTCGTGAAATTCTGTTCAAAATACCCTTTTTGGCAGCCTTTTAAAAAATATATTCTGCCTTTATCAAAAAACTGGCCAATACGTCGCATTATATAGTTCCTAAATAATAGGACCTGTAAATTGGATGGGTTTGAGAACAAAAATGAATTTAAAAATGACTCAAAAAAAACGCAATTTGTTATACTTATTCGATTTTTAATGACGATAATTTCGGGAAATCTGTTCAAAATACCTTTTTTGGCAGCCTTTTTAAAAATATATTCTGCCTTTATCAAAAAATTGGCCAAAACGTCGCATTATATAGTTCCTAAATAAGAGGATCTGTCATTTGGATGCGTTTAAAATCAAAAATGAATTTTAAAATGAGTCAGAATATAAGCAGTTTGGATTTAAAGTTTTTACTCCAACTCCTATTTTTGTTTAATTTATTTTTGCTATAAGAATTGGTTCTATGAAAAACTTGTCAATATAAAAGTTGTAAATCTTATTGTGAAGATGTAAAATAAATTTAATTAGATTTGATTGCTTAAGAATTGAGTAAGTTATGGGTTTTTTCTTTTTCCTCCCCCCTTATTCTTTTCGTTTTTAATTTTTTTCATCGGTAAAAATTGGTCCTATCAAAAACTTGTAAATACAAAAGTTTTAGATAATATTGAGTACATTTATATAAAATTTAGTTGGATTTGATATCTTGAGAATTGACGAAGTTATGAATTTTTTTCTCCCAAAAACCTTGTTTTTTTCGCCCCTTGAGCCCATTTTTAACTTTATCAAAAATCTGTCATGCATAAACTTTTTGCCCATTGTTTAGAAGTAATATAAACTTTAAACTGATTCGATATCTATTTTAACTAAGAAGTTATCGCGTTTTTTCTGTTTTCACAAAAACCCTTCCTATTTCCACCACCTTGGTCCGATTTTGCCCATTAACGAACTCGACCGAGATTTTAGGCTCCTTGATTTTATGTAAAAGTTTGAAGAAGATCTGAGCATAATTATGGAAGTTATCGTGTCTAGAAGAAAGTGATATACACCGATAGATAGATAGATAGATAGATAGATAGATAGATAGATATATAAACTTTTTTACTGATGGTGGTTTTGGGGTCTAGGAGTCATGATTCGTGTAGATCCGCAAAAATTTTTCAGAAATTCCAACATGGGAGACAATGCAATAGGTAGTATTTCATACGAAATCTACCTAAAAATCAGGAATTAACTTGACCCGCAGCAGATAGTAGAAGTTAACCGGATCCAAACGCGTCCAACAACAAAAAGTAAAAATTAACCCGACCAGCAGCAAAAAATAGCGAACCGGACATCAAGTTTTGTGAAATGATCGCGGAGAACACACGATTTTCTTCAAAGGATCGTGAAACAGACTCTCATTTCTTCCAAAAATTGCGAAAAAGAACGAAAATTTTATCAAAGGACTCGCCTTAATCAATTCGGGTCAATCCGAACTCTTCTCACAAAAGTAAAAACCAAATCCTAAACTGCCCCAAATGCGCTAAGCACAGTAAAAAGTAAAAGTCAACCCGTCCAACAACAAATTGTAGTAGTCGACCGGACCCAAAAGCAAAGAAAATCAGAAATGAACTCGAACCGCAGCAAAGAGTAGAAGTCAACCGGACCCAAACACGAGCCAAGTAGAAATTAATCCGACCAGGAACAAAAAAATGGAAGCCAACCGGACCCAAACCCGACCCACAGCAAAAAAGTGGACGAAACACGACCCGAATAAAAAAATGAGCTCCGACTCGCGCATCAGACTGGAGTTTCCAAATTTCTAAAATCGCCCCCCCCCCCCTTGAGGAATCTCCAGATCCGCCCTTGAAATGTCTATGGAGTGTTCTCATTAGTGTAACCAGTCTGAACCACTAAAATCGGGCTTTAAAGTGTTTCCCACCAAGAATGACTTGTGCAGGCCAATTGTGTTTTAATATACGAATCGAGTTTTTACTAATTCTGTGCTATCGCCTTCCCATCTAACCTTGTAAATCTTAATGACATACAGTGATTGGCTCGCCGCTTTGCACCAATCGTCATGTAAAAATGATCACCTTCATGTAACATTCTGTGTATTTCCTTCATCACTGCCACTCACCATTTGTGACGTCGTAATAATGAATCAACAAACCTAGTAGCTATTTTTAGTTAGACCACTAGTGTCATGTGAATCTCTAATCATGCCTTCACGCCAATCAGACTTCACGAGACTCAGGTAGTCTGAAAAAGGAAAAAGGGGTAAAACCGTGACTAACGACTTACAAAGCTAATTCATGGTTTTTGGAACGTCACAGAGAGTGGATCATTTGTACACGGTGATTGGCACAAAACGATGGACCCGCCGCTTTGTATCAATCATCGCATCAAGATAATCAACTGCGCGTGACCTTTTAAATATCATGAGCTGGCCTGGTATGTCGTTAGTCGCGGTAAAACACGCAGAAACCTTTTTTTTTTTTCCCCCGATAGTTTTGAATCGGGCGACTTTAGGTACAATGGCAAGTTTTTAATAGTAGAAGTACACTGAGCCAAAACAATTAAAGGATATTGCAGTTTTAGGTGGATTTTGTGTCTGGGAAACTTTTTAGCTGATTGATACATGGTCGACAGACATAGTAGGTTATAAGAGGATAAATTACACATGTTTGGCAGAAAAAAATGCATTTTATTGCGCATTTGTGTACAAAAGGAAAAAAACACAATTTGTGCATATGAGAAAAAAGAATAAGAAAAGATGTTTTCTTCAAAGAAAATCATTTTCAGTAGGGGGTAGGGTTTCCACGGGCGGCCAGCAACGTTGAACACTTTTGAGGCATGGACTCAATGAGGCTATTAATAACGAGTTGGGGTATTCTGCCCCACTCTTCCAGAAGAGCTCTTTCCAGTTCTTGGAGAGTTTATGGGGGTTGTTGGCGGCCAGAAACTCGTCTTCCTAGAGCGTCCCAAACGTGCTCGATTGCATTCATGTCTGGAGAACACGCTGGCCATTCCATTCGAACGATTCCTTCCTCGAAAAGGAAATCCTCCACCAGGTTTGCACGATATGGCCTGCAGTCATCGTCCATTAAAATGAAGTTATCTCCGATTGCTGCAGCGTAAGGGAATACACTATATGGCCATTGATTATTGGACACTTGCGATTTTAGGCATTTTACTAAATATCTAGAAAAATACATGAGGAATCATCTCGAAACTCTTAGTGTATAAATATAATAGTATACGTCATACATCTCCGTGAAGATTTTTTACCGAAACTCCATAGGGGACCGTCACCAAATTAAAAAAGAAGGAATATCTTTTGAATAACCCTGTCAAAACTAATGTATCAAAAGCGCTCAAACTCTAGATTATGATTGAATGCTTATTGTAATACACTGTGTTTATTTTTATGCAAATAGCATGCATACTCGCAGAGTAATTAAGGTTTTTATAAAAATGGTCCCAAATTTTTCCAAGTTTTTCCCTTATAATTTTCAGAGTTCTTAATATAAAATAATATTTTTTTCAGAAAATATGACAAACAACATTGCACACAGTACCCTGTAATCAGAATTAAAAAATAATAAAAATTATATGAAAAATGAGTAGGTTTACTAAATAATTTGTTACTGCGTATGCGTCAAAGATATCAAAATTTCATTTGCATATTATGTTAGCTAAATGTATGGAGCAACATTTGTAAAAGTCTCAAAATCACAGCTTGAAAATTCTGAAAGTAATCGTCTATAGAAAAAGGAGAAAATCCGTTGTTTCCAAAATGAAGCAAAAAAATGAGGGATTTTATCCAAATCTAGTAGTACATCCCGTATTGTGTATTCAATATTGACACTAATCAATGAATATATGGATACAACCCCTCTTGTTACGGAGATATCTTATACTATTATATTTATACACCAAGAGTTTCGAGATGATTCCTCATGTATTTTTCTAGATATTTAACAAAATGTCTAAAATCGCAAGTGTCCAATAATCAATGGCCATATAGTGTACAATAGGTCTGAGGATCTCATCCCTATATCGGCGACCAGTCAGAGCTCCATCTCGAATGATGTAGAGGTCAGTACGCCCGTCAATGGAGATGCCACCATACACCAACACTCCTCCACCGCCAAATCTGACACTTTCGTGCACGAACGCAGGATTATCCCTACTGCCACGGTCCCTCCAGATGAAAAATCGCCTATTATCCAGATGCACAGAAAAATGGGACTCGTCAGAAAACAGAATATTGCTCCATTCATTTCTCCTCCAGTTGACATGCTCGGTTGCCCACTCCCTGCGGTCGCGACGATGCCTTGATGTTAATCTAACACATACCATCGGTCGGCGAGCATACAGACCTACAGCATGGAGCCGGTTTCGGACAGTCTGAGTTGAAATCGTGGTGCCTGTAGCCGAGCGAAGGTGTTGTTGGAGAAGAGTAGCGTTCATGTTTCGGTGTCTCCGAGCTGTTAATGCTAAATACCGATCTTCATTGGGCGTTGTTGCCCGTCTACGACCTTGCCCGGTCTTCGGCCTGCACATCCATTCTCCAAAAAATGGTTCCAGATCCTGGAAATGACAGTTTGTGACACTCCAATGGCTTGTGCTACTTCGGCTTGAGTTTGGCCCCCTTCTAACCTACCAACAATTCTCCAAGCTTCTGAATCTGTCAGATGACTTCGCTGAGACATCGTACTCATCGAAACAAAGCAATCACTGAATGCCGATCATCCTTGTCTTCATTCTCTTTTATCCAGTTGAAAGTCAAATTTCATTCGTTGCCGCTGAAGCGACGTTTTTGACGTCGAACTCAAAATTTGCATACTCCACAGTTTGAAAACCAGAAAAATTTGCATTTGTGATTCTCTTCTTCTATTTTCGTCAAAAAAATTTCGTTTATATCTTTATTTTACATAAAACTTCAAATATCCTTTAATTGTTTTGAGCAGTGTAGTACTCACCATACATAGTGTATTCTATTCCAGTTAAATGAATAAAGTCATCTCGCTCTCAACTCCAAAAACTTATTAAAATCGCTAATAGTAGGTAAAAGTCAGACAGGGAAAGCAATAAGTGGTAGGACGTGGGGCTCAAGTTGTAACGTTAAACATAAAGTGTGGCAATCAGCCATTCCATAAATGTTTCAAAGCTGGGATTACAGTGCCTTGCTATCTTAAATCTTGCTCGATTGTAGGACAGAACGTTCCTGCTATCCATCATCATTTGGTTTTACGGTGCCTCGACGTAAGTTCTGCAGTCAGCCAATCAGACGCTGAAATTACATTTGTTTTGTTTGCACGCACATCCACTTGCGCTTAATCTTACAACTGCTTCCAATCTGTCGTGAGATCACGAGGCACTGTAATGCCATTTACATTCTCGCTATCGTAAGTCTTACGCTCGATCGTAGGACGGCTGTTCCTGCAATCAATCGTAACTCGATATTACGGTACTTCAGCTTAAGTTCTGACGTTTCGGGGTAAGTCGTCTTGCTCTCAGCCAATCAGAGGCCATAGTAATAACTGTTGTGTTTGCGCGATCATCAATTTGTGTTTAATCTTATGTCTATTTTCAAGCTGTCGTAAGGTCGCGAGGCACCGTAATTAATCTTATGTCTACTTTCAAGCTGTCGTAAGGTCGCGAGGCACCGTAATAACATTTACGCTTTGTTTGCTTTGTAAGTCTCGTCGATTTTAAAGCTGCGATTACGCATTACGGTGCCTTACTTAAGATCGACGCAGATAGTTACGATATAAACAGTGCAGGTAACGGTTCCCGGGCAGGGTTCGAACTGGAGAACCCACGGTCAGTAAGCGAACGTCTTATCCGCCGAGCAAAAGGCTAGCTCGATCGCTTCCTGCGAGAAACTCGTTTTATTGACCGCGCAAGATGGCCGCCACAGTACTCCACCCCCAGTGAGAAGAACGTCGCGTTGACGTTCGACGAGCGATATGCACTCGTGTTGCGCTGGCGCGTGCCAGAGTGATGCGTTGTCGTTGTCGTGCTGCCGCCGATTGCACGTGTGACCCCTCGATGATGCGCGGCGTGGCAGGCTTTGCTTGCTGTGAGCGTTTCGCAGGCCTTCCTGTGATCAGAACACTCAAGAACGCCGCTACCCCCTGCAGACCACTCTGGCTATTTACAAGGGCACCTCACGAGGCGTTTTTCGAGGCTGCTCGGATCCCGGAGGATGAACGATCCTGAGGTCTGACCACATTCCAGCGGGAGTTAAATTGTCCGCGATGTTGGAAATGAGGGTATATCAAAACCTATGAAATGATATTATGAAACGTATGCATACGAAACAAATATGAAATAACAAGAGTATAATCACATATTCAAACATTTTTTAAAAGAAAAGTACTGAAATATACAAAAATTTCAGTTTTAAAAAAAAGATGCTAAACTTCAAGGTTTAACATGAAAAGTTAAACAAGCATCTTAATGCTTGACACAAGTTCAAAGGAGGAGGAGTTTTTTTTCATAGCATTTAAATATTATGTATATATATAAATTACTTATAACTAAAAATTACATCAATAAATTTTTTAAGATCAAACTTTGTTAAAGGTTTAGTGAAAATGTCTGAGAGATTAGATTTACTGGCTACGTGTTTAACATTAAAAATCTCTTGGTTTAAAAGGTCTCTAACAAAAAATAATTTTACGTCAATGTGTTTCGTTCTGTAATTTTCAATGGGAGACTTAAGAAAATCAATGGAGGCCATGTTGTCTACTAAAAGTGTTGGTTTAACTTGTGGACCTGTAAAAATATGTTTGTCATAACATTCAGTTATGATCCTACTGAACCATAGAAGCTCTTTAGTTGCTTCTGTTAAAGCCACAAATTCTGATTCCATAGTAGACAAACAGACAGATTTTTGTTTAAAGGCTCTCCACATGATAGGAGCTTTGTCTAACATTAGTAGTTGTCCCCCCATTGATGTCCTGTCATCCCTATTAGCAGCGAAATCCGCGTCGGTGTAAGTTATTAGGTTTATGTGGTGACAAGGTAACCTCAGTTTATAGTGTTTTGTGCTTTGGACATACCCTAAAAGCTTCAGGAGACCATTCCAGTGAACAATCCCAGGATTGCTCTGGAATTGGCTGAAGATATTTACAGCGTACGAAATATCAGGACGTGTCCTGCTTGTTAAAAATGAAAGGCAGCCCAAAACACTTCTGTATGGATATTGTAACATTTCCTGGGTTTCTGCTTCGGTTTGAGGACATTGTGACTTGGAGTATACAGTACCTTTAGTTATAGGGAGTGATGTAATGGGAAAGTTGAATTCTTTAAATCTTGTACAAATATCATCAATATATTGCATTTGATGAATTGAAACAGTGCCATTCCCATCCTCCTCAAATTCAACACCAAGTAGTTTGCGTGTTTTCCCCAGGATTTTTATGTCAAAATGTTTTGTTAAAAGGGTTAAAATTTCATTAATATGTTTCTGATGGTTACTTAATATTACAAAGTCATCCACATATAGTAATAAAACAACATAATTAGAAAACGTATAGACGCAATTACACCACTCTAACTTTTTAAAACCAAGAGAAATTAAAATCTTATGTAATTCATAAAACCATACTCGTCCACTCTGGTGGAGACCATAAAGGGCCCTCTGGAGTTTGCAGACTAAATGTTCTTTACCTTTTACCTCGAACCCTGATGGTTGTTTCATGTAGATGTTATCAGAAAGAGGGGCGTACAGATAGGCTCCTTTTACATCACACTGAGTGTGGATCCATCCGAGACATGAGACAAGGGCTGCAAAGAAAAAGCGAATTAGACTGAAATTGACTACGGGCGAAAACGTCTCATCGTACGTTTCACCCCTGACTTGTTTATAGCCTTGTGCTACAAGTCTCGCTTTATATCTTGCAACCCGTCCCTTGTCGTCTCGTTTGATGGTGAATACCCATCTGCAGCCTAGTGGTTCGGTGTTGGGTGGCAGAGATGTTAATACCCATACTTGTCTTTTATTTATAACATCCATCTCTTCCTGCATTGCCTGTCTCCAGAGTTCCCACTGAGGGGATTTTAATGCCTGTTTATATGTGTTAGGTATGGAGTCTTCTAGTCAGGTATTGGTTTTATGAGTTTCAGAGAAAGAGGTGTGTGGAGGTGTGTAACTAGGACTTGAGCTAGCACTAGGAGTGGACTTTACAATGCCTTGGTACTTATTGCTTCCTTTAAAACTGAACAGTGACGGATTAAATTTGATACCATTAGATTGACAGTAATCTCTTACTTCCTTCAGTGATCTTAGACGTTGTGTTTCACCCAACTCGTAATAGTAGACGTCGGTTCTCGATTTGTCAGGCCTAGTTACAGGCTTACGGAACCAGACAGCTTCCCTGAGAGTTCTAGTAAACTCCTCGCCATCCTCGTCACTGTCACCCTCAGATGGGTGTGAGGAGGCAGAGTCGGAAGATTCAGAGGTACTCGGTCTAATACTTTGAGTGGGTGGTGTTTCTGAAGTAAATCTGTCAGGTTGAAGGTCAGTCAAAGGGTCTATTTCAGGTGGTTCGGAACTTAGGATGTAAGAGGGTCCCAGATCGCTTCCGTTGCGCTGCTCCGAAGTTGTAAATGGGTTTGTGCCTATTGAATAGCTTGGACCTTGTTCACTGTGTTTGTGGATACTTCTGGATACAGATTCGTCACCAAACCTAACATTTATTGTCTCTATTATTTTATTGGTTTCGGGAATCCATACCCTGTAGCCTTTTGTAGACATTGCGTAACCCACTAAAACACCCTTTTTAGCCTTCGGATCGAATTTGGAGTTTCTTAGTTGTTTAGGTACCCCCACATATGCCACCGTACCAAAAGGTCGTAAATGTCTTATGGATGGTTTATTACCACAATAATATTCGAAAGGAGTTTTTTTCTGAGTTTTGTGACATATTCGGTTAAGAGTGTATGCGATGTATAAGACAGCTTCTGGCCAGAATTTGAGACTGAGTTTACTTTCATTGAGTATTGAGCGAGCCCCGTCCATTATTGTTTGATTTAAACGTTCTGAAACTCCATTTTGCTCCGGAGAATATACATTGGTAAATTCGTGTCGTATGCCATTGTCCTCAAAGAATTTGGTGAATGCTTCATTATCGAATTCCCGCCCATTGTCGCTACGAACTTCTTTTACTTTGGTGCCCAAAAACCTTTCTGCTCTTTTTACGTGGTTAGAAAATACTTTAAACACCTGTGTTTTACTGCATAAGGGGTATACCGACACTTTGCGAGAGAAGTCGTCTGTTATAGTTAGGAAATACTTCTCCCCGTTTCGCCCTGTTATTTGTGTCGGACCCCACAGGTCAGTGTGTAGCAGTTCTAGAGGTCGTTTAGATCTTATTTGGTTTATTGGGCGGAATGATGTTCGTCTGTGTTTATTAATTTTACATGTTTCACATTCAAAGTCTTTACATTTAATGGGTGGTAAGCCCCTAACGCCATTACATTTTAGAGTATGTTCAATTAATGTGGAACTGATGTGCCCAAGGCGTCTATGCCAGAGTTTAAAATCATCTTTTTGAACGGTTGAGGCTTGGAAACGTACCTTTTTAGGATTTTGATTACGGTTAGTTTTAGGGTCTTTATTTCTATTTTTATGGTTAGGATCTGGATAGAGGCAGTAAATGCCATCTTTAAGAAAAGCACGAAAGAGTGTGCCAGAATCCCGATATGCCTTGACCCTTCCCTCACCTCCTTTGAACCTGGCACCCATTTTATCAAGTCTGGGACCTGAAATTAGATTATGTCTTAGACTAGGGCAATACATGACGTCGCCGAAGCGAACCATTTCCCCATTTATTTTTAAATCCACTAAACCGGTGCCCTCGATAGGGAAAGTAGCACCGTCAACAGCAACAGCCAATTCCTCATTTTTTAATGGTTTAAACTTAACATATAGACTTTTATCTTTACAGAAATGGTGGGAGGCACCTGTGTCAAAGACCCAGGCGTCTCCACCACATTTTATGTTACTCAGATTAGATTGTATGAGGTAATTTACCTGGCTTGTTGGCTTACGTTGACGTCGGTTGCGAGGCACATCTTTTCTGGATCTATGACCATCAGATTGAGCACGGACAGGACTGGATTCGGAAGAGTCTTTCGATGAATTTCTGGAAAAAGAGGAACCTCTGGACAAAGAAGAATTTCTAGAACTGGAAGAGTCTCTGTACACCACGGAACCGGAATTGGAGGAGTCGCTAACCATCATGGAACTTCTGGAACTAGAGCTAAGACAGGATTCCTGGCGGGTGACATCAGGCACTCTACACTGGCTCTGTAAATGTCCTCTGCGTCCACATTTGTGACACCGACCTCTGAACTTAGGCTTAAAGGAACACTTCTTTGAGGAACGGGCTCTAGAGAAATGAGACTGCACGGCATCTATTCTGTCGTCCTCTCGTAGTTTGATACGGGACTCCTCTGCGACTAACTCTGTAAGAACATCTTTAAACGTGAACTGTTGGTCTGGCCATCGCAGAATCCCTTGCACCATGTTGTCGAACTTCTTCGGGAGCCATCTAAGCAATTGAAATGTAAGGTAAGTTTCTTTGATTGGCTCATTTATCGCAGCAAGTTGGTCAGCAAGTCTTTGGAGGCGTGCTGCAAACATATCAACGGGCTCCTCAGGTTGTATTTTACAGGAAAGTATTTCGCCAAAGAGCTGCATGTGGCGTGCCCGGTTATCAGGCTGAAAATGCAGTTTAAGTTTAGTCCAGGCTTCATGAGGGTCGTCGATATTTTCTATGATTCTCCGGAATTCATTTTCAACATTTAAATACACAATTGATAGGGCAGACCTGACTCTGGATTGATATTCTTTTGTCGCTACAGAGTCATTTTCATCAGGAGCCTTTTCAGTGCCATTAACTATGCTCCACGCATTTTTATCTAATAGTAGATACTTGACGTCAGCTGCCCAAGTTCCATAATTGTGAGAATTCAGTTTTGCTATGCACACCTGTATGTTAGCCATGGCCATGCATTAAACAGAAGATTTGACAGGAAAAAGGAAAAAAAAATTTTTTTTTTTTAAATAACGTACTTAGTAGTCAGATAGTACATAAACAAAATTTCTATTATAAGTTATCCAAAAAAAGCCTTTTTGTATTTCATATCAATAGAAAAAAAAATTCATTTAACCTTCAAAAAAAATTTTATATTGCGCCCCCCCCCCCTCTAAAATGACTCGGAGGTCCAATGGCCGCATACTACAAACAACTGTCAAATTTTTTTGAAATGTCACCAATTAGGTTATGGCCGCCGTAAAGGGTTTAAAAGCGTATTCGCTTTGGGCCCATAACCCGTGATCGGTTCTGTAACAAGAACCGTCTAAAACAAAATAAAATTTAGCAGTTTATAATAGTGCAACTTCGGTGACCTAAGAGAGTAAGTATTGGTGACATTGTGACAGTGTAGTGTAAGACATTCATTAAAGAAACTGTTTTTCAGTGAAATAAGACTAACGTTTATTAACGAAAAAATAAATGCAAGTTTAAATAAAACATGTATAAATCCAGGTGAAAAATATAACAGGCATAACGTAAACAGAAACAAGTTCAGTTCCAGATTTATATTAAAGTTATTCTATGTCATGAAATAATATTCAAGTTTAAATAAAATATGTATAAACTTAGATGAAAAATATAACTGGTAAAATGTAAACAGAAAATAAGTTCAATTCCGTATTTAAATTAAAACCATTCTATATAATGAAATAATATTACTTATTAAATGGCATGGCATGGCATATAACAATATTAGGATAGCACTGAAAACAAAACGGACTCACTTATGGATGACAGCTATCGACGTACTGAAAAATTCCAATGATACGGCACACCAACTATTTCGATGAAAAGTCTTAAAAACATATAGAGTTTTTTTTTAACTGAAGATAATAATGTCCACAAATGAATATGAAGACTTAATTAAAAACACAAATGGATTATGACTGCTGGTAAAATGACAAACGGGCGAAGTTGAAAAACCATTTTCACAATTAAATGTCCAGCAACGGATTTGGCGTAATTAAACACAAGTTTGTTAACTTTAAAAACTGGATGAATCTAAAAGACATTTCTGAAACTATATCATATTGACTTCAATATTGCTAGCTCATAACATCGCTTCAAAATCCCCAGCACAACATATCTCAGCCGGTTTGAATAGCAGCGGCAATTCGAAACTGGATACGCCCCTCCGAGTTGAGCAAGCGAGCTCCTGACTTGCGATGGAAGAAATGCAAGACAGCCACTTACGAGTTGCGATCCGCGATGCTTGCGGATTGCGATCGAACGGAACGATAAAACCAGGATGAACACACCCATCAGCGACGATCGGAAAAACAAAAGATAAGCGATTGATTTGAACATGTAAACAAAAGATCGGAAGATTGGAAAATGCCGACAAAGAAGAAAAATGGAAGTTGGAACAAAATATAAGATAGTAAGCCATGCCATTTTACAATATTACGATATATATAATTAGAATTATGTATTTTAGAGTGTTAAGGAAGAAAAAATGGCTGACACGTAGTATAGCAGCGCCACCTGCAGGCCAATTTTCACCAAAAACCAATAGGCACTAATTCATATCAAGGTCTAACTGAATATAAAATTTTATTAAATTTCGAGCATTAGTTCTTGAGATAGAGCGCCCACAAATTTTTTGTCACATACAGACAGACGGACAGACTCACAGACAGACATTTTCTAAAAATAGTCAAAACGTGTTCAGGACCTTCTAAAACGTATAAATCTGTCGAAAACCGGAAGTCGAAAATTTTCATGAATCCAATACTTTCTTCTTGTAAAGATAGAAGAAAGTAATAAAAAAAGATTCAAATACAGTAGACTCTCTCAAATCTGAACATAATTTACAGATGTAGACAATGAAGATTTAGTTCAAATATAGAGACAAAATTTGACCTTTTTAATTTTATATCAATTCCATACATATATTTTAATTTATAATTTTTGCTAATATTACTGAATTCATGTTTTTTTCATGAAGGAAGAATAAATTTATTTGTGAAAAAATTGAAGATATTGCTGATATCACTAGTAATAACAATCTTCGGTACTTCTAGGTTATCCCGTCGACCAAAAAATTATCTCCAAACTATAAGATTAAATGCCAATAATAGATGATTGTGAATGTCACATTCAATTACATTAAATGCGATTCACATGTTTAAAATGTCATTAAGTGATTTTTATTTTGACTTTTTATTAATATTTCTATTATATTCTACTAATTATTTGTTTTTCATTATTTAAAATAAAAATTATGTCAACATGTATAATTTGGCTATTAGTTTGGCAATTTGTATAATTTGGCGAAATTGGTCGATGGGATAACCTAGAAGTACCCAATCTTCTTACCAAATATAATTATATACTAGGATTTCCCTCAGAGGGAATAGTCTGAGTGATATTGCTGAAAACATATATTTAATAATAATATGCAAAAAGTATAAAAAAAAGAAAGAATGAAAAAATACCACATTAAAAAAATATAATTTTAGAAATTACAACGACTATTTGGAAAATAATATTTTCAAAGGCTATAACTTTAGGTTTATAAATGATTTCTATATTTTAAAAAATCAATAATAACATTTTTAAAATTATCAAAACGTAGTTTACGTAACAACAGTTATATTAATATGCTTGGACATTTAGATACACGTTAATATTCCTGAGCCAATCATAAACAAATATTAAATGAAATTTTAGTTTAACTACTTTCGGTACTGTAAATTTTTTAATTTCTAAACATTGCACACCGTCGTATAAAGAAAAAAAAAATTACCTTTAAATGCAACTTGTTTGAAACCTGTACCACAATTTGTTATTGAGTTGTTAATTTTTTGTTAGCTTTTAATATTTTTTTTTGGTCATCGTGCCAAAAACATTCAGATATACTTCAGATTTCTCAATTCTCTACCAAATATTTTCCAAATAGAAAGTCTATATTCCAAAAAGTTAATAAAAAATGATATGTTATTTTGGTACTTCTAGGTTATCCCGTCGACCAAAAAATTATCGCCAAACTATAAGATTAAATGTCAATAATGGATGATCGTGAATGTCACATTCAATGACATTAAAGACGATTCACGTGTTTAAAATGTCATTAATTGATTTTTATTTTGACTTTTCATTAATATTTTTATTAATATTCTTCAAGTTATTTGTTTTTTCGTTATTTAAAATAAAAATTATGTCAACATGTATAATTTGGCTTTTAGTTTGGCGATTTGTATAATTTGGTGAAATTGGTCGACGGGCTAACCTAGAAGTACCGTTATTTTTAGTTGATTAATAGTGCCACAAATTTAAATGTCAAAAATGAGAAAAGATAATGGTAGAAATGCAAAATATTATGTAAAAATTCCTATACACGGTTTAAAAATGGGAAAGCAAACTATGCAAATCAGCCATGCATGGGTATAAAATTGAAAGTAACTAATGCATTAAAAGTAATGCAAATGATAAAACACTAAAATATCTTGAATCAGAATTTGAACTCTTTGAAATGACATAAAATATAGAAACAACACAAAAAATTGCATAAATCATGATTGTTGAGTAGAATGAGAGAATTTCTTTACACGGTATGTAGATAGTTAATACAGAATAGTTGATAATATAATATCTACATCTGTTTTCTATGAATACGATGAGGTTCTCGTTGGGAATTTAGGGAATTCTGTATTTAAAAAGTGACATATAAAAATCCCGAAGACACCAACAAAAAAATGCATTACGTCATTTGAGTGTGTCCCAGATATGCTCAATCTGATTTAAATGGATTGTGCTGCTGGCCACTACATGCACTGTTTTTCCTTCTTTTCAAACTTGTTCTCATGAAGTTAAGCAGTATTTCACTGTAGCATCATACATTAAATAAAAGGAATATGCAATGCCTATAGTATAAGGTACGAACGAGACCTGAATATCTCATCTCCATAAGCTTTGAGCTGTAAAAATGTCACCACAAATGACTTATAAATCTGCACATACTTTTACGCTAGACATGCTCGCTCAAATACGCCAACATGAACTCGAGTTTTACCCCAAAAACTAATTATTTAAAAAGCTTGCTAGTGACAATTGAGAAAATGATAAAATCCCCAGATTAGTAAAGTTCAAAAATTAATGTCCCTTCCCCTGTACCTTTTTGTTATTTAATTCTTTTCTGGTGCCTTGCAAATGAATAATAAATATTCTTTGCGCGGCATGCTCTACAAAATATATATTCTAGTGCTCCTCATAAATGAATATCAATTTCATTAGGTTTCGATGGGCGCGTAACATCATTAAAATGTTCTTGGAATTATTTCATCCAATTGGCCATAATGTTACAGAATTTTTTTGACTGTTTCTGTATTCGAACTATTTATCCAATTTTACTAAAATTTAAAATAACTCAACAAAATTCAGAAAAAAATGTATATTAAAATTTAAAACGATTAGGTTTGATAGTTTTCGTGCTGTTCTATGCAGACAGAGATACGGATGGTTCAGACGACGACTATAGGTATTACGTATTTATATAATTACGTATGCACCTAAAAAACAGTTAAATTTCAAAGCACATGCTGAATTTGAAAACACATGACCAGCAATTATTGCTCACAGACAGTATAGTAACCGATTTCTTTTGAGTGCCCCTGTAAATGGATTAAAAATTATATGAATGTCTTGTTCAAACGTAATCGTAATGAAATTCATCGATTTATATAAGTTTCAATACTTTGCAATAGTGTAGTTTCATAAAAATACTCTGTTATCGATTTTTCTTATAGACCATAATGTAATGGAACACTTTTGGGTGTCCCTGTAAATAAACTATTAATCTCACATACTTTATATATACAGTAGACTCCCTCAAATCCGCACAGCTTGGGACCAGAGGTTGTGCGGATTTTAGAATTTTGCGGATTTCTGGTCATTGCTTTGTTTAAATTTTTTAAACAGCAATTTCAGTGCACTTAATAGTGCAATCGGAACTATAATGAATGCTTACAATATAATACAATATTAAAATAAGAAATAAACTAAAATAATAAAAATTTAGATAATTTTTAAAATGATTAAAGTACTAATAGCAAAGATCAAGTTAATAATCAATAGTGCATGATTAAATATTCATTATAAAGATTAAATATATTTTTCCAAAATATTTCAACAAAAATTGCCTCAAAAAAATACATTACTAATTCACATCAAAATCATAAAATAAGGATAATTTTTTTCCAAGTTTAGCCAGGCTTAATAACCAAAATATCTTGATTAATGCATAAATATATTAGGTAAGAAGATTGTGATTACCAGTGATATCAGCAATATCTTGAATTTTTTCCAAAAAAATTTATTCTTCTTTCATGAAAAAAACATGAATTGAGTATTATTAACAAATTACAAATAAAAAAATATATGGAATTGATACAAAACTAAAAGAATCAAATTTTGTCTAAGTTTCATTGTTTACATCCATAAAATATGTGCGGAATTCTGGTTTGCAGATTTGAGGGAGTCTACTGTAATACCAAACAAGACTAGGGGACCCTAAATAAGGTTTACCAATTGCATAAAAAATCCTAGTATATTTACGGATGTTAGAGTGTGGACAGACGAACAGACAAACCGAATGCATAAACACTTTTCAACTTTGTTGGGAAAAAAAAAAAAAAGGAACCGATTCATTTAATGCAAAAAAAATAAAATAAATAATATAAAATAAAAAAATAAAAAATAAAATTTCACCAAAAATGCCAGAACAGGATTTTGAACTCTTCCACATAATTGGCATCGAACTATCGTTATTTTGCATGACATGGTAACCCGGCAATTGTTTTTTTCCTATATTAAATTAATCTGTATTTAATCGTGTTTTTATTTATTGTTTCTTCCTTTTTAATATAATAGAAAATAATTAAAAAATGATTTTTGTCAAATTTGCGCCAAACTAAATACTTAGTTATCCCATCGACCAATTTCTCAAAATGATACAAATCGCCAGACTAATAGCCAACTTATACATGTTGACTAAATTTTTAGTTTAAACAACAGAAGAACAATTAAATTAGTAAAACATTCATAAAAAGTTGAAATAAAAATCACTTTATGATGTTTTAAACATGTGTATCTTGTTTAATTTCATTGCATGGGACATTCAAGGTCATCTACTGTTGGAATTTAATCTTATAATTTGGCGATATTTTTTTTGGTCGATGGCATAACCAAGTAGTACCCCAAATACATATATGATATTTCCGTCCTGTTTTCATGGTACTTTTCCTTTAATATTTTCACTTTGGCATTTTTATAAATCTTGGTCCAGTTTGGGCTTCAGAAAGTCAGATTTCATATCTGATGAACATTTATACTTATTTTTACACATAAATATGCCGTAGATGTCATATACGTACAAGGTTGGCACGATTTTTTCTGTCACCAAGTTGGTGAAAACTTTGATTTTGAATATTGCTGTAAGTGTTAATATTTTCGATTTATTGTTTTATGTATATTTTTTATTATGTTTATTATTTATAACTTTTATTTATTGCTTCAATTATTGTTTCTTTTTTTGGTACTACTTCATTATACTGATGACCAAAAAAGTATCGCCAAACTATAAGATTAAATGCCAGTAATGGATGATCGGGAATGTCTCATTCAATCGCATTAAACACGATACATTGCTTAAACCTTTCAGGGGCAAGGCATTTCTGCTTCAAAAATGATCAAATAATTCTCACTGATATTTACGAACAAATTTAATTGAAAGTAATCTAAACAGTTTCGTCACATACATTATGAGATCAAAATTGTACTTAAAAATTACTGGTACCAGTTGGCAATTCAAGTATTAAAATTAACCGTTTGCAGACTGCAAATGGCGCCCCTCAAGAGGTTAAAACACTTTTAATCCAACTTAACTCGTATTTTATTTAAACACGAAAGAATTGTTTCCAATTTGCACGCATGAAATATAAAAGATGCTAATGCCGATTATAAAACGCAATTATAAAACGTATCGCATCTAAGAATTATGGCCTCTTTATTTTCAATTAACGGAAAAAAGATTTTTTTTTTCAGTTTGTTTTTTAAGTTTTGTTGCCCTTAAATGAAAATTGTTTGCATATTTTCTTTGCTCCATGTGCTTCAATTTGGAAATATAATTAAAACATCCAGCTTGTGAAAATGACGCACATTAAATTTTCATGACGTATGTAGCCAAATTGTGTGTTTTATCAGTTTTTTAAGTATAATTTTTCGTAGTACTTATTTTTCGTAGTAAGTGCATTTAGTAAGTTACCTTCATAGGTACCTTCTGGTACAACCAGAATCAAAATACGTCAAGTATTTTTTGAGATTTCCTTGACAGAAGAATATTTTTTACTTTTAATATCGTTACGTACTATGTGTATAAGACTTCACTTCACTCAGACAATTACTATTTATTTCATGTGTTCTGGTTCAGCTATTTGTGAAAATATCCAGCCAGTGAAAAATGACGCATACCAAGTTTCTGTGACGTATGCAAATAAATTGTGTTTTTTATCAGTTTTTTAAATATAACTTTTAAACTATTTGGAACTAATTTTTCGTAGATGGTGCATTCACCAGATTACCTTCATAGGTACCTACTGGTACAAACAGAATCAAAATCCGACAAGTAATTTTTGGGATTTGCTTGATGAAAGAATTTTTTTTACTTCTAATATCGTTATGTATTCTGAGTATAAGACTTCGCTTCGCTCAGACAATTAACAAAGCTTTTTTGGTTATTAAGTCTGGCCAAACCCCAAATAACATTTTTTTATTTTATGATTTTGATGTGAATTAGTAATGCACCTTTATGAAACAAGTTTCATTGAATAATTTAGGAAAAATATATTTAATCTTTATAATGAATATTTAATCGTACATAATTGATTATTAATTTGACCCTTGTTTTTAATAATTAAATCATTTAAAAATTATGTGAATTTTTATTATTTTATTACTTATCATAATATTTCATTATACTGTAATCATTCATTATAGTTTCGATTGCATTATTAATAAATTTCAAATTACTGATTAAAAAATGTAAAGAAAACAATGACCAGAAATCTGCAAAATGCTAAAATTGCACAACCTCTGGTTCCAAGCTGTGTGGATTTCAAGAAGTCTACTGTATTACATAAGAATCTTCAATCTTATCATTTCTAGTAATTGCCATTGTTGTAATAATTTTGCACATGCATTTTCACTTTTAAAAAGAGATGTTGCATTTATTTCTATGACAGAAAATTTCCATGTAATTATTTTTACTTGGATACTTTAAAGAATGTATTAATTAATTAAAATTAAATATGGTTAAAAAATATTTAACAGGAAGATATACATATACATAGATTTGATAAGAATTTTTTATTTTGTTATAATGGCTTATTTAGAAATATTCAAAGAAAACTTACCAATTTCAAAATTTTATTTAAAACTGTGCTTTGACTGCTGGATGTTTGCAGGATTTATCCATGGTGATACTTTCATTTATCCATGCTGGGACCCTTTGGATTCTACAATTTGTGCCTATAAAAAATAATAAATAAAATAACTGAAGCTACATAAATGAAATCAAAATAAAATTTAATATAAATGATCACATGTGGCATTAAGAAGAGCTTCTATTATTCTTACATTTGACCTAAGTAAATTTAAAGAAATTAAGATACTTCTTCATTATTCCACAGGGTTCGTTGATTTAAATCAACATAATTGTTTCAATCATGATTAAAATTCACGATTTAAATCAATTGACTTTTTAAGTCATTGATTAAAATCAGTTTTTTTTAAAATTATTTTTAAATAAATTGAAGATATAAACAAACATATTAAAGTTTTTTAATATATCTAATTTCGTATAACACAGATAATAATCAATTACTTAGAAAAACAAAATTTAACCTTTATCAAGTAATGTTCAAAGTTTAGAAAAAAAATGGCTTTAAATTTCATTTAAATCAAATTTGCAACAGCAAGGAATTTCTTTTTAAGCACAAATATTCTAAAAATACTGGAATATTTACTTGCCTATTACTTAGTAAGGTATTTAAAAAAAATCCTGCAAGTTTCTAAATAAAATAATTGGAATAAAAATGCTACGTCTTTGAAACATTGTATAATTATTTTTAGTTTTAAGATCATGCAGTGTCGAAACTAGGAAAGTGCAGAGGGAATATGTGTCCCAGAAGCCAGAGCGAAAGGCAAAGAGAGCCACCAAATGAAAATTTTGTCTTTTCATACAAAAATGTGTGCGTATATAACATATATATGAAGTACAAAAGAAATTTCCAAGCTAATGTTAAAACTTACAAAACTTAACTGAACAAAATACTTTGTATACGTTTTTAGCTATAGCCAGCAGATCTACTTGAATTTGAAAACATTCCATGGGAAAGAAGCATTGTGAATTTGATAGCGCTTTTGCATCATTTTCTTGATCTTTGCTGTTATATTGTCCATCGGCTCGGGCAGAGATGGAAACTCGCGTCCTGTTAAGCCGGCTATTTGCAAACAGCTGATGATAACAAAATAAGGGGAAAACTATTGATTTTAATAAATACTATGATCCACATTAACTCGTTTTTACTCAGATTAATTGACTGATGAAAAAATTTGAAATTAAAGTCAAAGTTTGTATCTTATTAAATTAATAATATTAAAATATTAACATGTGTAAATTATTTTTTAAGTATTAAAATGTACACATGATACAGAAGAAAGTTTTGGGATTGGCAGATCCAACTAGTTTTTTTTGCTGTTTGGTTTTTTTCCATTTCATGTCGTTTCAGGCTGAATGTACATTCCTGCAAGTTGGGTTCCTGTTAACTGAACTTTAAAAATACTACAGCATATTATTTCAGTTAAAAAAATATACTAAATTGTTTATTTGTGCTGTTTTCTAAACAGATCTCTGTGTTTTTTACACGACATTTGATTTTTTATTACGACTCGGACGAAATTTGTGTTTTTCCAAGGCCCTTTGACGAATTTCGTATTTTTGCAATGACTTCAGAAATTCATTTTTTCTCCGAGGTCATTTGGCGGAATACGTGTTTTTTTCGTGATCCTTTGTCGAGATTTGTGTTTTTTACCGTAGCTCTATGACGAAATTATCATTTTTTTTAGCAATTCTTTGACAAAATTTGTTTTTTCTGCATGGCCCTTTGCCAGAGTAGGTATTTTTTTTCTTCAATCCTTTGTCAAAAATTGTGTTTTTTCTTCTTTTCTTTTATAAAATTCGTACGTTTTTCCGAAGCCCTTTGAACAAATTTTCATTTTCTCCACAATCCATTGTCAAATACTTGCATTTTTCTTAAACCTTTTGTCGAAATTCACCTTTTTTCATGTCTTTTTGTCAAAATTCTTGTTTTTATCATCTTTTTATCGAAATTTGCTTTTTATCTGCGGATTTTTGATGAATTTGCTTTTTTTTTTGGCATTTTTTGTCATTCCTTTTATTAAAATCTTTTTTAACGATAATCGCAATTTTTAAAGGCTCATTGACCAAATCAGTGTTTTATCTGTGGATATTTGACAGAATACGTGTACTTTTTTTTCGAGATCATTTGTCGAAATTGTGTTTTTCTCATAGTCCCTTGATGAAATTCTCATTTTTTTTTTTCTGCAGCCTTTGGACAAAATTCATGTTTTACCAGGAGCGTAGCTACCGTGGAGCAGTTGGAGCAAACTGCTCCAGGCGCGCAAAACCTAAGGGCGCAAAATTGAAAAGAGCGAAAAAAAAATGTGTACCAATATTTACAATTTTTTTGTCATTATTAATCACACAAAATATATTAATCTTATTACAATCAGTATATTGCTATGATATTTTATCATGTGATTGTCCTCAACTAGTTCAATTTAAAACATTTTTTATACACAGTTAACCCTTTCGGGAACAAGGCATTTCTGCTCTAAGGATATTCAAATAATTATTTCACACCAAAACTTACGATCAAATTCCTTTGAAAATAAACAAAAGCTTTCCTTCACATATATTAAGACATCGAATTCGTGCTGAAAATTTACTGGTGCCATCAGGCATTTTGGACATTAAAATTAGTCGTTTGCAGGCTGCAAACGCCGCCTCCAAAAGAATTAAAAGAAATTACTTTTAGTCGCAAAATTTTAATTCATGCTACATTAGCAGCCTTCGCCTGCTACCCTGGTCAATTTTTTTAAAATCTTGTATCAAACGAAATGCACCTTGTAAATAATAATAATAATAATAAATAAACATTAAAATCTAATCAAATAGCCTTGATTATTGTATTATTCGTACAATCTAAAATTATCCGTTTCAAAATCGATGTTAACGACATATTAGGCAAAATAGCTCTAAAAACACTATATTTAACTATTTTTACCAGATTTTCTATCTTGAATTTTGCGCTTCTGCCGAAAACTGCAGCAGAGATATACCGATATTTTCTAAAAGTACGACCACTGCATTAAACCCTTTTAGGTGGGAATTTATGGAATAGACAAAATACATGTTTAAATTTGTTTTAGTAAACTAATTATCCTCAAATTCACGTTTCTACCTAAAACAGCTGCTGAGGTATGATGGAATGATCTAAAAGTTTCGTACCTACCGTTAATCCTTTTAGAGAGGGGAGGGCAGTTTCTAAAACAGATGAAATGTTTTTAAGTTAATGTTTAATGTTTTTAATGCTGAAATGTTTTTAAGGTTTTGCATCATGAATTTTACACTTCTATTTAAAGTTGCCGCTCGGATATGGCTGGTGATGAATGATTCTCGAAAATTTAACAATCGAAAAAAAAAAAATCATCATAAAAAAAACAACCGACAGTGATCGATTACTTCCGAAAATCTACAATCGCTACTGAAAATCATTATTTTTACATGCTTATGAAATCGATTTCAGTAAATGCACCGAAACTAAAAACTGAGGGTATTAAAAACCAACAAAAAATGGAGGTTATAATGGATGGAAAAATCATGGTTGCAAAATGTAGAAAAGTCGCTAATAAGTATGAATAGGTAAGAGAGTTTAAGTTTCGAATATTAGAATTTTTTGGCAATTAGCTACAAAATATCCGAACAAGTAAAAATTACAAGCATCCCAAGCAAAAACGAGAACTATAAGAATGGTGAATGGGATCAATATTTTTAATTTATGTTTTCTGTCCCCTTTAAGATTAGCCTCGTAATTTTACCATTGTTAGAATACATTTTATCAGAATACGTTAAACGTATCCCTCAGGAAGAGCAAAATGAGAGGAGCAGCAAGGGAAGTGTATAACCTCAATACATGATCAAAGGGCTTACCAACCACCTATATCAAAGGGTGTTGGATAAATTTAGAAAAATGCCCCAGCGCGGGCAAACTGAGGAGGAGGCCCTCAGTAATAAAGGGTCTTAATAGGGGTCATAGAGTTTCCAGTGATATGTCACATGAAAGATGTCGGCAAAAGTTGAAAAAGTGAATCCCAAGGTTTCAACTATCGTATCCCCTCCCTTCCAGCAAACATCCCCCTCTCCTCTCTTTAAAATTTTCATACATTTATCTATATAGTTATATACATTCATTTATATATTTATCAGAGGGTTCCGTAAAAAGTCCGATTTAAACTTATAAAAAACACTGCAATTTCATTAAAAGATCGAAAATTGGCGGCCCCACCCAGAGGGTAAAATTGTGGAGGAGGAAAGAAAGATCCGTAATCTGAAAGAGTTGTAAAAGAGCTTTAAGATGATATATCGCACAACGGGTTCGAAAAAAGTTTGAAATTTTTCGACCTTCACTTTAGCTTCCCCCCCCCCAACCACACTCTCCTTCAGAGGTGGAAATTTTAAAATCGCTTTAAAAAAATGTTTAACCCATATGTTTTTTTTAATTCTGTTAGTATTCTACAGTGTTTCAAAACCCTTGAAAAGAAAACCAGATATTAAGAGCTTCAGATTGTACTATTCCTTTAGTGCATTTAAAGCAAAAATTCCACACAGTTTGCAGAAAATGTTTGTACGTACTTTGTTTTTAAAGAATTTAATTCTATTATTCATTATTTGTTTTTAATTTTTCACTGCACGAATTTTTCTATTTTTATGAAAAAAAAAAAAATATTTTGAAATCTATATATCAGTATAATAATGGAAGAAACCGCATAAAATAATTAAAAAATTTCAGCGAAAATTCGATATTTTATGGCATGTACCCTATACACATATTCAATTTTTTTTTTTTAATATTATGTTACTACATTTTGCAATTAAATGGGCCTAAGTTACTTAATTTTACCTGTTTAAGACTTCGCAGTTTTCTTTATATTAATACTTTTAAGTATACAGTAAAAATAATAAAGGTAAATTTTGCTTTAATAGCTTAAATATTTTTTTCTTTTTTTTTCTTTTCTTTTTTTTAATGAAAAAAAACATAATATTTTCTTAAATGCAGCCATCTAGCACGAACAAAATAAGTGTTATTTCATTCTTTAGATCAGGCCTGTCCAACCTTTCAGTAAGCAGGGGCGCATCTCAGATCTTGGCACTCAGTAGAGGGTGCCATTATTCACGTGGCTCAAAACATGCGGCAATATTTTGGTTCAATATTAATAAGTACGCACAGTGGCGTAGCCATAGAGGGGTGTCCAAATGCTCATGATACCAGTAATATTGTAATATTTTCTTCAATTTGATTAACAGCTGAAAATTCTCTGATTTGATAAGATGCGTAGAACTTTACAAAATTAGTGATATCCAGAGCATTTAGACGTCCTATTCACCCCCCCCCCCAACTTTCTTCTGACTATGCCACTGAATATGCATACCTTCACATTATGATGACATCACTTCATCATCAATGAATCTTGCAGCGGTAGACAAAAATTCCTATGGCTCTGAAGTTACATGCATTTAACTTCAAATTACACATTTTTCTATGAGAGGTCTATCTCAAAAATATTTTTCGGATAAAATGCCAGGAACTTTACTCGTTCCTATAATAGCAACAATAACAAAAATAAATAAATGAATAATCATGGCAATAGGAGATATTGCTAGGTTTCTTTTAGAATGCAAAAATAGTTTGACTTCTCTGGATGGCATAAATTTAATTTTATAAAAAGTACAAAAACAAAGACAGGTATTATAGTGACCTATCTATATGGATGGTTTTAGAAATACAACCAGTCAGTGCTTTCATACATGAAAATCGTTCTGCACTGTTTTGTTAAAATTGCTGAGAAAATTGAAAAAAAAAAATCCCCTAAATTTTTAAAAATCAAAAAGAAAAAATTAAGCCCTTTTATCCCTCGTGTAAAACAGCCATTAGGGCAGTGTGGCAATAGAAAATGAAAAAAGCGAAACGTTGATACACATTTGTCCTTAAAGGAGCGGCGAAAAGTGAAAAAGGTTTTTTGTTACTTCTTAAGTTTTGAAAAAGAAATATTTCAAATTATCATAAAATTAAACCATCATAATTACACTTTATAAACAATAATTACAAATCGTAAAAATATGCGTGATAAAATTGCCAAAGTATGTTTCTCGTTTTGAATACATACCTGATGCACGCATTGTAGAATTAATGATTTTAAAGAAAGCATTCTTTATAAAGGAATTTTACTTCTAAAATGTCTAATAACAAGAAACCTTCAAAAGGGCACCCAGAAAGTCTTCAAAGGTCGCCATGGCGCCCGCGGGCGCCGCATTGGACAGCCCTGCTTTAGATTATTTTTGATCAGTTACAGCGATCCTATTGGCCAAATTCATGATGCATAATGAAAATTATAGTTTTTTTTAGGTATGTGCCAGATGTTGCACACAGTGCAGTGAAGAGCTAATTACTTGCATTTAATGCATAATTAAAATACTCCGGCTTTCAAAAAAAACATTGGTCGAATCATAGCATATAAATCGATCATAATTTATAAATTTTAAACTTAAAACAATTCCACAGAACTTTTTCAAGTCACAAGGGCGCACAAACTTTGCTTGCTCCAGGGCGCTGAATATGTAGCTACACCACTGTGTTTCACTCTGATAATTTCATGAAAATCACATCTACTATTTTTAGACAACCTGTTTTTATTGATATAATGAAAAACAAAGAAATCTATTACAACCTATTTTATTTTATTTTTTTAAATAGCGAAACAAAGTCTATTCTATGGTAATTTTTTTTTTTTTTTTTTTTTTTCTGACGTTTAGAATTTGATTGCTACAACATTTTTTCTCAATTTCTAGGGCCCAGCTTACATAAATGGAAACCTTTAACACATTAAATGATAAGTTTTTTGTATAGAAAAAGTTCTTTTAAATACAATTTCAAGACATACAGTTTAATTTGATAAGCTTAAATAAGAAAAGCAATATGAGTCATATGTGAACTTCAGGTAGTTTATTAAAAATAAACAATGTCAGAAAAAGAAAACAATATTTATGTCAGAAAAAGAAAACAATATTTATTTGTGAAAATAACTTTTGAAACTTACCTCCTTGAGCTGTTCTAAAAAATAAACAAAATCTTATAATTTACTCCCAATGTTCTTTGTATTTTCAGAAAGGACTGTATCATATAAATATCAAGATTTTATAGAAAGACTGGTAGACATTGGTCCACTCGCACAGTTTAAATTTTTTCCTTCTTTTTTCCTAGAACATACCTTTAGTAATTTTACATGCTTCAGAATTTTTTCAGAACATTGTTTCAAATACATAATATATAAAGATAGAAATGCACAGCTATCCACTATTAAATATTATTTAAAATACAATAAAATTAATTTTTTATTAATTAAAGTGCTCTTTATTTTCCTCTTACCTTTAAAATAACATAATAATGCAAATTTATAAATAACATTTTTTAACAAAAGATACACAAACAAAATAGAAAAATTATATACACACACACATATAATATATATATATCATTATATTTTTTTTATACATCAACAGATTAAGATGCAGGAACAATTGCAAATAAAATAAAGTAGTGAAACTCCCAAATACTTATGAGCCGGAAATTTTTTTAGATCTTAGATCTGAGGGTGATTTTACAACTACACCAATACAATCAACAGATTAATTGCTATAAAGTTTGATTCCAAATTTGTTTTATGTTACACCTAAAATGAGTAATAAAATATCAGAATCTTCCAGAATAAGTTTTAATAATAGCAGGTTATAGTCAGTAGGATACTGCATTGTTTTTAAAAGGAGTAAATACAAGCCAAAATATTTTTTGCTGTGTCTACTTTTTTTTTTTTTTTTTTTTTTTTTTTTTGCTTTATTTTACAGATAAATAATTGTTTAAGGACTTTTTTTTTTTTTTTTTTTTTTTTTTTTTTTTTTTTTTTTGTAGAGTAAAAGAAATTACTAAATATTTTGAAAATTGTACATTGCAGTAATAGAGTGGATTGTGGACCACTGTACCCAAGCTGTAGATGGTCCACTATGCTCCATGTTGCAGTTTAACACATTCTCATAAAATTGTTATTTAAAGCTTTCTTTTAAGTATATTAACTTTAATATTAAATAAAAACAAATATCTTATTTTACGGAAAATCTGTTTTTTCTTACTTATCTATAACCTTTAATCAATAACAAAGAAAAATATGACGATGAAAAGTTTTACTTTTAGAAGCTCAAAACAACTAGTTAGGATAAAATAGATCATTCTGAGCTAACGATGTGTTTTGAAGACTATAGGTAATGAATTCAGTGCTATAATAAACTAGCCTAAAATAAAAGCCTTAACAATAAATAAAATATAAGCGATGGTACACTATGTACATAAGTCCACTATAACCCACACTCCCCTATATTAAGCACTACTAATATCCCTCTTTTACACATAAATTACATAACAAATTAGTTTTTGATAATAAACTATTAATATTATTTGATAAGAGTTTTATTTCTTGATACTTAAGTCATGTCAATATGAGCATGGACAAGGTCATATCTTTACCTTAAGTAATCTTAAAAAGCTACAAGTATATAACAACAAATTAATAATAAATGATACACAATTACCATATTTTCGGGTGTATAGCTCGCACTCCGTGTATAACCCGCACCCCTAAATCGAGCAGTGCAGTAAAAAAAGTTCGTGTATAACCCACGGAGATGCGTGGGTGTATAGTCCGTGGGCTATACACCATTTACGAACGTATATTTCGACCAGGGTTCGAAACTAGAAGCCATTAGTCATAATTTTTAACACAAATTTACCAATTTTTTTTGTGATTCATAATATCTACAGTAATTGGGCTAAAAAATTAAGATTATCAGTACCGTAATTTTCAGAAGAAATGGCGCAGCGTTTACGTGTTTTAAGATAAAATTTCAAGCAATGCAGCGTTTACGTGCATTTTTTTCAAAAAAACGCGATATTTAAAAAAAAAAATTTCCAAACAAAAAATCGATGATAAATTCAAAATTTCAGACATAAAATGTATACGTATCTTAGGTCATTGGTTCCCAAAAGGATCGAATCCTCGGAAACGATCTGAAATGCACCAACTCTGAAAAGGAACGATTCCTCGGACTCTATCTGAAATGAAACGACTCCGTAAAAGTTTGATTCCTTGAACTCCTTCCGAAATGAAACGACTCTGTAAAAGAACGATTCCTCTGAATCATTTCGAAAAAGAGCGACTGCTCTGAATCGTTCCGAAATGACATAAATCACACACTTTTTTTTGTTCTTTGCAACAGGGTCGGTAGATTATTTTTTTGAAAAATAAATTAAAAATGATCTTAAATTCAGAATTGTCAAGATTGGAAGGGTTCTGGATTTTGGATTTTGTACTCTTCAAACACAATGGCTATTATACATCTACCAGTGCAATACTTGGCGATAGTTGCAACAGTTCTTCCATATCCAGAAATAACTGTATTTAAGCAGTAAAAAAAAGCCTTTACAAACATGAGAGAACTCTCTAAATTTCAAGGCACAACGAAAAAAATTTACAAATTTCGATGTTTTTTCAATTTTTTTAAGGTTTAAAAATTGTAGAAAAAATATTACAATTTCCAATCTTTTAAAAATAATCTTTGTATAATCCGCGGACTATACACCCGAAAATACGGTAATCCTTGGGGTGAATATTAATTTTATTTTACATTTTATTTGTTTAAAAGTTATATATTAGCTGTAAAAATACATTAAAAACAAAACAAAATAGAGAACAAATGATAAAAACAAACATTATTGCGGCTTAGTTATTCGAATTCCAGCAAAACAAATTTAGTCTATTAATTTTACATAAACATGAAATACTTTTGCGCCAAAAAAAGGATATATTACAATAGCTAGCAACCCAGGTTGCCATGATTTATCAAGGTAACTACCCTGGAGAAGTCAATGTGTTTTTGTAGTAGACTTGCTAAAGAGGGAATGTCCCTGGGCCGCGCTGTCAACTGTGGTAACCCCACTGACATTTTTATTAACAACCTTATTGATATTAACCACATTATTATGGTTATTTTTATTAACCACATAATTTAAAAGAAGCTACATATATAAACATTTTCATGTTATTACATTTTGATAAGTGTAATTTAAAAATTAAATTATTTAGGCTTTCAATTAAGTCAAAATATTTCATGCACAATATAGCCCAATGGTAGGAGAAGGAAAAAAGACCGAATTCTGAATTAATTAAGAGAAAGCTGGAAATTGTTTTAATTTCTTCAGTTTAGGTCTAAAATGAATACACTATGTTTTCCCCATCGTACTACGTGAGCATTAGGAAATATGCATAGATTTATAATAATAATAAAACACTTTTTATTTTTATTTTTTAATAGCATAACACTATTTCAAAATCACTAATTCTTTCAAAAAATATTGTCAGTACAAATGTTGTAGAGCATAAAATTCTGAATAAAATGGTTACATATACTTAAAACTTACATACTTGATATAAGTTCAAATAATAACTATACTTGAATAATAAGGTTACAATTCTGTTTAAAAATTTTAGCCCCATGGTCAGAGGATTAAACTCAAATGGTCAGAGGATTAAACACTTTTATTTATTTATTCTTAAATAACAAAAAACCTGAAGGCTAAATTTCATGGCAAATATTTTTTTTACTGATGCAAAGAATTTTTCGCAGGCTACAACATTTTTTTTACAGTTTGTAGATCCCAGATTACATATATCGAAACCTCTAACATATATAAATGATAATTTCTGAGTAGAAAAAGTTCTTTAGAATACAATTAAGACAAACAGTTCAATTTAAAAAAACTGAAATAAAAGTAATATGAGTTTTATGTAAACTTCAACTAGTTTATTAGAAATAAACATAACCAGAATATGGAAACAATATTTATTTTTGAAAATAACTTTTGCAACTTAACTCCTTGTGCTGTTTTAAAAAGAGAAAAGAAAATCTCATAATTAACTATCAATATTCTTTTTATTTTCAGAAACGACAGATGACAGCTAGTATATTAAATAAATATCAAGGTTTTGTATATTATGTTTAATAAAGGTAGTGTGGGGTAGAATGAAGCAGGAAGTTTTTTCTAGGGATGCACCGAATAGTGATTTTGGCCGAATACTGAATATTCGGCCGACAGGTGAACCGAATACCGAATATTCGGCTGGCCGAATAGTAATTGTTGGGCCGAATACCGAATATTCGGCTTTCCAAATATTTTTTATATTTCAAAATTTAAAGGTATTAAAATGTTACTTTTTAAAACAGTTTTACATAATATTTAATAAAAGAAACTTACATTTTGATAAACAAGAGCTTTTAGTATTGAAAAAAATCTGGCTTGAGTTATTTAAGAAGTGCAACTATGAAACTTTAATAAAATTTTCTACCAATCAAAACAAACATTTTAAAATCAAATAATGAAAAAACGGTTGAAGAAAAATTTTACAGTCTGATAACTGTCCTTTTTAAATAACTCAAGGCAGATTTTTTTCAATATAAAGTACAAATACTTTCAACTTAATTCTGAATAAAGGTATGTTTGGCTCATAGTTCTTTTCTTATGAATGGTGGTATTTTCCACCCTTCTCATCATATCATATTTTACAGAAACCAAAGCATGTGAGTTGAAAATATGTTACCTTATTTATTGTTAATGTAATAAACGAACACACAAGTTTTGACCTAGAGTGAGATGAAATACAATGTATTTATGACTGAATAAGTTGATTATGATTATGGTTTCATGAACAAAATTCGTCTGCCTTGATAGCTATTACTAATCTCAAAAGTTTTTTTTTCTTTTAAAGAACTTTTATTTGGGGAAAAGCAAAAAACAGATTATTTACTAAACAAAATTTAGAAACTTGTATCGGCACATAATTTATTTCTAAGGAAAATCCTAATAAATTGCCATTTTAATCCTTCTCATGGTTAATTTTCTTAAGTTATACTTTACAAACAGCAAATAAATAATGTAAAAACATTCTATTTTATTTAAAAATGATTTCGTTTCTAAATATTTTAAATATAAATTAAAAAATTGACAGTTAAAAGTAGAAAGAGTAAAACGTTTTTAAAAGGTTTTATTAAGTATTGGATTCGGCCAAATACTTTGATATTCGGCAGGCCGAATAGTTTCATATTTAGCTCAATCAAATAGTTTAATATTTGGCCTAACCGAATATTCGGTAACATGGCCGAATACCAAATAGATACCGAATATTCGGTGCATCCCTAGTTTTTTCTTTATGTATCATTCTAAACATTTTATCAGTCACACATTAGATGATACAATGGTTTACTAATCAATCTTCAATTGAAAAAAGTATCTGGTCTGCAGCAGCTTGCAATTGTATAAGGGCCATTCCATTGTGACGGGTGTGACATCCAGACACAATTTTCAGTGCTTATACCTGTATTTTTGGCAATAAATTAGCTAATAAATTCCTGAAAAGCATTTTAATTATGTTTTTCCATACATATACATGAATAATTGAGCAAAAATAAAACTTCATTAGCTTTCAATTTTAAAAAAAAAAATTTTAAAATCTTGTGACGGGTGTGACTCTCTCGGGACATGAGTTTTCACTTGCATGCACATTTGTTAAAATTCCTGTGAATATTTAAATGTTTCATCATTAAAACAATTTTTTTCTAATAAAAGAGATTCAAATTCAACTTAATACATAATTTTCATAGTAAATTTTAATTTTATAAATGTATAAGAATTTTTTTTCTGGTGTGACGGGTGTGACAAAAATGTGACGGGTGTGACATCGTGCAAAAATGTAGTTATAGATCTATTTAACCAAGAAAAATAGTGATCAGTATAGACAGTAAACTTGACTATAACTAATATACAAACAAAATTTAATAAAACTAACATCTTTATTGAGTTAGTTTTAGTTTAAAACTTGTAGTGTCCCCTACTTGTGATAAGTGATGGGGGAGCTACTTTTTTCACAATGACAGAAAAGTTTTCAATTGAAATGTCATCTTTCTCTGGCCAAATCCAGTGTGGTCCACTGGCTTGCATGTATTTTAAGCTTATTTCTTCTTTACAAAAATTAATATCCAATACATTAGCATAGTACAAGCTATTGCGCTTTTTGCTACTGGCCAGTGAAACCACAACATAGTCTCCGATATTTAAATCTGATAATTTCAAAACCTTTCTGGGGAGAGATTCCAAATCAGCAGTGTCTAAGTAGTCGCTGCTAATAACTGCCACCTTCCTCAGTGTTGATTTCGCAGTCTTTCCAATCATACCATCACCACTTACCTTAAAGTGATAAGACTTTGTCTTCGATGGACTTAATGCCTTCCCATCTTTCTGTCAGCATTTGCTTTGTTACAAGTATTTTCTGTGCTGACACATACAATGCCTTAATTTCACTAATTTCCTGTGCACATTTAAAAAAATCCAAAGCGGAATTTACGATTGCTTTTCTGGATTTAACCAAAACCCACACTCTTGATTTTATCAGTCCTCCAATTCCGTCAACTGCTCCTTTACCGTGAGAAGTAGCCAAAAAGTTCCATTCGCATGTTAGTTTGAAGTCATTGAGAAAATAGCACAAGTTTGAAATATTATATTTATTTTTAAACTGGGCTGAACAGCCATCAGAAAATATTTTCACTGTTTTAAGGTGAGAAAAGTCTTTTTTCAGACTACTGGTAATGGCATTTAAAAATGCCCATACAGCATATTTATCATGCTGCAATTCATCACTGATTACTACAAAGGAGCGAATGACACCTTTCAACCATGCACAGCATGTAAAAACAGTGATTTGAGGATGGATCCAGTGAGCACTCTGGATTTCATCTTGAGAAATTGCACTGTAATTTTCAGCAAAGTCTACTTGTATAACTGCTTCAGTGTCTCCCACATTATTTTTGGATTCTTCAAAATAACTGGATTGAGTTGTTTTCACAAAGCAATGAAGCTTATAGAAAGGCAGCTGATTATTCAGTTCATTTATTGCCTCCATAACTGATGAATTTATCTCCACTACTTTTAAGAATCCATTTTCTTCTTTCCACTGCTTATATACTAAGTATTTATCTCTATAGTCATCTTCATTAACAAATTTGTTGGTTTCTTTATGACAGTCATCACAAATTCCTGTCATACACTTTTCGTTTTGAACATTACAGCACATGATGCTTAGTAAATGACTGCTTGTTGATGGAAATTCTTGCACTGTATTTGATATAGATCTAAGAAGAAAGTCAAAATTCGCATGATATTTACAGACACAAACATTGTGGGGTGTTTCAGTTACCAACATCACATGCTGTGGTCTCAAACTGTAAAACTTTGATTTTTCAATCAAAATACTTTTGTTTTCTCTTTTGAATTGGGCAAAAGCTTCACAGACTGTCATCAACATATGTCGTTTTGGAACTAGGACTCGTTTACCAGATGATGCTTCTTTTACAGATTTCATGTCTCTTTTTTCAGGTGCTTGTCTGCTGATTTCATCACTATTATAAAACTGAATAACTTTTTCTTCAATATTTGACAAATTATTTTGTTCAGTTTTCTTAATATTCAAGGAACTTTTTATTTCAGGAATAATCTCCATTGCTAATCTTCTCACAATAATCTTTTTCTTACGAGGGCTTTTAGGTAAAACTTTACGAGACCGAGCCATTGCTTTTCCAAATGACTGTGAAGTTCTATAGGTGCCAATAGGTGATTCAGCTATATTTACATCATCACTGGTATTATCACTGATAAGTTGCCTTCTGTTACTTCTGCTCCTTCTCTGCCTCTCAGTATCTTCCTTTCTCTTTTTCTGTAGTTGAAGTTTATTCATTTCTAACTTTTTTTTCTCACGTCTGGCTTTGTCTCTTTCTCTTTCTTTTTCAAGATGTATTGCCCATTGCACTGTGTCATCTTTTAGTTTCTGACGTGATTTTTGCTTTCTAGCTGCAGCTGACATTATCTGAAATAATACAAAAAATATTTTATTTTAAGAAAAAATTAATAAACAAAAATCAGGTTGCAGGAAAAATTAGACTTAGAGTACTCAAATTTTATACTTTACATCAATAATGAGCATTATTCACCTATACTAAATATTAATTTATATATATATTATAAGTGAAAATGTTTAATGGAAATTTATATTCAAATGAATATTTCATCTGTTAGGCTTAAGTTGAAGCATATTAAATAGCTATGCTTTAAAGATTATTTAAAACAATTTTTTTTTTTTTAAATAATACTAAAAAAGGACAGCATAAAAGGAATAAAGACTTACATTTTATGTTGAAGAGAAACACTTTCTGTAATCTGAAAAAAACTTAGAACTCTTCACCTTGAAAAATCCAAAATACATGTGCAGTACATACAGTTGTACATACAGTTAGCAGTTATGATATAAAGTTGCAGTTAACAAAATAGGCAAGCATATTTATTTTTTGGATACAGTTATGGTTATGTATGTAAAGAATATCAGTAATAAATTTTCATTTTCTTGAAAATTTATCAAAAGTTAAAGTAAATTGCTACCAACTCACAATTTGCTAAAATAATTTATATACTTATTTTATGATTTAAAGTTTTCTTTTTAGCCATATTTTTCTTAATATGTTTAGAAACAACACAGATTCAAATTTTTATTTTATTTAATAACTGTTTAAATATATATCTAAAAAATTTTAAATATTGTCACACCCGTCACAAGGATTTTGTCACACCCGTCACGCAAAAATTTCCTATAAAATAAAAATTTAATAAATTTTTAATATTTTATAGTTATTCAGATCTACAATAATTAGACTTTCAGAAAGTTTCATGTATTTTTGAGGAAAAATGCATTTTATATAACAACTTATGCATCTTTTTTGTGACGGGTGTGACAGAGAGACAATGTAATTATATTTGTATTAAAAATCAGGTCTTTAAATTTTTTTTAAAAATTAAGCATTTCAAAAGGTAAACAAAGGTCACAAATAGTAATATATGCACATACAATGAAAATACTACTGTTTTATATATTGCATCTGACAGAATGAATATACCCTGTTTTACATCCTTGAAAGTTTTTTAATTTCTTCTATCTTTGAGCCTAGATAAATTATAAAAGAATAATTTTTACAGCTTAGCTCTTTATAATTTTGTAAGCGTCATGGTTTTACCTTTAATTTGATATATTACTTGTAGTAATAAATGAAATTTGAAATTTCAACCCTTATGTCCACTTTTTCATGGAAATGCCCATAAAGAAAAAAGATTATTTCAAGAATCAAAAGTAAATTTGCCTCATATATTTTTTTATGCTCTCTAAATATTAATGACTTGTTTATAAATAGATGTATTAGTTTCCCTACTTACTGAACATTATGTAGCATCTTATCTATAATTTAAACGGCGTCTAAAAGCAGCTTTTTTGTTTATACAAGAAGTTTAACATAAAATAAGTTAGAGAGAGGAATAGGATAAGACTGATTTCTTACCTTCTTTTCAATAAGATGAGTGTAAATTACTGATATGAAAATATTTTTAAAGGGTAGTATATTAATTATAACATTGAAAATATATTCATTTACTTCAAAACTATAAATAAATTGAACACATGATTTTATAATGACAATCCTGAATTTTCCTTCTAGTGATGAAGATACTGAAATTTCACATTGTTGCATAGACATTGTAAACTTACAATCTTTGTTAGATTATATATATCTAGCCACCACTAAACTATTTATGCCTTATCATACATTACTTTATATGTTCCATACCTACCTGTAATTGGGGAAGTGTATGGTGCACATTTTGAAATTTGCAATTTCTTTAAATACAAAATTGCTTCTGTAAATATTTCTTCTATACTGTTCAAGGGCGTTAGAAAGTGTTTTATTCTGCATTCGATAAATTGAAATTGTTGTTTTTGTGACAAACAAAATTGATTTTACTTTACCTTTGTAAAACTGTCCCATTCCTACCCACTCTCCTCTACTAATATTCCTGCTTTACACAGAGAGTACCAAATCAACAAGTTTTTGATAATAAACTATTAATATTATTTGATAAGAGTTTTAATTTTTTCTATTAGATTGTGTCAATATGAACATGGACAAAAACATATCTTTATTTTAAGTAGTCTAAAAAACTACATGTAAAAAACAACAAAGTAATAATAAATGCCGTGAAATTAATCCTTGTGAGGAAATGTTACTTGTCTTTCAACTGTATTTAAAATTGCCTTATTAACGGTAAAAGGAGATTAAAAACAAAACAAAATAGAGAACAAATGAGATAAACAAATTCAAACGCATCGCGGCTTAGTTTATTTATATTCGAATCAAACAATCGATTTGCAACTAAACGAATTTAGCCTATTTATTTTACATAAACATGAAACACTTTTGCGCCTAAAAAAGATAAATGGTAGCAGCTTGCAACCCAGGTTACCATAATCTATCGAGGTCACGGAGTCACGTGATCGAGGTAACTACCCTGGAAAAGTCAATGCGGTTCGCGCTTTTGTAGTAGGCTCTAGAAAGCCACGCCTTATTAATGTTTACACACCATCCTGTTTACATAAAAAAACTCAAAAAAGTTATTTTTGAAAAGATATTTTAAAATGGGTGAAGACAAGTTTATCTTGTTAATTTTTTTAAGTTTTTTTGCAGCATTTGGTAATTGTTTTTTGGTTATTTCGTAAACATTATTACTATGTATGAAATAATCTTATTTACATGTATGAAAGTCGAGTTTTATTCACTCAATTTTGAAATGTTGAACAGTGAAAAATAAATTCTCTGCTCAGTGAAAATTATAACTGATACACTTTACCATTCTGATTAATTTGTTTTATTTTACGAAAATACAAATTTAACTTAATGAGTATAAAAAATTAATAAATTCGAAACTTTTTTGTGTATAATGGTTTATTGGGATAATAGGGGAGGG
This sequence comes from Maratus speculifer, assembly GCA_964019185.1. Taxonomy (NCBI): domain Eukaryota; kingdom Metazoa; phylum Arthropoda; class Arachnida; order Araneae; family Salticidae; genus Maratus; species Maratus speculifer. The sequence continues at coordinate 22,512,009 of OZ025291.1, forward strand.
TAGAGAGAATTAGGACACTTTTTACAAAAATAAGAATATCAACTTCGTTTTACACAAGAATTTCAACTTATAGAATGCAAAATGAAAGACGTTTTAATGTTTCCGAACAATATAGAAACTTAACATGCAAAAAGAATTTTATAATTAAGGAAGTCATAAGTTTCAAAATCTATTGTACATTAAAACCAAAATTTTCCTCTACAGCTTCAATTATTCTTGTATAATATATGTCTGTTCTTTTGGCATAGCATTTAACAAGAACAGAATCATTTATACCAATGTCAACATTATCATTTGATCTGTTGATTTCCTACGTCACAAATTTCTTATCTTCAGTGGTAACGCAAAAAGGTGATTTACTGTGTTACATAAAATTTCAGTATCTTCATCACTAGAAGTTTTTGAAAACTAAAAAGCATTCTCTTTTTTTTTTTTTTTTTTTTTTCTTTTCCATGTTTACTTTATGATATTACTATGTTTATTATAAAATATGTGTCTCATTTTTGCTTTCTTTTTACGCTTATTTTATGATATTATAATTATTATAAAATATTTCAAAAATTTAGTCAGAGCTAGCTTAAATTTTGAAATATTCTCTTTTTAATCTTTCAATTATTTCTTCTGAAATTTATTATTATATATCTGCATATTAGTAGTTTATATTTATTTTATTCAAAAGAAGGAATTGGTCATATCCCATTCTTGCCTTTGCTGGTATGTCTCATTCGCAACTCTAAAATTCACACATAATTTACAGATGTAAACAATGGTACATTCAGTTCAGATATAGGGGAAACATTTGGCTTTTTTAGTTTTATATCAATTCCCCTATATATTTTAATTTGTAATTTTTGTTAATATTACGGAATTCATGTTTTTTTCATTCATAAATTTATTTCTGAAACAATTCAAAATATTGCTGTTATCATTGACAATCACAATCTTCTTACCAAATATATTTGGTATTTCTAGGTTATCCCGTCAACCAAAAAATTATCGCCAAACTATAAGATTAAATTCCAATAATGGATGATCGTGAATGTCACATTCAATGACATTAAATGCGATTCACGTGTTTAAAATATCATTAAGTGATTTTTATTTCGACTTTTTATTAATATATTTATTAATATTCTTACTAATTATTTGTTTTTTTGTTATTTAAAATGAAATTATGTCAACATGTATAATTTGGCTATTAGTTTGGCGATTTGTATAATTTGGCGAAATTGGTCGACGAGATAACCTAGAAGTACCATATATTTATGTATTCATCAAGTTTTTTGGGTTAAGTCTGGCTAAACTTAAAATAAAACTTCCTTATTTTATAATTTTGATGTGAATTAGTAATGTACCTTTGTGAAAGAAATTTCATTCAATAATTTAGAAAAAATATGCTTCATCTTTATAATGAACATTTAATCATACATTATTGATTATTAACTTGACCTTTATGAATCTGACTTTATTAGTTCCAAAACAAATTACTATTACGTTTTATGAGGTAATCTTTCTTTCTGTTGTAATTTCACACTTAAATTAATTATTTCAATAGCTTAAAGGGGGGGGGGGTCAAAACTGGTGCTTTAAATTTGTTATGTGTATCATTTTATGGTTACCAATTATGGCCATGGAGTGGCCAAAATGGGTACAACATTATGTTCCACTTTTGGCCACAAGATTAATTATAGTAAAAATTATAGCACTATATTTAGAAATATTTTATGACTTATTAACAGGGTTGTTATGATTTTGCCCCGCCCAAAAAACCTGGGTGGGTTTTTTCAGAAAAAACCCAGGAAAAAACCCAAGTGGGTTTTTTCAAAATTTCAACTTTAAATTACATCTATAATGTGTTTATATTACATATATAATATATTGTAATATATTTCTGAATATCAGTACACCACTCATAAAGTTTATAACCATCACCCCCCCACCCCAAAGAAAAGAAATGTCCTAATTATACCATCACAATTTTTAAAAGAAATAATTATTAGTTAATCTCTGTAGCATGTGCAAGTAACAATTTTTTTCCCTTTAAAAAAGTACTTTGATGTGTAATCCGTTCTATGTTATACAATAGAAACTCATAACAAAATACCATAATGCTTAGAATCCTAATTTAATTATGTAGACATGCAGAATTACTTGGCTTATTCTATTATTTAATAATAATAAAAAATACTTACTTTATAAATTATTACTAATAATCAATTTATCTATCATAATTTTGATTACTGGGTCATTGATTTATATATATTTGTAATCAATTAGCTTCTTTAAATTGAATAATAAGCACATTTCTTTTTCAAGCATTCTGAACCACCTCCAATAATCCCCCAAAATCTGAAAAAACACGGGTATTTAACGACCCTGCTTATTAATTAAGTCCAATAAAATTACAGCATGATTTAATGATTTTTTTGTATTTTTGTATAAAGAAATGAAGTTGTATAACTTGTTCAAGATTTCAGGCGACACGGGTTTAGAAATACCAAATATTGTGAAAAATTTTACTACAAACAGGATTCATTTACCAAGATTTAAAAAGTCAATTCTGTGCTCTTAAAATATTGCCTAGATTGAACACTGCTCTAAGATAGGACGTAAAATTAAAACCATTCAAAATGTATTGTCAGCACTACAGAGATAGCCAAGTTTTGGAGTACCTCGCTCTATCTTACATCACTTTGCAGAATACTATTTCTTATAATAATGGAACAGTTTTAAGATTCTGACCAAATAAAATTGTTAAAACCGGCAAGACAGAAACTTTATTTCAAGATAGAAGACCAGGCATGAAACGGTATGATCCACTAATGAAATCACATTCTGAAATAAATCGCAAAGAGGCAATACGTAAATAAGACACCACACACGCTTACATAATTGAAAACAAAATCAGAAAATGATTTCAAGAAAAACAACTTTTCAGTGAATATTCAAGTATTTTAATTTTAAATAGTCACATTTCATGGATAATTATAAAACTGATTAAATATGCAAAATGTTAAAATAAGCTTTTTATGTCCTTTAGGCACTCTTGTCTCTTTTTATGAATCAAATATGATTTTTGTTACTTTCTTCTATCTTCAATAGAAGAAAGTATTGTAATGGAAAATTTTTTTACTTCCGTTTTTTGACGGATTTACACGTTTTAGAGGTCAGAGATTCCAAAAAACCTGTTTTTACAAAATGTCTGTCTGTCTGTGTGTGTGTTTGTGTGTATGTCGCCATTCTACCATCAAAAAGTGTATGAAGTTATGCATAGAAATGAACCAAATTTTTTGTGAATGTTTTTGGCTGTGGCAAGCAGGTCCTCCTTCAGTTTTGAAATATTCTGCCTGAAGGGGGCGCTGCAATCGTGATAGTTGTGCCATTTTCAATATTGTACCCGCCAAAAGTATATGAAGTTATGTATCAAATTGAACCAAATTTTTTGTGTAAGTGTATGGCTATGGCTAGTTGGTACTCCCTGAATTTGAAAAAAATCTGCCAGAAGGGGGCGCTGCAATAGCCAATTTTATGCCATTTTCCATATTGCACCACCTTAAAGTGTTTTAAGTTAGTCCTAGAACTGAACTAAAATTTTTGTATATAATTATTTTTTGGTAAGGTAAATAGGTCCTCCCTGAATTAAAAAAAAATCTGCCTATCATTCTATTGTTTATCGGCTCATGTAGAGACGGAAATTTGTTTTTACTCCGATTAATTGATTGAAGCAGAAATTTAAGATGAAAACCAAAGTTCGTATGGTATTGATATTGAATTAAAATTATTAAAACGTTAAAATGAGTAACTATTTTTTAAAATATTAAAATGTACATATGAGATAGAAGAAAGTTTTGGGATTGGCACATCCAACTAGTTTTTTAAATTTTCGGTTAAAATCAACTTAAGTATATTTTATTTGATGTTTCTATAATGTGTCTATTCATAAACAACAACAAAAAAAAAAAGCAAAATTGCTTTAATACAGTCAACAAATATATATGTAGTAAAATAGATATTGCATAAAAATGCTTTACATTTACTTATTATCAATTAAAATATTTGTTAAACTACATGATATTGGTGTGGTCAAAACTGGTACATACTGAAAAAAATTACTTAATATAATGAGTTATTGCTCACAATTTAAAATATTCTATAGAAAGGTATTATAATTAACAGAAAGACAATTAAATTTGCTAAAGAATACTGTTACTAAGATTTCATATGCTTCAATCAGTTAAAAACTAAAAAAAATGTATTTCAACTTTTCTCTAAATGTGGCCAAAACTGGAGCATCCTCCTACATATTTTTTAAATATTACTTTAGATTTGCATTGTAAATGTATGTATACAGAACAGCAGGGTTAAAATGAGACATATCAAAATAAAAATAAAACTTAACCATTTAATAAAGTGATAGATAAATAAACCAGGGGTGATTCTTGTCCGAAATTTCCGAAAGTTTAAGGCATCCTCTTCCGAAAATTTGAAATTGGGTTATCAGTTCCGCATAGTTGCCAACTTGTACGGTTTTGCACACGGAAAAAACAATCGCATACATTTCGTCAATATTTCATGGAAAAACGACGATTTCGTCAATGTTTTTGTAAACGAACTTTGTCAAAAAATCGATGAAAAATGCAAATTTCCTGTGCAGATCGCGGAAAAAACGGCAATTTCTCCAAATATCGCAGGTAAAACATTGATTTCTTCTGAAGACCGCAGGAAAACGCTGATTTTGTCTAAAGATTGCGAATATAACGCCGATTTCGTTAAAAGATCGCGGGAAAAAATGCCGTTTTCGATAAAAGATCGCTTAAAAATATTTTGTCAAAAGAATATTTGAAAAAATACACCAATTTCATCAAAAGATCACGGAGAAAACGCCGATTTCGTCAAAAGATCGCAGGGATAAAATGCCGTTTTCAAGAAAAAATCGCGTAAAAATGCAAATTTTGTCCAAAGATCGTCGAAAAAACGCCGATTTCACTTAAAAAACATGGGAAAAGCCGATTTCGTCAAAAGATCGCGGAAAAACTGCCGCTTTTGGCAAAAGATCGCAATAAATCACCGATTTTGCTAAAATATTGCTGATTTTGTCTGAAGATAGCGGGAAAACGCCGATTTTGTCCGAAGATCGCTGGAGGGGGGGGGATTCACAACCCCCCACCAATTTCCAAAAATGCGATGCGAATTTCCGAAAAAAAAAATTTCATCCAGAATCACATCTGAAATAAACGATTTGAAAACATGATTTCAGCAATTAACATCTATTGTTGGAAAATTATCCAAAATCTTTTGCCAGCCTTGTATATGATCTATATAGATTTGTTATAAATTACATAATATGCAAAAACTCTGTTCAGTTAAGAAATATATAACACAGCCAAAAATTCTAGTTCAGCAATTTCAAATAGGCAAGAAAGCAGAATTGTACTTGAATTCTTTTTTATAACTCTGTGTATATGATGTATAAAATATGCACATTGAGTTACATGAGAAAAATAATTTTAAAAATTGTAATTGTAAACACACTTTGAGCAATTAAAGTATCACTCAAAAACGATACAGTTACTGAATTATTTTGTATACCTGTGTGCAGGGTTGGCGAGTTTTTGCCGAAAGTGGAAAAAACCGTGGAAAAAACCTGGTAAAAACCGTCTTGGCAAAAATAGGTTTTTGCCAAAGAGGTGGCAAAAATAGGCTGTCCATTTAATTTTTTCCCCCAGAAAGAGAAAAAATATTTCACGAAAGAAAAAATAAACTGCATATTTAATTAAAAAAATTATTAATTTATTTGAACTTTTAAGTTAAATAAGTGTAATTATGCATATTATGAAAGGATACTAATTTTTATAACAAGATTATAAATGAAAAAAATACCAATTTTACATAAATAAATAGAAACTTCATTTATTCATGTTTATACAATTATTAATAATTCACATAATAGAACTGTTGAGACTGGGTAAAGCATTTATGTTTATAGTTTATATATGTTAGAAATTCGAAGAAACAGTTATAGTAACCTAAATTTAATTTAATATAAAATTATATTTAAAGCAGAAAACATTAAATTTCAAATATTTCAGCAAAATCTTCCTCACAACCTAAACTTTGCTGCTTTAGCATGTCATAACAGCAAACAAGGTTTGAAAGAGCATCTGTTGATAGCTTATTTTGAATTTTAGTTTGCACAAATGAAAAATTTGAAAACAATCTTTCAATAGCAGCACTACTTGCTGGACATATTTGAAGGTGTGCTACTATGGTGTGCTTAAATGATTAAATTTGTGAAAAGTTCAATTTGAAGATGAAATGTCTATTTGAGAGAGAAATAATTTTATGAAGGGTCCTGTTTGAGGTTAAATAATTTTGTGAAGGGTCCTGTTTTAAGATAAATTATTTTATGAAGGGTCCTGTTTTAAGATAAATTATTTTATGAAGGGTCCTTTAAAGGACCTAAAATTTTCCTAAATATATCCCTGACTTAAGGTAAAAACCAATTAGGTATTAATTTTTTATTTTGTTCTTAAATTCCTAAGTAAGACTGAATCCTATAGGGCAAAATTGGGAAATTTCATCAGTGGCCACTGGTCAGTAAGACTAGTTTTTCAAGTGGCCACTTTGTTTAAACTAGCAGCCACTTTTTTATTTAAAAATGCTAAATAGTTAACATTTCTATAAGTATTAATTTAAGACAGAATAGTCCAAGTAAATATGCTAATAAAATGTATTGGAACCTAAAAAAGTAGAATCTTTAATGAAATGTAAGTAAATTTTATTCTCATTGTATTCTTTTCTTGTACAAAAGTGGCCAGAAGGTGGCCACTGATAGGCAATTTTTCACTGGCCACTTATTCTCGTATACTGGCCCTGTGGCTGGTGGCTAGTGCTAATTTTGCCCTTTATTGAATCCCACTTATTTTTCAAAGATTTAAAATATTTAATATTAATTAATTAGCAAATTAAAATATTAAATAGTACACTGTTAAATTTAATTGTTTATACCATTACTATCTTTATTAGCGTGCAGATTTTATTACACATTAAAGACAAATAGGTTTTTTCCATTTTTGCCGGTTTTTTCCATTTTTCCCCTGGTTTTTTTCAGTTTTTGCCACTGTCCTGGCAAAAATACCTTTTTGCCAGCAAAAATGCCAACCCTGCCTGTGTGTGCTTTATTGTCTCTGTAAATCATACATGCTACTTTTCCACAGAAACGTAGAATTCCACATTTTCGATGATGAATTTTATAATCCCTGAGATCAATGATAATATGCATTAAAATTTAATGACATTTTAATGAGGGGAGGGGGGACAGATAAAATACAACAAAAACGCCAGTACAAACCTTACCAAATTAAGCACATATCTTCAAAGCATTGCAGGAAAAACACAAATTTCATTTAAAGATCGCAAAAAGAAAAAAAAAGCAAATTATAAATTCGTCAAATGATCAGGAAAAAAAAAATGCTATTATCTTTACAGGATCGTGGGAGTTAACGAGATTTCTGTCAAATGATTGTGGGAAAAGGCACGAATTTAATCAAAGGATTGTGGGGAAAACATGATTTTCATGAAGAGGTTGTGGAAAAATACTTGAATTTCGTCAAAGAATCATAAAAAATACTCTAATTTTGTTGAAAAGTTGTGCAAAAATATGCTAATTTTATCAAAAGATCGTGCAAATTTTGTCAATAGATTGGGGGAAAATACATGAATTTTGTCGAAAGATCGAGGGAAATGCACAAATTTTGTTGAAAGATTGGGGGAAATATGCTGATTTTATCGAAAAATTGGGGGAAAATCTGCAAATTTTGTGGAAAAATCGAAGAAAATACACAAATTTTGTCAAAAAATCACAACAAAAATTTTGACGAAACATTGGGGAAAATGTTAAATTTGTCCAAAGATCGCAGAAAATATGCGAATTTTGTGAAAAGAATGAGAATTTTCACAAAAATCGAGGAAAAGAGATGTATTTCCTAGAAAAATCAGAGGAAAATCACAAATTTTGCTTAAAAATCGGGTAAAGTACGAGAATTTTGTTTAAAGATCGAGGAAAATATGCAAATTTTGTCAAAAAATCACTAAAAATATGCAAATTTTGATGAAAGATCACAGAAAATATGGAAATTTTGACAAAAGATCAGGAAAAATATGCAAATTTTGTCAAAAAATCACAGAAAATATATGAATTTTGTCGAAAAAGGGTAAGAAAAACCACCAATTTTTCTAAAAGATCATGGATTAATACAAATTTCATTGAAAAAAGTTGGAAAAAAGGGCCATTTTCATCAAATGGTCGCAGAAAATGCAAATTTTGTTAAAAGAATGCAAAAAAAAAAAAAAAAAAAAAGTGAATTTCATCAAAAATTCATGAGGCCATGAAAGTTCAGCTTTTTTTTGCTGAGCCTATAGCATATCTGGTAAATAAACAATAAAAGTTATGAAAACCCTATTATCAGGGGCAGAGAAAAACGCCATTTTGCCTGCCAGTGGCGAGTGGATTTTCTGGCAATGCACATGCATTTTTAGTTTTTGAGAAACTGTAGGCAATAGAGACTTTATCAAAAACACTTTTTTAATCTAGATATTTTAACTTTCCAAATTACTGCAGTGTAAATATGGTACTAAGTTCCATCTTATATTAAGTTATTAAGCTTACCTCTGTTTTATATATACCTTAATATTATAGAAAAAGAATTATGAAAATGCATTGTAGTAATAATAACATCGTTTGTAATCACGTGTGATTTTGTCATAACTATTTTCAACTGTGTGTGTGTTGAATCTTGCAAGCTGGTGAAATAAATACTTGGCTGGTATGATTTTTGAAAAATTCCCCATTCCTGCCTATTGTATAATAGAAAGGGAAGTTCTAAAAGACACTATGCTCTTGACTTGGAAAATTTCCAAACTAGAACTTAGTTCCTTTTAACTTTTAACAATCACTCATTCAATTTGATTTCAATAATATAATATTCAGTTTCATAATTTTCATTTTAGGTCTTAAATAATCTTTTTGAATATATATTGAATTACTTGGTATTGTCACCTGCAATATATAAGAATTGTTATCTTCTATTAATATATTTAAAATTGTTTTTCTTTATTATTTTATTTTAGGTGATGCCATAAGATGTTATCAGTGCAGCTCTGATCAAGAACCTAAAGATGAAGACAATTGCGGAGCCTATGAGTACTTTGATACTGAAAAGAATTCTCAGGTTGATTGTCTAGGAGAAGAAGCTGTTACACCTGGTACTTTTTGCTACAAAAGTATTCAACAGAGTCCTCGAGGATTTATATGTACGCCTTTATTTATCTTTTTATTACCCTAAATTTCTAGATTTTGTATTTTCATATTGTATCAATCCTGTTACGTACAATTTATATCTCATGGCACACTTGAACTCTTACTTAAATACAGTAAACTCCTTCAAATCTGCACAGCTTGGGACCGGAGGTCATGCGGACTTTAGAATTTTGCAGATTTCTGGTCATTGCTTTGTTTACATGTTTTAAACAGTAATTTAAATCTAATTAATAATGCAATTGAAATTATAATGAGTGCTTACAATATAATAAATAAACTAAAAAAAAAAAAATTGATAGTTTTTAAAATGATTAAAATATTAAAAGCAAAGGTCAAGTTAATAATCAATAATGTATGATATGATTAGTCATTATAAAGATGAAATGTATTTTTCCTGAATTATTCAATGAAACTTGCCTCATAAAAGTACATAACTAAACTAATTCACATCAAAATCATAAAATAAAGAAGCTTTATTACAGGTTTAGCGAGACTTTATCGATCAAAAAAGCTTGATTAATACATAAATATAATTAGTAATAAGATTGTGATTACCAATGATATCAACAATATCTTTGATTTTTTCAGAAATAAATTTATTCTTCCTTTATGAAAAAACATGAATTCGGCAATATTAACAAAAATTACGAATTAAAACGCATATAGAATTGATATAAAACTAAAAAAGTCAAATTTCATTCCTATACAAAATCTGGCAGTTATTAGCAAAAAAAAAAAAAAAAAAAATTAAAAAACCTTATTTTTTAGTAGTTTTAAGCTTAATTCTTTTCAAAATCACAGAATTTTATATTGCTATATGTTGCCGTAGGCAGTGGAAACATGATTTGAAATTTGTTCACTTCGAGATTTAATTTTTTTTTTTTTTTTTTTTTTTTTTTTTTAATTATGATTTTTTTTTTCTAAAGAGGGGTCTACTAGAGGGCAAAGCCAGCTAGTCAAATATGAAATTATAATTTTCTTCTTTATTTATGTCTAAATTTTCAGAGTTATGTGGCTTTTTTTCATACTTGGTTGAATACCTTATTTTTAAAAATATACACATATCTTTTAACAAATGTTTTCTCTGTAGTATTAATTATTATTATTATTTTTTTTTTCATTTAGTACTATCACAGAACAAAAAGAAAAAAATTTATTTTACAAATGAGAAAAGAATTAAATGTTGTGATAAAATGATTAAAACATGATATTTTAATCCCTTTATCCCAAAATTAATTTTTGTTAGTGACTGACAATCACTTCTTACTGTTGAAATTATCTAATTTACAGAATATCTCTTTAAACTAGCAGATGATTAACTTTCTAAAATAATATGGAAAAAACTAGTTACTGTGATGAAAAAAAAAGCTATTTTTTGTTTTATAATCATTTTTTAAACCTTTACTTTAGTATGCTGCCACCACCAATATAATTATGTGATATCAGACACTCATGAGAGGTATGTAGTGAAGAAGATTAACTCTTTCAATTAAACTTAATGAACAATTTATTTACACAATATTTACAAATAAGTCAATATTTACAATTACGAACTCGTATATCGATGATCCGATTCAACATTAAATTAAATACAGACAAATGTTCTGTGCACTGTTAAGCTACTCTATACCTCTCTTATGCACATTAATTAACTCAGAGTAACTATTAATCTCTCCACGCATCCAAGCTCAGTCCTCTTAGAGCCTCACTCAACGCACACTTTCCTTTTGACCAGAGCTTTTCTCTGAACTGCCTCACTCTTTTCTCGCCAGGTCAAAACTAACTCTCAGCTCTCACTCTTCACCAAGCCATTTGCAAACAGGGTTAATTCTTTCCCCACACTGATCAGTCCTCTAAAAGGAAGGCCACTCTTTTAAGACGTAGCTTTCTCTTCAGACCCTGTTCACCTGTCTTACCTATGAACTTTGATTGATAAGCAAAAGGCTACCTATTGTATGCTACATTCTTTCAACCAGAACTAGGATATGAGGGGGTGAAACAAAAAAAATTCTTTTCCTTTGCTGTAATTCAAGAGAATAATTCAATAGCCTTTTTAGCAGATAAAATCGAAAATATGTCTGGTATTTTGTGTTTAAAATACATTATGTGCATATATGAATGCACACAATTTTTCTCCCTTTGTATTGGTAATAAAAGAACACATGTATTGTTTTGCAAGTAATTAATCAACAATTCACTGCATCAGATGATCATAGTAGAGAGTATTTATTCCATCAGCGATTCTCTGTGTTTTTTATAAATAATAATGATAATATTATTATTTTTTTGTCTTTATATTTTTAAGCTAAGTCTTTCATTATGTTTTTAGCTAAAGTCAATAGCTTTTCTAATAAGATCATGTAAATTATAGCTATACTCCTTAATCATCTCAACTTTCTGATAAAATGTAAAAGATTCTTCCAGGGTTCTCGCTGCTGCTCGCCATTGCGCCAAATTGCAATAAAATCCTCCATTTGGCAAGTAAAAGAACAATCAGACTCACCAAATTGTGAGCACTCAATTTCTGCTCCTTTTTTGTGCATCTATGTCTGCTTATACAGTGGAGATTCTTATCCACATTGCCAAATGATTGGATGTCGCTTTACAAGTTAAATCGAATCGTGCCATTTAAATTGTTCTATTTATAGAGATACTGACTCAATACCAATACTTTTTAGCAACAGTCAAAGACAAAAATGATTATGCGATATATATTTATCTAGTGTCAGTTTATCACTATCTGTGTACTGTCGTCATACCATTAAAAACATAAACAAAATTACTTGTATCAAGCACCAAACAGAGAAAAGCTTTGCTGTAATGAGGTGGTGAAATTAGCCTTATTATATCCATTATTATATTTTACATGCATTGTTTCATACATATCATTGAATTTGAATATTAATTATCTAATAAAATAATGCAGAAATGATCATTATTAATTATTAAAAAAAAAAAAAATTATGCATCCCTGCTTTATACTGTATTGTTTTCTTCTTTACAGGGGATGGTAGATGGCGGACAGTTGTACGACGGTGTGCACAAATTTCTGAAAGAGGTATTAATTGGGGATGTGACTGGGGTTATAAAGAAAATGGTGTTTATTGGGAAGAATGCTATTGTGCAGAAGATGGCTGTAATGGTGGCATGACTACACGTATATCTGGCTTTTATGTATTTTTATCTTTCCTTTTGATTTCTTTAATTGCAAGATACCATATTTCATAATATTGGGACATAAAGTGAATATTAATTTTAAGGACTATGTTTTTATTACAAACAGTTTTGTTGGTTTATTCGTATCTGATTATTTTTATTGACTTATTCAAAACTGCCTTTAAATTATTTTTTTATGTTTTTAATTTCTTAAATCACTTATTATTTTGTTTATTATTGGAAATTCCGTCCATAATCTTTTGTATACAGTCTCGTGTAGTTATTTTATGTATACACCCAACACAATATTTTATACTTGATCATAGGTGATTATACATGATTCATATATTTTTTATATTGTTACATTTTTCTTATATATATATGGTTTAAATAATGGTTGTGGTAATAAATGAGACTCTGTTTATTGAAAGAGTTTTTTGTATATATGTAAGTAGTAAAAATATTTTAGTCCAGTACTCTCATAAAAAAATAAAAATAAAGTGAAAAAAAATTATATTTATGTATATATTGTTGTTGAAATTTTTATTCAATCCGTCCAAAACATTTGCATCTTAAACATTCCAAACTGATTTGATTAGTCAAATTATTTACAATGTTCATTTTATTTTTAAATTTTATAAGCTAAATGAGCAGATCTGATTGTCATTATCTTCAGTTGTTTAATTCAACTTTGGCTTTAATAATAATAATAATAAAATAAAGATATAATTAAAGATTTTAAAAAAGTTAAAAAAGAATAATTTCTATATATATATATATATATATATATATATATATATATATATATTACGTACAATTTTTATTCTATCTCTATAAAAAAAAAAGAAAGAAAGAAAAAAAAGAAAAGAATAAAAAAAGATAAATATTTCAAACTGTCTTAATTTGACTTTATACAACATTTTACATTTTTATAATATATATATACATCTATAATTTAATACTGTTAATTTCTTTAATGTAATAAAACCAAACAAGATATTGCCTAAAATTACAATGAGATCTGGCATAGAAAATAAAAGTTGACTGACTGAAATATACAATAAAACAAAAAATTTTAGCATTATACTAGTTTTTATTCACATTAATGGAGTTTCATTATAACATAGATGTTTGCATATATGATTTGCTATCATGAAATTTGTTTTACAGAAGCTCAATTTTAATTGGTTATGATTAAGATTTCTTCTTTTTCAGTTTTATGGAATTTAAGTATGTGGCAATTTTTTTTTTTTTTTTTTTTTTTTTTTTCATATCTGTTTATTGATTTCATGTGTTAATAGCTGATAAAAAGTTTAGAACCTATGAAGATATTTATTTTATAACTCATAGTTATTTATATTGATCCATATGTTAGTAGCTGTTAAAAATTTCAGAATGTATGTTGATATTTATTTATATAACTCGCATATTTATCTTATGCATTAAAAAAAATCATTGTAAGTTTTAAAATTTTGTCATACCAGCCTTTCAGAAGAAGTAGTAATGTAAAAATATCTCTTTAGATTTTTTTTTTTTTTTTTTTTTTTTTTTTTTTTTTTTTCAGCTCTTCCATTTTCTTTTCTTTTTCTACTGTAAAACCACTTATGCCTTCTTTTAACATTTGTATGTTTGTTTTCATTGTCTGTTCTAATTATAGATTAATTTCTTATAACTGTTTTGTTGTTTCTGAATTTAAAATTTCATTCATTAATATGCATTTATTTTGTTCTATTGAATCTTATCTCATTTTGGTGTAATACTAATATTATTGATTATTATTGAATCTCAATTTTTCTGTATCATTTTCTGTTTAACATTAATTTCATAGTGCTTTTTTTTTTTTCCTCCTCTTAAATGCATTTGCCTTAACTTTACAGGAATAATGTTACGAAGTTTTGCCATTTGCACAGTTACCAAGAGCATATGTGATATTACGAGAAAAAGTCAATAATTAGGTCACAAACCGATATGAGTGTCAGAAATTAGTAGTAAATTGTTTCCAAATATGCTCAAAGATGATGGCATTATCCAACTATAAGCTGTTGATTTTGAATTTGCAAGACAACAGTAATACAAGAAGAGCAGAGGCATTCAAAAGTTGTTGACGGAAAACGAAGTGGTTGTCTTTTTGAGATTGTGACAGAAAAAACTGTGTAATATTGAGGAAATAGTTAGAAGTGATAAGCGAACAACAATAGTTCAGCTGCTTCTTCAGCCATCAATGTCTATACAGTCAACTGTAAGCTTAAACTGTATACTCTATTGAGCAGTTGCTGTTGTTCATGACCATGTCATTCTTTGTCAACAACTTTTGAATGCCCCTATTCTTCTTCTTGTACAACTGTTATCTCATAAATACTAAATAAACATCTTATAATTGGATAATGTAGCCACCTATAAGCATATTTGGAAATCTTTTACTATTAATTTCTTACCTCTTATATCAGTCTGTGACCTACTTACTGACCTTTCCCTCATAACTTATTCTTGCCTTATGAATTTTTCTTACAAATTTGAGAACATGTTTAAATAGTATGCAGTAACCGGATGTTGATTAATGATTAATTATTGATTAATAATTCATTGGTGAAAGAGTTAAATGTTTTATTACTATATTTTCTGGTTATTTTGCTTACAAGGAAGGTCTCCATACGGGCATACTCAGAAAAATCTGAAAAAAATTACAGAATGTTCTTCTCATGTAGTTATATATGTTTATAAAAAAATTTTTGGCGTAATCTCCTTATAACGTCCGTAAAAAAATAATAAAAATATCGTTTATTTGGCGATTTATCTCCGGTTGGCGAAAAAACGAAATTTTGAAAATTACGCTTTTACGCTTCGAATACTTTTTAAAGAAAAAACTTTCTATGTTCAATTTATTTAAATAAGTTTAGTTTAAGTAATTTTAGTTTTGCATTTTTACTTTACTTTAAGTGTAATTTTGTCATATATGTTTATATGTACTTATAACAAAATGAAATTAATATATTTTATCATTTAAAACAAAATTTAAATTGATTAAAATTGTTCCAAATTGAAAAATACACTGTTAAAAATGTGCTGCATTTTGTTGCAACGCACTCCCTTGCTTGTATAAAAAACGGTTACTTGGCCGTGAAATGGAGCTTTTTTATTGGTTGGAATAGAGATATTATATACAAGCGGTGGAGTGCGTTGCAACAAAATGCAGCAGATTTTTAACAGTGTATGACACGGTCAATTCGCCGTGCTATGGAGCATTCTCATTGGTCAGAAGAGAGATATTCTATAAAAGTAGTGGAGTGACGTTGCAGTAAATGCTGCAGATTTTTAACAGTGAAGTCAATTAAAATCAATTTTCAGATTCGTTAAAATCGTCTGCTTTTGGCGAGGAAATGCACTGTTCGCCAAATCCCGCGTCGCTTTCAGCTTTTCACGCCAATTATTCCAAACTATTTTATTTTTTTACATATCTAATAATGTAATTCCGCCGCTAATTTTCACTGATCCTTTATTACCTACATGAGTAGTTTAATTCGTATTTTTTTCAAAAAATTCTGAGTATGCCCCCAATGGAGACCTTCCTTGTTAGTTAAAAATGCTATGATTAGGCTTTGATGATGTGACGGTGATACCGCTCTCACTCGGACCTGTTCCGACCCCTCTCATAAGTACTGAGTGGGTGTCTCTGTTGCAGGGTCTGGATGTCAGGACGAGTTTCGCGAAGCGGGAGACGGTCGAAGTGGGGGCTCTCGGGTCCCCGTGGAGGCCCCGACCGTTAGCGACGTATGATGTCCAGTAATGGATCGGTATACGTAACCAAACCTTTTAATATTTTATTATCAAAAGTGATAGTTTTAATGATCAAATGTCTGTAATATTTTTTTAAATAAAGACAATGCTTAAATTATTATGATTAATGGATCTTAAGTGCAGGAGTGCAGAATATAACTGATCCAACGATGTAGGACCGGGAGTAATTTTAGCCATCTTAAAGAAATTTTGCAGAAAACTATACATTTGATTTTAATTTTAACAATGAATTAAATAATTCCCCAAGATAGAAAAAATTTCGCTACAAATAAAAAATATCTGTATGGCAACCTTCACAGAATCAGTCTCAAAATAGTATGTAGCATATTTACTCTCACATAATTAAAATACATAATAAAAACACATAAACTCTCACACAAGAAATTTGGAAAAAACAAACAAAAATTTTATACTTTTGGCAATACAGAATTTATGTAAGCCTATAACATATCATAAAATTTTCAAGAAATTTTCATATAGATTGAAGGAAATGTTGGGAGAAAAACATTTTCTGCACCCTTGCTCAAGTGGTTAGCTTTGTCATGTATTTTTCTTTTAAACTATCAATTTAAATTATGCCCCGGTGTTCAAAATTAAAACTGTATGTTTTTTATTGATAATTATTTATTGTTGAAAATTAATAAATGAAAAATTTCCCTTTTTTGAATGCAAATAAATGTTTTGTAATGCATATGAAGTTTTTATATTTAAAATTATATTTGTAATTTTTATAAAATATTATTTTATGATGAATAAAAGTTAAAAATAAATTATTTGTAAGTCTTATATTTATTAAACAGATCTTTTTGTTTTAAGTTTTCTTTCATATTCATCTAATAATGCATTATTATTTTTCAAGTACAATTAAGCATGACATGAAAATGTTCTGTATGTTTTTATTGTTATCATATTACATATTTTTTATTTTTGAATTTCTTAGCTTCTTCCCAGCAGCAGAATTTTTTTCTGCTGTCTGCAACACAAGTGAAAATTTGAAAAAAAAAGTCTGCAGACCAATCCTTTGCATTACATTATATGCACTCAAACCTCCCAAGTATTTGTGATAGACATAAGAGAAAAGTATACTTTAAAAAAGAAATTGTCTTTATTCTCAGAATTTTTAACACCATACTATGGAGGAGGGGGAGGGGGGGGCTCCCCTTTGACAAAATTTATGGGTTTTTTGCGACCTTTTGAATAAATTTGCCGTTTTTTGCGATCTTTTGAAGAAATTTGCCGATTTATCGTAATCTTTTGACAAAAGTTGCCGTTTTTTTCACGATTTTTTGAAGAAATTTGCCGTTTTTACTTATCTTTTTTGACAAAAACTGCAATTTTTGTGATCTTTTGAAGAAATTTGTCTTTTTTTCATGTTTTTTTTTTATGAAAACTGCTGTTTTCCGTGATCTTTTGAAGAAATATATAGTTTTTTTGCGATGTTTTGAAGAAATTTGCTGGTGTTTTCGCGATCTTTTGAAGAAATTCACTGTTTTTTTGTGATTTTTTGACGAAATTTGCCCTTTTTTTTGTGATCTCTGGACAAAATTGATTTCTTTTCGAAGACTGTTTGTCAAAGGTCACAACACTTTTTATGTCCGAATTTTTAGATTTAGACCAAAATTTTTAACAGTTGAAAAATAGGCTACAGACCCTCCCAAGAATCTGCGACGTGCGTCGCAGCGTTGCGTCGATTCTGCTACCGGGAGCTTCTTATAATTCTATTTGTTTCGTTTGAGTTTTTATTAGGGTCTCAGATGCTATTGTTTTTAATTTTTATTGGGTTATATATATATATATATATATATATATATATATATATATATATATATATATATATATATATATATAGTATAGTCCATATATACTTTTACAAATAAATCCAAAGTAACTTGGATATTACCAAAACAAAAATTCAGTGAAACCAATATTTATACTGTCTGTATGTATAATGAGCACAGTGATGTAAAATACCTGGGTATTTATTTTTAAGGGTAAATACCCAATTTGGGTATTTACCTGGGTATTTATTTTCAATTATATATATTTGGGAAATTACATTAATTTTACTTTTAGTTATGATAAAAGAGTATAAAAGAAAGAAAATTACAGAACTTTAGACTTCTTACAATCCTTTAATTAAAAAAAAAAAAAAAAAAATCAACTTTTTACACTTAAGTATTGAATTTAAATGTAATTTTTAAAAATGAAGCATATAAAAAACGTGTTTATAGAGAATTGTTTTTTCAATAAATTTAAGGGATAATATTGATATAAAAATAATATACAAATATATAATACACAAATTAAGCACATATTAAATATAAAAGTGAAAAATATAAATAAAAAATATACAAATTATGCAAAGATATAATATAAAAGTGAAAAATATAATTTTCTTAATTCAATATTCGTATGTTGAAGAGAACCATTTAGCATCAGCAATAGCTTGACTTTAAGGAAATAAAACTCAGTAATTTTGGATTGAATAAGCAGCCTAATATTAAACACAATTTAACATTTATATATAAATAATATGCAAAACTATAGATATAGATAATAAAACAGAAAATGAAAAATATAATTTTATCATATCGACACATTTTTTCTCTCAGTTTAAAATCAGTCAGACTTCAGACACAACAACTTCGGAATCTGAATTTTCAAAGTCCTCAATTTCTAAGCTGTCCTCACTTGAAAGTAATTCTTATATACGATTTATTGTTTCTGAAACATTTTCATTTGTTTCCTGTTTCTTTATTTTGGGTGTATTCTGTTTATTTACTTTATTGTGTAGCAGCTTCCAATTATATGATAGGTAGCTTAGCTTAGCTGCTCTTTCTGATGTCTAGCAGTTTCTTTTTTTACTGTGAATCCAGCTAAAGGTGCTAAAGGTTCTTTCCGTCGCGGCAGACATAATAGGTGCACTTAATATGCGCAAAGCTACTTCAGCTAATATATTAGTGCCCCGTAAGCTTTTCCACCATAGTAGAGGAGGCATATTCTCTAGCTCTTCCCACAAGATTTTTCTTTCCCAGAGACCTTCTTTTTCTCTGTAATGAACAAGATCCATTTTAAGTTGTGTGCTCTCTAATTTCATGTGATGGCCAACATCATAAATGAATGTTAAACCATCAAGCAAATCTGAAGGTTCTAAGGTACTTCCTTGCATTATAGGATTTTAAATGTCTGCTGCAAGATGGAGAGGACCAACACCACATTCTTTTCTTTTTCTAAATTGCTCCATAATATGCTTTTCTTCATTTTTTTCCAATAAAGATACAGGAAGTAATTCTAGCAATACTTTTTCTAAGTTGTTTATTTTGTTATACACCAAATGAATCTGAGGTTCATTTGATTCAAAAGATTCTATAAGTAATCCTATAAGTATAAAGATATCAATCATATTTTCAATACGAATCCAAAAAGTATCATCTAAAAGTTTTTTTTTTTTTTTAACTCAGAAGACAATTGAGCTTCTTCACAAACTGCCATAGTTTGCAGCGTAAACTTGTTATCTTTTAAGCTTTTAAGACTGTGTAAGTAGCTTCCCACCTAGTTTTACCTGGCAATTTCAAGGAAATATTTTTCTTGCTTTCTTGATCTTGAATCCGGTTAAACAATGCACTTAAACGGTTGCTACGTTTGATAGTTTTCACTATATCAATTACATTTGTAAAAAATTGTTTAACTGACTTGCATCCTGAAATATCAGAACACAATAAGTGTAAAAGATGGGCAAGGCAACCTAATGGAACAACATGCGGATATTTTTCTTTTACTAATCTAAACGCTGCTATCATATTTTTAGCATTGTCACCTATAATCACAAAATTTTTTTCAGGATCATGATCTTTCATAACTTTTTCAATTTGCTCAGCCAAATAACAAGCATCATGCTTGTTTTCCTTTGACATGATAAAATCAACAAATAGAGGTTGTGGTTTTGAAATCACAAAATTTATTATTGACTCATTTCTTATGTTACTCCAACCATCACAATGCAAATGGAGGTGTTTTGATTCAGTTAGTTGTCTCTTAACTTCACATTGCATTTCAGAATATTGAGAATCTAAGTAAGTTGAGGCAAGACGAAAACGTGAAGGTAAATTGTAAGAAGGTCGAACTTTCTTAAAAAATTCAATCCACAAAGGATGTTCAACCAATGACAATGGACTTCCACTGATGAAAATGGCCTTAGCCAAATGTTGATTGAGTGTTTCCTAAAACAAAAAAGAAGCATTTGTAGTTTTATTTTTCCAAAATAAAAATATACAAGGCATAGAATTTTTACATTTTTAATCCAGACTTCTATAGCATCTGTAATCTTGTAATTCAGATATTCCAAAACCTTTTATTATTATTTTATTTCTTTTCTTTCATGAAATGATAATAGATGCCACCACTAGCATACAAGAATACATTTCAGAAAACACTATTTTATGCAGCTATATATATTTTCCTTTTTCAAAATTTTGAATTTATGCTTGAAATTGATATTTTTAAGCATCAATTACTTAGTTTCTCCTAATTCCTTCCACCTTGCGTGTTTAACCATTGTTCAGTATGGTAAAGTATGGTGTAGTTTCCAGTTATATAATGTAATTTTAGGTGTATGGATTTCTGAAACGTGATATACTCATCGTTCTACTTTAATTACTGAGCTGTGATCGGAAAAATGCAATCGAAAGACGTTGTACAGCAATAATCCAGACAAATCCGTTTCCTGTAGAAAATAAAGCAAATAATTTGAGAAGTCCACAATCCATGGAAAAATCCTTTATTGAATATGAAGAGAGCAAAACTTCGGGAGGTGGTCTCCTTTCACGAGCATAATTTTTGTTACCTTACATCTCAAAGGCTGGTTGCAAAGAGCCCGATAAACACACTCTGTCGAGCAACGAAAAAATTACATTAAATCAAAAAGAATCCGTTAGCCTTGTTACATACAAAATTCAAAATCTAACAGCGTCAACCTGGCGATAGATCACCAACAAGAATGTTTCATAATGAATAAATGAAAAAAGCAATAACTCTTATTTAATTATTTGACTTGCTCTCGTGTATAATTTATATCATCTATCAAATATTATTACATTGTTTATATAATCATAAATAAAACTTTGATGTAATAAATTATAAAGATTATCGAAAGAAAGTACTTTAGCTAATATAAATATTTATATAAGGAGGAAATAAATTTTACATCTGCTTTATTACTAACTGAAAATTATATCAATCTGTATTTAGATTTGTTTAGAAGATAATATTTCTGTTAGATAAGATTCAAGTTATATTAGACAGAAAAAGTATTAATTTTATGATTTAAGAGAACACCAAAATTGATGGAATGAAATTTCGTAAGAAACTCCATTATGAATATTTTAAAATATCAATATATGATGCTACATCATATAAAGTAATAATAATTTTTTTTTTATTTATTAATGGCAAGTCCTATTTTAATTATTTAATTGTAAATCTTATTTAAATGTTTTATATTGTTTTATTTTTTAAATTTATATTTATCAGTTTCGTGATTTGTGTTATTTATTATTCAATAATATAAAATTCCAAGTTAAAAAGAAAAAAATCTTATTGTTTCCCACAACTAACAACAGATGGCGACACCATACAAAATATACATATTTTTGAATTTTGAGATATTTTTAAGTGGAACTCCTTAGTATTATTTATTTATAAATTGCCTTAGTGTTTTGTATTATCATAATAATGCCTGATGTTATTATCAGTTACCTAAATGCATTCTAGTTTCAAATTTTCTCTAATTCGCTATTGCCGTGGTTCAAATGATTCCGGATTAAAGATATAGGATTCAGCATATGATATTTTGTCAGGTATATGATATTTAATTACATTATTTAATTGTTTTGAATTGCAATACTGCAAACCAACCGATTTATACTTTAAAAACTTCGGCAGCTAAGGATAAAGTTAAAAAATGGGGGAGACCCTTATATGGATTTACATAAGGGAAGGGGATTTTAGAAGGTATTAACAATATTTATTATACTTATTATTTGTAAATTAAATTAATTTATCAGGAATTTATGTGTCTATAACTATCTTTTAGAATAAACAATATTTTCAATTAATTTCCTTTTTAAGTCAAATTTACATTTAATTAAAATGTAGTATTTGACTTTTATCCAAAATGTTCTTTAAATAATAAATGCATATATCCTGTAACGTTATTTTTTATATGGAATGTTTTTTGAAAGCCTATAGAAACTATGAATCTTGAAAGCAGACTGTTTTCATTACAAATAAATTTATAAACTTGTGGCTTTAAGCAATCTATTTTTGCTTTGCTATTCTATATAAAAATAGGATTACATTGAAACTGCCAAAAAATATTTGTCTTATAAAATTGTATAATGGCAAGGGAAAGGGTTCCTTGGGGATATGAAGATTTTCCCCAACTGCCCCCCCCCCCCCCCTTAACACATACATTCATTCCATGCCACTGCTTATAGCTCTATTTTATTTCAATCACAAAGTGAATTCTTGCTTTTAAATTATATATTTTTCACATCAGTGTTTAACAGTGCTTCTTTATCTACACTTCAAAACAAATTAAACGATTTTTTTTATTAAAAGAAAAAAATATATTAAAATGCAAAGGCTTATTTCAATGAATCTTTTAAATTTTAAAATAAACAATTTATTAATTTATTAAAAATTGTAATATTAAAAATCAGAGACATATACTAGAGAAAAGCTTCAAATCATTTATTTCAATTAATATCAGTTCTAATTTAAGTATTTACTTTTAAAAGAACAAAATTGTATTTATTTTTGTTTATTAATATGTAAATGTACTTACATTTGTTATTTCATTCATCTGATCCAAAAATGCTGTCATAGATATCTGTGACTTCGAAATTTTTTTATTTGTCAAAAAACTAGATGTTCCATCTCCAGCATTTTTTAGAAGCAAAGGTACACTTGTTATCGGTATCGATGAAGTGTTAGAAGATGTACTGGACATTTGACCAGTATTAGGTTCATCTGTATCACTAATTGTTATATTTTCTTCTACATTTGAAGTTGAAGGCATAGTAGAAATAGATTCCTTATGATATTTTTTGCATTTAGAATCCCTGTCAAAAACCTTTTTCAAACCTGCAGGACATTTGAAACATTTCTTAATATGATTTTCCATTTTGTTTACATTAGCATGCTTGTAATCCTTATTACAATATTTGCACTGCACACTTTTTCCTTTCACATTAAAAAAATTCCATGCAACTCCTTTTTTTCTTCCCATTTTTCCTTCTAACTCTTTCAAACGCACACCATAGACATCTAAAAGCAAGTGAAGAACAGTTTATAGAATCAAAATCCAAACCAAAACTAGCATGGTTTTGGTTTGTAAAATCTAGCATAGTTTTACTTTGTAAAATCTAGTTTAGTTTTGGTTCATACTTATGCAATGATTGGGCGCCATCTATTGCTTCTGGTGGAAATTTCTAATTGAAATTTAAAGGAATTGCAGATTATAAACAAAGCAAGAAAAGAGTGTGTATTACTAAATTTTTAGAAAATGGCAATGATATTTTAAAACTTAAAAGATGATTCATAGAGGTTTATAATTAAGTTGATGATCAAACACATAATATTTGAATGGTGTTTTGTATTGAAGCAAAATATTTTAAATTTTTGGGCAGCTTTTTAATTCAGCAAGAAATAATCACAACTCATAAAATTGGAAATGAAAATATTTATTTAGAAAGTGAATACTTTGAAATTGCAATTCCTTTAAACTACTGTTAATATTTAGAGAAAATCAGTAAATTCCTATTTAATCTTTATACATGTCTGCAATATTAGGAAAAGATAATTAAATTTCTAAAACCAAAATTTTGTAGTTCAGCTGACAATTGTGAATATTTATAGACTGTAAAATAATAAAAATTGTTTAATAAACATAAATCAATAAATTGTTTGTTAAATTATTTATTTAAATGCTTGATTGTGTAATTTATCTTTTTTTTTTTATTATTAGCAATCTAAATTTCTCTTAAGTATGGATTATTATTATTATTTTCTTAATAAATAGATGTGACATGTAATCTGTATAATGCTCTGTAATAAACTGTGCAGATAGGTAGTCTTATATTTTCTTTTTAAAAAATGTAATAGAGCTTCACATTATTTACTTTGAAAATTTCCTACAAATTCAATTCACTTACTTTGCAGCTGAAGCACACTAGCAGTAAAATTAAACAATTTTGCGATGTAAGTTTAGACTCCTCTTTAATTGTGGCTGAAGCCATACAACTTTCATAATTTGAATATCTCATTCTATGATTTTGGACTTCATAAATATTTAAGTTTCAAATAAAAATAAATTTTACTTTAAATATGCTTTTTCAAGCTGAAATATGAAAATACCCAGTTTTTGGGTATTTACTCGAGGCTTGGGTAAATACCCAGGTAAATACCCAAAAAATATTTACCTACCCACTGGGTATTTACCCGCCCCACATCACTGAATGGGCATAACTAAATTTGTAATAAGTATGTATATAAACATTACCAGCTAAATTCCAATTCTGGTAGATCCAAAATTATAACAATGGCAAATATTATAAAAAGTATGAGAAATGCAGCATGCATAATGAAGTAAAAATAAAGAAAGAAAGAATAAATACATAATTTTATGTGCTACGTAGCAGTAAAACAAGGTATTTTAAAATTATAAAATAAAATTAAGTCTATGCCAAAATGGGCTCAAAGTAGAATAATTAAAAAATAGCTGCAATATATCATGTTATCTTATGATAATAATAATTAAGGCCTCTTATCACTCAGATATGAGATTTTCCTCTCCAATGTTAAACCAATGGCCATGGAATGCATTCATATTTGTGAAATATCTCATCAGAACATTAAGATTTTTAACTCCTTTTTGCTGTATTTTCATCTTAAAGGATGTTGCTTTCAATTTTATTTGACAAAACCTTTTTCAAATGTATACTTATTTTTTAATTTAATGCTAAAGTCTTAAGGAGTAAGTAAAATGTAAAAAATATTAAATAACTCAAAAACTATTTGGACTTTTAAAATTTTGAAAACTATGAAAGAAGTCATATGTTTTCATCTATTCATAAAAATTAAAATTTTTTGTTTAAGTTAATTTGACTTAAGTTAGTTAATTTAATTATAATTAAGTTAAAAATTTCATTCCCCACTAAGAAATAAATCAATTCAGAAGGGGACAGAGTCTGACCTTTGAAATGTCGACTGTTATTGCGGGAGGTTCTCATAGTCATGCTCACTCAAGTGATCTGAATGTAGGAAATCTGGTGCAGTATTGTAAAATTTCTTGCTTTCCGGTAAGGGAAAGAACTATTTTGTTTTAGTTGTACTTAAGTGCAGTAAAACACAGCCCCCCCCCCCCCCTAAATATTCCTTTTTTTTCCTCAACACACTTTTTTTTAATTGCATACAATATTTTTTTTTAGAAAATAAAACTATATCGAACACTATACATATATATTTGAATATGTAAACTTTTCTTCAACTTTCTCTAAATGATGTTGACACACGTATGAAAAGTTTTCCATCGTTACATGCATAGGGATTTATAGATATTATTAGGTTCCAAAAAAAGGTATAATTCTTATTTTTATTATTTTTTCTTTTATTAAATGTGTTTTCTCCTAAGTTGATTGTTGATTTATTGTTCTTTTTCGTTCACTAAAATAAATTAAAAATATCCATTTTAATGTTTTCAGAAAAATACGTTATTTGCATCAGCAAGAAGAAAAAGAAAAGAAAACTCTTATATTATTTATACTTTATTCAGAATGTCTGAAAAATGCATTTATCAATGAAATAAATTAAAATATCGTCCATGTTAATTTGGAGTTTAAGTGAAGAAGTGATTGCTTATTTATAGTAATCATTTTCATTTTCTTTATTAATTCATCATTTTATTTAAAATTGTTTAAACTTACTTTTGGTCTAGAATCCATTTAAATATTTCAATACAAAATTTAAAATAATTACAAATATTTCTGAATAATAGTCAAAATGAAACATGTTTGACGAGCATTACAGGCATGAAAGAGTTCCTCCTAAAGGAGGATTTCCACCTTTTTTGAAGCAATTTTGGTCATTCTCTGGATTGGTGCAAAAATGCAAAGAAAATTTTGGAAGGATATTGGGAAGGAGGGGGGGGGGGTTTCAAAAATTTAATAATTAGACATTTTATCTACTCAAACACTTGGAGATTGTTCTTGAATTGTGCAAAAGAGGCATAAACTGAAAAGTGAACTTCTACATATAAGCATCTGGAACCAGTGGCGCGAGCCCACCCAATAATTTAATATCTCTATCCACCCATTATTAATTGAGCCCACCCAATATTTATGTATTTGTTCAAAATTTTTTTGAGCCCACCCAATATTTTTTAAAAGTTGGCGCCAATGTTTGAAACTATTGTAAATGCAGCTGTTCTGAATGTCTCTCAAGAATGAAATATTTTTTAGACTTTGAAAATTCAAATTAAAAGGAAGTTTCTTTTTGGAATAGAATATTTTGTATTATTTATACAACACTTTTGGATAATTTCTGCGATACCTTTTTTAAGATGTATTTCTGAAGCAAAGATCAATTTAACAGAGAGATTTTTTAAAAGGAGGGGGGGGATTTAACAGCTGAACTATTCAGAATAATATTTGTTTTGGAAAATTAATGCTTGTACCTCACATAAGTTGATCAGAAATATTTGGTTTTACTTCTTTAGCATTATTAAAACTTTCTAAGTTGGGGGGGGGGGGGGAAGACAATCATATGTGCAGTTACATTTGATTTTATTCTTTGTTAAAATGACACTGAAATTATAAGAGTTTGACGCCGTTGTATAGATGGGGAAATTTTTCCACCTTTTTTCTCGTTTCCTGCTTTCATGCCTGGCATTAATTCAATATGGTATTTAGTTGTAACTAGAATATTTTTTAACGAAACAAGTAAAAAAGTAAGTCTAAAAGATTTAAAATTTAATAACATCATCAAAATCAGTAGAAATATGGGTTACAGACAGAGTTGCACAGCATCAAAAATACATGTATTTGAAATACATTTTCAAAATGCTTTTGTGTTTTGTATTTTAACCCGACGAAACAAAAGTATTTTAGTAATGTTTTTTGTAATCCTTTTTTCAAGTATTTTGTTTTTTGAAAAAACATTTTTATAGATTTCAAACTTTGTTGTACTGTAAACCGCAAATCCAAGATTCATAACAAGAAATATCTTCCACTTTGTTTAGTCTTTGAATTTGTTTCTGCATGTTAATATAAACACATTTTTTCAATTAGTGGTACAATAAAGATTATTAACGAACAGGATGAATAGCTTCTCCAGAAGCATTTGTGTTGAACCGTTACAAAAATGTTATAAATCGTGCTGTTGCTTCGAGAATTACAAAACAAAATGTTCCGTGATTGACTGGAAGGACCCATAAAAAATTTTGCTTGTTATTGCTTTTTTTTTTTTTTTCAAAGTACCGGGTGACCCAAAAGTTTCGGGAGTTTTGAAATGTTAATAATTTGGAAACTATGTACAATACAAAGGTTCGGTTTTCAGATATATGCTCAGAAACACGTGGGATTTTGTTTAGCATGATTTTTTTACATGTATATAGTTACAATTTTTAGCAACAGGTGGCACTGCTGTAAAACACTGGATGTAACTATAAAATATGCTTGATAGACACATGAGTATAAGTTCATTGCGAAACATCTTTTATAGACTATTAATGAGATTTCGTTTTAAGGGTGGTTTATGTTCAATCACTTTTTTTAAAGTGATTGAAATTGCATTGAAAGGGAATTTTGATACAAAATTTGATGAGTAACTGCCATTTTTAGACATGCTTTCTTTGCATGTCGAGCTGTGTTCTTATCGTACAATATGGAAGTAAAAATAGAAAAAGATTCGATGGCCATTAGAAATGTGAAATGCCATGGTAAGAAAGGTTTGAGAAAAAGGCTAGTTGAAAGATAGTAATAGAAGCAGGAGATCCCAAATGTCTGTTGCAATCGTAAATGAGGTAGAATTCGATGCCAATACTTTGTGGAAATCACCAGCTCATAATTAATCAGTACACTTGTAATATCACAATAAATTTGAAATTTCATCTGGAATTTCTTTCTCCTTTGAGGATACTGTGCAGTGCGTGTTGTTTTGCGTCGGCTCACAGCAGTACTTATAAGTTGTGGGCGTCATAATGAAAATTTGTAACTCTTGGACACTAATTCTTTCTTTTTAGCGAGCTATATCATACCATAAATATAATACTGTCAATTTTAGCACCACCTGTTGGCAAAAAGTGTAACTAACATAGTTTGTTTATTTCATCAAAAATACAAATCCCATAAGTTTCTAAGCATTTCTGTGAAAATCGCATACTTCTATTGTTTATAGTTTGTTAATTATTAGCATTTGAAAACTCCCGGAACTTCTGGATCACCCGGTACATTAGAAATGTAATGCTATTACATAACATATTATAATGGCATGTGGAAAGCTGAATAATACTTTTGATGTTCTGAATGAAAATCTATCAAGAGAATAATTTCATTGTGATAGTACAATGGTGTGCAATAGGGATTTACACAGGCCAGGTCTGGGCCCGTGAGCAGAACTAAGACAAGCCTATTTTCATTCTCGGTATTCGATCGTTCCGGGCCCGAGACATTTTTTTTTAAGGCTTGGATAGGGCTGAATTTAGTCACTATGAAGAAGCAATGCTGTGTTTCAGATTTACTGAGCTATATTTAATTGCGTCTATTATCGACTTAGAGAATATTTGAACAGTTGTATAAGTATGGCATATGGTCTATTCATAAGCTACTGGGGGTTCGGGCCCCATATTTAATATGAGCAGATGAGAAAAGATAATTTTTACATATTGTATCTCTTTTAAAAGGAATATTTTTATTTTGAAATTAATTTTTTTAAACCTTGTTCATAAATTATCTAGACTCCACTTGAGCTTGATTGGATGCAGTGTTCAATTCTGAGGGAGGTGCAGGGGCGTGCAAGAAGAAAGTTGCACCTGGAGCCAAGTTTGAATTTGCCCCCTCCCGCCCCCAACTTTTTCTTGTGACAGGCCACAAATGATGTTGGTAGTATAAATTTGGCGCCCCCTACAAGGGCGTGCAAAGAGAAAACTGAGCCCAGGTAAAAATTACAATTTGACGCCCCCTTTGCCTCCCCTTTTCGCACGGCGCTTGCTCCCCAGATTTCTGCTTCTGGGGCGACCGCCCCCCTTTCGCATGGCTCCGAGAGAGGACATTCCATCCCAGAGTAATGAGATGTCCAAAGTCATTAAAATATCATGTGTCCATATTAAATATGGATGTATATTAAACCTATTATAAAGAGAAGATTTATATTATTTTTTATACAATCTTTAGCCTTTAAGGATGAAAAAAAAATTTCCATACAAATCAATACGAAATCTATGATCGGTTAACGAACATCGCTAGCGACCACTGTTTTGGAATGAATTAATAATTAAGTTCGTTGTTCGTTAATCAATCACCCACTGTAAAATTAAACAAATAAAAACTTAGATGCGTATGAATTATTGTATAATGCTGCCATCTAGCGTTCAATTGAAAAAATATCTTAAAATAAGTTTCATATAATTTAAAAATGTAAAAAAAAAAAAAAAAAAAAATGATTTATGAAGTCATAATATTCGATCTGTTCAAAGATATTTAAATTTTTTTTTTATATATATAAATGCCTTTTAAAAGGAAAATGTAAACTTTTAAAACTTTGATATCATTATGAACCAAAAGGAATCCGGGACGTATTCAAGTATACTGTAATAATTTAGTGATGCTGCCGCTGCCATCTATTGGATTTAAAATACACTTATACTGAATCGGATTTTATAAATTAAATTATTATTAGTATTCGAAATTTACACTTCAATATTAAAAAAAATAATAACTGAATCAAACGAACTAGTGCGCAATTTTTATCAAAAATTTGTTTTATTATGTTCTTTTAATTTGAATTTTATAAAATTGAAATAAGCATTGTTTAAATTACACAAACTATATGTAGGTATAAAAAAATCTACATCTGATGATCACGTAAGGCAATCCATTATATATGAAAAATAAAGAAATTGCTACACAAAATTTCGCTATTTCTAACTTGATTGTTGAAGTATAGAAAAAAGAATCAATATATGCATATTTATTTAACAAGGTATATTTATTTATTTTAACAAGATAAATTGAATTGGAAATTGGTGTTAAAGCCGATAATCTGCGTGAGTGATATAGAACGAAGAGGGAGGTGAGTGATATGGTCTTTACGGGGAGAATCTTTGTCAGGGTATCTAACCCATATTTATTGTAAATTTAACAGTAAAACGAGCTAAGTCTGGAAACGGCGATGTGTGTTCGAAGTTCGAACCCGGTAATTTACAATCTAGCAATTATGATAGCAAAATATGTTAGCTATTAAAAAATTGTATACTATACACTATTGTCACATTAGAAAAAAAAAGAAAGAAAAGAAAAGAAAGAAAAACAAAGTATCGTACATGCACAATTTGTAAAACATCCTACTTATAGTGAAATATATATATATATATATATATATATATATATATATATATATATATATATATATATATATATATATATATATATATATATATATATATATATATATGTGCATATATACAGCATCATAAGATCAACCTAAAGTAAATGGAATACCTTTTTGGGGGATTTGAATTTTTTTTCATGAACATAAGCAATGTTTTTCAGGTTTAAAATTCTGTTAAAAATAAATAAATAAAAATCTTCCACGATCGTAGTAAATTGTGAAAAGAGCTTATATTACATTATTAGCAATAAAGGTGCTTTAGTTAGGATAAAGAGCTTTTTTATTATAAAAATTACGTATAAATATGAAATATAAAACGGAAATTAAAATGAAACGCAAATGTAAAAAATGTATTTTTACATAAAACAGCTTATTTCGCTGCATAGTACGAGCCCTCGTGGCCTAATGGATAAGGCATCGGTCTCCTAAACCGGGGATTGCGGGTTCGAGTCCCGCCGAGGGTAGTTCTATTTTTATGTTTTACCACACGCAATTAGAAAAATACAGCTCTAGCATTTTTTTTTTATTAATTATGAATTATCAGTATGATTAACAGGAATAACGAAGAAGTATAGAAAAAAATTCTTTTATTTTCATAAAATGTTAAATCGTACGAAAGTTGTAATTTATGTTAATCCTTGGAGGATAGTACGTTTATAAAGTCAATTATTTAGTTATATTTCAAAGAATATTTAACTAATAATAATAATTAATAACATTCCAAGAGTATTTAATTACAATTTTTCTTTTATACAATGTCGGAAAATAAGCAAATTATTATTTTCTAAAAAAGTCATTTGTAAATTCCGGTACCAGTCCATCATTTTAAGAACATAATCACCCCGCGTCGGAAAGGGTTAAAAAAAACCCAAAGACAATGACTCTTTTATAAACATTCTATGTTCATCTTAAAAATCCTGCCTAATTTCATGAAAGCAATCCATTCTATTATAAAACATTTTCATTAAATACGTTAATTTCGCGTGGGTCCCTCTTATGAAAAAAACATCACTTTAAACTTTAATTTATGTTTGGTAAAAAGCCCTAACTAGTGAATGTTTTTACTTTCTGTTATCTTTACAAGAAAAGAGTATTGGATTCGTGAAAATTTTCGAAATTCGGTTTTTGACAGATTTACACGTTTTAGGGGTGGGAGAACCCGAAAAAAAGTTTTTACAAAATGTCTGTCAATGAGTCTGTCAGTCCGTCCGTCTGTCTGTCCCTGTTTGTGACAAAAATTTTGTTGCTGCTCTATCTCAAGAACTAAAGTACAGAATTTCATAAAACTTTTGTTTATGTTAGACCTTGATATAAACTAGAATTGATTAGTTTTTGGTGTATATCGCTCAACAGGAGGCGCTGCTATGCTACATTATTCACAATTTTTGCAGTAGACATATCTCAAGAACTAGTGTATGGATTTTCATAAAACTTTAGATTTATTTAGTATATGATATAAAATGGTGATGATTACGCTTTGGTGCAAATCGCTCGACATGTAGCGCTGCCATATTGCATTATCCGTTATTATTTCAATAACTCTATCTCAAGAACTAATGCACGGAATTTTACAAAACTTTAGATTTTGTGAGACCTTAATATAAATTAGATCTGATTAGGTTTTGGTATATATCGATCAAGAGGTGGCGCTGCTATCCTGCATTATTTAAAATTTTTACAATATCTATATCTCAAAAAGAAGTGCATGGATTTTCATAAAACTTCATATTTAGTTGGTACTTCATATAACATGGTGCTGATTATGTTTTGGTTGAAATCGCTCAACAAGTAATAGCTCTATCTCAAGAACTAATGCACGAAACAGGCCCGTAGCCAGGATTTCCTTTCGGGAGGGGCTGACCCTTGAAATTTTTTCTGATCATACAAAAGTAATTTGTATAATTTACGGCAAAAAATTTAAACAAACCTGAAATGTATTTCTGCATAGGATACTTGATACCATGTCAAAAATTGTTATTTCGTATTTAATTTTTTTTTTCAATTTCTGTTGCAATTTTTGACATTTAAAAGCACTTCCAGTTTCCAAACCGGTTCAAAAACCGGATAGCTTTTAGGGAAAAATTCCACGAAGCCTAAAAAGCCCAAAATAACAATGTTTGAGATGAGCCTCAAGTATCCTATGAGAGAAAAAAAAAAAAAAAAAAAAATACTGAAATGCAAACAAGTAACATGAATTGATTTAAAACACAGGATTAATACTAGCGTGGAAGTGTCTGTCAATACGAGTGCGAGATCTTGAAACTATTGATCCATAAATGAAATTAATTTCTTTTACATTATTTTTTCTTCTAAAGAAAAATGAATCGCTACAGTCATATTTAATCATAAAAACTATCTTTGTATTTTACATTTTCTGATTATAATAGTTATAAATGCAGTACTCTTGGTATAATAAATTTACTAATGCAATGGAAGCAATCATCGTAATTTCTTCTTAGCCATGATGCTGATTAACTTATCAAGATCTTCTGTAATGTCCGAATGAATGGAAATCATTGCAAAGCAACTCGGTCTCTCATCGGTCATAATGATTCGAGGCAAAGATTTAGTTATTTTCATTGTTGAAAAAGATCTTTCTGCATTGACTGTTGTTACTGGGTTTTTAACCAAGACTGCGAACAAGTGTTTGATATTATTGTAATACGTCACATTACAGTACTAAAACTTTTAGAATCTCTGTGTTGGTGTCAATAATTTGTTTGCACTCTAATTCATATTCAGTTTTTACTTGCTACATTGACACATTATTATGAAAATTTTCAATAATATTTTCTACACGGGGAATAAAGACCGCGATACTCTTCTTCGGATGTATTTTGAGGGTTTCTATGTGTTGCCTGTCTAAATATTAGTCTTGGAATCTTTATTTCAGTTTGGAAGATGTCTTCCCGAAGTTTTGATTCACAATAAAATATCTTACAAAAGATTTCTACTGCATTTTTCGCTATATTTATGTAAAAAAATTAGGACATTTTTAACATAAGTTACAGCCGATATCATGTCACAAAATTTTTCTTGAAGAACTCACTATGATTTTGTCAGATAGAAAACCTTCTCACAAACAGACTGGCATATGAGATCTTCTCCTGACTGCCAAAAAAAGCTCTATATACCAAAAAAAAAAAAAAAAAAAAAAAAAAAAAATCTTCCACGTATTTTTAAAAATGTTTTCTGAGCTAATGCAAATGTATGTCACTCAACAAAACTAATATGATAAATGCAGAAGTCTCTCTCTCTCTCTCTCTCTTTTTTTTTTTTTTTTTTTTTCAATGGGGTATACTATGAAATTGCTTCTTGAAGCGCTAAATTTGCCTTTAGGTGATTTTTAAAAACTTTGTCACTGCTTGAACAAGTTCATGATACTTTTGAATTATGGGAATCAGCATGCTGTTGGAGAAGGCAAGATTTAACAGATAATTTTCAAAGTGGACGTATCTAATTTTTGGATACTCTGAGAAATTTTAGAATGGACCCCACTAACATGGCGAGACTTATTAGCGGTTTCATCATACGCCTTTTTGACGCATTTATACATGTCAAGGCAAAATTAATCACAATGTTGTAATATTACTTTTCTTGAATTTTCGGCAGAGAAGACATTTATTGGAATAAAACCTAAAAGAATTTTTTTGAATTATTGGGTTTTGTAATTTTTTTAATAGTCCACACATCTGAAACAAAGGTCAAGCTGTTCTGCGCTTGAGTTTCAGCAATTAAGATACGCGTTTTGTTTGGCAAACAGATCACATTACTTATTTTGATAATTAATTCTTTGGTAACTGTATCCGAGGATATATGAGTGATTTTATTCTAAAAGTCTTAAGTTAAGTAAATGGCATTTCTACGGATTATTATTATATCGCGTTTCAATTCATTCTCTCCAGACTTTGCACAAAATTTAAGACTCTTAGCTAACAGTCTTTTTTTATATTGATTTCTCTAACATTAGAGGATCATCATCGTGGTAATCTCAAAATGGCATATTTTCCTCTCCACAAAATAAGATTGTTTCAAGTATTGGTCCAAGAGCTGCTCTGATTTCTTCTTTTCCTTAAAGCTCTTTGAAAACTCAACAATGAAATATTAATTTGTTGTATTCCTAAAAAATCTTAATTTTGGTTGCTAAAATAACATACGGTTTGTGATAATCTAATTGCATATTTTATAAGAATTCCATAAGAAAACACATTTAGCATTTTTCTAATATCTGAAACATGTAGAAACGGGTCTTCTTGTTTTTTTGTGTTCTTTCTGTACCTATTTTTTCGTGAAAAAACAAAAAACAAGGTTTACAATTAATGCATTTTAGAATATGTAAGAAAGGGAAATACTATTTCTGGATGTTTCTTACATTTTTCTTATTTTTTGTTTCTTTCCTACACTTATTGGAAAACTATATGGCTGTTTGGAAAGTAAAATGGAACCAAAAATGTTTTTCTTCGTGGCATCATCTAAGTCATCTTTAGTTACATATAGCACTATCGAATCGAATTGCTTGTCATACTGTAGACTCATATCGAGTACTTGACGAATCCCTACCAAAGTCAAGTTGTTTCGAACGCTAACATCCAAACAATTCTAAATTTTAATTTCTAAACAAGATCTGTTGTCAGAAAAAGGTGATATTATTGGAATTGGTTTCATGTAAGTCAGTTCAAGATTTAGTACGCCGTTGGTGCTGTTTTGTAATTTTGCAATTGAAAAAAAAAAAAAAAAAAAAAAAAAAAAAAAAGAAAAGAAAAAGAAAAGAAAGGATACATGTCTGAAAAATTAATTTTGCCATTTCATATCATATTTTCTAGTTACTTAAAAGATTCCATGAACAATCATTAACATTTATCTTTCCATCTTATCCAGTCATTTGACAAAATAATGTATCTTCCGTCATAAAATTCGCGGGTTAAAAAGTTCATTTTAGACACAAAAATTATATTTGATAAAATTCGCTTTTTTTTTTTTTTTTTTTTTTCTTAAACTCAGACTACACTTTACTTCAATTATTAAATTAAATTTCTGGCTGTAAAATGAGCCAGTGTTGTTGTTTAAATTTTTTTCTTCGTCCCTAGACACAATTCAAAATGTCTTTATACTGACTTCACAAATAGCACCCCTTAGATCGTCAGCACACCCCGCCTACATCTGTAAGATTGGCCTCACAGTGTAATTGAGGAAAATTTGATCCAAATACGTGTGCTGACGGGATATAAAACTCTCTCCGGTAAAAAAACTTTTAAAAAATCCCTACATAGAGCTATCCATCCCTGAAATTGATAGTTCTACAAAATACAAAGAAAGTTAACCAGACAAAGCAGCTACTTTACGTACATTTGCACATTTTCTTACTATTAAAGATTCACATGCAAACAATTCGCAGAAAAGTTGATCAGTGAAGAGGCTGTAGGATGCCGCCATGGCTTTTTTTTTTTAAGGTTTTTCGAAGCCGTATCGTTTTTCTTCGCATCTTTCTTATTTTTCTTTTCTATCTCATTTTTCAAAAATGCATTCTAATAGTCTCTTTTTAATAAAAAGCGTTTTACAGTTAGAACATCATTAACAAAAATACTATCTTTAAAATTATATGTTTTTCACATTATTTTACATTATAGGCGCCTATTAAAGTTTTTTGCCCCCTTCTGCGCAAAACATTTTAACATTGACCGCTCTAAGTTTCGTTTATATGCATGAAGATAAAAAAAAAAATTAAAGAAGATCATATCATGCAAGTAAAATTTGTTTCCTAAAGTTAATTCGGCATATGTGTATTACACTAAATATTCTTAGTCAAATTAATGATACGGAATTACACTTGATCTAATTTTACTGCACATAAAGATAGTTAAAATTGCATTATAGAAATAATTTATACTTTTTGTGGTAAATTTCTATTAAAAAAAAATATATCCAAATGACCGATATAATGAAGGATAACTGTAACTGTAATTGAATAAATGGATATTTTTACAGCTAAAATACAATTAATTTTAATGTAATGGAAGATGAAAACAAACAAAACTTTTTTTTATTGTCATAGAGATAGTTTTGTAAAGTCTTTTTAAACTTTCGGGAGGGGCTTCAGCCCCCTTAGCCCCCTCCCTGGCTACGTGCCTGGCACGAAATTTTCTAAAACTTCAAATTCAGTTAGTCCCTCTGGTATAGATTAGTGTTGTTTAGTTTTTAGTGTAAATTGCCCAACAGATGGCGCTACTTTGCTGCATTTTTCACGACTTCGCAAAAAGTATATTTCAAGAACTAATGCATGGATTTTCATCAACTTGAGATTCAATTGATACCTGATGAAAAAAAAATGATGCTTGTTAGTTTGTGGTGTGTACATCACATAACATGAGGCGCTGTTATGTAGATTTTTTCTTGAGATTTGTATTAGCTTTAGTTCAAAACTAATTCACGGATTTTCATCAAGATTCCTGTTTCAGTTTTAAGTTGACATAAGTTGTTGCTGACTAGATTTTGGTTTAAATCACCTAGCCGGTGGCGCTGCTATGTTGCATTTTCCAGGAAGTATTTACGTGCATAAGATAGAAGAAAATTTTGGGATTGCCACATCTGACTAGTTAAATTTTATTTCGCTGTTTCTTTTTTTAAGAGATGATTATTCGGCCAATAGATAAGGCGAAGAAAATTAGCAAGTGGGTACCATTAATGCGATGCGCCAACTGTAAAGATTTCTTAACTACTCGCGCATTTACGTCATGTGGCGGACAACAGGGGCTGACGTAGAGTTATTAACTTATTAGCGTAAAATGCAGCTATTATAGGTATAAGATGTTATTATCATCATAAAA
This sequence comes from Maratus speculifer, assembly GCA_964019185.1. Taxonomy (NCBI): domain Eukaryota; kingdom Metazoa; phylum Arthropoda; class Arachnida; order Araneae; family Salticidae; genus Maratus; species Maratus speculifer. The sequence goes on from OZ025291.1 coordinate 22,549,767, forward strand.
CTCCACCAGATGAAAAATTCCACCCCAGCTGACAGGAATTTTATTAACACACACACACACACACATACAAAAAAAAAAAAAAAAAAAAAAAAAAAAAAAAAAAAACCGTAGAATAATCCTTTTAGAAACCAATGTAACGAGGTTATAACCGAATATGAACTAGAATACATGATTTTATGGCTAAGTTCTACATTGTTAATAAATTAATTTAGAAAATATTATACTTTAACCAATGCGAAATCTTACCCCGCGAAAAAAAGAAAGAGTTCTCTCAGACTGCCGAAAGAATAATTGGGCAAACTGTCCCCTGGTGTCGTTAGAAGGGAATTGAGGGTAATCGAATGATTTTTTTAGAAAATAAATACAAAGATGTTATGCAACAGATAAAAGAATACATTTAAGAAATGAGATTTTAGGAAAAGAATTGCTTTGACAGATTATATTTTAGAAAAAAAATAAAATAAAGAAAGCGTTGATTAAAGGTATGAAATTAGAATAAATATTAACAAGAACAGAAGACAGGGAAAAAATTAGATATTATAAGAATTTGGAAATAATTAATTTAGAACTAAGACGAAAAATCTTTATTCTTACACACACACACATACACATATACAACTATTATTTTATAAGTCAACTTAAGTTAAAGAAAATACCGTAAAAAATGCAACAATTCTATCCTTTTGCAATATTTATTTTTTTTCTATGCATTTTTATATTAGACCAATCGTTCTATTTAATTTATTACATGAACGAAGTTACACTACATGGAAAATAATAATGATATAATATGATAGTAATAATAATAAAGTTTTCAATTCTTTAAAATTTTCGTGAAGAATAAACGCAAATATTATGCATAAGTATGTAGCATAGTTTTCAAACCTTTCGTTATTTTTATTTTATTTTTTTTCAAGTGAAATAATCGTATTGAACCTATTGAGCATTAGGCAAGATTTTTGCATACTTGTATGATTGTTCATAAAATAAAAGCTATGCAAAGTATCAGTATGTAAGTTCTTTCTTGCATATCTATTTAGGTAATGAATATAAATTTAAAGTTTACTATGTAAGTTTTTTATTCATTAACCTTATGGTGAAAAAAAAAACTGCCTCAGATGTTAGAATGATTAAAGATTTCAAATTTATATTGAAATGTTAATTTTACTGCCAACCTTTCTTTAACATATCGAACGGAATTATGCTTCTACTAAATTTGTGAATAACCTCTAATTTGCAGCAGAAAATGTACACCAACTTTAAACAATTATTACTCGATCAACTTTAATCGTAGAACAATGAGACTTTTTTTTTGTCTTACTGTCAATGCAACAGAAAATTTTCATTAAATATAATTTATAGGATCGAGGAATCGTATAAAAATTTAAATTTCGTAATTTTTTAAGAATTGTTTTTATTGACCCAAATCGCTTTGAAAATATTTCTTTGCTTCATTTAACCCTTTATCTACCGACGGTACTTATAGTAAGTACCACTAAAATTGCTTATTATAAAATTCTTTTAATACGTCAATTAGTTGTAAAACTGTTTAGAATGAGTTACAGATACATTACTTTATTTGATTCTAAAAGCATTATTGGTTATACAAAACAAAAATATTTTTAAAAGGATGATTTGTTTAGCCTTTGTATCTTTTCGGCTTTCTTGGCGCTGAGGGAGGGGGGGGGGATTTTTCAATTTGGAAATATTTCTTCATTTATATTGTAAGAACATCATATTCGTACATTTTATAATTGAACAAATACTAAGAAAAAAAAACTAAAATTAAAGATTTGAGTGGGGTTATAAATATTGCACATAATCCCTGTTAATTCAAATTTAATTAATCCTTCTAAATCCTCGAATCCTTCTGAAATTCTTCAAATATTTATTAAATGATTATGAAATTTTTTTAATTTAGTTTAAACAATTTACGTAAAATGCTTTAGAATGTAAAATTTTCATAAATTAATAATTCGGTAGATAAAGGGTTAAAACACTTTTGTAATTAGAATTATATGTTTATGACTAACGGTTTAGGTATTAGTCATTGGATGCTGTTGAGCAGGGCCTGATTAATACACGGGCCTCCGGGGCCCTGGCCCTGGGCCCAACAATTTCAGGGGCCCACAAATTATGTGGCTGATTTTTTCCCCTTAATCAAATAAATTTCAATTAATATCTATATTAATAAAAGAACAAAACGCTCTGTCTGCGTGTGTGTGTGTGTCTGCGATGGCTAGCAAAATCTATAGCATGTACAAAGCTCAAATTTTTTTTGAGAGTAGCTCCAAATATCTCCTGATGCACCTGAGCTTCAGAATTTCGAAATTCAATTTATTAACTGAGTAATTAATTAAATTCCAAAGATCACTCTCATAAAAATTCGCCTTTTTCCTTCTTTTTTTCCCTTCATTTAGTTATGGTTGGTTGTTTGCATAAAATTTTCGCATGAATAATTAAAAAAGCTGGAACAGACTGGCAAACTGTCAGTTTAAATGATGATTTTTTATCACAGCGGTTGTAAACCACGGAGGAAAAAGATAGGTGGTGGTGAAGTAAACCGAAAAAAGGGTTGCAATATTAAACCATTTATCACTCAAATTTTAATGTCCCAACAGTGTTGCCAGATTGGGGATTTTGTCCCCATTTTGGGGAATTTTAAACCTCTAGGGGAATTTTTTGGGGACAAGTAAAGCTTGGGGATATGTCTGGGGACTATGAACATATTTGGGGAAAAACTTGGGGAATTGTTATCATAATTTCAATTTTTACTTTCAGACATTTTTCAGTACTGGATCAGTCTCGATTTCGATTTTGGTTTGGAAAACGAAAATAAAATACAGAAATAATAGATATAAATCATTCTGGTGGTCGTGCTCACAGTTTTCATGTACTACAGATTCATCATGATCTGCATTGGGCTATCCCCCATCTGTATTTTCAGATAAGTGATGCAGATTTTCCTGTCATCGCGGACAGAAACAGAAGAACAAAAATGCATTTCATTTAATAGAATAAATTTATACAGCAAAAATAAAAACAATTTTATAACTTTTTTTGTTGTTGTTTATAGCTTCGAACAGGGGTGTAGGCGTAAAAATAACAGAGGATATACGCTCTTACCAGACGGTATACGCTCAAGACAGAGGGTATGAAGTGTGGGGGACCTGAAGTGTGTATACTACAGCTTTCTTGAGAAACAGAGGGTATACGGAGTTTCTTAAAAAAATCCAGAAGGTATACGGCGTATACCCCCGTATACCCTCCACTACATCCCTAGCTTTGAGTATACATGCAAAATTATTTTAATATTAAATGTTTATTTTTTTCATAAATGGGGAATTTTTTTCTAAAAATTGCTTGATTTGGGGAAAAAATTTAGTTAAAATATGTTAAAATTTTTTTTATAACGGAAAATTAGAAATTGAGAACTTGCCTTTTTGAGTAGAAATTACGTTGGGGACTTTTTCGGAAAAAAGCCCTGATTTGGGGAAAATTTCAGAAAATTTGGGGAAATTGGCTTTTGACAATCTGGCAACACTGTGTCCCAAACAAAAGCATGTAGAAGGGATTTTGTATTAATAAGACGAATTGAAAGAAATGAATTACAGCTGAAGCATATTTTACGAAGAAATAGTAATTTTTAAAATGGTCTTTTTTCTATTATATTATTTATTTTTAAAAAATGTTTGCTTTTAAAATAATTGAAATTGATAAATTCGAAATAATTAAATGTCAAAATAAAATAAAATAAAATATTGAAAACATTTGATTTGAACTAAAAATTGTATTACTAAAAGTTTTATTTTTTTTCAGAACTTTTTAATACTTTATAATGTAGATGAAAAAATGTTTATAATTTAACAACATATTAATAACTCTATGTCAATATATAAAATATATTTATGAAAACATTCTTTTAAAATCATGCGCGAAAACTTAAATAACAAGTATTAGTCTAAAATCTAGATTTCAGAGTGCAGACGATTTTAAGACATTAACGAAAGAATGTTAACTTTTCAAGCAAAATCCTAAATGATGCTTCTATACTGATATTTCAAAGGGACGCCTAGGTTACATTTATGTTATATTTAAGTTACGGTAGGGTACTGTTAAGTCGCAGTTAGGTTACAGACAGATTATGGCTATGGTACAAAAGTTTACGGTTAGGAATTTGTCCATAGAGTCAACATTACGCATGCTTTGATTAAAAATATACACTTTTGTTAAATGGCTCTGAAATTATAATACTATGTACCAATCTTTTATCATCGCAAATCGATTTCATTCGCGGTATAGTCGGATTTAAGAGTGATATAATTAGTTTGAAATTCAAAATATTTCACTTGGGATTTCTATGCGAAAAATAATAATTAGTTACGTGATTTAACAGTGATTTTTACGGGTAAATATCAACACTTTAACACGAAACTAACGCAATCGTCGGATACATGTTCCCTCCCGTGTTTCTCATTGCTCATTTTAAGTATTTTTAGAGCTTAATATTAGTTGTTGTTTTTAAAACCGATTTTTCACAAAGTCAGCTGCGACGTATTTCAGACAATGCATTTCTGCATGCTTCCAGTTAATGATAAAATCATACAAATTTCAAGTTCGTTTAATATTGTTAATACGGACCCGGGCAACGCCGGGAGGGTCAGCTAGTTGTTTTATAAAACATGAAACGTAAAATTTAAATATTCTGAATGACACAATAAAATTTTTAGAACCTAAGTACTTTTCATCCAAACAACTTTGTCAACTCGTCAAATACCATCTTTTTTTGTAAAAGTGTCGCCGAAAATAGGTTGGTAGGGGGGGGGGGCAACTTTTTAACAGGCCCTGGGCTCAACTTCAGCTTGATCGGGCTCTGCTGTTGAGAGAGGACAGCTTGTATATTTGTCTAACTATTTCTTCCTAATTTACGCGTCTTTTTTTCTCATATTAAATTTTCGGATTCGAAAAAATAATAATAATCTGGCAACTTTGTTTTCTGCTTATAAATGAAATATAAATTGATAAAAATTTTAACAAATATCAACTAGCAAATAAATTTGTTTCTTATTTCTGAACGGCAAGTTTTCTGAATTCCGAAAAATATTCTTTATTAGAAGGTTACAGCTTTAAAATATTTACTTAATACTGTAATTTTAATGACACGTGTTTATTCATCATTAACATAAAGAATTAATCCCATTTTTCATTGAAAGACGCAAAAATAGAAAAAGAAATAGTTCTTTTTTTTATTTCATCGAATACATATTCCATTAAATAAATGTACAGAATATTGAACGTGATTATGCAGAAATTAACAAATTCTCAAATTAATCTAATTAGACCATTTACATTTTTAAAGCTCCCTAATAAATGACTTATTTCATTTTAAGCAATATTAGAATTCATTTCTCCAAGTCTATTGATAAAGAGTTTCATTAATTAAATTAATTAATTAAGTATGTACAAATAGAAAATTTCTTTCTTTTTTTTTTTTTTTTTAGTAGGCGTTGGTAAAGTACTTTTATTTAAACAGTGAATTGCCTTTAGAATCAAATGAAAATGCGACTAAATACACTTATTCTAAAACTTTCAAATTTAAATTATTAATCAAATAAGTCGTTCAATGCTTATTTGCCAATTAAATTAAGTATTGAAATTGGATGGGTTTCGAAAGAAATTAAATCACTTCGAATAATAAATAAAATAACTGATATTTTTTAAACATTCATAAACTATATGGCCTAAGGTGGCCGGTCACTTGTGATTTTAGACATTTTGTTAAATATCTAGAAAAATATATGAGGAATTTTCCTGAAACTCCAGCTGTGTAAGTACAATAATACAGGTCATATAGGTATTACGATGAAGATTCCCCCCCCCCCCCGAAATTACATAAGGGACCGTCAACAAATTGGATCAACAAAAGTTTTTATAAAAAAAGTTCCGAAAATTTCCAAGTTTTTTTGCTTATAATTGGCAGAGTTCTTAATATAAAAAAATGTTCTGCCCAGAAAATATGAAAACAACATTGTACATAATACCCTGATTACCAGGGTTGGCCCTCTCCTTTTCAGTTATAGGAACTCCATGGTTGTCTTTCTCTTTTTTAAATGTCTCAAACTGACATCTAACTGAGCTACAAAGAAGAACAGACTCTTTATGAGTCTCCTACAGCATAGTCTTCGACTAACAGTTTCTTCTGGCGAAAGGAAAATTTCTAGCAGGTAACAGCATACTTGCTCACTGCATGTTGCCTCCACCGTTATCGTAGGCGATATTGAAAGTATCTGAACTTTCATGGATGTGACTGTTGGACTACTGGAAATAAACGAACAATAAACATCCCCCCGTATTCATTACACATTAAGTTAACAATGGAACGTAAAAGTTGTGTACAATAAAGTGTGCCCAATAAGAAAAAATATGATAATTCCTTATTGAGCAAACAGCCTTCGTATTTTCTTTCACGTTTGCATTATACAGAAACTTCCATATTTCTCACAGGTCTTTTATGTGCGATTATTTTTAATTCTATCTCTCACCATTTTTTCAAAACAAAAAATCATCACATATACTTTGAAAACTTGTAAAAGCGAAATGTACTAATATATATATATATATATATATATATGGGCTGTTTAATAGCCTCTGCTTATCAACCAGGAGAAGACCCTTTAATTGCCTTCTAGGAGGACTTAAAGGAATCGACTGGGAGCAGAGACTTAATGTCCAATCCGCACCTTCCATCGGTACAGCCTGTTAGTACTCTTGTCTAGTGCAAGGGGAACGAACGCGGATGGGCTTCCTCCAACCCGCTTGGCCAGCGTGGAGGGATTTGGCCACAACCCCCCCTTATTTTACCATGAATTCACAAAACAAATCACGGCCCTCAGTTCCCGGTAGTCTGCATGTTCCTGGTTACGGCAGCGATCAGACAGACATGAAGACAGAGGGTGCTAAGAATCACCGGGCTCGGCTTGGCTGCCATAAGTTGATGACCTTGGCTACGTACAATGGACGATCCCTATCTTCTGAAAACCGTTTACAGGAACTTGAAGAAGAGTTAGATAAGATCAACTGGGACATTTTAGGATTATGTGAAGTAAGAAGAAAAGGCGAAGAAAAGATTGATCTTTCCAGCGGACATGTTTTATACTACAGAGGTACGGAAGATGGAAGAACAAGTGGTGTAGGATTTCTGATTCATAAAAGGTGGAAGAATCACATTGTAGAATATGATAGTGTATCAGATAGAGTTGCAAGATTAGTAATACAAGTGTCCAAAAGATACAAGCTGCAAATTACCCAAGTTTATGCACCAACAATAAGTTATTCTGATGAAGAAATTGAAGATTTTTATGAAGAAGTAGCTTCAATGCATCAAAAGGGAAATTGCTACATAAAATTAATAATGGGAGATTGGAATGCTAGAACTGGAGAGAAGAAGAAAGGTGAATTATCTGTAGGAAATCATGGATATGGTATGCGAGATGAAAGAGGAAACAGATTGATTGAGTTTGCAGAATGTGAACAGATGTATATCATGAATTCATTTTTCAAGAAAAAGCCACAAAGAAAATGGACATGGCGTTGTGCAAATGGCTCAACAAGTGAAATCGACTACATCTTGACCAATAAAAAGTATCTTATTCAGGACTGCAGCGTTCTCAATAACTTCAATACAGGAAGCGATCACAGATTGGTTAGATGCAAACTGCTGTTAAATACTAAAGTGGAAAGAATGAAGCTTTTGCTACACTCAAAGAAATCAATCGATATTATAAACCTCCAGAAACATAAAGAAGAATTTCATTTGGAACTTCAAAACCGTTTCCAAGTACTTCAATCAACTTTAGAAGAAGAGCAAGATGTTACAATAGTGAACAAGAAGCTAACCAATACTCTACAAGAAATTGCTAAGAAGATAGCCGGTGATGCACAAGTAAAACAAACAAAGAAAATAACAGAAGAAACAAGAAGATTAATGAAAAAACGCAGAGAATTTAAAATGAAGAAAAATGATCCTAAATCAAGAGTTGAATATGCTGAATTATGTAAAACAGTAAGAAAATGCGTTACAGAAGATATCAGAAAATTTAACTGTGACCTTGTTAAAAAAGTTCTGGAAGATAACAAAAGTTTAAAGTCAGCTAAGCGCAAGTTATGTGTTGGAAGAAAAGGCATTTTTGCACTGAAGAGAGCAGATGGAACAATCACCAAAATCAGCAACGAAATAGTACACATTGTTGAGAAATTCTATAATGATCTATATAAATGTGAAGATCAGAGGGATATCAACGTACACGATCAACGAGAAATCTTAACAGAAACTGAAGAGATAATCCCAGTGATGACAGATGAAGTTTTACAAGCTATTAGATTTATGAAAAAAGGTAAATGCCCTGGAGAAGATGGAATTACAATTGACCTTATCAAAGAAGCAGGAGAAGAATTTGCAAAAAGGCTATCTTTACTATTTTCCGAATGTCTCAAAAACTCAGATGTACCAGAAGATTGGAATAATGCTGTGATGATACTACTTTACAAGAAAGGAGAGAAGGAAAACATTAAAAATTACCGTCCGATCAGCTTATTGTCCGTGATTTATAAAATTTTCACCAAAGTTTTAACGACAAGACTTGAATCAGCTCTGGACTCGGCTCAACCTAGAGAACAAGCAGGATTCCGAAGTGGATTCAGCACAATGGATCATATCCAAACAGTAAGGGAACTCATAGAAAAGCATAAAGAATATAATTTACCTCTCTGCCTTGCCTTTATTGATTACGAAAAAGCTTTTGATTCCGTCTACACATCAGCAGTAGTAGATTCTCTGGAGGACATTGGTATAGACAAACCTTACATCAATATCATAAAGAAGATTTACAAGAAAGCAACAGCAACCATCCGTTTAGATAAAGGAAAAGCGAAGATCAAGCTCGAAAGAGGAGTAAGACAAGGAGACACCATTTCACCCAAGCTTTTTAATGCTGTCTTAGAAAATATCTTCAAGAAGCTGGATTGGGAAAACAAAGGGATTAGAATAAATGGAGAATTTTTAAGTCATCTCCGCTTCGCTGACGACATTGTAATTTTCAGTAACAATCCTGAAGAATTGGAAATTATGCTAAAAGATCTTGCAGAAGCTAGCATCAATGTGGGATTAAAAATAAATTTAGAAAAGACTAAGGTGATGTTTAATTCATTTACATCAAAAAAGAAAATTGTCTACAAGAACACTGAGATTAAAGAAGTGCAAAGTTATGTGTACCTAGGACAGGAAATATCATCAGATAATAGTATCATGAATGAAATCAATAGAAGAATAAGAAATGGGTGGAGTGCTTTCGGGAAGAACAGTATTATTCTGAAGAGTAATATGCCTCTTTGTTTGAAAAGAAAAGTTTTTAATCAATGTATTTTACCTGCATTAACATACGGAGCAGAAACATGGACACTAACAAAACGGATGATACAAAGATTACAAACAGCACAGAGAAGCATGGAAAGATGTATGCTAGGCAAAACTAGAAGAGACAGAAAGAGGATAACCTGGATAAGAAATCAAACAAAAGTTTTTGACATCCTTGAAAGAATCAAGCAGCTAAAATGGAAATGGGCTGGACACATTGCAAGAAGACAAGACAATAGATGGAGCACAAATATACTACAGTGGTATCCTAGAGATGTAAAACGACCAAGAAGACGACCACAAGTAAGATGGAGTGACGAAATTAGAAAAGTGGCTGGTGTAAATTGGATGACGAAAGCATTAGACAGAAAACATTGGAAAAATCTGGGGGAGACCTACATCCAGCAGTGGATCGAAAACGGTTGATGATGATGATGATGATGATGATATATATATATATATATATATATATATAATTAATTAATTAATATTATTATATATATTATAATATTAATATATATTATATATATTAATTATTATTATATATATTAATTAATTAATATAATAATTTCAATTTTCTAATACAAAATTGTAAAGTATAAGAATTTACTGTTGTAAAACTCTAATTTTGGATGTCTCCAGTTTTTTAATTTTACAAAATTTACGAAGTTTATTAACAATGATGCGGAACGGCTCAAATGATAAACAAAAATTTATACAAAAAATTAATTCGGAATAACCATCTGTTGAGAATTCTATGAGCAATTTATGTTAATTGCTGAGAAACAAAAACCGTGAAAAAAAAAAAAAAATGCACCGTTGAATCGTACTTGTATCGTAAGCTAAGCTGACTGAACAAATTCTCCTTGAAATCAGGCACATAGAATTCAAGTAAAGAATACACCGTTAAGAGGCTACATCGGTGAAATCGAAACTTAGAATCCTCTCACAAACACATGACTGTTGCCAACACGAAGGCGTATCCCAAACTGAAAGATTGACACTTTAAAAGACCAATGATATTTAAAAAGCGTCTAATTGACACGAAAAATGGTCATTTCAGAGTACAAGTTTACACACCTCTTCCCCCCAGGCAAATAACGGGGGACGAGCTCGGTATCCCATGGGGGAAAAGTGATTAGCAAAACAGGAAATGAGGGTTAAAGATAAGAAATCTTGTACTTCTCAGGTCTGATAGAGAGAAACTAAATGTACCTTGCAAAAATTTGGGAAGCAGAATTTTCTTCATTTATTTATGCAGAAGTCAGCATAAAAAAAGAAAGACTTCCAACACAATTTCGTAAGGCTAAATTTTCTGTAGCCAGAAAACAACAAAATTTTTAGAATTATCATTATTATTATTTTTTATATATATATATATATATATTTTGAGACCCGTTGCGGTAGCACTTTATTTATAAAATGCGTCTTAGGGTAGACATTTATAAAGATATTTATAAAGATATTTCATCTGCATTTTAAAAATTTTGTAGGACAATTTTTTTTTTTTTTTTTTTTTTTTTTTTTTTGGACAACCGAGAGCGATTTGTACGAGGCCTTTTTCGACTGGTTAAAGATATTTTAAAGAGACTACTTCAGTCGAGGGGAAAAAAGAAAAAAAAACAATAGCGATTGGTAGTCTTATGGTAGAAATTTATAAAGATATCTCGTCAGAGTTTAAATGTATTTAAATGACATTTTGCATTGGATAACCTAGATCGATGTGTACAAAAACCGTTCTCAACATTTTTGGTTTTGTCTATGGATATTTTAAAAGACCATTTCAGTCAAACGAAACAATACACTCGCTAATGATAATATAACGGTAAAAATTTATAAAGATATCTCTTCAGCATTATAATATTTTAAGCTTTTTTTTCTTTCGATAGCTGAGATTCCAACTATATACAAAGACCTTTTTCTATTTTTTCGAATTTATTTACGGATATTTTAAAGAGGCTACTTCAGTAAAGCGAAACCCTATGGTAGAAATTTTTAAAGATATTTAATTTCGTCTACATTTTAATATTTTAAATGATTTTTTTGGCATAAAATAGCTGAGATCTTATGGTACAAAGACCGTCTTATACTTTTTCGATTTTGCTTACAGATTTTTTAAAGAGGCTACTTCAGTAAAGTGAAATCCAATTGTAGAAATTTATAAAAATATCTCTTCTACATTTTAATATTCTAAAATGATTTTTTTGTCATGGGGAAGCTGAGATCTTTCGGTACAAAGACCGTTTTGTACATTTTCGACTTTGTTTAGTGGAATTTTAAAAAAGCTACTTCAGTCAAGTGAAATCCAATGGTAGAAATTTATAAAAATATCTCTTCTACATTTTAATATTTTTAAATGATTTTTTTGGCATTAGATAGCTCTGCTCTTTCGGTACAAATATAGTTTTGTACTTTTTTGATTTTGTTTACAGTTGTTTTAAAGAGGCTACTTCAATCAAGCAAAATCCTATAGTAGAATTTTATAAATATATCTTTTCTACATTTTAAGATTTTTAAATGATTTTTTCGTATAGGATATCTCAGATCTTTCGGTACAAAGACCGTTTTGTACTTTTTTGGCTTTGTTTAGAATTTAAAAAAAGCTACTCCCAGTCAAGTGAACTCCAATGGTAGAAATTTATAAATTTATTTCTTCTACATTTTAATATTTTTAAATGGTTTTTTTTTTTTTCCGCATTGGATAGCTTTGATCTTTCGGTACAAACACCGTTTTGTACTTTTTTGATTTTGTTTACAGGTGTTTTAACGAGGCTACTTCAGTCAAATGAAATCCAACGGTAGAAATTTATAAAAATATCTCTTCTACATTTTAATATTTTTAAATGATTTTTTTGTCATGGAATAGCTGAGATCTTTAGGTACAAAGACCGTTTTGTACTTTTTCGACTTTGTTTAGTGGAATTTTAAAAAAGCTACTTCAGTCAAGTGAAATCCAATGCTAGAAATTTATAAAAATATCTCTTCTACATTTTAATATTTTTAAATGATTTTTTTGTCATTGTATAGCGGAGATCTTTCGGTGCAAAGATCGTTTTGTACTTCTTTGATTTTGTTTAGAGGTGTTTTAAAGAGGCTACTTCAGTCAAGCAAAATCCTATAGTAGAATTTTATAAATATATCTTTTCTACATTTTAAGATTTTAAAATGATTTTTTGGTATCGGATATCTCAGATCTTTCGGTACAAAGACCTTTTGTACTTTTTTGACTTTGTTTAGAAGAATTTAAAAAAAAGCTACTTCAGTCAAGTGGAATCCAATGGTAGAAATTTATAAATTTATTTCCTCTACATTTTAATATTTTTAAATGATTTTTTTGGCATTGGATAGCTCTGATCTTTCGGTACAAACACCGTTTTGTACTTTTTAGATTTTGTTTACAGATGTTTTAAAGAGGCTATTTCAATCAAGTAAAATCTAATGGTAGAAATTTATAAAAATATCTCTTCTACATTTTAATATTTTTAAATGATTTTTTTTTTTTTTTTTTTTTTTTTGTCATGGGATAGCTGAGATTATTCGGTACGAGGACCGTTTTGTACTTTTTCGACTTTGTTTAGGGGAATTTTAAAAAAGCTATTTAAGTCAAATGAAATCCAATTGTAGAAATTTATAAAAATATCTCTTCTACATTTTAATATTTTTAAATGATTTTTTTGGCATTCGATATCTCAGATCTTTCGGCACAAATACCGTTTTGTACTTTTTCGAGTTTGTTTAGGGGAGTTTTAAAAAAGATATTTCAATCAAGTGAAATCCAATTGTAGAAATTTATAAAAATATCTCTTCTACATTTTAATATTTTTAAATGATTTTTTTGTCATGGGATAGCTGAGATCTTTCGGTACAAAGACCGTTTTGTATTTTTTCGACTTTGTTTAGAGGAATTTTAAAAAAGCTACTTCAGTCAAGTAAAATCCAATGGTAGAAATTTATAAAAAAAAATCTCTTCTGTACATTTTAATATTTTTAAATGATTTTTTTTTTTTTCTTTTCATTGGATAGCATAGATCTTTCTGTACAAAGACCGTTTTGTGCTTTTTCGACTTTTTTTAGGAGAATTTTAAAAAAGCTACTTTAGTCAAGAGAAATCCAATGGTAGAAATTTATAAAAGTATCTCTTCTACATTTTAATATTTTTAAATGATTTTTTTTGTCATTGGATAGCTGAAATTTTTCGGTGCAAAGACCGTTTTGTACTTTTTTTTTTATTTTGTTTACAGGTGTTTTAATGAGGCTACTTCAGTCAAGTGAAATCCAATGGTAGAAATTTATAAAAAATATCTCTTCTACATTTTAATATTTTCAAATGATTTTTTTTTTGTTATGGGATAGCTGAGATCTTTCGGTACTACGACCGTTTTGTACATTTTCGTCTTTGTTTAGGGGAATTTTAAAAAAGCTATTTCTGTCAAGTGAAATACAATTGTAGAAATTTATAAAAATAATCTCTTCTACATTTTAATATTTTTAAATGATTTTTTGGCATTGGATAGCTGAAATTTTTCGGTACAAAGACCGTTTTGTACTTTTTTGATTTTGTTTACAGGTATTTTAATGAGGCTACTTCAGTCAAGTGAATTCCAATGGTAGAAATTTATAAAAATATCTCTTCTCCTTTTTAATATTTTTAGATGATTTTTTTGTCATTGGATAGCTAAGATCTTTCGATACAAAAACCGTTTTGTACTTTTACGAATTTGTTCAGGGGAATTTTAGAAAAGCTACTTCAGTCAAGTGAATCCCAATGGTAGAAATTTATAAAAACATCTCGACTACTTTTTAATATTTTTAAATGATTCTGTTGTCATGGGATAACTAAGATCTTTCGGTACAAAGACCGTTTTGTACTTTTTCGACTTTGTTTACAGGTGTTTTAAAGAGGCTACTTCAGTGAAGTGGAATACATTGGTAGAAATTTATAAAAATATCTCTTCTACATTTTAATATTTTTAAATGCTTTTTTTGTCATTGGATAGCTGAGATCTTTCGGTACAAAGACCGTTTTGTACTTTTTTGATTTTGTTTACAGGTGTTTAAAGAGGCTACTTCAGTCAAGCTAAATCCTATAGTAGAAATTTATAAATATGTCTTTTCCACATTTAAATATTTTAAAATGTTTTTTGGCATTGGATATCTGAAATCTTTCGGTACAAAGACCGTTTTATATTTTTTCGATTTTGTTATGGGGTTTTTAAAGGGGCTTACTTCAAGCAAGCGGAATCCTATGAAGTTTTGAAGTTCATATAAATATATATTTTTCTCTTCTACATTTTAATAATTTTAAATGATTTTTTTAGCATTGAATGTTGGAAATTTATAAAGATATCTCGTCTACAAGTAAATATAAACTGATGATTACCTCTATGAAACAAAATCCCATAGTAGAAATTTATAAAAATATCTTGTCTACATTTTAATACTTGTATTTTTTTTTTTTTCATTATATAACTGAGATCTTTCTGTACAAAGAACGTTTTATATCTTTTCGATTTTGTTACGGGTATTTTAAAGTGAATTACTTCAATAGAGTAAAATTACATTTTAGAAATTTTTAAAGATATCTCCTTTGTATTTTAATTGTTTTTAAACTTTTTTTTTCGGGGGGGGGGGGGGCATTAGATATCGGTGATTTCTCTTTACAAAGACCGTTTTACATTTTTTCGATTTTTTACGGGTATTTTAAAGTGGCTTACTTGAATAGAGAGAAGTCCCATTATAGAAATTTATAAAGATATCTCGTCAACATTTTAATATTTTTAAATGATATTTTTAGCATTGACTTGCTGAGATATTTCTGTACAAAGACCGTTTTATATTTTTTTTCGATTTTTTTACGGATATTTTAAAGGGGCTTACTTCAATGAATCGAAATCCTATGACAGAAATTTATAGAAATACCTCGTCTATATTTTAATAATCTTTTTTATATTGAACAGCTGAGATCTTTCTGTACAAAGGCCGTATTACAATTTTTGATTTCGATACAGGTTTTTTAAAGTGACTTACTTCAGTCAAGCGAAATCCCATAGTAAAAATTTATAAAGATATCTCGCCTACATTTAAAAATTTTTTATTTTATTTTATTTTATTTTATTTTCTCGTACATTGATTATCTTTTACGATTTCATTTATTTGAAAGAGGCTACTGCAGTTAAACGAAACAATACCTTCGCTTTAAAGCTAATGCTATGAAAGAAATTTATAAAAGTTTATCGTCTGTGTTTTAATAGTTTTAAGCTTTTTTTTTTTTTTTTTTTTTTTTTTTTTTTTTTTTTTTTTTTTTTTTTACATTGCTTAGTTGATATCGATTTGCACAAAGACCATTTTCTATTTTTTTTCGATTCATTTTACGGGTATTAAAAAAAAAAAAAAAAAAAAAAAAAAAACTTTAATCAAGCGAAACAATTTACTAGCTTATGATAATTCTTTCGACGATAATCCAACGGTCGAAATTTATAAATAAATCTCGTCTGCATTTTAATATTTTTTTCCCCTTTAATAGCTCAGAGCGATCTCTTCAAAGGCCTTTTTCTACTTCTTTTAAGCAGCAAGCACGAATAGCCAGAGGCAAGAAATTTCACCTATACGTCCACGGACGCCCTGCAGAGTAAAGACCTATCGTCTTACCCCCTAATTGCTTTTAAGGCGTATCCCTTTTAAAGGCGGGAATAAACATCATTTTTGACTGTTTTAAATCAAAGTGTTTCAACTTTTTATACAAATAGCATAGATTAAATTTTTTTAAAAATAAAAATAAAAAACATTTTCTGAAAGCTAAATAATTAAACTCTGCATGCTGTTTTACCAAATTTTAAAATGTCAAACAGATTTTTCGTAATAAGACACTAAAGGTGAATTTCAAAGACTATAAAATAACGTATTTGTATCGCCTTAAAATTAAAAAAAGAAATAAAATTTCAAAATGACGTGCATAGTTTAAACCTATAGGTTTTCAAAACAACAAAAATTATTAAATTTGAGCAAAATGCAAAGGAATGAAAGCGATAAATTTCTTCCATTGAAATAACATTAGCCGTTCTATCTCGGAGCGTTACTGATGTAGGGCCTTAATGTTCGAAAATGTTGGTGACTGAAATCCAAGATAAACTTGCATAATACAAGGAGTAGCTATCGTAATCTAAGTTGAATGAACTAATTTACTTTGAAGCAAGAACCATAGAACCCGAGGAAAGAATGCGCACCCAAATGGTGGAAAGTCCCCTCCACCAGTAAATTTAATGAATTACCTTTAATATTAACACGATAGTTAATTTATGGATGAAATCTATCTCCTTCTAAAATTAAATACTTACCTTTGACTGTAACGCGATTTTTAATTTAAGGTTGCAGTGAGTGGACGTAAGTTAATGTCGAAGAAAAAAGATTAATATTAAAAAAAAAGTGGTAGCTGGGTTATAGGGAAATTTTTTAATTTTTTATACAGTATTCGGAGGTCCCTAGAACTATGTTAAAGAAAATTGCAAAATAATCGGATTATTTTAAAAGAAGCTGCATCGAGAAGGCGATTAATATTCAAAATTGGCGGTAGCGGAAATCCGATAATTGGTTTTTGTCGTTTATATAGTAGCTGAAGGTCCAAAGAAATTGTTAAAAAGTAAAAGCTAGTAAATCGAACCATTTTAAAGGGAGCTATAATAGAGGGCTCAAAAGGGCCCAGCTGATAATCGAGAGTAGGGCCTAAAGCAAGTAAAAGGTCCTAGAACTTAGTACTTTAGATCTTCAATTAGTCGATGTTAAGCATAGGATAAGAATTAATCATTAAAATATAATTCTGAAATTTAATGCAATGTTTTGATTTATTATATATCTGTCTAGCTCTTTCTCGTTATATATACATGCGCGCGTGTGTGTGTATGTATCGTATATGAATACATACAGATGGAATTGAAATGTGTTTATTAAATACAGTTAAAACAATCTAGATAATTAACTAGGAAAATTTACATTAATTTACTTTTATCTTTATGTAAAAAAGAAACACACACACACACACACACACACACACACACACACACACACACACACACACAAAAAAAAAAAAAAAAAAAAAAAAAAAAAAAAAAAAAAAAAAAGATACTTTTATTGGAATGGAACATGAAACAGAAAATAATACGTCAAGCAGACAATTGTTAAATCAATTTTCGTTAAAGCTATATTAGATAGATAAATATTATCTTGAAGCTATATTTATATATAAAGAAAAATAAGCAGATTCTTACACTTTTTTCTCTTTTATTTAATCAAATAAGATGTTATAAGAAACGTTTTAGTATATATTGCAGATAATGCAGACGTTTTTACTTCAGTTAAGTTTTCTTGTTTTTACTTTTTTCACTGAAAATGGATTAATTCAATCACTCAGCATCATTTTAATTTAATTGATAATTCTTTTAGAAGAAATTCTAGGATTATAAAATTTTCCAAATTTCAAACTGTAAAAATGTTTGTGAGGCAAATCGGAACTTGTTTGATTTTTTCTTACGTATTCTAATTCGCAATTAAATATCTATGGGATAATTTTTAAAGTATGAGGTTTAAATCAAAGTAATATTGCTATATATCAGATATCATAAAGTAAAATCCAGATTTATTAGCCCTTTCAAGAATAAGTAACCGTGTTTCTGTAATACTGGATTCACACCGGAATTTTCGAAAAATTTTATTTCAAAATATGAAAAAGTAATTTTATTATTTTTTTCCCACCAAAATTATAAAAAATAAAATAAAGTAAAAATTTTATGGTGCAAATCTTGATTTAAATTGGGAGGGATATAACATTTCCCACTGCCCATTACGAGGTTAAAATACGGGAAAAATGTGTGAAAGAAAAATAACTTCCTAATAACACCATAAGAAATGGAAAATGATAAAAGTCTTTGGAAATAACTTTGTTTTTATTCCTTCTGATGGCACAAGAATACAATAACACCTTAAAAATAGGAGTTTGCCGTCGTGCAATCTTTCTCCTTCTTTCAAAGTGATAGCACACATTTCTTTGTGCCTGAAGAAGAAAAATGAAATTCTTTCAAAAGCAGTGGCACATTTTCTATAGTTTATAATATTATTAAGATTTTCCGCCTCTTATCAGCAGTAATATTAAATTTGTCCAAAATTGCCAAATAAATGTGCAGTCTTTCGTGCGCCAACTCTTTCGTACGTAAAAAGTGCGTCGCGGTCTTAGAGCAATCCTATCTATCACACAGGATTTTGTTTTTATTGCAATCGTATTTTATTTTTGATAATACATTAACACACGTTAGAACCAATGCTCATTTATTTTAAAATATCTTTATTTACAATACACTTTTTCAAGCAGTATTTGTAACAGCCAAAGAAACAGAGCATTGAACTATTACGCCTTTTAAAAATCCAGCTCCTTTTGTTACAGGTGGGATTCATGTTTTAAGCTAATAGAAGACCAACAACAATAATAACAACAAATCTCCTTGCTCCTCGGAAAGTGGGGGAGGGGGGGGGAGAAACAGGTATTGAAATTTAAAAAATGAATCTCACAGGTTTCGCAAGGCATGACAAACCTGGATACTCCATTAGTCTAAAATAAAATCCAAAATAAAATTAATATTCTCTAACGTCAAACAATATTACAACAAAACTAAACATTAAAGTAAAAAGAAGCTCAAATTATAATTAAAAGTACATAAGTTTGAACAAAATAATTTTAAAATAAATTTAAGCAAAATAAATATGCAGAAAAGCCATGCCCCCACCTTGATCTGTAAAGAAAAAGAAAAAAAGATACCTGTTAAAAATACCACACTTCACTACTCTAATATAAGTAGGAGCTATTAGGCCAAAGATATAAACATGGCCAGCACCTGAAAACAGACTTGTCGTTCCATTATCCCATTCTCTAGATTACAGTTCCAGTTCTGCTAAATCCATATGTTGAAACTATATCAGTCTGGTAACATTTCATACGGATTTTCATTACCAAATCTTCATAAATTCTATACGTTTCTTCAGCTTCTATATCATAGTCTTCGGCCACACGGCTGTTGCAAAGAAAACCATTTTTAAGTTGATTTACATAATGAAAAATAAAATGATATAAATTATTATAAAAAATATTAACAACAAATTGGAAAATCTGCGAGCTCAAAATTTATGTACTGCCATATATTTTATAAAATCTTACATCTTGCGTTAAAATAATGTTGATGAAAACATTTTTACTAAATTCGAAAACCAGTGCGGCATTGATTGAGTTTTAAAGTTAAAAAAATCTCGTTTATCAAAAAGTTTAACTTCTATATTATTATTATTAATTATGAGATCAAGATTCAAAAAATTAACACGAAGACAGTCATCAAAAGCTTTATTTGATTTTAAACATGGAGAATAGATATCATTAATTGATATCGATAACTTATCATCGAAAACTATCAAATCATCGATATATGTTAAAGCTCTGAATCCTTTATTAGAATTTAAATGGAAATTAAATTTATAATAGAAAAGGAAAATGTAGAATTATCCGATTTGCTTCGAATTTTTTATATAGGTTCATTATGAAAAGGTCTATCCCATATTAGTACTGGCGGCTCAATCCTTAAGTATAGATGATGGAAATTGGGGAGGTAATCCCCCCATTAATTTGGTTTTCGAGAGGTATTATTCCTTGAAAAAAATAAGGTTGTAATATACAATTCGTATGAATAGCTTGTGAGTTCAATGCCATCAGTTTAACTGACCAATAGTCTTTTTATTATTTTTGTTTACTTGCAAAACATATAATACTAATGATAATGATAATAATAATAAAATAAACCAAATAAATAAATAAAGGTTGATAAGAAGTTCTGCTTATAGCTGTTTACGCTCAGTAGTAGGAAAATAACAGTATGGGGTCAGCCGAAGATGGAACTGTGCCACCTCCTCACCCAGTCCCGCCGCCGCTCCCTGTGGTGCCACCGCCCCCCACACACTAACGCCCCCCTGAAGGGGACAAATAATTTTCTACTATAACAGGAGTGGGGAATGGCTTCCCTATTCAAAAAGTATTATTAATCGCATCTCAACACGGAATCATACTATAAAATGAAGATTAAATTTATATTTGAATTTTGAAGAACCATAATTTTAATGAGTATTATTAATTAGGCGAAACAATGGAAAATCTCAGTTTTTAACCGTTTTATTTAATTTCTTCAACTACAAGATGAGATTATCAATTTAAAAGATGAAAGTTAAACATATATTTCAATTTTGATTGATAAACGTCTTAATGAGTATTATTATTAAGCAAAAACAATGGAAAATATCAAGTTTTATAGAAAAAGACAGATTTCTTAAGATTTTTTTTAACTGAAACTTCAGAATATCAATTTGAGATAAAGAAATTTAAACATGAATTTCAGTTTTTAAGTAATTATCACCTTTATGGGTATTATTAATTAAGCAAAGCAATCAAAACTATAAATTTTTATTTGATTTCTTAAGATTTTTTATCAACTACAAGATCAATGTATCAACTTAAAATTTGAAAGTTAAACATGCATCCTAGTTTTTCAACAGCTATAACCTTAATGAGTATTGTTAATTAAGTAAAAAACAATGGAAAACATCAAGTTTTTTGGAAAAAAAAAACCAGATTTCTTACGATTTTTTCAACTCAAACTTCAGAATATCAATTTGAGAGAAAGAAACTTAAGCATGCATTCCAGTTTTGAACAACCATTTCCGTAAGGAGCATTATTAATTAAACAAAACAATGGAAAATATTAAATTTAACAGATTTCTTTAGAATTTTTCAACTAAAATATCAACTTAAGAAAGGAAACTTAAACATTTATCTCAGTTTTTGAACAGCAATCACCTTAATGAACATTGTTAATTAAGCAAAAAACAATGGAAAATATATATTTTTAATCGATTTCTTCATATTTTTTAAAATATAAAATCAGAATAAACAACTTAAAATGGAAATTTAAACATATTTTTTTTAGTTCTTGAACAGTCATTACCTTAAAGAATTTCAATAATTGAACAATTAACAAAGGAAACTAATGATTTTTTAACGAAAAAAGACGAATTTAAACGAATATACTTAACTTTTGCTCTAAATGGAAATTTCATCATACTTTTATATACCAACTAAGTAGAATTTTAATGTATAAACGAACACACTTCAATAAATACTCAACACACACAAATTTGAAAACAACACCTTCTTGTGACGTCATATTGAAACCAAAACTTATTTCTTCTAGATCCTTCACCATACCTTTTCACCTCCATATCCCCCAATCTTTTACCTCTGGTAGGGGACGGACAAAACAATGACCTCTCATTCTTGTATATTAGAAATCTGTGGGAAAAAGAGACATTTTAACATGTGAAGGGATTTAGACTATTTTTATACACTCTAATTTCATAACAGTTACCACAATATCTCAAAATTATCATTTGGAAGACATAATGAGTATAATTAATTAAGCAAAATAATAGAAATTTATTTAATTTTATTATTTTTTAAGGGGAAAAGGTGAATTTAAGCGAATTTGATTAGTTTTACAATAGTCTTTTGAACCGCAACTTGGAAATATGGATTTCTAACGGAAGAATTAAAGGTATATTTTAATTTTAACATCAAAAACTTAACAAGTATCATTAATTAAGCAAAAATAAATATCAATTTTAAAGAAAAGACGAAGTTGATTAATTTTTACACTAGTATTTTCAAAAGCAACATTGAAATATCGATACTTATTCACTTATTTCACTTATTATGTTCACTGTATTCAATACTGTATTTCATAAATTTGGATCATTTTAAGAATTTCCTACTCTATAATTAAATATTAGCTGTATATTTAATGCTATCCATGTTTTCAACGTCAGTTCATAGTCGCGAATTTTGTATTTTAAATACCATGTATTCACGTTCAGATTATTTTCACTTGAAATCATGCAGAACTTTTTAACAGAGTTTGTTTTTGATATCATTGAGCAACTGCATTTAATATTTTTAACACCAATTTTCTAAGATTTTCTAAGATTTTCCGATTATACATTCTGCAGAAGTACATTTATAAATGCTACAATCACTTTACATATCGAAAAGATATCATTGAAGCAACTGTATTTAATATTTTTAACACCAATTTTCTAACAATTTCTAAGATTTTCCAATTATACATTCCTCAAAAGTATATATTCTAAATGCTACAATCACTTTACATATTGGAAAATATCATTTATCTACTAAGTATTAATCAAATTATGTTTTCACCTTACAGTTCACAAATATCTGAATTATCACACAACATTTTTCAAATATGAATGTTATTTTTACAGTTTAATAATGCAAAACATACAAGAATACAATCTTTAATTTGTCTAATCATTTCATATTTCATATCAAACTATCTGATATTTTAACCAAGTAAGAGCAAATATTAGACTAATTTTTAGCTCACAGGCTATCATAGCCTGAGAGCTTATGTGCCCGCCCGTTCTGTATGTATGTTCGTACGTAACGCGATAACTCATGATAAAAATATCCCATCCACTTGAAATTTTGTATATAGGTATATCCTGATAAGGCGCTTCCCTGATTAGTTTTTGGAGTTCATTCGATATGTATAAGAGGGAGAACGGGGGCTCATGCCCCTCCCCTTAATTGATATGAATGGGTTTTTCATGCAGAAATATTAGTTTTTGTTCAAAATTTACACATAGGATCATTCTGATGAAGCTCTTCCGTGATTGGTATTAGGTGTTCATTGGATAAATATAAACAGGGGAAATGGGGGTTCTAATGCCCCTCCCCTTAATTTATATAAATGGGTCTTTCATGCAGAATTGTCAGATTTCGTTCAAATCTCTGAATAGTTTTGGAAGTTTAATGGTTAAGTATATAAAAGAGAAGGATAACTCTTCTTAAATTACATAAATGGGTTTTTATTAAGAGTTTTCCGATTTGCTCTAAATTTTGGATATGGATTTTTTATATGATAAAGCATGTTCCTGATCAGTTTAGAGGGTTCAATGATTAAGTATAAAAGGGGGAAAGGGGGGAGCTGATCCCACCTCCTTAATATATTTTTTTTTCGAACGGAATTAACCCTTGAAAATATAAGGCTGTAATGTACAATTAGTATGCGTAGCCTGTGAGCTCAATGCCATCAGTTTAACTGGGCAATATTCTTTTTATTTATCATTAATATTGTGCAGATCATTACACTATTGTTTTTAAAAATAACAAACATCCACTTTTGAATTAATTTTCCCAAAACTGTAAATGAAATTACGTCATCTCCTTACAAAAATCCAGTTTTAACAAAATTTCTTGATAAATTAACGAAGAATTTACTTTTACCATAATACCTACATACTGAAACAGTAAAGAAAATTAATAGTTATTTAATATTTAATAACCTCATACGTGAAATTACTGTCGAATGAGAATACTAATAATCAATTAAATTTAACTGTTGAACAAAAAATGGTACGAATTACCAAAAAATCAAATGCCTTTTCTACAAAAGTTAAAAAAATTAACAGATGAATGACAAGTTAGAGAAATTATTCAAAAATTTTATGAACATATTTACAAATTTATTAAAATCACATCTTTTTTCTGGATTACAAACTACAATTTCTTGAAAAATTTAACACAAAATTAGTAAGATTTTAATCCTTGTATGACATACACCCCCCCCCCCCAAAAAAAAAAAAAAAAAAAAAAAAAAAAAAAAAAAAAAAAAAAAAAAAAAAAAAAAACTTTTTTTAGTCTTATCAATAAGTGGAAATTCTATATTAATATATATATATATATATATATATATATATATATATTCATAGTAGTACTTATAAAAAGGAGAGTTTACAAACTGATTTTCATAATTTTATCACATTCAAACTTAATTTTTATACACAAAACATTTAATTAAATTTTATACTTTTTAATTCAGTAAAATTCAAGACTTTTTTAGTTTTTAAACCAGTATTTATTTACATATACTACATATTTACATAATACCACAATATTTATTTACACCAATCATGATTCTTTACCTTTTATATTTCACTTTACACAAGTGAAATAAATACTAACTTGGAGCGATTATAGAGTTGAAGTCAATTGATTTTACTCGATTTTCACCTTATACGTATTGCTCCTACACAAATTTCTTACTGTTATAATCATCTAATGTATAAAAACTAATCTACTCATATTATTAATCAATTTATCATATGTTTCATCTTGCACTTCTGAATTATCGTCCATCAAGTTGCTTAAAATACAAATACTATCTTTCGATTTTTAATGATACATAGTATACATGACTAATCTTGAGTTAGTGCTTCGACAGTATTAATCAAATTATATGTTTCATCTTGCACTTCTGAATTATCGTCCATCAAGTTGCTTAAAATATAAATACTATCTTTATAGGTTTAATGATACATAGTATACATAACTAATCTTTAGTTAGTCTTTCCATAGTATTAATCAAATTATATGTTTCATCTTGCACTTCTCAATTATCGTCCATCAAGGTACTTAAAATAAAAGTACTATCTTTACAGTTTTATTGATACATAGTATACATGACTAATATTTAGTTAGTCCTTCCATAGTATTAATCAAATTATATATTCCATCTTGCACTTCTGAATTATCGTCTATCAAGTTTTTTAAAATATTAATGATATGTTTATAGTTTTTGATTATACATAGCATGTATGAATACAATCTTTAATTTTAACATTTCATATCTCAAATAATTTATTTTCAAAACCAAACTATGTGAATTTTACCACAATGCTTATCATCGTACAATGATTTGTGTTTCATATTTTTCTAAGAATTATCAGATATGTACTCCTCAGAGGAATTTCTATCATATGAATAAATGAAGAAAATTTAATTTATATTAAATGTACACGAAATTGATTGCAATATACATGTATTTAATAAAAATAAATAAATAAGCGATTATTTATACATTAAACCTTTACTAAATATACCACGGTGTCCTGAAAAGGACTGAACGATTTTAAAAATCAATAACTTGCAAACTTTTACAGTTATTTAAAAAATTCTTGAATGAGAGTCATGTAAAAGGTTAAAAGTTTTTTCCTGCGATTCTGGATTTTAGTTCGAATTACAAAAAATAGATGGCGCTGAGAGCGCTAGGTGTTGTGTTGAAGCGGATATTGACGTCACTTGGCACTGAAGTAAAATAAGGAGGTTAAGGCTGTGGAGTTGGATCTTCTTCGAAAATGGACTTTTGCTTTTACCGTCCGATTTTGAATGCAATCCATATAATTTTGATTTTGCTGGCGTCAGCGCAATAATAGAGAAAAATATTGTTTTCATGGGTACGACTCCTTTGAAATCGAAATGCGTGAAACAACAACGTTCGAATTACCGACTTTTTTTTTTTTTAATTTTTTTTTTTTTTTTTTTTTTTTTTTTTTTTTTCTCATTCCAAGAATGTAAGTATTTTTGAGAACAGGATATCTTATTTATCTGTTTATTTATCTGGGTATTTTTTTAAACCTTTTTATATGTCACCTAGTCATGTCCTGTATTGTATATTATGTATGTGGGACTAAAAGTTTATTTACA
This sequence comes from Maratus speculifer, assembly GCA_964019185.1. Taxonomy (NCBI): domain Eukaryota; kingdom Metazoa; phylum Arthropoda; class Arachnida; order Araneae; family Salticidae; genus Maratus; species Maratus speculifer. The sequence goes on from OZ025291.1 coordinate 22,575,821, forward strand.
GGTACACCCAAAAAATTGCATCACATCATAGTCTATGGGGGAAAATCGCTTGCAGTGTATACTAATGAAATACACTATTTCAAATGCATTGAAACTGATATAAATCACTGAATTTCAGTATAAGATGATTATGATAGAATAAGGTATTTGGTATTTATAGAATTTAACGTTTATTTACAGGGGCACACAAAAAGAAATCGGTTACTGTACTGTCTTTAAGTAATAATTGCTGGAAATGCGTTTTCAATTTCGGCATGTGCTTTTAAATTTAACTGTTTTTTTTTTTAGATACGTTAGTAATTATATAAATGCGTATCACCTACACTCGTCTTTGGTCCGTCCGTCTGTCTGTCCTCATATAACAATGCAAAAATTACTCTGTCGAATCGTTTGAAATTTTAAATATATATTTGTTGAAGAATTTTTGTCCAGTTATTTCAAATTTTAAGAAAATCGGATGCGTATTTCCAATACAGGGACAGTCAAAAGTATTGCGTTACATTATGGCCAACGGGGGGAAAAGTTCCAAGTGCGTTTTGATGATATTACACCCGTCCGAACATAATGAAATTAATATGCATTTATGAATTACATTAAACTACAAATGATGTAGAATATGCTGCACAAAGAATAGTTATTATTCATTTACAGGGCCACACAAAATAATTATGTAACCTAACGATATAGAAGGGAACATACTTTGCGGCATATTTTAATTTTGTTACACATATAATAAAATTGTTATAAGTTGTTTAGGTTTACTACGAGTTACTTACTGTGTAATAGAAATACGAAGTATTTACAGGGACACACAAAAGATTTCGAAACTATTCTGTATCAAAAATGCTGTACGCTAACGATAATTGCTTGACGTTTTTAGTTTTGATACGATTTTTTTTTAAGTTTCACTAAATTTTTGCATGTTACGCTGTGTATATAATTGGTGCAAATCATATACAGGGCTATACAAAAGAATTCGCACTCCTTACTAAATGTGTAAGTAAATATATTAAAGGTGGTTTGTAAATGAGTTATGCATTTTTTACGCTGAACAGCTTTAAGTATATTACGATATGTTTAAAGAATAGAAATGAAATGATATACAGAGGCACTCAAAAATTGGATTAATAGCCGGCTCTGGATTGTAATCGCTAGAAGTGTGATTTCATTAGTTTAAATCATGTTTCGGTTTTAAATAGATTTTAGCTAAATAATGGGGTGTATTTAAAGATAGTAAGTAAACTATAGGGCTATACAAAAGAGTTCAAATATGTTTCCGTCTATTTAAATAAATTGCTGAATGTTAAATTTCAACTTAACATGTGTTTCTAACGCTTTAAAACATAGTTGAAAGTGTTTATGATTTCTATTTAGTTAGCCGTCTGCCTCTGTCTTTCCAAACTCTAACTCGCGTTGAAATAATTGAATTGGTCTGTAAGTGATAATATGTTAATGAGATTTACTATGCCGTGTTAGGTATCGTAAACAAACTATGCATAATTCATGATTCATTTTCACAGACACTCAAATCTATTCCATTATATTATGTTCTTTGAGGATAATTATATATGTAGCACCTATATTTGCCATCTGGAATGTTCTTTTATCTGCCCGCACATAATAGCCAAAAACTACCCAACAGAATGCTTTGAATTATAATATATATACTCGTTGCAGAATTTTCGTTACTCATTTCAAGTTTTATGAAAAGCGAATCAAATCTTAAAGGGATATTAATAAATGTTTTCTTCATTCTATTAAAACCTATCATGCGTGAGTAATTTAATGATATCCAATGATAGGTGATGATTCTAGGTTGTCATAATGATTATGGCTCATTAAGATGAAGGGTAGTATTATTTCCCTATTACCATGAATTTAATGTACATAAACGTGATGAATTTTATATTTAGGTATTTTTTCGAAAGAGTGCAACAGCTATTGCACCAAGTTTTCAATGTTTATACTGTAAATATTCTTTGTTCTAAAGAACAAACCATTTCCTCAATTTTTTTACAACATACAGAAAACTCTACTAAAAAACTTCTTTAAAAGAACTAGCATTTCTTAAAATATAACAAGTTTTTAAAAATAGCAAAATTGATTAATTTTTAAAAACAACAACAAAAAAGAGTCTACTAAATTGTTTCACTCTGTTTTAAAATATGATGCACAAAATATTCTTTAAATTAGATGATAAAAAGTAATTTAATCCGAGAAAATACAGCTTTCTTAACCCTTTCCGGCACACTGTGCCCGGTCTGGGATACTTAATTTTAATTCAAAACTTCAAACGGCACCAATAATATTTTAGTAAAATTTTGCTTTTACAATAAAGGCTTAAATTAAGGATTTCTAAATATCTAAAAAATTCGTTTGTGAATTCCGGTGTCAGTCGATAATTTCTCATTTTATCACAGATTTTGCCCGTGCCGAAAAGGATTAAATGTAAAATCGTCTGCAAAACTCATATGCTGCTCGTTAAATTCATGCCCAGTTTCAATCGCTGCTATTATATAAAAAGATTTATTATTTCCATGACAACAACACATTTCATTGAAATCATACCGACTGAGTTCAAAATCGGGCTTCATGTCGAGTACACAGGTCAGATATATGTTGTTCAATAAAAACAAATAAACAAAAGTTCAAAATCGAGCCCTAAGAGCAAGATTGCATTGTCAAACGAGACCTACTCCACAGCCTTAACCTCCTTATTTTGCTTCAGTACCAAGTGACGTCAATATTCATCTCAACACAGCACCTAGCGCTCTCAGCGCCATCTGTTGTTTGTAATTCGAATTAAAATCCAGAATCGCTGGAAAAAAAACTTTTGACCTTTTAGATGACTCTCGTGCAAGAATTTTTTAAATCTCTGTAAAAGTTTGCAAGTTATTGATTTTTAAAACCGTTCAGTCCTTTTCAGGACACCCGGTATATTTCTTTCATTATACAGATGCTTCAACAATATGAACCAAAACAGAAGCAAACTTCAGAAATTAATGATCCGAATGATTCATCCCTAGCACATCTAGCGTTAATGAATAATACATATGTAAGTACTTATATGGGAAATATTAGAATTCATATAGGAAACGTAATTAGAGTAAATATAAGATGATTTGTCTTACTGCTTACACTTTAGCGAGTGCCTTTTTACCTATATTGTTGAAGAGAATCCTAATTGTTTGCATTTATTTCTATTACAGATGTGTTCTATTTGCTACAAACACTTCTTAAGTAAGTGGAATTTAACAGAAATACAAAAATCCATACAGGTGAAAAACATTATACTTGGGAAGATTACCAAATGCTGTTTTCAAGAAGACGTGAATAAAAAATGTACACATCATCATATAAAGCATCGTCAGTTACATGTAAACTTAGAGAAGATATTCAAAAATTAGACAGACGTTTGAAGAATTTAGAAATAAAGGAAGATATTTAGACTATCTTAGAAATCTTTAGAATATCATTTATCTTCTAAGTATTAATCACATTATAACATGTTTTCACCTTACAGTTCACAAATATCTGAATTATCATACAACATTTTTCAAATATGAATGTTATTTTTACAGTTTAATAATGCAAAGCATACACGAATACAATCTTTAATTTTTCTAATCATTTCATATTTCATATCAAACTATCTGAAATTTTAACCAAATAAGAGCAAATATTAGACTAATTTTTTATCATTAACATTGTGCAGATCATTACACTATTGCTTTTAAAAATAACAAACATCCACTTTTGAATTAATTTTCCCAAAACTGTAAATGAAATTACGTCATCTCCTTACAAAAATCCAGTTTTAACAAAATTTCTTGATAAATTAACGAAGAATTTACTTTTACCATAATACCTACATACTGAAACAGTAAAGAAAATTAATAGTTATTTAATATTTAATAACCTCATACATGAAATTACTGTCGAATGAGAATACTAATAATCAATAAAATCAACTGATGAACAAAAAATGGTACAAATTACCAAAAAATCAAATGTCTTTTCTACAAAAGTTAAAAAAATTAACAGATGAATGACAAGTTAGAGAAATAATTAAAAAAAATTATGAACATATTTACAAATTTATTAAAATCACATATTTTTCTGGATTACAAACTACAATTTCTTGAAAAAATTAATGCCGAATTCGTAAAATTTTAATCCTTGTATTACATACACCCAATAAATATTCAAAATTAAAAAAATAATAATTTTTTAGTCTCATCAATAAGTGGAAATTCTATATTAAAAAATATATATATTTTGTTCATAGTAGTACTTATAAAAAGGAGAGTTTACAAACTGATTTTCATAATATTATCACATTCAAATTTAATTTTTATACACAAAACATTATTCAATCAAGTTTTTTTAAATTTTAATAATATGTTTATAGTTTATAAGATTGTTCATACATAGCATGTATGAACAATCTTTAATTTTAACATTTCATATTTCAAATAAGCTATTTTCGAAACCAAACTATGTGAATTTTACCACAATGCTTATTATCATACAATGATTTGTGTTTCATACTTTTCTAAGAATTATCAGATATGTACTCCTCAGAGGAATTTCTATCATATGAATGAATGAAGAAAATTCAATTTATATTAAATGTACATGAAATTGATTGCAATATACATGTATTTAATAAAAATAACTGTAAGGTGAAAACATATTATAATTTGATTAATACTTAGTAGATAAATGATATTTTTCAATATGTAAAGTGATTGTAGCATTTAGAATATGTACTTTTGATGAATGTACAACTGAAAGTGTTAGAAAATGTTAGAAAATTGGTGTTAAAAATATTAAATATACTTGCTACTATGATTTCAAAAACAAACTCTGTTAAAAAATCAGTATGATTTCAAGTGAAAATAATCTGAACATGAATACATTGTATTTAAAATACAAAATTCCCGATTATGAAGTAACGTTGAAAACATGTTTAACATTAAATATACAGCTAATATTTAATTATAGAGTAGGAAATTCTTAAAATGATCCAAATTTATGAAATACAGTATTGAATACAGGATCATTCCACGTCAGTTCAACCAATTTTTTCCCCATTCGTAATCTGACCGACAGGGATTTGGATGAAACTTTGTGTGCACACTAATTCTATCATGGAATGATTCCATCAGAAATTTTTCCTTCCCAGATCGCATAGTTTGTGAGATATGGAGGGTCCATTCTTGGGTTTTTCTCAAATCGCATCATTTCTGAGTCTGTATTTTGAGATTTCAGTTTCATCTTCAAAAAATTGTTTCTCTGGATCTAAAACATGAATCATCCTAAAAATATCACTGTAAGAATATAAAAAGATGCAGATTTTAATAAAAAATATTTAAAAAATTTACTTGTAATATTTAGGATAAAAAAAGTCAGCCAAAGTTGAGAGTTATGGTTAATTTTTCAAATTTTTGTGGCTTCACGAAAAAGGCTGTACAGAAAAAGGCAAATTAAATTTCCAATTTCTTTTAGCTTTAAATAAAAGTTTACACTTTGGGCTTTCTATCTATGAAATAAAAATGATGTCTTTCGCATGGCTTATGCAAAAATTTTGGGTACTTTCCAATTAGCCGGATAAAAGCTTTATTTTTATATATTACATATGAATACAAAAAGGCAAATGAAATTTCTAATTTCTTTTTGTTTTAAATAAAAGTTTACACTTTGGGCTTTCTATCTGTGAAATAAAAATGATGTCTTTCCCATGGCTTATGCAAAAATTTTGGGTACTTTCCAATTAGCTGGATGCGTGTTTTATTTTTACATATGTACATATGTATTGATCTATATAAATACAGATGTATTATACATTTACATATGTATATATACAGTATATTGATATATCTATATATATAAAAGAAAGTCTGGATTTCGTATTAATCACAGCAGAAAAAAATCTACCGTACCAAAAATCTTGAAAATTGGGGTAAAAATACTTCTTATAACACCGAGTGCCGTTAAGAAGGGATTTTCGAAAATTCCACCCCTAAGTGGGGTAAAAAAAAAAATACGTGTGGCACTCGGGGACTGCCGCGGTAAAGCTATTGCATAGCATGTTTTATCAACTTATGCAATTATAATTATTTATTTATTTTTTATTTATGCAGTTTTTTTGTCTTTGATATTAATTCATGTTAAACATTTTGAGCGTGATGACCGATAACAATTTTTTTTCTTGTATTGAACAAATGAGAAGTTAATATCGTTTAAAATATTTTTATTATCTTACAATACATGTAGGTTAATCAGGAATTTTTATCATTGAAACTATACGTTTATGGTAGCTGAAATAAAAAACATAAGTTTAAGACTTGATATTCTCAAAATATCTGAAAAATATCGCGTCAGTGTCTGCCGAAGTCTACCGAAGGATACCGTGCCGAAGTCTGCCAAACTGAAGCGATGTTAGCCGGAGTGTTAGGTTTTTTCTCGTTACGGAATTTCTAGATTCTTTCCCGCGCTCAAAGCCCGCGATAAAAGCTATGCAATACCTTAATAAATTACAAACAAAATTTGGACGCGCTACGAAAATTAGATCGCGAGTTATAGGCATTTTAAATTTTTCGACCCTCACCATGGCGGATCTCCTGTCACCAAAAATTAACACTGTCTCATAATAAATTACCAAACAAAACTTGGCCGCGCTAAGAAAATTGATCGCGAGTTACAAACATTTTAAATTTTTCGACCCTCACCGTGGGGGGGTCGCCTGTCACCAAAAATGAACACTCTCTCATAATAAATTACCAAACAAAATTTGGCCGCGCTACGAAAATTAGATCGCGAGTTATAAGCATTTTAAAATTTTCGAACCTCAACGTGGGGGGTCTCCAGTCACCAAAAGTAACACTGTCTCATACTAAATTACCAAACAAAATTTGGCCGCACTACGAAATTTAGATCGCGAGTTATAAGCATTTTAAATTTTTCGAACCTCACCGTGGGGGGTCTCCTGTCACCAAAAGTAACACTGTCTCATACTAAATTACCAAACAAAATTTGGCCGCACTACGAAATTTAGATCGCGAGTTATAAGCATTTTAATATTTTCGACCCTCTCCTTGGGGATCTCCTGTCACTAAAAATTAACACTGTCTCATAATAAATTACCAAACAAAATTTGGCCTCGCTACGAAAATTAGATCGCGAGTTATAAGCACTTTAAATTTTTCGACCCTCACCATGGGGGATCTCCTGTCACCAAAAGTAACACTGTCTGATAATAAATTACCAAACAAAATTTGGCCGCGCTACGAAAATTAGATCGCGAGTTATAAGCATTTTAAATTTTTGACCCTCACCGTGGGGGGGGGGGGGGTCTCCTGTCACCAAAATTAACACTGTCTCATAATAAATTACCAAACAAAACTTGGCCGCGATACGAAAATTAGTTCGCGAGTTATAAGCATTTTAAACTTTTTAACCTTCACCGTGGGGGGTCTCCTGTCACCAAAAGTAACACTGTCTCATAGTAAATTGCCAAACAAAATTTGGCCGCACTACGAAAATTAGATCGCGAGTTATAAGCATTTTAAAATTTTCGACCCTCCCCATGGGGGATCTCCTGTAACTAAAAATTAACACTGTCTCATAATAAATTACCAAACAAAACTTGGCCGCGATACGAAAATTAGTTCGCGAGTTATAAGCATTTTAAACTTTTTAACCTTCACCGTGGGGGGTCTCCTGTCACCAAAAGTAATACTGTCTCATAATAAATTACCAAACAAAATTTGGCCGCACTACGAAAATTAGATCGCGAGTTATAATCGTTTTAATTTTTTGACCCTCACCGTGGGGGGGGGGGGTCTCCTGACACCAAAAGTAACACTGTCTCATAATAAATTACCAAACAAAATTTGGCCGCACTACGAAAATTAGATCGCGAGTTATAAGCATTTTAAATTTTTGACCCTCACCAATGGGGGGGGGGGTGTCCTGTCACCAAAAGTTACACTGTCTCAAAATAAATTACCAAACAAAATTTGGCCGCACTACGAAAATTGGATCGCGAGTTATGAGCATTTTAAATTTTTCGACCCTCACCATGGGGGATCTCCTGTCACCAAAAGTAACACTGTCTCATAATAAATTACCAAACAAAATTTAGCCGCACTACGAAAATTAGATCGCGAGTTATAAGCATTTTAAATTTTTGACCTTCACCATGGGGGATCTCCTGTCACTAAAAGTAACGCTGTCTGATAATAAATTACCAAACAAAATTTGGCCGCGCTACGAAAATTAGATCGCGAGTTATAAGCATTTTAAATTTTTGACCCTCACCGTGGGGGTTCTCCTGTCACCAAAAGTAATACTGTCTCATAGTAAATTGCCATACAAAATTTGGCCGCACTACGAAAATTAGATCGCGAGTTCTAAGCATTTTAAAAATTTTGGACCCTCCCCATGGGGGATCTCCTGTAACTAAAAATTAACACTGTGTCATAATAAATTACCAAACAAAATTTGGCCGCGATACGAAAAGTAGTTCGCGAGTTATAAGCATTTTAAATTTTTCGACCCTCACCATGGGGGATCTCCTGTCACCAAAAAATTAACACTGTCTCATAATAAATTACCAAACAAAATTTGGCCCCACTACGAAAATTAGATCGCGAGTAATAAGCATTTTACATTTTTCGATCCTCACCATTGGGCGGGTCTCCACTCACCAAAAGCTACATTATCCTACCTTGTTTTATCTTAAGACGATTTTTTTCTATACACCTTCTATCAGGAATTTTTATTATTGAAACTATAGATTTATAGTAACTGAAATAAGATATATAAGTTTGAGACTTGATATCCTCTAAATATCTGAAAAATACCGCGTCTATGTCTGCCGAAGTCTACCGAAGGATACCATGCCGAAGTCTGCCGAAGTGAAACGACGTTAGCCGAGTGTTAGGTTTTTTCGTTACGGATGTGTTAGGATTTTCCTCGTTACGGAATTTTTGGATTCGGTCGCCGCGCTCAAAGCCCGCGATAAAAGCTATGCAATAGCTTAAAAGAACGAACTTTTATAAAATTCCTTAAAAATCGGCTTTTGTAGATATTTTTCAACTGATAACATTCTTTAGTGTATTTTTTCATGCTGAATTGAATGGTACCAAGCAAATTCTTTTAAATCCAGTAGTTCGTGTGATACTTCACATTTTCCTAATTTGGCGATGTCTTCGGCGCAAAAACCTGAAATTTCCAATCCTCCATATATATACATGAAAAATTTCTGCCTTAGGAAGTTCAAAGGATGGTCTACAATAATAACATGTTTCATTCTATCTCAGAAGCAAATTCAGGTAGAAGAAATTCAAGTAGAATTCAAGCTAAAAAAATACTAAAAAATGTGTTAAATACTTTAGTTCTTTTATAATTTGTCATTTATTTAGTCATTTTAGAGGTATTTTGTTGCCAACATGAACTTTGAACTGAACAATATAGGATTACATAAATCAGACAAAAATTGTGGGCATTTGATTAGATATTAAGATTGTTTATTTAAATGTATTTAGTTTGATTCAAGATTATTTCAGAGAAAATGACCAGCGTAGCGGGCGAAGGCTGCTAGTATATATATATAACACTGATGCCTGTCTAACCGAAAAGTAATTTTCGGTTAGACGGTTAAAATTTTGCCTTGTTTTGGAAATCTGCACCAATTAAGGGGAAAAAAATCTGACTAAGTTTAGCTGTGGTACTTAAATAATTACTGGAGTTTCTATGAGTTATTGAATTTAATGTTATTTGATAAAAAAGCAAATTGCAAATTTCATTTGCCTTTTTGTGTAGAGACCTTTTTCATAAAGTCACAAAATTTTGGAAAAAAAATCATAACTTTCAACTTTGGTTTACTTTTTCGGCAGTATATAAATATCTATTAACTGTCCTAATTGCTTTTTTCTCTTGCTTTTTATGCCGCTTAAATGGATCTCCACATTTATATTGATAAAATTCATATTTCATTAAGAGCCAAATTCTGTGATGCTCACATACATTAATCAAACAGTTTTCACTTAATTTTTGTTTTATAAATGCAATAGTCTTATATAATAAAAGTTCTTTTTCTGAATCACAGAGATTATCATTATTAGAGATTATTTCTCTGTTATTTGTATAGCTAGTTTTGTGACATTCTAAACCAGTTAATATTACAACACTGCAAGCCTGAAGACTAGTAGAAGGTTTAATATCAGGCTCCATATTAAAACAATAAAGCAAGAAAATATTTATACGTATCACAAACTATAAAATATGTAAAAATCAGAATATATTTTTAGTAGCACAGTAAAAGTTAGATCATTCTTCTATGATAAGAAACAACAGAATGACAATAATTTGATTAAATTGATTTCAAAACATCTGCTTTCACTAACGAACATTACCCTGCCTTTATCAGAAGGTGTTTATACAAGGCAGGTCAATTAAATCTTTCAGACTATAGAAACAAATTTAAGTTCTGTTAAACATTTGTGTAATTAAACTTACCAATATAAATATTTAAACTGATTAGAATTACCCAAGGAAAGGAAATACAAGGTTTTGAACTTTTTTTTAAACACAAACAATTAATATACAACATTCAATATAACATTCATTCAATCATATCATATCATTCATTCAATATAACAACATTCAAAAGAAAGTATGGAAATGTGAGGAGAAAAAATTATTTATTTTATACTGTACAAAAAAAAATCTGTTTTGAGTTTAATTATTCAAAATAAAAGTAAAACATTCTTTAGATTAGCAAAAAATGCCCATTATTAAATAACGAAATGAAATATATAGACCATTACCTAAATTTAATGGGAAAACATATTATAGTCAGATTTTTTTTTTTTTAATCAGAAAAAACGAAGCCTAAACTTTACTTTGCAAATAAAAAAGCATGTACCAAATAACATTAAATTCAAAAACTCATAGAAATTCCAGTAATTATTTAAGTACCACAGCTAAACTTATTCAGATTTTTTCCCCTTAATTGGTGCAGATTTTCAAAACAAGGCAAAATTTGTACTTTTCGGTTAGACGGGTACCAGTGTTATACATATATATATATCAATATACTGTATTTATACATTCATATGTACATGTATGATACATCTGTATTTATATAGATCTATACATATGTACATATGTAAAAATAAAACACGCATCCGGCTAATTGGAAAATACCCAAAATTTTTGCATAAGCCATGCGAAAGACATCATTTTTATTTCATAGATAGAAAGCCCAAAGTGTAAACTTTTATTTAAAATAAAAAGAAATTGGAAATTTCATTTGCCTTTTTGTGTGCATATGTAATATGTAAAAATAAAACATGCATCCGGCTAATTGGAAAGTACTCAAAATTTTTGCATAAGCCATGCGAAAGACATCATTTTTATTTCATAGATAGAAAGCCCAAAGTGTAAGCTTTTATTTAAAACAAAAAGAAATTGGAAATTTCTAATTTGCCTAATTTGGTAATTTGCCTCTTTGTGTACAGCCTTTTTGGTGAAGACACAAAAATTTGGAAAAATAACCATAACTCTCAACTTTGGCTATTTTTTTATCCTAAATATTACAAGTAAATTTTAAAAATATTTTTTATTAAAATCTGCATCTTTTTATATTCTTACAGTGATATTTTTAAGATGATTCATGTTTCAGATCCAGAGAAACAATTTTTTGAAGATGGAACTGCAATCTCAGAATACAGACTCAGAAATGTGCGATTTAAGAAAACCACAAGAAAAGGACCCCCATATCTCACAAACTATGAGGTCTAGGAAGGAAAAATTTCTAATGGAATCATTTCATGATAGAATTAGTGTGTACACAAAGTTTCATCAAAATCCCTGTGGGTCGGGTTACAAGGTCTGGTTGAATTGATATGGAACGACCCTACAGTGAATATAATAAGTGAAATAAGTGAATAAGTATCGATATTTCAATGTTGCTTTTGAAAATACTAGTGTAAAAATTAATCAAATTCGTCTTTTCTTTAAAATTGATATTTATTTTTGCTTAATTAATGATACTTGTTAAGTTTTTGTTGTTAAAATCAAAATATACGTTTAATTCTTCTGTTAGAAATCCATATTTCCAAGTTGCGGTTGAAAAGACTATTGTAAAACTAATCAAATTTGCTTAAATTCACCTTTTCTCCTTAAAAAATAATATTTTTATTATTTTGCTTAATTAATTATACGCATTATGTCTTCCAAATTTTAATTTTGTGACCGTGTGGTAACTGTTATGAAATTAGGGTATATAAAAATAGTCTAAATCCCTTCACATGTTAAAATGTCTCTTTTTCCCACAGATTTTTAATATACATGAATGAGAAGTCATTGCTTTGTCCGTCCCCTATCTGAGGCAAAAGAGTGGGGGAGATGGGGGTGAAAAGGTATGGTGAAAGATCTTGAAGAAATAAGTTTTGGTTTCAATATGACGTCACAAGAAGCAGGTGTTGTTTTCAAATTTGTATGTGTTGAGTATTTATTGAAATGTGTTCGTTTATGCATTAAAATTCTATTTAGTTGATATATAAAAGTATGATGATAGTTCCATTTTGAGCAAAAGTTAAGAATATTCGTTTAAATTCATCTTTTTTCGTTAAAAAATCATTAATTTTCTTTGTTAATTGTTCAATTATCGAAATTCTTTAAGGTAATGACTGTTCAAGAACTAAAAAAATATGTTTAAATTTCCATTTTAAGTTGTTTCTTCTGATTTTTATATTTTAAAAAATATGAAGAAATCGGTTAAAAATTTATATTTTCCATTGTTTTTTGCTTAATTAACAATATTCATTAAGGTGATTGCTGTTCAAAAACTGAGATAAATGCTCAAGTTTCCTTTCTTATGTTGATATTATAGTTGAAAAATTCTAAAGAAATCTGTTAAATTTAATGTTTTCCGTTGTTTTGCTTAATTAATAATGCTCACTAAGGAAATGGTTGTTCAAAACTGGAATGCATGCTTAAGTTTCTTTCTCTCAAATTGATATTCGGAAGTTTGAGTTGAAAAAATCGTAAGAAATCTGTTTTTTCTCCCCAAAAACTTGATATTTTCCATTGTTTTTTACTTAATTAGCAATACTCATTAAGGTTATAGCTGTTGAAAAACTAGGATGCATGTTTAACTTTCAACTTTTAAGTCGATACACTGATCTTGTAGTTGATAAAAATCTTAAGAAATCAAATAAAAATTTATATTTTTCACTTTTTGCTTAATTAAAAATACTCATTAAAGTGATAACCACTTAAAAGCTCACTTAATTAACGATACTCATTAAGGTTATAGATGTTGAAAAACTGAAATGTATGTATAAGTTTTCTCGCTTTAAGTTGATAAAAATCGTAAGAAATCAGTCTTTATCTATAAAACTTGATATTTTCTCTTGTTTTTACTTAATTAATAATACTCATTAAGATGTCTATCAATCAAAATTCAAATATATGTTTAACTTTCTTCTGTTAAATTGATAATCTCATCTTGTAGTTGAAGAAATCTAAATAAAACGGTTAAAAACTGAGATTTTTCATTGTTTCGCTTAATTAATGATACTCATTAAAATTATGGTTGTTCAAAATTCAAATATAAATTTAATCTTCATCTTATAGTATCATTCCGTGTTGAGATGCGATTGATAATATCTTTTGAATAGGGAGGGTCATTCCCCACTCCTGTTATAGTAGAAATTTTTTTCCCCGCCAGGGCGGGCGTTAGTGTGTACGTGTGTGTGTTAAGGGGGGGGGGCGGTGGTACCACAGGGAGCGGCGGCCGGACTGGGTGAGGAGGTGGCACGGTGCCACAGTGCCACCTCCGACTGACCCCGTACTGTTATTTTCCTACTACTATGCTCTCTCCTTACGGGAGGCAAGTGCAAGAAACCAATATTACTGTTAAATGTATTATGTAAGAAAATAAATTATGAAATATTTTTAAATAGTATTTCCTTAAAGTGTTATTTGGTGTAATATTATTTTATGCATAATAGTGATATTTTATTGACTTTCTTCATTGAAATCGTTAAATATGCGAATAATGTAGTATGTATATCATAGAAAACGCATAAAAAGAATAAGTAAAACAAATTGAAAAAAAAATTAACCACTGATAACGGTATCATTAAGAAGAGTGCGCGGCGCAAATGGGAGGTTCGATGAATGAAAATGTATGATGTCGTACGGGGGGAAGGAAGTCTATAAATGACAAAAAAAAATGATTATGTTATGTATGAACAATCCCTAACCATTGAAGTTCAAAAAATTCTTTCCCCAAAATTGTATTATCTATACATATAATAAAACAGTAGGACCCGGTGTGTCTGTACATTGAAGATAATTGACAAAAATGGAGTCAGGGCGATAAAAGAAAACCAATGAAACACAAAAAAATTTTTTTTGAATTTTTTGTCTGTCTGTCTGTCTGTCTGTCTGTTTGTTCGAGGTTATCTTCGTAACTACTGAATGGATTTTTATGCGGTTTTCACTAATGAAGAATGCACACTCCCGGGCAGTGTATAGGCTTTGTTTCATCAAAATCGGACAACAGACAAAAAAGTAACAAAAAGAAACAAAAGAAACTATTAGGTGCGCTGCTCACGTTTTTTAGTACATAACGTTTTTTAGTACATATAAAATCCAATAGATGTCACTGTGCGATTTTAAAACGCGCTATCGTTATGTTTTCGCCAGTCTACTTAAGTATGAGAAAGTTTCAAGCTGGCTGTCGTTCCATGTGGTTTAGTCGGTAGAACGTCAGTGCGCCATACTGATGGCCCGGGTTCGATTCCCAGCATGGAATTTTTTTTCACTATGTTGGCATTAACGCCTATAAGCAATTAAAAGAATTTGAAATATTGTATTCAAGGCGAATTTTCTCTCTGGGAAAATTTCCTTGCATTAATATGTCAGTGTAATTTTTTTTTCGATTTAATTTTTTTTTTCGAAACTTTGTTTTTCTTAAAAAATTACAGTAAATATTTGATATTTCCCAACGTTTTTTGAATGATCGACTTGCTTTTTTTTTTTTTTAATGTATGTCTGAACCTTATCTAACTTCTTCTTCAAGATTTCTTTAGATAAACCGACCAGCGTAGCGGGCGAAGGCCGCTAGTTTACTAACAAAATAAATCACCGTTAGTTATTCTCACCACTATTTTGTAAAGAAATGAAGCTCACTCTTTTTTTTCTCCACAGTATTGTAGTTTAAGTGGCAGTTTTAGAGGTTTTTCGGAAAGCTTCTGACATAAAATCGTTTCGTATATCACTTTTAATTAGCTCTTTTTTTGCCTTTTACGAGCCTGTTAAAAAAACATCAATACCGGCTTTAGAAACTTATTTTGAGTGAGTTAGTCTTAATGAATAAATAGTATTGGACAAATTTTTGAATGATATTTCCATTAAATACTTTAATTAGCTCAAAAAATGGAAATGATAGACTTATTCGGTGTAAAATTTATCTCATTTAATATTTTATATGATCATTACTTTAGACTATTCTCAAATATTCTATTCTTTTTCTGTGGTTTTGAATAAAATATGTGTAAACCAGTCAAATTACTTTCTGTCGTTGCCAAACTTTCCGATATTTCCAAGTCCAATAGTTACGTTTTTTACTCGACAATTTATTTAATAATATATGTTTGTTTCTATTTAACATAGTAAAACTGCAACAAATTATTGTTTCCTAGAAATTTACGCAAACTTTTCAGTTATGCAAAGCAGCAAAGGAATATGTATCAGACAAAATCTGCTATGTGTTGCAGCTACCGAAATAAAGCCACCGTGATTTTGTAACGTAATTGGACAGGAGGCAAACTAAAGAGAATGAAAAAAATATAAGAAGAAAGTTTATAAACAAACACATATTTAAAAGAAGTAACATATTTAAAAGAATATAACATAATTAAAGGACATATATAACATATCTAACTTATTTAAAAAGGTTTTCTTTCATTTTGGCGGTTGATAATACTGAAAATTTGTTGCAGAAGTATTTTTTTTCTTTTTTTGGTAAGATTTTGAGAAATGTCTTTGACAGATTTTCGCTATTCTTTGACTTTTAAATTTGAAATTTACGATTACGAAAAAATGTGACTTGATGGTTAAAAAAAAATAATAATTGTCGGATTCAGCACTAAAAACGTAAGAAAAATCATGCCTTAAGCATAGATTATGAAACACTTTCCGACACTTTCTGAAATTTTAAACAAAACTTTGTTATTTAGGGAAATAGGATGCTACTGTCCATAGCCAAATAAGTATTCCAATAGTTTTGAACAGCCTTGTATTTGATCCGTCGGTTGATATTTATGTACTATATAATAGCGAAATTTAGTTTAGCAGGAAAATGCCTAATTGGTTGAAATTTCTCTTTCAGCATTTTATTCTAACAGATGCAAAATACTTGAATACATTTGTTCAGCGCTGTAATCTACCTAGTACTTTTATTATACGCCAGTATTTTGTCAAAATTTAATTCAAACAAAAACACTCTTAAAACTACTTAAATCACATTTCCAGAAATTATCATTAATGGGTAACTATGTAGCTAATTCTTTGCGTGACCATGTAAATAATTTTATCTATATTCTACAAAAACTTATTAGTAAACTGAAAGCAGTTCAACATAAAAATGCATAACTTATTTAAAGACCGTCTTTAAGTTAATTACTCTCACATTCACTAATATTTATAAGCGCTTTTGTGTAACCTTGTATGTCAACTATAACATTCATACACACCATATAATTTGCAAACATTTAGTAAAACTTAAAAATGCATATCATAACTGAAAATGTATTTCATCCATCCACCAGCTATCATCAATAATATACAGTACTTCGGATAAGATATAAGATTTGAAATATTTTGTGTCCCTGTAAATGCTATGCGCTTCACATTATGCGTTAAATATTTAGTCTCAACCGCGTATATCAATTTTATGATACTTGAAATCATTTAACATAATTAAAATATGCCGCAAACAATTCCTTCTTTTATTATTGTGTAATGGAATTCTTTTGAGTTGCCCTGTAAATAAATAGTAACTATTATTTTCATTGCATGTTTTACAGACTACATATATTAGTGCACTTTGCGAATCCATGTAAATTTGAATATGTTTGATAGGGTGTAACACCTTTAAAATTCATTTGAAACGACTTTTTCCCAAAGGCCGTAATGTATCGGAAAACTTTTGATTATCCCTGCAAATAAAGTAATCAATATAGAAATTTTATTTTCAATAGGATTCGTGCTAGGGTAAACATCAATAACATATAAAAATTTCATATAAATCCGAGTATATTTATGGGAGTTAGAGCGCGGACAGACGGCCATCTGTCCATCCATCCATCCAAACCGAATGCATAAAAAAAAAAACTTTTCAACTTTGTTAGAAATTGTAAAAAAAAAAAAAAAAAAAAAAAAAAAAAAAAAAAAAACAGCTATTAAAACTTAAAAACGCAATCATTAAATTTACTTTACAGCATCAAATTTTTGCTATTTTTTGACCTTCTACCTTTAAAATGTACGAAAAATCCTGATGTAATGATTGAAAATGAAGCGCGTTTTTACATATTCAGCGCTAAAAAATACTAAAAATAAACTATCAAAAGTTAAAAAATACAAACAGAATAGGCTTGAATTATTAAACTGATAAATATAAAATGAAAATTTAATTTTTTGTTTTACATTTCCTCCTTGTTTTATTTAGGTGATGTAATACGGAAGGAAGCAATTCACGAAAATCAAATAACAACTCTGTCGCCTGGGATTTCTTTTCTTAGATTACTCCAACTACCTCACAAGAAATAAGATTATTGCCGTTAAATGTTCTAAGGAGGAAGAATTCAAAATAGTATTTTAAGACCGAAATGTTTACAGCAGCAGACTACGCGAGACGGGAGACGTATGTTGTAGAAAATTTTATTGAATATGCAAACTATTTTGAGAATAAAACTTACTTTCTCTTGTTTTTAGCAGTTATGGCTGAAATTTTCTTTTGCTGTCTAATATCTCATCTGAATGTAAATTTACAACAATATACAGATAACTTGTAAAATATATACGATTTTAAGAGAAAAGCATAACTAAAATTAATATGGTCCTACTCTGTTATGCACCATAAGATTACAAAATTATTTTTTATTGTCTAAATTCTAAATAATTATCACAAGTCATCGGAAAAAAATCTACTTTTAGTATTAATAAATACATATATAAAATTTATTCTGCTTTTACTGCATTATTTGAAGTAAATTCAATGTGAAACTATCTATTACCTTTACATTAACGGGTTAATAGGTTCTCCATAAATTATTTCATGAAGGCAAGTAATTAATAATTGTAAGATCGCTGCTACACTCTTTAAAAAATGGTGAATTTGGCAGAAAAGTTGGAACTCAAAAAATATTTATATTATTACGGAAAAAATTGTTTTTAGTAATTGAAATGCTATATTAGACTATTCAAAGAAAATCAGACAGCTTTTTAAAATAATACTTTTGTTAAATAATTAAAATGAATAGTTTTTTTCTGACAAGAAAAGTTTTTAATTTTTTAAAAGTATCAATAAATATTGGTTAACGCTATGGTAGTACATTTTGAACGTATTTATAATTGGCACCAGTTATCATACTTTTAGGAAATAACGTATCGCATTGGATAATCGGTGAACTTCGAGTACTACTTTTGCGCAGAGTTTCCCGTACAAAAAATATATGAATTAATATCTATGAATTCATTACACAAATATATATCAGTAATTGTTGTTATCTAAGCTTTAAAAGCTGATGCGCATGAAGTATGCAGCCTGTGTCTATGTATATCGAAATCGTCACTCTCTTTAAAAGTTAATATTTCGGTTAATTACTGATATTTTTGGGGGGAAAATCATTATCAACAATCCTTTTATACTTCTGCGAAGATACAACGATAGGTATCTCCCGAACTACTCAACTCCTTTACAGAACGCCCTCAAATCAATATTTGTGTGTAACGGAAAAATTCATTTTCTCAAATGGCATTTCCTGTAAAGTTAAAATTTACTACTACTAATTTTACTCATAATTTTAGTTAGTGAATTCGGAAATAAAGTGTGTGTGTGTGTGTGGGGGGGGGCATGTTTTTGCTTTACATTTAAGACTATATCTCTGAAAATATAATATTTAAAATTAAAATAAATGTACTTTTGAATTCGTCGTTGCGAAAACTTTATCACGATGCTCCAATCGATAAATATAGAAAAAACATTAAAAAAAATTTAATTAGCTCTTCTACATTTCCTCTAAATATATTTGTGAATGGTTAGTAATCTGTAAATATGTGGGTCAACAGTGGCACCAACTTTTGAAAAATATTGAGCGGGCTCAAAAATATTTTTGTAAAATGATGCAACCAGTTTGTTTTTTATTAAAGGATTC
This sequence comes from Maratus speculifer, assembly GCA_964019185.1. Taxonomy (NCBI): domain Eukaryota; kingdom Metazoa; phylum Arthropoda; class Arachnida; order Araneae; family Salticidae; genus Maratus; species Maratus speculifer. Next base: position 22,595,284 of record OZ025291.1, read on the forward strand.
ATAGATGGTGAAAGATGAGAATTTTAAGTCATTGTATCATGTTTTAATAAAGTTGAAATTTTATTAAATTATATTATCATGCGTTTTTCCTTACAAAGACACTAATATTTATTGCAATATCATTATATCTTGAACAAGACTACAAATTGAAATAGAAGAAAGTTAAACATGGCAGCAAAATTGAATAATAAAATATTAATGAAATAAATAACTAGAACAATGAAAATTAGGTACGCTATGATTCAAAATCATTGGGTGGGCTCGGGCCCCATGGGCCCTTATAATTTGGCGTCATTGTGAGGCAATAGCATTTATTACTTCAGTAATTTGAACGCTCCACGTTTCGAAGTTTACGAGTAAAATGGCTGTGACAGAGAGACATAGGAGGGATCTTAATGATTCCATTTTTACTTTTTAAGTATGGTACGTTAAAAAAAAGATAGAGATTGCATTGCATTTATTTTAACAAATACATATCAATAGGAAAATAGTTAAAATATTTTTTTTGAACTTATTTGCAAAAATTAAATAGTGAAAAGGAAACATAAAATAACTACCCTATATTCTGAAATAAACATTTTTAAAGCATTACATATGCCTTTTTGTATAAAAGAGAATGCCAAATTTTAGCTAACGTAGTTACACAACAGGAAAACAGAATACGAAAATTAAATAGTAACACAATGTGATTTCGGCCGGGACTTCTTTATTCAAATGAACGATTTGCTAACAAGAAAATAAATTACTGCCAATAAATGACTAAGGAAGAAAAGTTGCAATTAATACTTTAGTGTGAAGAAAGGGAATTTATAGATAGCTTTTGTCCTAGTGTATTAATCGAGTTAATAGATCTAATTGATTAGGCAATTAGCTTTACATTAAAGTATTGATTCGTTCTCTGAAGATGTTATGTTAAAGGAAATCACTGATAAGTATCATATCACTGATAATTATGTATGCTGTAATGACACTAATCAATGGATATATAGACACTTCCCCTCATCTTTTTGCTTCTTTTTGGGAACAACGGATTTTGCTTTCACGCATGCTCAGTGAAAATTAACCTGATCGTTATTTATGCAAATTTGATTTTATTTTATTTTTTTGACTACAGGATATTGTGTACAAAGTTGTTTTTCATGTTTTCTGAAAGGACCTTTTTTTTTAAATATTAAGAATTCTGCAAAATATAAGCAAAAATCTTGGCAAAATATTTTTAGCTCTATATTATATTTTAGACAGTCAGTTACTGGTGACTGACGTGGCCTAAACGTGTGTTCAATGCTGTCACCGATGACTGACGTGACACTTAATGTGCTAATATTTGCAAGGAAAAGGACTACGTAGATCAGCGTACCATAATTTAAACCTCCCTAGTGTCGATTGTATTTGTCCTAATATTATAAGGAATTATTGATTGCATTAAATTTGGGAGGCAATTAGCTTTACGTTAACGTGTTTAGTCTCTCAAGAAGGCTTTATTATGTGATAGGAAGTTACTGATAATTAATTGACTTCTATCAATACGCGTTCTCTTCATTGTGCTCGTAGCATGATATAAATCTATCCAGTATTTACATGAGATATTATTGTTACGTCAAAATGTCGACGATGATTGTTGTGTTAAAAAGGGTGCGTGATTAAAGTTTAAATTTCTTAGAATAAATTATACCAAAATTTCATTGTAAAAAAAAATGTTTACAATTTTTTGCTTTTAGTAGCAAATTTCTTTAGTTTCAATGAGACTTGCATGTATTTATGCTTGGTTCTTTAACAAAAATATTAGCCTAAATTAGCAAATGGAATTTTTCAAAGGAAGATATGATTCAAAACACTTAAGAGAGAATTTATTCTCTTTTTCCTGATAATATTTTTACTACGAAAATTTCCAGGTTGAAAAAAAAAGACGAAAGACCTGAAGAATTGTGAGCGATTTTAATTTTTTGATTGAAAAATAGATTTATCGTTTGTTTGGTTTGGATTATTTGTCACAAATCCATCTAAGAATAAGAATGCTAGGCTAATTTTCTGTTATAAAGAATAAAAACTACTAAATAAAAGCTACGATATACCTTTTGATACTACATTGTAAAAGGAATGTATATATATTTTTAAAGTTACTAATAGTTTTCTAGTCCTCTGAGCACTTTCAAATGGGTAAAGTTGTAGCGTTGTTTTCTCTGCCTTTTGTTTTAAGTAATCAGAAAACTTGATTTTTTCAACATACAAAAAAGAAAAAAGTTTAATTATAAATATGAATGTAATCTTTGAGAGTATTAATCATTCTTCAATGCATTGAAAATTCATTAAAGCTATAGAATTAACCTGTCTTAAATAATATTGCAGTGAAACCTGGAGCTTAGTGAACGGAATATTATGTTCCAAACATTTAGAGGGTTAAACTGGGATTCTTAGAACATTTTATATAGTGTCAACAGCAAAAATACAAATAAAAGACACACTTTTGGACTATAAATAAAAAAATCCCTGTCCCGTGACCTATAGGCGGAGGTAGATTACGAAGAGTTTTCATTTCAACAATAAATAAATAAATAAATAAATAAAATAAATAAAAATAAAATATGATTAGAGATAAACCAAGTTTAACTACTTTATTTGGCCGCTTTTGAAAATTTTTAATTTCTTTTTTCTGTAAGAACTGATTTTATCAAAATCATCTTAAACGAAATTCGGCTCAAATGCCCATTTTGACAACATATTTTGAATTACATTATGATTTTATAAAAAAAAATTGACCAATATGATAATTATATAATTCCTAAATAACAAAAAACTGTCAACTGAATGTGCTTGAGAGCAAAATTGAATTTAAAAATGACTCATAAAATAACCAATTTGTTATTTGAATACATCCACAATTCATTAATCAAGATAGCTTTGGGAAATTTTTTGCGAAGCGTCCACTTTGACAGCTTTTTTTAAATATATATTTAGCCTTTATCAAAAACCTGACCAATACGGTACATCACACAGTTCCTAAATAACAAATGACTGTCAATTGAATGCGTTTGAGAGCAAAATTGGATTTAAAAATAAGTCATAAAATAACCAATATGTTATTTGAATACATCCACAATTCTTTAATCATAATCGCATTGAAAAATTTTGTGCAAAGTGCCCATTTTGACAGCTTTTTTTAATATATATTTAGCCCTTATCAAAAAACTGACCAATACGGCACATTACACAGTTCCTAAATAACAAATGACTGTCAATCGAATGCGTTTGAGAGCAAAATTGAATTTAAAAATGAGTCATAAAATAACGAATTTGTTATTTGAATACATTCTCAATTCTTTAATCATGATCGCTTTGTGAAATTTTGTGCGAAGTGCCCATTTTGACAGTCTTTTTTGAAATATATTCTGCCTTTATCAAAAAACTGGCCAATCCGTCACATTATATAGTTCCTAAATAAGAGGATCTGTAAATAGGATGCGTTTGAGAACAAAATTGCATTTAAAAATGACTCAGAAAAAACGCAATTTGTTATACTTCCTCAATTTTTCAATCACAACTTCGGGAAATTCTGTTCAAAATACTCTTTCTGTCAGTCTTTTTTGAGGTATATTTTGCCTTTACCAAAATACTGGCCAATCCGTCACATTATATAGTTCCTAAATAAGAGGATTTGCCATTTGGATGCGTTTAAAATAAAAAATGAATTCAAAAAATGAGTCATACTATAAGCAGTTTGGATTTGAGGTTTTTTTCTCCAGCTCTTATTTTTGTTTAATTTATTTCTTCTATAAGAATTGGTCCTATAAAAAGCTTGTTAGTATTAAAGTTGTAGATATTATTGAGAAGATGTAAAATAAATTTAATTAGATTTGATTGTTGAAGAATTGAGTAAGTTATAGATTTTTTTTTTCTTTTTCCACCCCCCTTTTTCTTTTCGTTTTTATTTTTTTTCATCGGTAAAAGTTGGTTCTATCAAAAACTTGTAAATACAAAAGTTTTAGATAATTTTAAGAACATTTATAAAAAATTTAGTTGGATTTGATATCTTGAGACTTGACGAAGTTATGATTTTTGTTTCTCCCAAAAACCCCCTTTTTTTCGCCCCTTGAGCCCAATTTTAACATTATCAAAACTCTATCACGCATAAACTTTTAGACCATTTTTTAGAAGTAATATAAACTTTAAACTGATTTGATATCTATTTTAATTAAAAAGTTATCGCTTTTTTTGGTTTTCACAAAAACCCTCCTTACTTCCACCCCCTTCGTCCGATTTTGCCCATTAATGAACTCGACCGAGATTTTATGCCCCTTGATTTTATGTAAAAGTTTGAAGAAGATCTGAGCCTAATTATTGAAGTTATCATGTCTAGAAGAAAGTGATATACACTGATAGATAGATAGGTAGATAGATAGATACATAAAGATTTTTACTGGTGGTAGTTTTGGGGTCAAGAGGTCATGATCGGCGTAGATCTGCAAAAAATTTTCAGAAATTCCAACATGGGAGAAAATGCAATAGGTAGTATTTCGTACAAAATCTACCTAAAATCTCTAAGATTACAAAGAATGCTTTTAGGAAACTGGGTTGGTTGGTTCGTTGATTAGGGTTTTATGGGGCAAGGTCCCTTTTGGGACATGCTGCGCCAAGACAAAGTCAAACTGAGAGAAAAATAAGTTAATAAAAATAATGTAATTAAATAAAAGCACTAATTATATATGTATAATAAAAACCAATAAAAAAAGACAAGAAAATATAGATAAAAATTAAGTGATAATTAAAACTGTAAACATTCTAAAAATTATTAAAATACAGTCTAAAGGATGATGTACTAGTATCACAAAACAGGTACAGAAATCAATAATGCAATCTGATGATAAATGTAATTAAAAAGTAATTAAAATCAGTCAAACAGAATAAAAAGTAAAAAAAAAAAAAACTAAAAGTATATTTATAATTATTTAAAAACTGTTCGATTAGTAAAGCAATAACTTGAAATTGTAAGCAAGATATAATAGGTTTAAAATGCTAATAAAATACAGTGGGAATTCAATTCGGTTCAAATTCCTGCAACATAGCATTATCTTTATTGGCATCTGAGTCATTGCTATATGACTCGGACACCATAGCCTCTTCCACGTAGTGCTGCAACTGTTTTAGGTCTTTTATGTTTTTAAGAAATGGGTTGGGACTAGAGTTTTTCTTTCCTCTCCCCACAGTCTTTCACTGTGGAGAGGCTGGACTTAGGGTTTTCTTTCAGTTTGTGCCTGAGATTTTTGTTTTAATTTTTGTTTTTGTTCAGTATCAGACTTCAGCGGTATTGTAGTACTTGTTCCAGGTTTGGCATTAGTTTGAGGTTCAGATGATTTTTTGGATTGAGAATTTAATTTCTGTAGTCGTTTCTTTAGGTCAATTATTTTAACTGGTTCTTTGGATGGTAGCCAGCGTTCTAATTATGGGTTTCCAGACATTTTAGTAGGGAGACAGACATCGAGGGATTCTTTAATTGGAGTGCTGGTTGAATGTGTTATGGTTGATTTACTGGGTGGAAATTGGAAATCAGATTGTGTACTTATGTGTCTTACGGATTTTGTTTGATTCTTAAGTTAGCTGGAATAGGAAATTCCAGCGGATGGTGTTCTGGATTCAACAAGTTTGCGGGCATCGGAGTAAGACAAATTCTGAGTAATTTTTATCGTAATTATTTCTTTTTCACGGCTCCAATTAGGACACGGCTCCAATTAGTTCAAGAATAGGCTGTATGATCACCTTTACAGTTTGCGCAACGTTTGGGTTTTTCGCATGATTTATTGTCGTGGCCGACTTCTGCACAACGTGCAGAGGTAATAGATCCACGGCAGGTGGTGTTTGTATGGCCGTAACCCTGGCATTTAAAACATCTGAGAGGGTTTGGTATATATGGTCGAACTGGAAAGTTTAAATAGCCAGCCTTAATTTTCCTTGGTAAAGTAGGGCTATTGAATGTTAAAATAATGTTTTGTAGGCAGTACTTGTTCATTGTGACAGATAGTAATATGGCGTACATCTACGACATTTTGGTCTTTTAAATTTTCTAGAAGTTCACCTTTAGTACAGAATAACAGATCAGGCTCAGATATTACACCACGACTTGTATTTAGAGTTTTATGTATTTGTACAGATACAGAAAAGGTGCCTATTGAAGAGCAATTAGAGAGAAGTTGTGACTGTTTAGCTGTAGAAACCTCAACTAGTAGATCCCCAGATTGCAGTTTTTTGAGAGAATGGCCATCCCTCAAGACGGACTGGAATGTTTTTGCAATGAGAAATGGTGAAGTTTTTTTAAATGAGCTATCAAATAGGCTATCAGTACGTTTAATAATGAAAAAGCGAGAGAATGATAGAGTCTGTACGATTTGTTGCTCTCCACAAGGGAGAGGATTAGAAGGAATAGAAGTATTCCCATCCATAATTGAAAAAAAAATTCAGACCCCGGCCGCACCACCCACTACCGAGCCCAACAAGGGGATGCACATTCAAGCACCAGTGTTAACCAGGGCCCATACGGTCACAAGACAACCCTATGTCAGTCTCCACCCTTAACGAGATAACTAGTAGTTGCTCGATCACTTGATCCCTAAAGCCAGTGACCAAAGTCAGCTGACCAGCCGATTGGTGCATACGGAATCAATATGTACCTCCCGTCTACCTGAAGCAAAAGCCAAAGCAGTGTGTTTGTTTCCCTCAACTGCCAGGAACCCCCTTTCCAGAGACACGGGTCGCCCCGCACGGCCAACATGTGGGTGGTTTACAATTCTCCATGAGTCGATATACAGGATGATATCGGCTCATACAGAATTGCCCTCACCTCCGAAAAAGAAACCGCAATGAGAGTGAAACAAAGATGAAAGGAACACAAGAGGAGTAAGAGGAAAAGGAAAAGAGAATGATTATTCAGATGCCCGGGGCTGTGAAGCCCGTGAATACCTAAAGAAGGTATTCCCCTGGTGGATTAGGAAACTGGGATGCCTAGAACTTTTTATGGAGATGCAAATCGGGCTACAGATAAAATTTTAATAAGATTACTCTAATTTGAGTTGATTCGATTGTAAAACTACAGGTTTCTGTAGCTTTACAAAAACTAGTTTTTTAGATCTACATCTTTTATTGTATAGTGTACAGATAAAATTTAGTAAACATACGGATTTCTGCCCTTTCACATCTGTAAAAAAAAAAAAAAAAAAAAAAAAAAAAAAAAAAAAAAACAGATTTTTTTTTTTTAATTTATATATTTATTTTATTATTATTATTATTTTTTAAATATGCACTTACGATACTATGTTCATAATAACAAAATGTATGAACAAATAAAAATTTATGAATCTAAAATCTTTTGAATTATTATGTTAGAGACAGACACAGAAGTGTGTGTAAAATCTGAATTATTAAAAGTTTTGACATTAACTGTAGAAGATAGATGAAAAAAAAATATTTCTTTTCTTTAATTATGCGAACTTTAACAAATGACTAATTCGATACAATTTTAACAATAGTCTTTTGTTTTTCAATTTCCATTTAAGCAAGATTATGGAACACATGAACGTAAAATCATGCGTCAAGCTTAGATTATGAAACAATTCTTAACACATTTAGAATACTAGAATGAAACTTCACGGTTTAATAAAGTAAAAATGATGTCAAAATAAGCCATTTTTAAAATGCATAACAAACATGAAAATACAATTTTAGCAATTACAATTAGTAGTCGGAATACGATCTGAACTTTTTCTACAACCCTATATATAATCTATAGATTTATCATATAATGCCAAATTTCAGTTTAATTAGCAAATACATAAAACAAATGAACAATCCTCTTCATCAAGTTCCAGCATAAAAAGAAAATGTTACATGTTTTGTGTAGCCCTGTATAATGATCACTAGAATTTATACTCGCTGATTAATATCTAAAATAACTTAAATGTATAACACAAGGGAAACGTACTTCCTTTATACTTTCAAAATAGGAAGTATTGTTCCTCGATAGTATCAAGTTATTTTATATGTGGATGCATATGAATGATGAATGCTGTGGACATCATATTGGATAATAAACATATGGTACTGCACGTCATAATTACATACAAATTTCAATGTGCTTGAAATCAAGAAGCATCATTAAAAGCCAATGTTGATGATTTATTCGTCATAATCGTAATGTAGCGAAATTCTTTTGAATGTTTTTGTAAAAGAAATATAAAAGATACACATTTTATTTTCAATACCGAGCATACCATAGTAATTCTCAATAACATATATCAATTTCATGATGATTCGATTATATTTAACAGAGTTAGAGTATGGACGGACGACCAGCCAGATTAACACCCCCTCCTTTTTTTTCGTAGACTATAATATAGAGAAATACTTTTAAGTTCCCGTTTAAGCTAAACTGTTGCTACACATAACGCATTTTATAGTAACTCTTTTCTATTTCATAATTTTTATAAATTTCATTATGTTTAAAATACCGAAATAATGTTAAAATGCACCGCAAAGAAATTTTGCTCAGGCTATAATGCAATCGAATACTTTTGAATGTCTTTGTAAATGATCTTTGAAATGCTACAAACTACACTTTAAATACAGAACATACATAGCTTAACCATAATAACGTGATTAATTACATGTCAATCCGACTATATTTAAGCAAGTTACAATTTGGACAGACAGACAGACCCAACTCATAAACACTTTTCAACTAAGTTGGAAAGTATTAAAAAAAAGAATAAAATCATGCTTCAAGCATTGATTACAAAATACTTTCCAACACATTCGCAATAATGTAATGCAACTTCTCCAATTGCTAAGTTGAAATATTATGTCTAATTTACCCATATGGAAACTCGCGACATACTTCAAAACCCAAATCCAGTTGTTTTCATCTACAATTGGACAACATTGGATCTACATCCACAATTATCCGAATTCTTTGAACTGCTTTGTATATGATATACAGATTTGTGTCGGTAAACTACGTGCTTGCAAAAATTTATTTCATTTAAGAAATACATATCTCAATTGAAAATTGCCTTTCAGCCATTTTTGATAAAAAAGGAGAATGGTACTTGAATTCCTTTGTGCAGTCCTGTATAGAATTTATATGCAACTACTAACTTTCAGGAAATTAGTTAAATTTAGAAGCGCATAACGAAATTAAAAATACATTTTCAGCATTTTTTGCTTGAAGACAATATTGTAAATGATTTCTTTTGTGGCCCCTGTAAATGAACAACAAATACTTTGAATGTTCTATTTTATTGTAATCACCTTGTATTGAAATATCAGTTCTAATACATATTAATATCGTAATGTCATTATAATACGTGTCAAACAACTTTTCTCATTATGCCATAATGTAATGCGATTCTTTTGAGTTCCCCGGTAAATGAATTATTAAGGCTAAACACTTCATATGCAGTACCGAACATGACATAGTAAGAATTAATATTTTTTGCATGAAAATAGTGTATATTTATGTGAGTTAAAACGCGAACAGACGGACAGAAGGCCAGACAAACATACAGAATTCATAAATATATTTAAACTTTGCTGGAAAGTGTTAAAAATGGGAGAAATATTTTTTCCCATGTTATTTCGAAGTTCAAATGTATTTCTCACATTCCCGAACCGCAAAAGTTTAAGAGAAATAATTTTGGTCTTGTCTTCAAAATATTTCTTTAACATCCCCAACATGTTTTATTTAATTCTACATTTATGTCCAATGAATTCCAAGAGCTTTGAAAGATGAAATGCAGAATTGCGCCGTGGATTTTCGTTATGAAGGATTTTTCTTTTCTGTTATAAACTTTCGAAAAATTCAATAAAATACGAATAAAATAAGAAGCAAATTCCAATCTTCCAAGAATTATAAGAAAGAAAGAATTGTTTAATAAAAATTTCTTACAGCATTTCATAATTTAAGAAAGTTTTTTATTAATATGTATCTTAGTATGGATGTTTTAATTAGTAAATATCTTACTTGATATTTTTCCATGTCCTGTGTTTATAGCTTTTTGTGACTTAAATTATTACTATTGCGTGGTATCTTATTCAAGGCATCGGCAAATAATTTCTGAAAAATTCTGATAATAATGAAATTACTATGAAATCTCCTGTTTTTTGAATACCAATATTTTCGAATAGAAATATTATTTTTTCTTTCTTTTTTTTTAATGACACAGTACTATATTTAATGACCACACTCAACAAGCAAAGTCACTGAATATGGGCGTGAATTGTCTAAAGCCCGTCTTTAATCCATTTAAACATTTGTAAGTAAAGCATTACTATATCAAGAGATATTCCATGAATATAAATAATTTCATATCTAGGGCTACGCAAAGGACTGCATAAATTGTCGTCGGTAGAGGGTGATTTCTTCAAGTATGAATTTAGTAGTTTGAGCCTATTTTTTGTCTGAATAAAATTGTAGCTTAATAAGTGAAAGAAAAGGAGAGTATTTCTATTTACTGAAAACAAGTGGTCAAGTGTAATCACAGATCACACAAAGGGTTTTGTTTAATATTTCTTTCAAAACTTTCTTCTTTAACTATTTCTTTAACTAATAAATCCAAATTGTTATTTATAATTATTAAATTCTTACACAGCACCAATAAATTTAATTTAAAAAGAATTATAACAGGAAGTTACTTATTTTAATCTAATTAAAAATGCTTAAATCAAATTATATAAACACAATCCAAAATCCCAAATTTTTAAAAATCCAAAATTAAAAAAAAAAAAAAAAAATAGCGGAGATATAAGTAGTATTTTAAATTTCTATTAACGAAAGAAATGTTTAAAATTAAATCTGAAATGCTAAATTATTAATAAATCTCAAAAGTTTTTAAAATTGAAAAAAAATCGAATTCCAAAAAAATTATGAATGTCAGATGAATGAAACTCTAATAATATAAACCCTTCAATTGGTCAAAAATAAGAAATTTCTTCTTATTAAATCCATCTTAATATGAAAATTTCAAGTTCTAGCACGGTGGTTCGAACGTAGAACTTTCCCTTTAATCGAGAGATGCTATACTTTCAAACTATAATGATTACACGGAAAAACGTTGAAATTAACATTTATTTAGAAAGTTTGAGAATCAAAAAATAATTTCTGTTACAGTCTTTTTTATTTTTTTTTTTATTTTGCTTTAGAATAACTTTCTGAAAATGCTATTTTTGAAGCTACTTATCAAAATGTTAACATATTTACAAAAAAAAAAAAAAAAAAAAAAAAAAAAAAAAAAAAACATTAAAAATATAAATTAGTTAATAATAAATATAAAACACTGAAAAAAGTTCAATAATTCTTTCAAAATCTACGATTTTGGTTTTGAAAAATTAAGACATTATATTCACATTTTTGGCGGGAAAAAATTGGTGTATTTTCAAAAGAAGAGTTTTCCGGCAATCCTAGCCGAATGTCATAGCCCCAAAATAAGGCAAGCGAAAAATTCGTAGCGCCATATTTGGCGACTTAACTCACTTTTGACGTGCAATAAACAAAAAAAAAAAAAAAAAAAAAAAAAAATCCATAATTGAGGCATAAAAATATCTATATAAAATATGATTTTAACAGAGAATATTTATCGGTTCTATAACTTTTATGTATAGGGCTACAAAATGTACCAGGTATCAATGCTGGGTGCAAGCAGCACAAAAAAAAAAAAAAAAAAAAAAAAAAAAAAAGAAAAAAACTTTCTCTTGTTAGTATAATTGTAATATCAATAAAATGTCGTTTTTCCCAGCATTTCCTGTTTTTCGCCAAAACCTTTTTTTTTCAACTCCACATTGCTATATTAAAATTGCTTCTTTACGCTTACTTTACTTTCCTTACAATTTATCCCATGATCTTAGAAAAACCTTGTATATGTAATATGTAATTGATTTAACACTATACGATAAATATTTATGGAATTAAATCAGGCAACGTGTAACTTTGTTATCCCCAACCGATGTAATTTGTACATTACCTTTATTATACCCATTTGTTTTTTAGATATTATATTTATCTTCAAGTATAACAAAATGTTCTAAAAAAAAGAGACTTGTGTTGAGATAGTAATTGATATATTGGAGAATTTTTTTTTTATCTCTGCACCATATTTTGTCATCCAATAAATCCTCTTTCCCTTTCGTATAGCTGATAAATCCCACGATATTACAAATAAAAATGTTTTACTACTTTTTTTTTCTATTTTCTGAAGTATTTTTGTATTTTAACTTTTGATTTTATGCTTTTCTTTTCTTTATATGAAAATAATGAACTTTCACTAAATGAAAGTACATTTAGTGACGCCACGTTGAATTTAATTATGCCGCATTATAAGTAGAAATATATAAATGTCGCAGAAATAAAAATTAAATAAAGAAGCTGTGTTTTGTCTCAAAATTTTAAGAACAAGCATAAAATGTCGCTTTCGAAAGAATAATAAAAAATCTGAATAAAATACTTTTTTAATTTGCAGATTTCGCAACTTGATTTAAATAAATAATATTAAAAGTAGAAAAACATGCATTACATGTTTGAAAAAAATACAGTTAAAATATTTTTAAATAAAACTGTCTCTAAAATTTGCACGCAATGCAGAAATAAGTATATTTATCGTTTTTACAAACCTGTTACATACAAATTATTTTTCTGTGATTTTGTCTTGGTTCAAATATAGGTTCCTCGATCAAAATGATAAGTTTTTGCAGCATTTTTAATACAAAGAGTGCCATGTTTTCCAAAAATGGTCTTGAAAATTTTCAAGAGACTCATACTACCTTCTATAACTGTAAGCCAATTGATTTAAAATGCTTTAGATCTTCTCAATCCAGTTTATGCCTGGACTTAATGCTGTCCTTAATTTTAATATTTTTCTGTGAAAGACACAGTTTAGTAGTATGTAAAATGCATATTGAGACATTATCTTGTTAAAATACCCATTTAGAATCCCCCAAAATTTCAGCTAATGAAAGTAAATGTTGCTTCAATGTCTCTTAATTTTTTTGTAAATTTTGTCTTCTTCTAAAAAAGAGCCAGAGAAGTTCGGTCGTTGAAGACGAATGCCTTCCAAACCATAACAGACTGTTCCTCTTGTTGCCTGCTAAAAAAAAAAATGCCCTCGGTTCCTTTTGTAGATTATGCCAATCCGTATTCCACCATCAGGAACATCAAATTCAATTTTTCTCGCACTGAAACAGTAAGCTCTGTCAATGTAAGACATGAGTTTTTCAGTCCAATTTATTTTTGCCAATTCGTAATGTAGTTTGGGGGAGGAAGAGGCTATAACTGTAAGTGGCTAGGTTCTAGTCCAAATGCTATCTTTTTTAGAAGTCTTTCTTTTTTTACTTTCTTCTGTCTTTACAAGAAGAAAATGTTGGATTTGTGAAAAATTTAGACTTTCGGTTTTCGACGAATTTTAACATTTTAGAAGTCAGAGATCTAAATAAGAATGTTTTTTCAAATTGTCTGTTTGAATCTGTGACTCTGTCTGTCTGCATGTGGCGCACATTTTGTGAGTCACTCTATCTCAAGAACTAATGCACAGAATTTTATAAAAAATGCATTCAGGTAGTCCCTGAGATAGTATAAATTGGTGCTGATTATATTTGGTGTAAATATCCAAATAGGTACCGCTGCCATGTTAATTTTCTAACTATTTTTGAAATAGCTCAATCTCAAAGCTAATGCAGAGCTTTTCCTTAAACTTCATATTTAGTTAAACATTGACATTTGTTGATGATAATTAAATTCTGATGTAAAACACTCAATAGGTAGCACTGCTATGCTGATTTTGCTAGATTTACACGATTTCAGTGATTGCCATAGCTCAAGAACTAACGCACGGAATTTCATATATTTAAAAACTTTACGATGAGCATAAATTGTCATTTAATTTTGGCACTGTGATAGAGAATTTTAAAGTATTAACATGTATGGGATTGAAGAAAATTTTGTGATTAGTGCATCCGACTAGTTTTAAAGCATTTTCTAGAAAATCTCTGACACAAAAGGAGAAGATTACGCTGTGTAGTGCGGCTCGAAACAAACACAGCTGAAACGGTCAGCTAGCTGACCTCACAAATGTGGTCAGCCAGCATAAAGTTCGACAATTCCGGATTTATTTTATAGAATGCAAGTCGCTTTTATTTGAAGAAATAATTTATTTAGTAGCTTTACTTACTTTTCAAACACTATAATTCACGTTTATTGCGGCAGAAAGTTTAATAATTAAAATAATACACTTTGTAAAAAGCACCATAAAATGAAAAACAAAGCAGGACATGTTTCGAGCTAAAACAATAACAGCTGCTCCATTACCAACACATGTCTGTAAGGGGAAATATCAGAGATAATGTCAGTTTATCTCTTACATTGTCCCCTTACGGACACATGTTGGTTCAGCTGATGACGAGCTGTTATTGTTTTTATCTCAAAAAGCGTTCTTCTTTGCTTTTCATTTTTTTTCAAAGTGTATTATTTTAATTATTAATTATCACCAGTGTTTTTGGTGTTTTTTCACAAGAATGTTTAACACATTCATTTAAATGAGAAATCAAAGTAACATTTGTCAAGATGTTTGAATTATTATTTGAAGCTTAATAGAAAGAAGTGGCAAAAATATTACTAACATCTGAAATCGCTAAAAAAATATCGCCACGAAATGCATTGATGAATAATCCTCTAGAGTATACTGTATTGGAATCTCTTACCAAAATCATAGAGATAACAAAAGAAATACTTCTAAAATCATAGCAATTACATTATCTGAACACGAGAGTCTCATTAATATAAGAAAATTACTCTTTAAAAATTCAGATATGAAACCATTGGCTCATAAATGCGGTTTTATTTTGACTTGTAATTATATTGGGTGTATCATTTTCTATGATCATTTTTTACTTGTTATAATCATGAAAGTAAATGATTAATATTAATGTCATTAATTTCATAAATAGATTATAAGGTAATGTTTCCTGTAGTACTTTTCTGTAGGGCGCAGCACTCTGCCTTTTGAAAAATCAGCTACGTGGGTGGTTCAATAATTATTGCCTTTAGTGTATATAAAATATTTGCATTGTAATGGTTGGTGTGGATTATGAATCTTAATGTCTCAGATGCCTATATGCTCAATTTCAGAAGCATGGATGCTACAATTTTTGGAGGGAAGGATGAAGTTTTAAAAACCTAATTTTAAAGGATTTTTTAAGAGGGGGGGGGGATGAAAGGCTGGTTTGGAGGTTATGGGGTTAAATTTGTGACAGCGGATAAGACGTAGCTACATCACTATGATCTCAAGTCCAAACGACAGTAGCGGCGTCTCCTCCACTGTCACAAATTTAGCCCTAAAAACTCCAAACCAGCCTTTCACCTCTACTCGCCTTCTTTCACTCCTCCTTACAAAAATAAGTTTTCATAGCAGCTACGGTTCTGAAATTGAGCATATAGGCATCTAATATATTAGGTTTCGATATTCCCCATTAACCACCACAGTAAAAATATTTTATATACACTAAGGACAATAATTGTTGAACCAACCACGTAAATGTATGACGCTTCTTTCGATAGTGGTGAAAGATCTTAAAGATTTCTTGTAAATTTTTTTCTTGTTACGACAGTATTTGAAGAATAGTGTGAACGGCAGCTTGTAAAAATAACAGAGAATTCTCATTTCTTTAGGGGATATATGAGAAATTATTCAATACTCTTGTAATGGAATTGAATTTTTTATTTATAATTCCAAATAAATTAGAAATGCTACTTTATTCATCATAGCGAAAAATTAAATATTTCTCCCTTCTTTTTGCAGTGTTTCTAAATCGAATGGTGCATTTTCCTTTTTAGTAATCAGCTTTTCTAATAGTATTTTCTTTATTGGCTAGCATCCTGCCCCTTTTCTTATTAAAACGAGCTTTAGATTAAGCTATGATCATATAAGATCTGTACTAAAAAATGCTAGAATAAGAAATATATGAAAACTGTTCTTTTAATAGAAATATTTTCGTTAGTGTTATAGCAGTTTTAATATTTTTTAGTGCTTTCAGATGTCATGGTTTTTAAGAGGTTTCACTCCTTTCTTGGCTAAATTTAACTACAGTACTTTCATATTTTCAATGCTTTGGATGTGTTCGTGAGGTATTTTGTAGTTTAAAATATACTGCGCAGTAAATATATGGGGAAAACAATGCCATTTACTGCCGTTATTACTCCGGTTGATTCTCTTCAGTGTTGGATTTTCATCCGAACAGGGTTTATTTTTTTATTTTATGCTTAAGAGGGCATTATTGTCATTGCATAAAACCAAAAACAATAAAAAGAAATATATATGTCGTAAATGCTGCATTTTTTACATGTCTGAAGAATAAAATATCTAACGATTATTAGTGCATCCTAATATTAAAATTAATAATAAGTAACAGTAAGTAACAGTAGTAATAATAGTAAATAATAGTAGTAATAGCATTGTCATTTCTTATAACCGTAAAATTTGTACTCTTAGAATTGGGCAATTTACATGCCATATTCTATGTTATTTTATAATTTTTTGTTTGTACGGCGTTATTACTCATATAGATAAGTAATAACGCTAAATACCATTGGTCGAGAAATCACGCCATTACACTTGTAAAAATCTTCTTTCTTGTATACATTGTCAATAAGCTTATGTATCAAATCCTATATTATTTAAAAAAAGAATCTAAAAAAGACGTGGAAATTGATAGATCATTAATATGAGGATACCTTACTTGCTGGATCTTACACAGTTGCGTAACATTACTTCTAAATATTATTAACTTCTAAGGGTCATGAGAAGATTCATTCCTTGATAAGAATGTTGTGCGATAGTTTCTTCATTGAGAAAACAGTTTAGTAGCATTCATTAATTCAAAGCATATAGTTTTTTTTTTTTTTTTTTTTTTTTTTTTTTTTTTTTTTTTTAAATAGGCATACAATGCTCCGCATGTTAGAAATTAATTTAAAAAAGATTTCTTCAAGTTAAAAAAAAAAAAAAAAAAAAAAAAAAAAAAAAAAAAAAAAAAAAAAGCTGGGAAGCATTTTTATAAGAAATCGGTATTTTTCTTTTCATTTTCCCTTATTTCCCCCCCAAAAATTTACAATAATGACAGAAAATAAAGATATTGTTTCATATATATTACTGATATTTATTTTTATCACTTTACATATATAGCAAAATATTCGAATAGTTGGCAACTTGGAAGCGAGGAATTTGTCTACCATTCATAGAGGTTAGCTTTTTAGAAACAAAAACATACAAACAATATTTTCTAGTGATTGAAACAGCGTTCGCCTTTTAGGAATTTTTCATTATGGAGTTTAATATTTTATATTTAAAATCTTTTTAATTGAATTTCATTTGAATTAAAAAAAATTTCTTGTAAAAACAAAAGATATTAACGATTGTTGCATTTATTTTTTTAAATCATGCTTCAAAATTTTGTTTTTTTTTTTGCTAATTTTTTTTTTTTTAGAAATAGTTCGTTGTGAATTTGTTTTCTCACTTTCTTTGTTTCGGTAGATATTGAAATATTTATTGATAATATCTTAGAATTACTTGTATATTATTTCTTCTGATCTTTTTTATAATATTTGTATAGAAAAATGAAATAGACATATAAATAGAATCTTTACAATTTTTATCCATCGTAAAATGATGCTTATGGATGATAAAGCAGTTACCCTTTTAAGATTCTTTGTAATGATGGCAGGTTTTATGGAGCTTTACAGAGTGCGTGTACTCTTGTTTCTATGCATACATGGTACCAATAAAGAATTAAGAATTAGTAATGAAATATCAGTTACAGCTGCTATGCCACGCTAAAATGGTCTTTTAATACTCAACTATGTTTACTTTATTCATGTCATAAAGTTTGTTCATTAAAGATAATTCTTTATGGGCATAACGCAGGATAAGATACAATAAATGCCTGAATATTTTCTATTATATTTAATGTTCGAATGATCTGTCAGTGATATTTTTTAAATAAAATATTTTTCACAGAAGAGTTTTAACTATATTGATATTTTTTAGCAAAAAAGCATAGAAAATATAAAATATATTACAATGCTCTGCTTAACAGGAAAAAGATTAATATTTTTTTTCAAATATATATTTCTATATATTTTCTACTCTCATGAAACATAACATTTATTAAGTTAGAAAAGAATATTTCATTGTTTTTTGTTGAGTCTGTAAGTGTTAGAATGAAAGTCCATTTTAGTAACTTTTTTTATAATTAATTTTTTATGTGTTTTAGATATTCTAATTTCTGATACACAAGTATATTTAACTTAATTTGAAAGTAGAATAGTGAAAATGCCTTCTAAGGTATAAAAAGTGATAAAATGAATTTAGTGCTTCAATTATTTAAACTTTAAAATAATTAAACTTTGTAAAATCTACGATAAAAAAAAATGCTCAGCACGCGTTACGAGATTTGGAAAATTAACCGTCCGTCATTAGCCGATGTAGTGACGTATCCATAAGCGGACAAAAATCACAAATGACGGTTCAATGTGACCTTGTGACCTTACGGACACGTCTTTACAATAGCTGGTGACGGACTGTTAATTTTTAACCGACTTCCAAAAAGGAGAGGAGGTTATCAATTCAAAGCGTATGTATTTTTTTTATGTATGTTCACCGATTACTCCGAAACTATCCAACCGATTAATTTGGTTTTGGTGTTAAATGAAAGATCTTGCCCTCGAATTGGTACCACTTCCGTTTCATAGAAACAGGTTCAGTACTTTTTTAGTAATTAGGCAAAAACTAATAAAATTAGTGATTTTTCACTAATTAAAAGTGTTGAATAAGTTCGCTGAACGTTGCGCAGACAGAATGGCCGAGCGGTCTAAGATACCAGATTTAAGCTCTGTTCTCGAAAGATAACGTGGGTTCGAATCCCATTCCTGACATACATGTGTACAATAATCTTTTCCCTGTTATAATTTATAAATAAATTTTTTACAAATTAAATACTAATTATGCTATTAAGAATATTTTGTATTTAACCGTGAGCACAGAGTATCAGAGATCTTTTTATCAGTGAAAGGTACTAAAATAATAGACTTGCGAAAAGTAACATGACGTTGAATAAGTTCGCCGAATAGCTTGCAGTAAGGATAGTCGAGCGGTCTAAGGGGTCTGATTTAAGTTCTGGTTCTCGAAAGAGATCGTCGGTTAGAACCATCCAATGACGACATACAGTGGGAACGTGTGACATACGTGTATCAATAAAATTAATGGTTTCTACTGTAGTTTTTTCCGTATTATATATTTTTTTTTCAACCGACTTAAAAAAGGAGAGGAGTTATTATCAATTCGACGCGTATGAATTTTTTTCTTATGCATGTTCACCGATTACACCGAAACTATCCAACCGATTAAACTAGCATTTGTGTTAAATGAAAGAGGTTACTCTCGAATTGGTATCACTACCATTTCATAGAAATTGGTTAAGTACTTTTTTAGTTATTAGGCAAAAATTAATAAAATGAATGACTTCTCGCAAATTAAAAATTACATGGACGTTGAATAAGTTCACCGAACAGAATGCAGTCAGGATGGCCGAGCGGTCTAAGGCGCCTGATTTAAACTCTGGTTCTCAAAAGAAAGCTTCGGTTCGAACCCCACTCCTGACATGCGTGTGTACAATATTTTTTTCCGTATTATAATTTTTATACGTATATTTTACAAACTAAATACTAATAATTATTAACCGACTTCAGAAAACGATGAATAGGTTAACAATTCGACGCGTATGTATTATATATATATATATATATATATATATGTTCACTTATTACTCCAAAACTATCCATCAAAGTACTTTTTTAGTAATTAGGCAAAAACTAATAAAATTAATGACTTCTCGCAAATTAAATGTAACATGGAGGTTAACTAAGTTCACCGAACAGAATGCAGTCAGGATGGCCCAGCGGTTTAAGGCGCCTGACTTTAACTCTGGTTCTCAAAAGAAAGCTTCGGTTCGACCCCAACTCCTGACATACGTGTGTGCAATATTTTTTTTCCGTATTATAATTTTTATACGTATATTTTACAAATTAAATACTAATAATTATTAACCGACTTCAAAAAACGAGGAAGAGGTTAACCTTTCGACATTTATAGTATAAAGTGTAACATTTGCAATTTGAAATATATTGGTGAAACTTCTGGTCCTCTTCATATACGCATGAATCAACATCGGTCAGATTCTGATAAAAATTTAGCAAAAAATATACAGTCTACAGCTGAAATACAGCATTTTCATAAACATAAATTTAAAAATACTACTATTGATACTACTACAAATTCAGAAAAATAAATCTGAGCGTCTGTATTTAGAGTTTTCATATATGAAATATTATAATACAATTTATCCTTATGGTCTTAATAGTGAGGTTTTTAAAAGATCTGTTAAAGTTTTTTCATCTATAAATGATACTACAGATTATTCTCCCATTTATCATAGTTTAAATCATCTTATAAATCCTAAAACTACACGTAACAAAAGAGGAAAAGGTTCATCTTCTAGTATTACTCCTAAAAACCTTATAATTCAACAAATTAATAATCTGCATCGTAATTATTTAAAAAATTACAATTGGTTTCTAATACGTAAATATATTTTTGGAATAAAAAAGAAACATATAGTACAATATTTAAATATTTTTCTCAGTAAAACTTACTCTAAACATTTTTCAGATATTTTTTATGATCTCATTATGACTCGTGTCAACCTGTACAATATAAATTTACTCAAAAAACCTAAAAATCTACAAACTAATACTCAAATGGTAATTACTTTTTCTAATCCAATATTTAATAAAATCAATATTAATTCCATATTAAATGATAAAAACTGTCAATTTCCTATTAATAATATTCATATTTCTAAAACCTTTAAGTATCCCATATCTATCGGCAGAACAATTTTTAACTATAATTCTTTCGCTAAATCTTCTTTTGATGCTAGTACTTTACCCTGTAAATGCAACGACCCCTCTCTACAAAAATATATAAATAAAGATCATGGACATATTATTACTGGTAATCTTAATCTTGTAGATGATTTACCACTTAGAAGAATTATGGGTTATGGGACCAAGTACAGAATTCCATCCAAATTAAACATTAAATCTATCATAAAACTATTTACATATGATATAGATATATTTATTTATAAACTTGCTATTTATTATAATAAACCCATTGAATATTTTAATCAATGGAAAATATTAGTTATCGATAAATTAACCAAGTCCTTAAAATATAATATTTCACACCTAGAATATGTAAATACACAGCATCTGTTTAAGCAAATCAATAAATTACAACAAAACTTTGTAATAACTTATGTTGATAAATCTCCTAATAATTATGCCATTATTTGTAAATCTTATTATCATCAACTGCTTAAATCTAGTATATCTAATAATAACACATTCCAAAAAATTAATGATAACTTACTTGCCAATAATCGTAAAATTAAAGGATTCTATAAATTATTAGACATTAACCCTACTAACTTTAAATATCCTTATCTAGTCCTTATACCCAAATTTCATAAGCATCCTGTTAAATTCAGAACTGTTACAATTGGTTGCAATACTTATAATAATGCTGCTAACAAACTTCTATTAGTAATTCTTAATCAAATATATAATATCACAAAAAAAAAGTGATAATACACATTGCATAAAAAATAGTTATGAACTGGTCCATATTATGAAAAATCTTAAATGTATAAAAAATATCACTACCTATGATTTTAAAGATTTATTTAATAATATCGATTTATCGGATTTACATAATATCATAAATGAGCTTTTTAAAAAATATCAACACGAGTTGGATATATCACATAATATCGATTCTGATTATTTTCATACCTTAACTAATTTCATTATCTATAATAATTTTATCATGCATGATAACAATATATATATTCAAAATGTTGGTATACCACAAGGTGGTAGTACATCTAGTGTATTATCTGACTTATACTTATATTACTATGAACGTCATTATTTAAATAATACAATACATTTATATCGATATATAGATGATGTAATTTTAATTGATACTGATAACACCTGTATATCTCAATTCCCTGTTGATTATCCTTCTAATCTAGAACTTTCAAAAAACCTACTTTTTAATAATACAATCAATTTCTTAGATATTAAAATTATATTAAAAAAGAACAAATTTATAACTGATATTTATGACAAAAGGAAAGAATTTAATTTTAAAGTTAATACTTTTACTAATTTTAAATCATGTCTTCATAATTCTGTATATCGTAATATAATACTTAACCATTTATATAGAATAAAATGTCTGTGTTCTTCCCATTTAATTAATACTAATATTAAAAAGCTTGTATATGATGCTATAAATAATGGTTATCCTAAAAAATTCATATATTCTTTAATTTATAATTAGATATTACATGATCTTATAATTAATTCTTTGCATAAAAAATGTATAAAAAAATTATAAAACATAAAAATAATAATAAAAAATTAAAAATGTTAAAAAGTAATATATATATATATAGGTTGGTTGGGTGGGTAGATGTTAGAGTACGGAGGAGGGTGGTGTTGTCTGGATAAAAACGCAAAGGTTAATTATTTATTTAAAAAAAATTGAGAGTGGGTTATTTATTTTAACATAATTTTTAAACTGTTTAATTTACACCAATATATGGATATTCGTCTAGTTATATCTATAGTTAAATAGCTATATTTTAAATATCAAATTATTTTTAATGTTATTGATATAATTTTTGGTATTATTATTAATAATATTATTACTATTATTATTTTTTTATTTATTTATTTATTTTTTATTATTATTATTATTATTATTATTATTATTTTATTATCCTATATTAAGATAATGAGTTTTTACCATGTAAAGTCACAATAAATGTTACTGATTAAAGTAACAATAATGTATTTTAAGTTCTATGTTAATATGAATGTTATCTCTTAATTCTAATTTTAATCATTTTATTAATTTAATTTTATTAATTTAATTTTATGTTAATATCGATTATTTTTTTTCCGGTTCAATTATATTTCCATTCAGCTTTATCTTTTTTGTTTGTTATGGATAACTATTATTTTTACTTACTTTCAACTCCTTTTTGTAAAATATCTTTGTTCCTTGTTTAATAATTTGGTTTTTGTGTGATGGTAGTCCCAAATTCGTATTGTTTTGCTTTTTCATGGCAAATACGAAGATGAAACCACACACTCCATTTGTAGTTCCAAAGTATTTGGGACCTGAAGATTTTGCTTTGGTTCTACAAATTTCAATTGTATTCATATTATTCTTTTTTTCCTTCCATGTTCAATGTGCTATAAGTTATTAAATTCAATGGTTAATTTCAAATGGTTAATATTGTTTACTATAATTCAATTTAATTCTTCGTTTTGGTTTATTGTTTTATTGATAAAATCCGTTGGTGAATCTTGTCTACTTTTAATGGTATTATATATATATATATATATATATATATATATATATATATTAATATATGTCCACCGATTACTCCAAAACTATCCATCCGATTTATATGGATTTTGATATATTGAAAGAAGTTGCTCTCGAATTGGTACCACTTCTGTTTCATAAAAATTGGTTCAGTACTTTTTTAGTAATTAAGTAAAAACTAATAAAATTAGTGATTTCTCGCACATTACTATTACTACGTTTTCTCAATCATAAGCTAATAATAATAATAAAAAAAACTAAAAGGTGAAAAATAAATTTTTTACCAAAAATAGAACCGACTTCAAAAACTACTGCAAAGTAAAAAATAATTTTTTTACAGAATAGTTAATAAGAAATTAAACAAAGAACATTGCATTTACCATGCGCTTTGTTAGATTTATGTACATTAAATTGATTTTTTGGAGTCGGTGCCAGCCAAGCCAAGTTTAATGTAATTATTCAATATTAGAAACTTAGTTTTAATTTTGAACTTGCCTTTGCTGGCACCGACTCCAAAAAATCAATTTATTGTACATAAATCTAACAAAACGCATAATAAAACAATGCTCTTTGTTTAATTTCTTATTAACTATTCTATAAAAAAATTATTTTTTACTTTGCAGTGGTTTTTGAAGTCGGTTCTATTTTTGGTAAAAAAGTTTATTCAGTTTGAAATGCACCCTGTACACTGTTTTGATTATATGGGATTTTTACAAAATTTAATTATTTTAATTCTGATTTATCGCCAGTTTTCAGTGCTTGTCAACTATATAAAATTTGCTAATTTTTTCTTACCTTTTCCGTGCTATGGGGAATTTTAAAGCAATGATTAAACAGTTGTGTAAAAAAGCTCTAAATAAAACTCACCATTGTCTTGTCAAACCTCCATTACCTTAGAAACGGAGTAAGGATGTAATGTATTTAACACTGTAAAAAAAAGGGTCGATCTACTAAAAAAATTTTAGTGATCATTGTAATTACTCTCGGTTACAAGGAATCTGTAAGAATTACTAGAAAAGCTAGCAACGAATAGAGTTAATAGTTTTACATTTTTAATAGTTATTACTAAAACTCACTTGGTATGGCCGTGATAGCCTAGTGATCATAGTACCGAACTCTAGGCTGAAAGTACCCGGGTTCGATGCTGGACGCCATCAAATATGCATCGAATGTATGCAATGTAAGTATTCGTTAAATAAAGGGATTATGAAAGTCCTGTCGTAGCAGTTACCATGGGTAGTTATCTCTGGGCTTTCCCTCCCTTTTAGAAACATGTCGAAATGGAGCAGGTAGCAATGTTTGGTGCTGCCATCTATTGCGGCTTTGCCGAAGATCTTCCGCTTGTATACACTCTATTGAATAGTGTACATCCTATGTTTTTTTTCTTTTCAATTACGACGCTGATGGAGCCATCTATAGTATGGAGTTTGAAGTATACGCATGGCTTAGCTGTGTTTGATAAGCTATCTTATTATTTATTGTATATATCACAAGCTCTTTAATTTCTATTGCATGTTGTAAGTATTTTACCTATGATTCAATTCAATTGACATGCAAATGGACACACATATGCGTATCTGGTATATAATACCAGAATAAATTATTTTTAAGGCATTTTTACGTTAGCCGATTAACAGGTGATAAATCGTCTAATATTCTTTTCAATTTACAACTGTATAGATTTCGTAAAAAAAAAAAAAAAAAAAAAAAAAAAAAAAAAAAAAAAAAAATTAGTAAATGATCAGTTAAAATATGCTAATTGGCTGTGGAGATACAACTAGCAGGATTTTCTAAAAAATATTTACAACTACTCAGTGTTTAGTAGAAAGTGTATTAGTTAATCAAAAATTTAATAAGACAAAGATTACTATAGAGAAATAGCATTAAATATATAAACTAGGAAAATACCCCGCTAAATTGTGAAGGAAAGAAGAGAATTTCATATCTTCTGCTTAAGACGGAACAGTAGTCACTGAAAAAAGACCCGGACGATAATGTTAAGTCTATGGGGGCGTTCTTTTCAAATATCTCGTCCAAATTTTAATATTTTTACATGAGTTTTTTGCATAGAATAGCTGAAGACGATCTACGACCGGGCTAGGTTTTATTTTTTTGATTTTGGTTATTTTTTATATTATGATGGCTTGGATTTTTTATATTATGATGGATTCAATTTCAGAACCGGTTCTATCCGGTTTCGAAAATTAAACTTATTTTATTTTTTTTATTTGAAACCCAAACTGAAAAAGTAAAAACTAGCCGTCTTAGATCGTCCTCTGCTATCCTATGCAAAAAAACATATAAAAATATTAAACATTACAGGGTAACAATAAAAAAAGAAAATACAAATAAAAAATAAAGAAACTAATCTAACCATTAATTAAAACATTTAATAATTTAAAACATTGTCATTACAACTATTAATTAAAACATTGTAGATCGTCCTCAGCTATCCTATGCAAAAAAAATCATAAAAAAATATTAAAATATTACAAGGTAACACTAAAAAACAGAAAATATAAATAAAAAATAAAGAAACTAACATAAATATTAATTAAGTAATTTAATCATTTAACAGTTTAATTAAACTATGATTATGCGTTCAGAAAATAATTTAGAAATCCTAAATAGTTAGCTTAAATAATGTCTTATTTTCTTCTTTGTTGCCTCATTTTAAAAAAGAAACAAAGTAAAATTTATATTATTAAAAAATGCACTAGTATAAATCATTGGCTTTATACCAAGCGTAAATCAAAACGGTGAAACTTATCATAAACGGAACTTACGCGAAATTAACGTAGTGTAACAGAAATTTTGGAATCTTCCTAAATTGCAATAATGAACTTAGGTGTAATTTTGAAGACAACCACTTAACGCCTATAAAAGAGTGTTTAAAAAAAAAAAATAAAAAATAAAATTGTACTTTTATTTGTACATTAATTCTGCAAAATGAGTGACTTACTTAAAATATTCACAAAATCTGTTAAATCAACCTTTTACGCTTCTGTTATAATCTATTCTTCCAAGAGAAATATTTAGTTCCTAAAAATAACTAAAATGTACTTGAAAAAAAAAGAGAACTGAATACTATCTGATTGATCGGACATTATCAACAATTTTATCCCAAACAGGAATATGTTACGCGTAAAAAAGCATTAAAAGACTTGTAATGGCTGATAGAAAAAAACATACTGTAATTTATGTCTTTTTATCCCGTTCTAAAATACAGTCGAACCCAGTTAAGACGAGTTTCTAAAATATTGGGAAAAAATTGGATATAAGCGTGATCGCGAATTAACCCGTCATGCACCGACGGTACTTTAAAGTACCATTGAAGAAAACTTGATGTAAAATTTATTTGCTTTAAGAAAAGTTTAGTTTTCTTTCCACACAAAATACGTAGCTTGATCAAATTTAGAAAGGGTAGAAAAAAGTCGAAGCTCAATATTTACAAAAAGTGGTGATTTTCATAATCATTTACATAGGTATATCTTTTCTTTTTTAAAAAAAATCTATGAAATATTTTTAACTGCAAAAGCCTATCTGTTTACAGAGAGCATCATAATACATTTAAATACATTGTTATTATGAAAATTGCGATATTTGCATAAGAATATTTTCGGTTATTTAACCCAATTATTTTTGTAAATATGTTACAAAAATTGTTATAACTATCGACATACTTAATCAATTTTAATGAAAAAACATGTCTAAATTTAACATTATTGATATTTAGAAATTCCAGTATATCTTCAGGACATTAAAAAAGATAATTATTGAGGGAAGGCGATTTCTTGAAAAAAAAAAATTAGTAGATAAAGGGTTAAGGGGGCTGTTCTTTCACTTTGAAACATCCGCTCCGTAATATTAAGCCTAATAGTACGTTGTTTTTGAATGGCTCGTGTAAATTTGAATATTTTTCAACTTTTTTTTTCATAAGATAATTGAAGTCGATGTCTGATATGGCTGTAGTTTCCTTTTACATTATTTGTTTCGATTTTTTAAAATAAAGATTCTTTCTCTTTAGGAGCCGGCTTCGAAAATGTAAGTACTTTTATTAAATTAATCTGCAACCAAAATGCTAAAAGTACAAGGTCTTATTAGATATCGAGATCAGCTAACCTACACAAGAGAAAAAAAAAAGTTTAAAAATATTCAAATTTGAACAAAGAATTTGACCATAGATTTAACATTACGGAACGGATGTTTTCAAGTGAGTGAAGTGTCTCCGTAAACGTGATTTGCATAATGTTGCAGGAACCGAGCTTATTTATGCATCTAAACGTCCAAATGAATTTTAGATGTTTTGTTTACAGGTTTACAGCCAAAAATATGTCTCTTACGCATATTTTGATTACAACTGTATTAAAATTTTACCCATTGTTTGATTTTACTGGACCTACTGGAATAATAACCAAATTTAAAAATTGATTTAAATATTATTTTTTGTAGATAAATACAATTTTATGACAAATAAAATAGGCATCAGATAAAAGTATAATCAAGAAATGGAAATGAAACGACATTTACCGTTCTCTTCAAATGCGTTGGAAAAAATAAACTAGTAAGTTCACGTTATTTCCCACAGTATATAAGAGGGAAAAACAACAATCTACAACATACAGCGCAAAAAGAAGGACAAATAAGTAAGAAAAGCGGCAAAAATTCATTTATTTTCTCTCTATTTCCGTAAAAATATACACGAAGTAAGAGGCAAGAAATATTAGGTTGCGGAATCGAAGAATTCCACTGTTGCTAATTTAGCAGGATGTTTTATTAAAATATTTACAACTATTTTCGCTAAATAATTTAATATGAGAAATATTACTACGAGAAATAGTACTAATAGTAGTATATATATAAAAAATAAATCCCTAGTTAAATTGTGTAGAAAAGAGGAGAATTTCATATATTTCTGCTTGAAGAGTCCGAAAAAATATCGCGTATTAAGTTGTGCAAAAGCCAAAAGCCGTGTATTAAACGTGATATATTTTTATTAATGTTTTGGCCAATGATTTGTTAAGGGTGTATTCGAAAAAATATTTTCCAGCCTTAACAACTCGACATTTTCTGATACATTTTCAGACTCATTTTTAAAAGTAGAAACATGAAACTTGCTGGGGTGATTTTTGAAGAGTTTTATAATATGCCGTGTGATTTCATTTCTTCGCTCAATTCCTTAGAATTTGATTTATAAACAACTGTTTTTTTCAGTATGACCATTTTTTTCGTCGCTATATCTTCCGTTTCGGAAAATTCGGTTAAAACTCCATCTTTGACAGGACTTTTTTGCAAAATTTTCTGCCTTTATCAAATAATTGACAAGCACGGCACACTATGTACCTTTCTAAATAAGAGAGTTTGCTAGTTTGATGCATTTAAGGGCAAAAATGAGTTGAAGAATAAATCAGAAAATAAGCAGTTTGGATTGGAATACACCCTTAACTGGAAAAAAATTCGCATTTTAAACGGGATCGCGTATAAATTGTGAGCGTCTTATCCGGGTCGACTGTACTTTTTCAATCTCGGATCCCCAAAAAATTTATTATAAGAAGTTTTCTTTTCTTTTCTTATTTTTAAAAATCTAAATCTTCTTAGCTTGCCCTTTTAAAATTTATTCTTTGAACTTACCTTATGCTAATATAATAAAATGAAAGTAATTTCCATTCAGATAAAAAATTTTAGACTGTTCCCGAAAAAAAAAAAAAAAAAATTGCTGGCAGTGCCAGTAGTAAATCAAGTACCTGTCACAAAAGTTTGTCCTGTACAATGATATATTGCTGGCTGAGACTTTTGCAGAGTGAGATGGAGTGATATATTTCCTTTTGCCTTTACACATTTCAAACCTAAAATTGCTTTGCTGCAATGGGGCTTCACTTTCTTTCTGGTTCAAATATTCTAAAGAATAAAAATTTACTAAAGTAAACCTATACCTAAAACTACATTTTTAGATTTAATAGTAATTTAATTGATATCCCATCAAACTATCTATATTTATTCAAAATAGAATTTAAATTTAAAATATTTGTAAAAAAAATGCAATATATTTGAATACATATACATTAATTTTTTTTCTGTTTCGACAAACATTTATAAAAAAATCATTTAAAACTAAATAAAGCCAGACAGATGGACTAATCCTAAATCTTTCTTCTATCTTATGCATGTTAATACTTCAAACTTTACTAACACAGTGCCAAAAATAAGTGGTTATGTATGCTGATCATTAGGATTCTAAACGTGGTTCGTTAAATTTTACGCATTTTAAAAAGATTTTTATAAAATTACTACTATAATTTTTTAGAAAAAATACTTTTACGTTAATAATATTAACACTAACTATCCAAACAGATTAATTAGAGTTTAACGAATATTCCATTGTCTGAAAGATAACGAATGTAGCTGTTTTGCATACCATTCAATTCATATTCATATAACTGTAGGCTAAGGAAGAGTGTTTGGCTATGGTTAGAAAATATTATATTGCAATAAGATTTTACCATTGTTACAAATTTTTAATACTTTTTGCGCTTTATTACACATGATTCTTTCAGGAAAGTAACCATTATTTAAAATTTAAAGAATGAAAAATATGTTTAAAATAAAAGAATCATTATTATTATTATTATTATTAAATACCTAAACATTAATGAAGTCATCTAGTAAATGCATAAACACATGCTAAGATATTGCATGTACTATTAATAGTACACCAGACCCGAAAGAGCTAAAAAAATTATTAAATTTCAGCAATCAACCTTTTAGATGTTTGTAACCAAAATTTTCAACACAAAGAGCATAAAAGCAATTCGTACGACTCTACACATTGAAATTCAAGTTTAATAAAGATATATTTGTGTGAAAATGTAACACAATACATGAGGTTTAATTAAATTAAATTTTTTTCATTAGTTTTTAGATAGAGCTATCTCAAAAATTGAGAAAAAATTAGTATAGCGGCGTCACCTTTTATATGATCTACACGAAAATCTGGTAACTTATATCAAGGTTTAACAGAATATGTAGGTTGATGAAATTCCAAAAATTGTTCTTGAAATATGGCTATCCTTAAAATCGCGTAAATCTTCAAAAACGCAACATAGCAGCATCACATGTTGGGCGGTTTACATCAAAATATAATCAAAATCATCTCATTTCAACGCCTAACCGAATTTCAACTTTTATGATAATCCGCACATTACTCTTGAGATAGAGCTGTTGAAGGAATCGGAAAAAATGCAACGCAGCACCGCCATCTGTTGCACAATTTTCACCCAAATCTAACTAACTTTTATCTAGAGCTAACTTAATCTAAACTTTTTTTTAAATTCAGTGTATTAGTTTTCGAGATAGAACAGAGTTTCTAAAAAATTTCGGCCACATACAGACAGACTCACTGAAAACATTTTTTAAAAACAACCGAATCGTGTTCAGAGCCTTCTAAAACGTCGAAATCTTTCATAAATCTGATACTTTCTTCTATAGAGTTAAAAGAAAGTAAAAATGAGGATTCGTAGATAAGACGGAGGCTCCAGATTATATTTAAACATGTTGTTGTGAAAATGACAAAACTTTCTTTTATGCCATACATGTATAGTTCTTGGAAATTCACTCTTTCAGTGTCAGAATTCGGATTCTAAAGAATCTATTTATGTAGAAGTGTAACAGAATATGAAGCTTGATTAAATTTCGTACATTAGTTTTTGAGATAGAGCTATCACTAGACTTGTGAAAGATACAAAATAACAGTGCCGTTCAAAAATATACAACAAAGATTAATCAGCAACCACTTATGCCAACTTGTAAATAAACCTGAATTTTGAACAAAATCCGTTCAATTTTTCTTGAGACAGAGGTATTGCAGATATTGTGAAAAAATTAGCGTAGTAGTGCCACTTGTTAGGTGATATAGACTAAAACCTGAACAGTACTAATTCATTATCAAGGGCTAACTGTTTCTGAAGTTTCATGAAAAATAATGCATTAGTTTTTTGAAAAAGAGCTATTGCGGAAATCGGAATAAATGCAGCACAGCAGTGCCACCTGTTGGGCGATTTACACCAAAAACTAATTAAAACCAAATTATATTAAATTTAGTTGAATTTGAAATTTTATTAAATTTTGTACATTAGTTCTTGAGATAGAGTGCCCAAAATTTTTGTCCCATACGAGCCGACAGACTCTCGACAGACATTTTCTAAAAACCATCAAATCATGTTGAGGACTTCTTTTAAAGATAGAAGGAAGTAAAAATATGTTTTCAAATAAACATATATACATTTTCATTTACTGTCCAAATAACTGCACTAAAACCTAGATCATTCAGCAAAAGCTGCAATTTACTTTTAAAAAAAAATCACTATTTGTAGTGTTAAAGAAAAAGAAATGTCACATAACTATTGCAAAGAATATAACATAATGCATAAAATTAACACTAGTACTCAGTTCGTTTATCAAAACAAAATATATCGAAGTTGAAATTAAGATTTTACAACTCTTTATTGAAAATCGTAGGGTTTCTTGCTTAAATCGGAACACGAATTTCGTCAATCCACAAAAAATTATGGCTGGTTTTAGACACTTTTTTAGTTTATTAATTAAAAGATGACACAAACGTTAAAATATAGCGCTTCTGTGTTCGTCCGGATTCCTTTATTTTCAGTATTTGTTTTAATAAAAAATATAGTTCAATCGCGCGAAATTTCGCTTTGTTTAAAGAAAGATTTTCTATAAGGAAGTACTGGTACCGAATAGTTTTCTGGCCTGGAAATTCCCGGATCCGTACGAACTCTGCGTTTACTGATCTCTATGGGAATAAGTGTTGTTTAATGAAGTCGCCAAGCAATTAGAAGAAACCATATAAAATTAGAGAGTATTTTGAGCAATAATTTAGTTATCTGAGTTTTCTTTTTATTATTGGAATACAAATTATAAAAATTAATGCTAAAGTAGAAAATAGAAATTGATTCATAAAAACGAGGTCTTCGTTGATTCTCTCTCTACTCTAATGTTGAATTAACGAGAGTAGGGAGTAAATTAATTCGTTTGGTTTACAGAAAAGCTATCGCAGATTTATACCTTTTGATGCTTGCTCCTCTTTATCACATAAATTTTAAACCTTTAGATTCCTAATTAATCGCGCTTCATGTGTTTATTCCGCTATAAATCTGGAGAGAGAATTAGAGAAATTAAATGCATCGCGATTGATAATGGATATCAGGTAGAGTTGATTAACATATTAATTAAGCGCGCCATTGATAATATGAGCATGAATGCCTCTAAAAATGAAATTAAAACTTTTTGTGAAATTAATATGAAAAGGTTCTGATAAATTATTACCCGGGCTTCTTTGAGTATGCAAAAAATCTTTTAAAGAAGGAGGAATCAAAAACTATTACACAGGTATGACCCAGCGGAAACTGAATATCAGACGTAAAGAACATATAACGGATATAAAATATAACAGGAAGAAAACTGCTTTATCCTTTTGAATGAAAAGGAGAACATTAACATACTTTTTAACGAGAGTAGATTAATTTACATATCTAATTTTTATTTAAAGTTATTCATAAGAGAGTACATTCAAATTTATTTGAAAAGCTCACATGTTTGTAAAGATTCGCTGTCTTTTCGCAGCCCGAGTATATGGATTGAATGGTTGGACGGTTTACAGGAAAATTACTTAGTTGGGGGTACGGACAATGTCGAAAATAAAGTGCGCGTTATACATTTTATTCAAATTCAATAATTATTTATTCCAGTTTTTCACGTTCATTGTGTTTATAATTTTTCTATTTACATTCTGAAGATGATTCGATGAAAAGGAGTTGCACATATCAATTATTATTATATTTTAAATGTTTTATTGATGAAGTGCCGTCTTATAAGCAAAATATTTATTTACAGTATAAGTTCTTACCTTTCAGTTGTAGAATATATATTATTATTATTATGAATTTTTATTAGTTTATGAAAATAAAGTAGACGTGCATAGATATTTTTTATCAAAGTTTAACTCGCAAATTGAAAAATACGTCCAAAAAGCCACGTGTCTGAATATTTTTCATTATTTTTCTTTTCTCTGCAACAATGAAAGTATCCAGTTGCCACTGTTTTGAAGAAATTGCATAAAAAAAGCTTTTAAAATCAAAAATAAAATATAAAAATGGAAATAAATAATAATAAAAAAAACAAACTAGAATGAGCACATCTACATATGAACAGCTTTCATAAATATATACATATATATCAAAATCGGTGCTGTAGAAAAGTCAGGGCTGATGACAAAAAAAAAAAAAAAAAAAAAAAAAAAAAAAAAAAAAAAAACAGCCTGGTCTTTTAAATACAGATTATTGCGATTGTGATATTCAATTACGATCATTTTATTTCACTTCACAAACCTGCCGTTGGTACTTTTCATCATGAGAAAAAGCGTGTGATGATGCGTTTAAATTTATGGTCATGGGATTTTTTATTAAGTGACATTAAATAAATCGAAACTGACATGAGGTGGAAAATAGATGAGATTTTGTTAGTGACAATAGATAACAATGAGACTTAAAAGTAATCTCAGAACAACCGCATGCCACATACAGACAATGTGCTTAATTATTGAATTTAGCATCAAGTGGCCAGGATTATCTATAAATTCAATTGCAGTCCCTCGATTAGCACTTGATTTGATAAACTGATTTAATATAACACACAGTATCTTCGATTACTTTTCAAATACAGTACACACAGATTAAACCTAATTTCCGACTGAATTGACTTTACTGATTGGATAGATATGTATCGTTTACATGTGTTTCATTAGTGCTGTAGTATTTAATGTTTTCGAGTTTAGGCTGCAATACGTTCTACGTAATATAATGATTAAAATATATCGCTTATTCTGCTGCACAATTAACTTCTTGATTTCATTTACTCATTTACGTCGAAATGTTTGAATAGAAAATTAATGCAAGTTAGTTTGCACTTGGTAGCATGAAAAAAAACATATCGTGAAAATACAAAAAGTACTAGTAGCAAAGTTGCGTCTATTCTACGTTTTTCATTTAATAATTTTAAAATGTATTTTTCCATTTTCAAAAAAAAAAAAAAAAAAAGAAAAGTATTTTTTTGCTATTAAAGGTGAAAAATTTCTGTTTTAAGGAATAAACTAGTCAGATGTACTAGAATACCACACCAACTTTGATTTTCATCACAAGTTTCTGCTTCAATTTACTAACTGGAATAAAACCGAATTAATATTGTTCATAATATTATATAGAATCAATATTTTTAAATATTCTGTTGTACATAGCTGCTTAGTTGGCGGTTGCCAACTACAAGAATCGCCAGGCTAGTTGGGTAGGAATCGCCCGTCGCTACCAGGCGCCAATTTACAACAAAACTAAAAAAAAAAATGAGAAAAGTCGATATTACAGCGTTTCTTTTTGGTAGATCGTCTCCAAATTCCTGTGGGATCAACTAGCCATAGCTAAAAAACTTATACAGGAAATTTGATTCAATTTTATCAGTATTATATTGTAACACTTTTCTCCGGAAGGATTTCTCTGCGGTTCTGGGAAGTTCGGTGATTCTTCTCCACTGGTGGCAATATATAATTGAATGCGCGACAGTATCTCTAATAGATTCAGTATTTGATTTATTCATTTTTTATAATCGACCGTTTTTTGATATGATAATAAATTGATATTTATTTTTCTATTTAATTTCAGTATTTCATTCTTCGCTTTGTATACGACCCCTAAAAATCAGCTGAAATTTTTAGATGAAATAACCCTCTTTGGTGATACTCCGATTTGGCGATAAAGGTGGGTTCGTCGTAAAAAGGACATTGCATCTTGATTTCGTGCTTGAATCACTTTAAATCATTTTTTTTAACTGATCCCTGTATGAAAGGGAAAATCATGTGAAAAAAACTCGAACTTCGAAATTTAATAGCTGTGTTAATTTTTGTCGCACAGTGAAACTTTTTGTATTACATCTGTTATATGTGTAAGTTTTTACTAAATATTGATGTAGATTTGCTGTACATCTTCTTAGGGGACTGGGGGATCCTATAAAAAGCTAAATTTCGCAATTTTTATAAAATTGATTTTTTTTTTTACTTAAAATAATACTGCAATATAAATATTTACCTCATTTCAAACGTTTTTGTAACTGGAATTATATGTTTACTTTCAATTGTTGAGAAATTAAAGGTCGGTAGTAGATAACGTATTGCATCCTGTATAATAGAGAATTATCTGTTAATTTTTCGATCTTTATCATTATTAGAAAATAGATTTAGTAGTATAAGTAAGATAGTACTTACTTATTAATTTAATTCCTACTAGCAGGGGTGACCGAGCTTAGCTCTGTCAAAATTAACTTTGTGTTTAACTCGATATAATATTCTTACTGTATCATTCTCTCTATATTATTACTATGAAACAAAATGACCCATAATCGAATTTTCTCGAACATGTGACCTAGCCCAGTGGTCTTCTCGTGCCCGAAAATGGTAAAATCCAAATTTTTGCGAAAATCGTTAGAGCCGTTTTTCAGATAAAATTTACACACAAACACAATTTTTGCTCGCATTATAAGGTATCCTGGGGTAATAACGCCACGTTAAGGTTCTACCAATTTCCATGGCTTAGTTTCAGGTAATATTTTTCAAACAAATATGGGATTTGATGCTTCAACTCATTGACTATCTATATAAAAAAATAATTTAACAGATGTGTATTCATAAAATGTAATGGTGTGATTTCTGGACCAATGCTATTTGGCGTTATTACCCACCTATTTGGGTAATAACGCCATGCAAACAAAACTACAAAATACGATGGAATAATCCCGTGTAAATTGCCCAATTCTAAAAATATAAACTCTACAGCTTTAGAAATTGACAAATTGCATTCTAAGCGGTAGAAAATGTTCATTTTTTGTGAAAATGAAGTGGGGGAGGAGGGAGGCAAAAGAATATCGGACCTTAAGCTTCTTTTTGCTTAAAAATGACCGCTTAAATAGAATTATGAGAAAGATTGCACGGTTTTAACTGTGTTTATCTAAGTCAGTATTTAAGTTTCTTTATATACATTCTATGCGATAGAAATAATTCAATTTTTTGTAAAAATGAAAGAAAAAGGAGAGAAGGGAGTTTCAACAGAATATAACTCCTTGAGCTTCTCTTAGCTTAAAAATTGCCGCTTAAATATAATTATAAGAAACATTGCATGGTGTTAACCACTTTTAATGTAACATTTTTGTCATGTGAAATTTTATAATAAATAAAATTATGTGTAATGAATATTTTTGTTAACACTGTTATAAAGGTCTTGTGAATACTTTTTAACCGGTTAACTCCACACTAATGCGGATTCGCGCAAACCTAACGTTAAAATGTCGGCGTTATATAAAACATGCTTACATAAATTTGAATTTTTAATTAATTAAATAAGATTTTTGATAAAACTTAATATCCCTCTGAGATCCATTATTCAATTTTATGCATGATTCACGTGGTTATATTCCATTATCTCTATATGAACAAAGTTAACCTTTAACTGCTGTTAGCGATCTCACTAAACGCTGTCCCCCCCCCCCCCCCTCAAATTTCAGACTTCAACTAGTAGTTTCCAGTTTAACTGTGTAACAATATTTGAAACTGAAATTCTCTTTCGTTTTGAGCCCTCATACTTTATCATATTTTCCTGAAGACGCCCGCAGAAGACGGCGCGAAACGTTGAAAGTTTTATTTTATTTTAATTGTACAAATGTATATTAAAATTCCTGTTGTGCGCACCACTGAGCAATGTGTTATTATTAGATAAAATTTTGTTAGAATTAATCTTGTACAAAAAGTTTAGTGGAGAAACAGTACTCTATGAGTTTTAATCATAGATCGCCTTTTAACCTTTAACTAATTTTACCGGCTTTTTTCAATATTTATAGTTCAACTACAAACACTACCGAAAAATTGTTTCATTTGGAACTTTAATACTATCACCATACACTTTTCAATAGATGAATGTTAATTATAATAGTCTTGTACAAAATGTTTAGTACAAAACACCATCCTATGTGTTAATCAAGCTTTTTATTCATCTTTTGATTTTCAGTCTTACAGGCTGTCTCACACTAGTTACGTTGCAATTTTTGTCACATCAGTTGAATATTAAATTTATAAAATTTTGAAAAACAGAACGCTCAGAAAGCGAAGTTAAAATTTAGACCACAATTGAAGAACCAACTGGGAATTTAACAGAAACCCGATTTTTAGAATGTTGGAATACATTTTGATATCGTTTCATTTGTAAGAGTTTAAAATTGTTTTTACATTAGTATTAAAAATTAATTCGATCAGTTTTGGTTATCCAAAGCCCCCCCCCCTCCTCTTCTTTTTAGTCTAATCATTTCAACAATGACAATAATGCTATCTCATGCATAAAGTAAAAAATAAATCCTCTTCGGATGTAGTTCTGCACTGTAAGGAATTAAACCGGGTAATAACGCCAAAGATTGGCGTTATTAGCCCGGTGTAGGTGTACTTATTGCGCAGTACATTTTAATTTACAAACTATCTTGCGAACATATCCAAAAGCTTCTACAACATTTTGAAAGTACATGAAATGCACTACAAATTTATGTTAAAATTAAAGAATTTCCTGATAAATTTGTAGTCTTCACATCATTGAACTTATTTCCTTAATTTAACCTTCCTACCCTGAATGGGTCTAATCGACCCATAACTATAATTCGTTTTATACGATTCGAACCAGAACTTTTTTCATAAAGAAAGTTAAATATCAGATTCAGAGAAATAAGTCAATTAAATATATTAAAATGTTTCAAATAACAATTATAATGTGAATTGTTTTTTATCAAGATTGAGTAAAATTTGAACAGGGTAGGAAGGTTAAGATCAAGCGTTATTTTTAGTTGCTTCTAAAAGCAAGAAGGCCTACAAATGGAACAAATTATCTTTAAGCTTTTTTTTTATATGACTCAGAGTTCTGCGCAGACCACGTAGGAGCCTTTTACCAAATTATTTCATAATTTTGCGTAATATTATCACTTGGCTTTATTACCCCACCTGGCGTTATTACACCAGAACACCTTAGTATAAGATAGATTGTACGTAATAATTTTATTCTGACTGTTTTCAGATAGTAATTTTTTTAGGTGATAATATTTCGATTTTTAGCATTATTCTGATGTAGATTTGCTGTACAATATTTTCAGTTTTATTCTATTCCTGTCATTTCATATGAAATAAACATATCTGTTTTCGTATAGTAATTTTTCTCATTTCAAAAACAGTTTTTTTGCGATAAATTAAACTGAAATTTCCATTTTAAAGTAGTGATGCGCAAAAACACAGGGGGTTAACAACATTGCTCTATGTTCAAATACAAATGGAGAGCTTAGTGGCACGTTTTTATTTTTACTTAATGGAATTATTTTAATTTAATGATTTCACTACATTTCAGTATGTTAAGTCCCTCCATTTGTGAACAATGAACCTCCAGATGCTGTATTTTAACTATACTTACCCTTTAGTTTATAACAAATAATTAAATATTTATACAATAATACTTATGATCTTTTAATGTATCAAAATCAGTTAAATACTAACTAGAAAATGAAACAAAAATGCACTTTAAATGATACATTGATCTCATTGTTACTTTCATAGTAAAATTTTATTTTAAACATTAAATACTAATAAAGTATTCATTATCTTTAAAATAAATCTTATTTATAGAAATTAAAAATAATCGATTATAATTTACTGCATGAAATATTGGATTTGTACTTTTAAAATTTCAGCAGAATGAAAACATTGGTATTGATTTTGAAGTAATTTCTGAAACTATTGGAAAAACGAAATAAATAACGTGTTAAATATTTTGACCATGTTTTAATAGGAAGAATAATTCTAACAATATCATTTTAGTGTTTAACATAGCTGCAAATATTTAATTGCATTTAAAAAGCACAATGGTCTTTTTATTTATTTAAAATGAAATATCTATGTATCTATTTAGTTTAAAAAAAAGATACATATTTAAATCGAAAAAAAAAAAATATTTTACTAGTATAACATTTCAATTATTACTTTGTTTTATCGTAATAAGAAGAAAGAATCTTTACAAGCAGTAAGTATTGGATTCGTGCAAGTTTTCGAATTCCGGCCAAAGAATCCATGTTTTTACAAAATGTCTGTCTGTGAGTCTGCCTGTCACTCTGTGAGTCTGTATGTGACAAAAATTTTGTGGACGCTCTATCTCATGAACGGAATTCACAAAACTTTAGATTCTGTTAGACCTTGATATAAACTAGATTTGATTAGTTTTTGATGTGTATCGC
The DNA here is from genome assembly GCA_964019185.1 of Maratus speculifer. Taxonomy (NCBI): domain Eukaryota; kingdom Metazoa; phylum Arthropoda; class Arachnida; order Araneae; family Salticidae; genus Maratus; species Maratus speculifer. The sequence goes on from OZ025291.1 coordinate 22,635,192, forward strand.
TTCACAGGTAGCGCTGTTATTCTGCATTATTCACAATTTTCGCAATAGCCATATCTCAAGAATTAGTGCATAGATTTTCATAAAACTTTAGATTTAGTTAGTATTTAATATAATATGGTACTGATTACGTTTTGGTGCAAATCGCTCAATAAATGGCGCTGCCATAATGCATTATACGTGATTATCGCAATAGCTCTATCTAAAAAATTAACGCAAGAAATTTGCTAAAACTTCAGATTAAGTTAGTCCATGTTATAGATTAATGCTATTTAGTTTTTGGTGTAAATCTCTCTAGAGATGGCGCTGCTATGCTGCACTTTTCACGATTTCGTAATAAATGTATCTCAAGAACTAATGCATGGATTTTCATCAAACTTCAGATTCAATAGTACCTGATAAAATATTTACACTGATTACCTTTTGGTGTACATCACCCAACAAATGGCGCTGTTATTTAGATTTTATTTAAGATTTTGCAATAGCTCTATATGAAAACTAACGCGCGGATTTTCATCAAACTTCAGATTCAGTTATAAGTTGACATAAGTTGTTGCTGACTACAGATTTTGTTTAAACAACCTAACCGGTGGTGCTACTATGCTGCATTTTTCAGGAAGTATTAACATGCATAAGATAGAAGAAAATTTTGAAATTGCCACACCTGACTAGTTCCTTTACATGCAATCTAGTACTCGATGAGTGCCAATTTGATTGGGAGTGTTTGTTAAGTCAGCCTAGTTCTTAATGCCAGATATCAGATGCCTAAAACTGAGGTATGCAAGTGTGAGGGTGGCTTTTGTCTGTCCGTGAAGCCTTCTGTTCGTACTAAAGCAATATGGAGTAAGGGTCATTTAATTAGTTTTGGAGCTATGTAAGAAGAATTAAAAAAAAAACTTTCGAAAATTTTTATTGGCTAATAGCTTTATTAGATATTTCGGATGATACGAATTGTTTTTGATTGTTAGTTCATTCCTGATTATTGCCGCGTGATTGCGACATCCTAAATTTTCGGTATTGGAATTTTTCCCTATATTTCGTCACAATTTTTCCGTATACTCCAGAATCAGAGCAGCGCATTGTTTCGTGCTTGTGAGTGCGAAAATGTATGTTTAATATACCCAATGTCTGCTTTTGGAATATTTTCCTAGTTGTTCCTGGTTCAGGAGTGACAACCTGATTTTGATTTTAGGGGTTATAATCGACCAAAGTATGTATATTAAGAATTTGTATCGGATTGGCGGTATTTTTATAAAACAGTTTATTTTTTGTAACTATTAAGAAAAATTGTATTGAGAAAATAATTACAATATACTTTAAAAAAATTAAACGTAAAAGTTATAATTACTATAAAAAGGAAAAATAATTGAATAAACTGTACTCTTCGATGTTAAAGGCTCCCCTGATCTGAAATTGTGACGAAAATTTAGTCAAGTCTGGCTTAGGGGCCATCCATAAGTGATATCACACATTTTCTCAGTATTTTTGACCCCCTCCCTTCCTTTGTTACAAGGTATCAGACTTGATCAAACCGCTTCCTCCCCCCTCTTGTCACATGTCACGCTATAGTACGTAAACATATAGTTCAGCGACAAAGCACTATGTTATAGATCATATTTCAAATTTTATTTTTAAACTTGAACTATGTGTTTTAACGACATTTGTGAGCATAACAATAAAAATGATTCGTGTACTTATTTTGTATGATATAAGATTAAGGTTTACAACATAATTAACATGCAATAACAATAAAATACTAATGTAAAAAAAATTTAAAATAGTAGTATTTTGGAAATTAAAATGAAACTTAATATATATATATATATTTAAATCTTATCTTTACATTATGAATAAAACATTTATAATTTACACTTTTAAAACGAAAGAGTGGATTTGGCATCTCAGGAAAAAGCTGTAATTTATTGAATCGTGAATGAGTTGTTTTTTAAATACTTTACTGATCTTGATTTCGATTGCTTATTTAAATAACTCATCTTGATTTAAATTGTTTAAAAACAACTCGCTCACTGGAGTTGTTTCAACTCTTTATGAGAAGCTGCCTTTCAAAACGCGAGATGAGTGAATTTCGGCTCAACTTGAGTTATTTTGTGGCTGACATTTTAAGAGAGTAATTTGCTGATTTTTAATGATTTTTTATTTTAATCAAAATGGGTGATGTCACAGTTCTTCTTACCCCCTCACACCTCCTTGTCACAAACTGTCACAATTGAACAACCCCTCCATCCAAGCGTGACACCATTTATGGATGGCCCCTTATAGTAGTCGTCTTAAAATGAATACAAGCATCTGAATTTTCTGTTATTAAGCTGCTCCTCTTGTTATTTAAAATATATTTGATCTGTTAAAATATTTGATTTGCCTTTATAAGTTAAATCAAAAGCGGACAAATGGCAAAGCCAAATTTTTTCAGAGATAAATACTTCGTAGGAAGTGATGCTCAACAAGTTGATATCGTGGAAATGTGATAACAGTAGCTCCAGTTGACTTTTCATTAGATAAAAGCTGACAAGGAAGGTCTCCATACGGGCATACTCAGAAAAATCTGAAAAAATTACAGAATGTTCTTCTCATATAGTTATATATGTTTATAAAAAGAATTTCGGCGGAACCTCCTTATAACGTCCGTAAAAAAAAAATAAAAATTTCGTTTATTTGGCGATTTATCTTCGGTTGGCGAAAAAACGAAATTTTGAAAAATACGCTTTTACGCTTCGAATACTTTTCAAAGAAAAAACTTTCTATGTTCAATTTATTTAAATAAGTTTAGTTTAAGTAAGTTTAGTTTTGCATTTTTAATTTACTTTAAGTGTAATTTTGTCATATACGTTTATATGTACTTATAACAAAATGAAATTAATATATTTTATCATTTAAAACACAATTTAAATTGATTAAAATTGTTCCAAATTGAAAAATACACTGTTAAAAATCTGCTGCATTTTGTTGCAACGCATCCCTTGCTTGTATAGAAAACGTTTACTTGGCCGTGAAATGGAGCTTTCTCATTGGTTGGAATAGAGATATTATATACAAGCGGTGGAGTGCGTTGCAACAAAATGCAGCAGATTTTTAACAGTGTATGACACGGTCAATTCACCGTGCTATGGAGCATTCTCATTGGTCAGAAGAGAGATATTCTATAAAAGTAGTGGAGTGACGTTGCAGTAAATGCTGCAGATTTTTAAGAGTGAAGTCAATTAAAATCAATTTTCAGATTCGTTAAAATCGTCTGCTTTTGGCGAGGAAATGCACTGCTCGCCAAATCCCGCGTCGCTTTCAGCTTTTCACGCCAATTATTCCAAACTATTTTAATTTTTTACATATCTAATAATGTAATTCCGCCGTTAATTTTCACTGATCCTTTATTAAGTACATGAGTAGTTTAATTCGTATTTTTTTCAAAAAAAATCTGAGTATGCCCCCAATGGAGACCTTCCTTGTGAGCCACGGCGAATATGTCAAAGGCAGTGATTGGATGCTACCGCGCTTTCATTCGTCCAATCGCTGCATTCCTTAGTTTCACTAGCTTGAATTTGCAACCTTGTAATCAAACAAAAATGTTATAGGTTATTAATTATTTTCAGTTCATTTTTTTGTGCATTTTACAAATATTCATTTCATATTTATGTATTATAATTTCTTTTTATGTATTATACTTTTATTCTGAACGGAGGTGGGCCACTTGAAATTATGAAGCGAGCCACTTGGCCAGCTGCGGGTTGTAAATTGCCGATTCCTGTTCTATCTTTTAGTTCAGGAGCTTCATTTTAAAATTTTCTTAGGGAAGAAAAAAACTGGGAGGAAACAAAAGTATATTTGATCTTATTCTGCACATATGAGAAGCAATTAATTCCATTTTTTTCAGAATCAGACTTAGAAACTGCAGATGAGTAGGGGAGGGGGAATTTGAAACAATTCAGTCTCTGGTCCAAGATGATAGTACTCACAATTAAGCATGTGTATACGTTCCGAGATCTTCATCCAAATTACACCAATGTCGATGCAATCATCAAATTATTGTTAACTTTACGAAATACATTATCTCTAGTTGTCTCATATAGCCAGAAAAACTTTCATCGTGTAATAAAATCACACAAACTACTACTATTCTCTGTAAAACATAAAAAGAGATGTTATAATATATTTCAATTTGCTAGTGTGCTTAAAAAAACGATAGTATATTACTTTCTAGTAAGGGTTCCATTTGAAACAATCGGTGGACCTTTTTTATTCTCACATATGGGTTAAAACTTAAAGTACTCAGTAATGATAAATACGTCTCATTTTAAAAATGTTGCATTTTCGAGGCTTTTGCAAATGCTATACAGACTAGTTATTGATGTATATGCTTAAATTGTTTATTTAAGGGAGACCCGTAAGAAAAAACCCAAAATTTTTATTATTGATTTTAAAGTAATGAATTTTGGTGTACTACTTAAGAATCTTTTTGTAAGGAATAATTAGCAAAAAAATTCACTTTTTATTGAAAAGTATATTTTTTATGGGGATTTTTATGATATTTTTTTGTCGAAAAATACACTTTTTAAAATTACTACTCCTCATTCAATTTTCAATATTTTGGTATTACTAAAATTTCTTAAATAGTGTTATAGTATATAGAAAAGAACTAAGGAGAGATACTTTTAATTTTCTATTTTAATCGTCTGAAAAAAAAAATAAAATAAAAATAAGCATGGTAAATTCCCTTAAATTCGTTATAATTTTCATGTTTACCAATTTACGTAAAATTTTCGAAATAGTTAAAAAAATATCTCTCCTTACTTTTGTTGCAAATTTTTTTAAGATTCTAAAAACATAAACACTTTGTTTCTAAATCATTTTACCACTGAGCCTTAGTATTTTGAACTTAGGCAAAATATCGAAAAAGTCATTTTCAGGAAAACACGTTTTAAATGGCCGCTAGTCCTTTAAACTCTATAGTGAGTACAATTAAAAAAACTCATTTTCTACCTGTTCCAAGTGTCCCCGAGTTCTGAAATTTTGCACGGATATTCGCAATATATATTTTATCGTTTTCTGAGATAAAATTATTTTTGAACTTTTGATGATTTTTTGGCCAAAAATGGGGTACGGGTCTCCCTTAATGATGATGTTTATATTTTAGTCAAATCTAGCACTTTACTTTAGCTTTTGTTCTATTTATTATTAGAATGTTCGTAATTATGTAAATACATAGCACTTATAGTCGTCGTTCAGTCCGCCTGTCTGTCCGCATACAACAGAGCAGAAATTACTCAACCGAACTATTTAAAATTTAAAATATATAAATATTACATAATTCTGTCAAGTCATTTCAAATTTTATGAAAATCAGATGTATTATTCAATTACAGGGGCAATCGAAAGTATTCTATTCCATTATAGTCAATGGGAAAAAAAGTTTATAGTGCATTTTAATGGTGTTACACTCTTTCGAACGTAATAAAACGACATGCATCTATAAAGTATATACTAAAATATCCATTCTGTACAGCCTGTGGTGCAAAGAATATTCGTTATTAATTTACAGGGCACCACAAAAGTATTCCATTACATAATGGTGAAGGGGGGAAAATTGTTTGGGCCACGCTTTTACAATATTAAATTATTTTTCATTTTATGAAATTGATATACGTTGCTGAGGTTTTGTACGAGTTACTTCCTGTATAATAAAAAGCAGACAATATTTAAAGGAATACATAAAAGATTGCAGATACTCTACTGTAGCCAAAGTACTGTATATTATTACAACAAGAACTGAATATTTTTAAAACTTCCTTACAGTGCGAACCCATCTAATTTGTTACGCTTGACGTACAATTTCCAACTTGTTTATTTTTTAGTGTGATGTATAATGATTGGTATATTCTAAAATATCAAATTATTTAGCATGTGTGTATGTGTGTGAGCAACTCCTCCTAGTCTCCCTCAAATAACACCCTAGTTTTATCTATCTGATTGTATCTACATACTAACTGTATATTTATCATACATTTATGTTTATTATACATGTATGTTTAACGCATTCGATTGTTTGTGTTTATAGGTGCATTCGCAATTATGTAAACATGTATCACCTATAGTCGTCGTTCAGTCCGCCTGTCCGCATATAGAAGAGAAAAAACTATCCAACCGATATTTTAAGTAGATTTCGGATGAAATACTACCTATGTTGGAATTTCTGAAATTTTTTTTGTAGATCTACGCCGATTATGACCTCTAGACCCCAAAACTACCATCCGTAAAAAAGTTTATATACTATATATATGTATGTATGTATGTATGTATATATATATATATATATGTAATAAATATATAATTCGACGGAATAACTATGTTGCATAAACTCTAGGAATCCGCAGCAGCACGAGCAGAGTAGTCGCTCCGACAGTTGGTGAGCAGTGGAAAAATTTCATTGGGGTATTTCCCCATTATAAAAACAAACACCACCAGTCTTCAAGTTCTTTATTTATGAACTCATAACTTAGGTAAGCTCTTCCCCGCAATCACCTTAGCACACATCGACACTACAACCTTCGTTATCCAGTCCACATCAGCAGATATTCTAATTCAGCGGGGAAATGAAACGGGCGTCTTGATAGTTTAAAAGGCAATTACATTCTAACGCTCCTCAAAAACCAAATGAAAAAAAAAAACATTTTCAAGACAAAACTAGCTCCCTCCTACTCCACTTCAATCATTTTAAAAATCCAATTAGGATTAACTCGAGTCTCAACGTAAAAAAATGATCAGCTCTGATTGGTCTTAGCAGGCGTGTCCTCGGCAGGATCTATATTTTTCCTCGCAAATAACAAGCCCTTTAACAACGCGCATTAACACCGGTCACACGATGTTAAATAAAAAATAAAATTAAAATCCCGGGAATATTCCAGAAAGTAAAAAGGTTACGACATACCTCCCGCCTTTTTGAGAAGCAAGCAATATTTTATTAATAAATAAAATAAGAAAAAGAATTTTAGCTGTTACAAATTAATACATTACGAAACTAAGATTGAAATATGTTCCACAAATTTTAGAATTGAAGTTAAGAGAGAACAAAATGGCGCATTTTTTTTTATTTTATTACAAATCCCCCCTCCCAGAAAGACGGGTGAAAATGTAGGTCTGAGACCTGCAATTTCACAGAAAGGGAGATGATGCAGACTTAGATCACGAAGTTGTTGATATAAGTAATAATAATTAGATACTAAATAAAAGAAAAATTAAATTAAATTTTTTTTATAAATATAGAATTCAAATTTAGGAACACTAAGGTGATGCGTGGAATAACTTTAAATTTAAATACAATAAAATAGGCATCAATAAAAATACAAGACACGATCTTGTTTAATGTGCACATCATAAAGTAATTTGAGAATATAAGCAATTACTCATAGTATATTTTTAACATAAAAATGAAAAACAATAATGTTGAATCTTCCTTGACAATAATGAACCTAGATAGAATGGAGAAATTTAATAGAAATTCATGAAATCAAATTTAAAGGTTTGGTTCATAATGTCTGTCTAAAAAGTCACATTTGGAATTGAATTGTTCACTACCTCCTTTCAAGGAGGTATAATTATATCATTATAGACCATCCAATCTTCATCATCTAACATCATGCAATTAGTTCAATTTGTTTTTGTAACAAAGTCCTAGAATAATCATGATAGTTCTATTTTTGAAACTTTTTGTGAAAATATTTCTTATAATCATATTTTTAGGTAATAACACATTTTATAATATAGTAATACAGTAATAATTAATTTTAACAATGTAATAAACAATCAATATAATAAAGAAACATAATAAGAAGAAATATGAATAATAATAAATATCATAATAAGTATAAGTAAATCTCATAATGGGTATAAGTAAATTTTTCAATAAGTAATAGTAAATATTTCAAAAGACATTCTTTAATTTCTAAATTGTATATTTAATCTCGTTTATTTCATCTCATATTTTTGGGATGAAATATAGAGAGAAGTGAAATAGAATAAAAAATATACTCAATTATGTAATCATTTACTTAATCTTGTAATTCGAGTACAGGTTTAAATAGGAATATGTACAAAAAAAAGTTTAAAATATAATATGATAAAATAAAAAAAAATAAAAATTAATAAAATTTTGTTCATGTTTGAGAATGCACGTGACTTTTAAATTACTAAGATTCTTTAAAAAGAAATATTAATAAATAATAAAAATAAAAGACAAGATTATTCATGTCAATTCATGTCAAATAATTACGCAATAAATATTTTCTCGGTGTGATAAAGCATTGCAAGATGCAAGAAGGAAAGAGAAAAAGAAACAAAATTAAATTCTAATTGACATGTACTAGGACTGGAATGCAGAAGCAAAGAAAGAGAGAAAAAAAATTAAAATAAAGTGATAAAAATTTTGTTACTTGGCAAATAATTAATTTATTAACTGATAGATTAAATTTAATATTACAAATAGGTTCAGTTGAAAAAAAAAATTAACTTAATATTTACTTGTTATTATATTATTCTAAGTCATAACTAGAGTAATTCAATACAGAATAAGAAATCTTCACTTTGTCCGTCTACGCCGGCATATACAAACAAATATAAAAACTTCCAGACAAGTGACACTTTCGCTGCAGTCAAGAGATATCATTGCCATTCTGTAAGAATTACAGGATATTATCTGGGTTAAAATATGGGAATTAATTTACTGTTTAAGAGAGAGAAAAAAAATTATAAAATGATAATAAACTAGAGATTAAATCTAAGCTACAGTTTTTACTTGAGTTTGTTGTTGTTGATTAGGGGGTTGTTGCTCATGACTTAATTTAAATTTATTAGGGGAATAATAAGGCCCTAATTTAGATACATGTACTATTTCTGAACTTTTGAACTGGTTTTGCCTATCAATTTCAAAATTTACTTCGGATAATTTGTTAAGAATTTTATAAGGGCCACTAAATACTTGTGATAACTTTCTAGTATTAGGGTACTGAAATTCTTCATAGATAACTAGATCTCCTATTTTAAATTTTGGTTCGATATAATCTTTATCATAATATCTTTTATTTTTTAAATGAAATTCATCAGTTCTTGCTTTAGCAATTTTAAGTGCTTCATGAACAGGGGGATAATAATTTCGTTGTAAGGGGGAGTCATAGGGTAATTGGCCAAAGAACAAGTAAGCAGGTGGAAATTTAGTAATAGAATGGGGTGTATCATTATATTCATTAATTACCTCAGTTAAAAGCTTAGTCCAGGGAATTTTAGAGGTAGTGGAGTTTACTTTACATTTTAATCTAGTTACTATTGTCTGATTTACTCTTTCACATTTCCCATTCGTTTGTGGATGATAGGCAGTGGTCAAACGTTGTTTAATATTATGATTGCACAGGAATTTTTTGAATCTTGAAGAAGTAAAAGCAGCATTCCTGTCACTTAGTATTTTTTGAGGGGACTGTACACTTGAAATCTTACTAAAACAGAATAATTGTTGAGGGATTTTGATGTTGAAGATTTGTTTTAGATAATTTGTATAAGTTTCAGTAGTGACACTTTTGGAAGGAAATGCCCAAACATATCTTGTTGCATGGTCTATTATAATATGGAGATATTTTTTTTGTAGAATTATAATAATTGAACCCTCCTACAGTATCAACAGACAGACAGTCAAAGGTTGATCTGTAGTGGGCATAGCTTGTAATAAGCCAAATTTTTTCTGTCTAGGTTTTTTATTTTTCTGGCAAATATCGCAGTATTTAACAAAGTTGGTAATGTCTTGGGTCATATCTGGCCAATAATAGTTAGGAAAAATTAAATTTTGCATTTTTTGAACACCAGGGTGACCAAACCGTTCATGAGCAACACTAAGCAATTTTTTTCTTAAGGACATGGGAACTACCACTTTACGAAAACCTTTTCTTTTAACTATGATCAGTCCATTGTTATTAATATAATTTGATCCACACACATTTTCTCTTTCTTGCATCTCAGTAACCTTTTTAACGTCAAGAAGAAAAGTGAGGAGTTTACAAAAATGAGAAATAGGGTTTCTGGACAACATGTCGGCTTCGACATTTGTAGATCCCTTTAAGTATTCTATTTTGTAATCGAACATACTTAACTTCAATGACCACCTAAATAATCGACCTCTAAAATGTTTGACATTTTTTAACCAAACAAGAGATGCATGATCAGTATGGATGGTAAATTGTACACCGTGAAAGTAATGATAAAATTTATTTAAAGTATCAATGATAGCAAGACACTCTAATTCGGTAATGAAATGATTTTTCTCATAACTTCTCAATCCTCTAGAAAAATAAGCAATTGGATGTAAAAAGTTATTATGGTCGGGTTGTTTAATAACTGCACCTACCGCCACCTGAGAAGCGTCAACAAACATGTGTAGGGGTAATTTTGGGTCATAAATCTTTAAAATTGGTTTAGCATTGAGGGCAACTTTTAATTTTTGAAAAGAGTTTTGACATTCAGTATTCCATTCCCAAATAGTATCTTTCTTAAGTAATTTATTTAGGAGGTGTCTAATTTCAGTATATTTGTCAATAAATTTATGATACACATTTATAGAACCAAGAAATCTTTGTAATTCTTTAGTATTAGTAGGAGGTTTTAGTTTTTTAATTGTTTCTATATTATTATTAGCTGGAGTTAAAGTTCCATTTTGGATTTCATACCCTAGAAAATTGATTTGTTTTTGAGCAAAAGTACATTTAGATAATTTTAATTTAATATTTTCTATTCGGCATAAATCAAAAATTTGGATGAGATGTTGTATATGTTCATCTATTGATTTAGAAAAAATAATTAATTCATCAAAATAAAACAAGCAAAGTCTATTTTATATTTTGTAAGAATTCTTCTAATTGTCCTATTGAAAATTGGGGGGCTTACCTTTACACCAAAGGGGAGAACATTCCATTCCCAGAACCCACAATTAGTAGTAAAGGCTAACTCTTCGGAATCTGCTGGGTGAATAGGTATGTGCCAATAGCCTGAGCCTAAATCTAGTGTAGAGAAATATTGGGCCCCTCTTAATTTGTCTAAAATTTCGTCTATTTGCGGCAAAGGTTCAGCGTCATTTTTAATAATAGAATTTAATTTTCGGTAATCAACACACATTTGGGTTTTTAGGTAGCTTTCATTACAAAAAGTAAAAAGCTACCTATTGCAGCCGTCCGGAGGAAAGCACTTCCAGAAAATTATGGTATATTTTCACCGATCATGACCTCCAGACCCCAAAACCACCCTCCGTTCAAATGTTGACATATATATATATATATATATATAACCATATATATATATCTGATTTTTGTCATGCGATAACTAAAGTATTTATAAACCGATTTGAATGAAACTTGATACGTACATAGTACATACAAATATCTCGACCGATTTATTTGGCCAGCATCATCCGCCATCTTGTTTCAAAATGGCGGCCATTTAAAAAAATTTAAAAAATTTAAAATTTAAAATTAAATGCGAAAAAATTAAAAGTTGAAAAATATTTTTATTTTATGTGTTAGATCTTAAAACACCAATTCCAGAACACTTTTTATTTTGTCTATATCTTAAAAAATGATTGAGTTATAGCACTTTGAATTTTTCTTATGGCTGACATTTTGAAACGATCTGATTTTTGTCATGCTATAACTAGCGAATTTATGAATCGATTTGAATGAAACTTGGTATGTAAATAGTAGATACAAATATCTCGACCGAGTTCGTGGGCCAGCATCATCCGCCATCTTATTTCAAAATGGCGCCATTTAAAAAATTTTAAAAAATTTAAAATTTTAAAATTAATGCGAAAAAATTAAAAGTTGAAAAATATTTTTATTTTATGTGTTAGATCCTAAAACACTTTTTACTTTTTCTATATCTTAAAAAATGATTGAGTTATAGCACTTTGAATTTTTCTTATGGCTGACATTTTGAAATGATCTGATTTTTGTCACGTGATAACACTCGTTTTTATAAATCGATTTGGATGTAATTTGGTGTGTACATAGCACTTAATAAAGCCTGGACCGAGTTCGTTAACCAGTTCCATCCGCCATCTTGTTTGAAAATGGCGGCCATTTAAATTAAAAAAAAATTAATTTGAAATTAGGTACAAAAAAGTGAGAAATTGAAAAAGATTTTTCTTTTATGCATTTGACCTTGACACAAAGATTCCAAAGCACCTTTTGTTTCGTCTGTACCTTAAAAAATGTCTGAGTTATAGTGTTTTTAATTTCTAGTGTTGCTCACATTTTGAAATGATCTGTTTTTCGTCACCTGATAACACATGTATTTATACACCGATTTGGATGAAACTTGCGTAGATTCGTGCGTAGATAGGACATACTGATGCCTGGACCGAATTCGTGGGCCAGTTCCAACCGCCGTCTTGTTTCAAAATGGCGGAATATTTTTTTTTATTTAAATTTTAAAATTATGTGCAAAAAGTAAAAAATTGAAAAAGATTTTTCTTTTGTGTTTTGACCTTGATACAAAGATTCCAGAGCATTTTTTTGTTTAATCTATATCTTGAAAAATGACTGAGTTTTAGCACTTTGAATTTCCAGTGAGATTGACATTTTGAAACGGTCTGAAATTTGTCACGCGTTAATAAGCATATTTATAAACTGATTTCGATATAACTCCGTGTGTTCATTCTCACAATGTCTTGACCGAGTTCACGGAGACAAAATTTTGAAACAAGACCATCTTGTTTCAAAATGGCGGCCATTTAAATTTGTCAAAAATCTTTTAAATGTATAAATGATGTGTAAACGAAAAATTAGAAATTGAAAAAAGGTTCTTTCTAAACTATTTATCTTAATAACGAATTCCGGAGTATTTTTTGCCTTGTCTTTACCTTGAAAAACGCCTGGGATATAACAGTTTGAATTTCTAATGTGGGTGACATTTTTTTAAAAGTCAATTTGAACGCGACAGACCTCGTATATATTAATCGATATCGATGTGAGTGTGCATGTTTACATGAATTAAGATTTCGATCAAGCTCATTGGGTTTTTTTTATCCATCATGCTGCTTGAAAATGGATATCGTGTAATTTGGCGACTCTATAAATCGCTTAAAATAAAACCAGGTTGAATAAAAGATGAGTAATTTCTAAAAATTCCTATCAATATTCTGTATTGACAAAAACTAGAATTCAATTTTACATAATCGTGTTCCACTATTTTGAGCTTCGTATATTTGATTTATATAACTGAATTTAAAATAAATAAATAAGTATATGAAAGCTACCTCTTCCTCCCGGCATTGCCGGAAGGAGTTTTTTGCCTTCATCTCGTTTATTTACTAACGTAACTGGGGAAGAATATGGGCTATAACTTTCTTTAATTAATCCAGCCGCTAATAAGGATTGAATTTGGTGAGAGATTTCTTTTTCATCAGCAGTAGATGAACGATAAGACCTCAAAGATATTGGTAGGTCAGATTTAAGAAATATACGCTGAGGTTCAATATTAATTCTCCCTACATCATATTTATTTTTGGCAAAAATATCTAAATAATCCCTTAAAAGTTCCCTTACATTTTTATTTTGAATAGCATTCAGATCCCCCAATAGATTATAATCATCATTATTAGTTCGCGGCAAGGACTGAGGAGTTATGGTATTTCCATAATCGGGTTGCACAGTAGTATCATTTTTTATAATATCAAAATGAAGCAATTCTAAGTTATGACTGGATATGTTGACATGTTGGTTTAACGTAATATTGTCTTGTAGCACCTGGCTTTTTGCACAATCAATTTTCAATTTAAATTTGGCACAATCAGGTAAACCTAAAATAGCATAGTTCAAATCTATCTGACTTACTAAAAATTTAACATACCACTTTATATTACCAAATTTAATACATAACCGACAAGATTTATTAATTGTAAGAGTTCCTTGTGCCTGTCTAATAGTAATAGAGGAAACATTATGTAAATTACCATTTAAATATCGAACAAATTTGAGAGGTAAAATTGAAACAGTTGATCCACTGTCAACCACACAATGCACTTTTTTATTGTCCATATATCCAGGAACAAATAATTGTCAAATATTATTAGTAGGGGGTGGTTGTATATGAGCAGGAGTTTGAGATTTCAAGGAATTTGCGTTAAATATACAACTCTTCTCCCAATGATACGCATTTTCTATACCTCTGTTTAAACATATTCTACAGGGACGACTTGGATAATTATTCTGATAATGAGTCGTAGGCATTCTAGGAGTGAAAAATCTAGGATTAAAATTTTGGGTTGGGTTGTTTGGAGTGGGTCGAGTCCAATGTCTGTGCTGAGGATTGGGATTGTGCATAGGTCTAGTTTGTTGAAAATTTCTATTGCTGTTATTAGGGGTATGAGTTGGAATCACTGCTAATTGTTTAGCAATGCGAAACCATTCACGAGTATTGGAAGGAGGGTTTACAATTAAACAATTTTGATACTCAGGCTTAAGCCCATCAGTTAATCCTTGGATAGTTAAATTTTCCCCAAGCTGAAGTTGTCTTCCAATCTCAACCTTCTTTCTAAAATAAGAATCCAAATCACTTAGATCATTTAACTTTAAGGAGGTAAACTCAGAAAATTTTGGAACTCTAACCTGAATGAATTTTTCTGTTAAAATCTCAACAATTTCCTCATAAGTAGCACAAGCCAAACAATCATTTATATAAGCTTTTAGCGCTTCCCCCTTTACATATTTTGAAATGTTGTGTTTTTTCCACTCATTATCTTTTTTTTTTTCTCCAGAATATTCTCGATCAAAATGTTTAAACCATTTAAAAATATCCATGTCCGACCCAAAGTCAAAAGGAACAATATCAAGTTTATTTTCTGACATTTTTTCTTCCTTTACTAATCCTGATCTTAATAACATAAAAGAGGGATAATTCATACGGAAAATATTTAAATGCTACACTTCAATTACTGTAATTCAATTACTATACTTCAAATACTTCAATAAATAGCAATAAAAATAATAAATAATAAATAATAAATAATAAATAATAAATAATAAATAAATCAATTCTGTATTTGAATTCATGTGAAAATAATAAATAAGGAATAAATAAGTAAATAATAAATAAATATCACGGTTTCAATACATAGGAAATACACAACAAATAATTTTAAGAACAAAAATAATTTTCTCTTTTTAGTACTCTGAACATTTTTTAAACTTAAGTAAATTTTCTATTCGCAGAAAATTTCAATTAATATGAATTAAGAACAAATTAATTTTTTAATATCTGTAATAAAAATAATAAAATCAAGAATTTAAATAAAGAAATTATTATTAAAATTTCGTAAACAATAACAAATAAAGATAAATAATAAATGATAACTTACATACACCTCGATATCGAGCTTGTTCAAATACCTAAAATTTATTAAGATAAACAAAAAATAAAGCACTTCTTAAATACGACACAACAGGTGTATAACCCGTACAAATATCCAATTTTCATCTGAAAAACAAAAACACAACTTGGAAATTCATTCAAAGGTCTCCGAAATTCATCCTTCAAAATGCACGAAAAAAAAAAAAAAAAAAAAAAAAAAAAAAAAAAAATGTGTCTTCAGATTATTTTTTTTTTTTTGAAAAAAAATTTTTTTTTTCTTTATCGATAGCACCTCTTTCAACACCAGTAGCACCACCTTGATGACTCAGGCTGATTTAAGGGGAGATCAAACAAAAGCAGAAATTCCCGCAAATTAATTTCAAACTCGATGAAAATGGCGCGCGCAGTTCTTTTGACGCAGTTGGAACGGGAAGTGTAAGACAAACACATTTCTTCCTAGAACATGGCGAGCACACACTCATCGATGTGATTAACAGGTTTCTCTGACAGGAACAGTCTGCAGTTGGTAAACCATACTAGTTTAATATTTCTTCAGAGATGCACGCCGGCTCATTTCTCCTGCCGGCTAATGTAATAAATATATAATTCGACGGAATAACTATGTTGCATAAACTCTAGGAATTCGCAGCAGCACGAGCAGAGTAGTCGCTCCGACAGTTGGCGAGCAGTGGAAGAATTTCATTTGGGTATTTCCCCATTATAAAAACAAACACCACCAGTCTTCAAATTCTTTATTTATGAACTCATAAGTTAAATAAGCTCTTCCCCGCAATCACCTTAGCACACATCGACACTACAACCTTCGTTATCCAGTCCACATCATCAGATATTCTAATTCAGCGGGGAAATGAAACGGGCGTCTTGATAGTTTAAAAGGCAATTGCATTCTAACGTTCCTCAAAAACTAAATGAAAAAAAAACCGTTTTCATGACAAAACTAACTCCACGTCAATCATTTTAAAAATCCAATTAGGATTAACTCAAGTCTCAACGTAAAAAAAATGATCAGTTCTGATTGGTCTTAGCAGGCTTGTCCTCGGCAGTATTTATATTTTCCCTCGCAAATAACAAGCCCTTTAACAACGCGCATTAACACCGGTCACGCGATGTTAAATAAAAAATAAAATTAAAATCCCGGGAATATTCCAGAAAGTAAAAAGGTTACGAAATACCTCCCGCCTTTTTGAGAAGCAAGCAATAATTTATTAATAAATAAAATAAGAAAAAGAATTTTAGCTGTTACAAGTTAATCCATTACGAAACTAAGATTGAAATATGTTCCACAAATTTTAGAATTGAAATTAAGAGAGAACAAAATGGCGCAAATTTTTATTTATTTTATTACATATATATATATCACTTTCTTCTGGTCACGATAACTGCTATAATTCTGCTTCAATCTCCTCCAAACTGATACATAAAATCAAGGGGTATAAAATCTCGGTCGAGTTCGTTAACAGGCAAAATCAGACCAAGGGGATGGAAATAGGGAGGGCTTTTGTGAAAACCGAAAAAACGCCATGACTTCTTTATTAACCTTCCTACCCTGTAGAATTTTTACTCAAACTTGATTAAAATTTTCCATACCAGAATTTTTATTGAAATCCATTTAACATGCTTATTTAACTTAAATATTTGTGTTATTTATTTAACTTATTTTATGAAAAATTTTCTGGTTTCAATTGAATGAAACTTATTATAGGACTGGGTCGATTAGACACATTCAGGGTAGGAAGGTTAAAATAAATATCGAATCAGTTTAAAGTTTATATTACTTCTAAAAAATGGGCCAAAAGCTTATGCATGACAAATTTTTGATAAAGTTAAAAATGGGCTCAAGGGGCGGAAAAAAGGGTTTTTGAGGAAAAAAATTCATAATCTCGTCAATTTTCAAGATATCAAATCCAACTATTTTTTTATGTTCTTAAAATTTTCTAAAACGATTGTATTTATAAGTTTTTTATACGACCAACTTTTACCGATGAAAAAAATTAAAAACGAAAAGAAAAAGGAGGTGAAAAAAGAAAAAAATCCATAACATAGTCATTTCTTAAGCTATCGGATCTAATTAAATTTATTTTAGATCTTCTCAATAATATTTACAACTTTTTTACTAACAAGTTTTTTATAGGACCAATTCTTATAGTAAAATAAATTAAACAAAAATAGGAGTTGGAGAAAAAAACCTCAAATACAAACTGGTTATATTCTGACTCATTTTAAAGTTCATTTTCGATTTTAAACGCATTCAAATGGCAGATCCTCCTATATAAAAACTATATAATGTGACGTATTGGCCAGTTTTTTGATAAAGGCAGAATATATTTAAAAAAAAAAAAGGCTGTCAAAAAGGGTATTTTGAACGCAATTTCCCGAAGTGATCTTATTGAAAAATTGAGCAAGTATTCAAATAACAAATCGCGCTTTTTCTGACTCATTTTTAAATCCATTTTTGCTCTCAAACGCATCCAATTTACAGGTCCTCTTATTTAGAAATTATATAATATGAAGGATTGCCCAGTTTTTGGATAAAGGCAGAATATATCTCAAAAAAGGCTGTCAAAATGGGTATTTTTACTAGAATTTCCCGAAGCTACCGTGACTGTAAAATTGAAGTATTCAAATAACAAAATTGCATTTTTCTGATTCTTTTTTAAATCCAGTTTTGATCTCAAACGTATCCAATTGGATTTTGTTATTTAGGAACTGTATAATGTGCCTTATTGGTATGTTTTTTGATAAAGTCTAAATATATATAAAAAAAAAAAAAAAAAAAAAAAAAAAAAAAGAAGTTGTCAAAGTTGGCTCTTCGCACAAAAATTCTCTAAGCAATCATGATTAAAGAATTGAGGATGTATTCAAATAGCAAACTGGTTATTTTATGACTCATTTTTAAATTCAATTTTGCTCTCAAACGCATTCAATTGACAGTTATTTGTTATTTAGGAACTGTGTGATGGGCCGTATTGGTCAGGTTTTATAGATATTTTAATTAAGTCAGAATGTATTTCAAAATATGTTGTCAAAATGGACATTTGAGCCGAATTTTGCTTAAGATGATTCTGATAAATCCAGTTCTTACAGAAAAATGAAATTAAAAAAATTTCAAAAGTTCCCAAATAAAGTTGATTAACTGGGTTTATCTCTAATCATACTTTATTTTTTGTTGTTGAAATGAGCACTTTTAAAAATCTCCCTTTGCCTATAAGGATTTTTTAAAATTTAGCCGACAGGGATTTTTTAAAATTTAAAACCTGGAATTGTTGTACAAATTTGTCGAGTCATCTCAAATTTTATGAAAATTGGATGCATATAGTTTAATTACGGGGACAATCAAAAGTATTCCATTACACGACGGCCAATGGGAAAAAATAGTTTCAAGTGCATTTCAGTGATGCTACATTCTTCAGAACATATTGAATTGATATGCATCTGTGAAGTATATATTAAAATATACATTCTGTTCAATGTGTGGTACAAAGAATATCTGTTATTAATTTGCAGGGACACACAAAAATATTCCATTGTATAATGGTATAAGAGAAAACATTGTTTGGGATGTGTTTTAATTATATTAAACTATTTCCCATTTTACGAAATTGATATACCTTGCTAACGTTTGTTGCAAGTTACATTATTCATAATAGAAAGCAGAGCATATAGTAATATTTACAGGGACGCACATAAGATTTCGGCTACAATGTTTTTTTCGAAGTACTGTACATTATTACATCAAAATCTAAATATTTGTTAAACTTCTTTATAATTCGAATGCAAAAAAGTGCATTTAACTTAATTTATTATTAAATTAAAACGCCAAAATACTTAACATTAATTACAACTGTCAAATTACTAAAGAATATATTTAATTATTAAACTATTTAAACTATTAAAGGACGTATTTAATTTGATCATAATTAATAAATTCTAAACAACGTTCATTTAACTTTACACTTTATTAGAAAAAAAAAAGAATTTATATCTGTAATGTAATGTACAATAGTTTACATATTATATAAAAAAGAAAATATTAAATTTATATATATTTATTAAATTGAAATACATAAATGTAGAGTAACAGAATGACGCGAACTTTACAAACGTTGGCATCACATATGCTTTCCAATTCTTTAGGTCGCAAATTATGCTCCGAAAGCATTAATTAAACATCGTTTGAATAAATAGTTCATTTTTTACAAACCTGACATTTATACAAAATAAAGAATAAGAATTTACATTAATCGTTTGTGTTACACTTGAAAAATTGTATTTGCACTGCTGATATCATTAAAATAAATTAAGTAGTTATTTATTCATATCGATCTTTCCAAACAATTTTTTCAAACTGTGGAATGAAGGAAAATAGCATTTCCATTAAGTAAATTAAATTTCCTCTAGGCGTCTTAATAGTTCATTCGAGATGTTGTTTTTTCTCCTGCTAAACTGCTTTAGTATCTGGCATAATTGGGTATAAATATTTTTATGCCGATCTTCGATAATGGAGAAACGATATAAAATTCTAATTCTTTATTAAATGAAAAAAAAAAATCTGTTTAATTCAAGTCGGTGTACAGGTGGTGATCGAAATAACGGAGTAAAGGATGATCTTTCTTTAAAAGAAAAAAAAAAAGCATTGCTACTAGAATTTATTTTAATGAAAATAAAAAGTAAGGAATATGAAACTCTATGTACAGATATACAATTTGAAAGTGAGGACGTTGTGCTTTTGTGCATATGAATCAAAATATCGTATCAGTCGGCATTTCTTAAATCTGAAATTTTTTTTATATATGTTAAGTTTACGTGAAAACATAATACATAATAATAATAATAATAATGATAATAATAATAATAATAATAATAAAAATAATAATAATAAATTTTTGCCTTAAATTATTTCCAAATTCTTATAGTATCTAAATTTTCCAGGTCTTTTAATAATATCTTAACATATTTATCATATTTTAATTCCATATCTTTAATCAACACTTTCTTTATCTTATTTTATTCTAAATAAACTTTAATCTGTTAAAGCAACACTTTCCCTAAAATCCCGTTACTTTATTTTATTTTTTTATTTGCTTCATAATACATTTTATTTATCTTCTAAAAAATCCTTCCATTATTCGCAATCCCCCGTGAAGCGACGCACGGACGGATTGCGTAATTTAATCATCTGATTCCATAGAGAGAACTTATTACTCTTCCCCTGTTTAAAATTTCGAATTGGTCAGATTAACACTTTTTAAAAAGTTAATTGGCAATCCACAAATGTTGCCGTAAAATCCTGTATTAGTACGCACTTTGGGATATAACACTATTTCTTTGACTCGATAAGCCGATTCCTACATTTTTTCACGTCTGATTTTCCCACTTTTCATGTATGTTGTCACTTGGTGGATAAAAGTCTATAAATAGTGAAGTTCTATTGCAATAATAATATGCTTTGGTTTTACTATGGCGGAATCTTATTTCGGCACGAAGTTTAAACCGAAGTATTAGTGGAATTGTCTAGGAAATACGAATGCACTGCAAATTTGTGAAACACTTTTACAGCACAACCTGAACATAACAATTAATACTTCTACCAAAATCATTTTTGATTGTCTTGTGAATGTGTTATGAATGTGTTGTGCCAGGGAAAATAATATATAAATCTTTAGCGCTTGCTGTTGATGCTGTTTGTGTTGTCGGAGCTAGAGCGTCGGGTTGTAGACCATGCTCGTACGGTTACCGTTAGTTTTCCACATCAAATACCAGTATATACACTATATGGCCAAAGGTGACCGGCCACTGGCGATTTTAGACATTTTGTTAGATACATAGAAAAAAAAAAAGAGGAATTATCCTGAAACTCTAAGAGTGTAAACATAACAGTACAGGTCATACATTTTTGTGAAGATTTTTTCAACTTCAAAATTCTGAAAGTGATCGTCTATAGAATAAGTTGAAAATGTGTTATACCCTAAATTAAGCAAAAAGATGAGAGGCTGCATCCATTTATCCATTGAATAGTGTCAATATAGAATACAAGATATAGCAAGTTTTATTATATTTGGATACAACCCCTCACTTTTTTGCTTCATTTTGGAAACAACGAATTTTGAGCTTATTCTATAGATGAATTCAGATTTTTAAAGATTATGTGTTTGAAACATTCACAAATGCTGCTTTATGCATTTAATTAACATAACATGCAAAAGAAATTTTGATAGCGTCCACGCATGCGCAATGAAAAATTCTTTAGTAAACTTGCTCATTTTCTTACAATTTTTAGTATTTTTTAATTTTGTTTATAGGGTATTATGTAGAATATTATTCGTCATATTTTCGGAAAAAACCATTAATTTATATTAAGAACTCTACAAATTATAAGCAAAAAAATTTGAAAATTTAAGACTGTTTTTTTTAAAAACCTTAATTTCTGTACGAGTATAAATGCTATCCAGATAAAAATGAACACAGGTAATTAAAATAAGCCATTTAATCATAATCTACAGTTTGAGCTCTCTTGATTCGTTAGTTTTGACAGGGTTATCCAAAAGATATTCGTTCTTTTTCAATTTGTTGACGGTCACCTATGGTGTTTCGGGAAAAAAAATTCACGGAAATGTATGACCTGTACTATTGTGTTTACACACTTAGAGTTTTAGGATAATTTCTCATGTATGTTTCAAGATATTCAACAAAATGTCCAAAATCGCAAGTGGCCGGTCACCTTTGGCCATATAGTGTATACATTTTTTTTTTATTAAAAAAAAATCTAGTTCAGACGTATGGAATTTCGCCTCATTTAAAGAGAACGATAATACTGGTGCCGAATAGTTGGTCTATAAGAAAATATGGCAACGAAGAATTTCGTGGTCTTGAATTCCAGGACCCATACGAACTTTTGTGTAGACACTTATCAGAGGATTTTGCATATGTAAAACGTCATTATAGCCGATTGTAGAAATAAATATTAATGCTTTGAGAATATTAATAAAATGTCGTTTCGGTTTAAACAATTCCATTTTTCCAAAACGGATAAAAATCTTCATCCGCATTGGCTGTGTTTCTTGCCATATACTTTTGCAACAACTTGGTCTTGAATTCCAGGACCCATACGAACTTTTGTGTAGACACTTATCAGAGGATTTTGCGTATGTAAAACGTCATTATAGCCGATTGTAGAAATAAATATTAATGCTTTGAGAACATTAATAAAATGTCGTTTCGGTTTAAACAATTCCATTTTTCCAAAACGGATAAAAATCTTCATCCGCATTGGCTGTGTTTCTTGCCATATACTTTTGCAACAACTTAAAGATAAATTTGTCACAAGGATTTTTTTAAAAGATATACCAGAGATACGATTAGAGTTGAAAAATTGTTGTGTGTGGAAACGTTGCATTTATTAAATTGAAATAAAGTAAAATAGGGTGTGCCAGTTAAGATACACTATAAAAAAAAAAAAAGGGTCGATCTTCTAAAAAATCTTAAGTGATCCTTGTAATTACTAAAAAATGTTTAGTAATCTTAGTCGGTTACAAAAAAATCTGTAAGAATTACTAGAAAAAAGTTAGCAACGAATAGAGTTAATAGTTTTATATTTTTAATAGCTCTTACTAAAACTCAGTTGGTGTGGCCTTGATAGCATAGTGGTTATAGTAACGGACTCCAGGCTAAAAGGTCCCGGGTTCGAAACTTGTAACCGCCAAATACGCCCTGAATGTATGTAGTGTCTCGTTAATAAAGGGATTATGAAAATCCTGTCGGAGCAGGTAGGAGTATTTGGTGCTGCCATCTATTGCGGTTTTGCCGAAAATATTCCGCTTCAGAAACCTGGATGCAGCTCGAAGGAAGCTCCTGTTCTTCGGGCTCACGTAATGGTTATTAAAAATAATTTTGGAGCTATTGCTAAAATTTGCTTGGTGGCTCATACTAAAAATTTTTAAGTTAGTTATACAAAAAATTCTTCTGTTCAGTTTACAAAAGAAATGCTTGTTTCACATGCAAAAAAAAAAAAGTTTGTAATGGTTACTAAAAAATTCTGTGGTATACAAATTTACTAAGAAATTTTTAGTAACCTCTTGAATTTTTTTTTTTGCAGTGTATTATAGACTTCGAGAAAAGGGAGGGAACACCTAGACGACTTGTAATGAAAATGCCGGGACCGAATCGCCTTTCTGACCTAGGCATTGAAAAGGCTGGATCACAAGTCCTGTAATTTTGCCAGTGGGCAACTTTTATTACTTGAGATTTTTTGATTGGTTCCATTTTTTTGAAATGACAAATTTTCCTTCATTTTTGAATTGATTAATATGTCAAATCAGACAAATTTTATCATTTCTATATATTTAAAAAAAAGGTACCAATTAATAAATCTCAAATAAAAAAGTAGCCCGTTGGCAATATTGAGCGAGTGGTATTGCCATCGGATTAGACGGGCAGTTTTCTCGACGCAAAGTTTATCGAGAGAGTGTTAATGCTTTTAAGTGCCAGTGATCCCACGTCGAGCCTTTAAGAAAATGTTTTTTAGAATTCTATGGAAAAAGTTTTATAGAATCGTATAGAATTATGACTCATTTAAAAGCTGTAGAAATACCTGCAGAAGTTTAATAGAAATGTCCGAAGAGAGAAATTAGTTTAATAGAAATTTCTGCTCTATAGACATTTCTATTGAACTTTTACAGCTATTTCTATAGCTTTTAACTATTTCTATAGCTATAACTTTGCTTCTATGGGAGCTACAGTGGAGAGAAAAATTCTAGCAGAGCTAACTTTTCCTCGCCGTTCTTTTTGCTATTTCAGTTTTCTGGTTTCCCCCATAGGTCCATTTGGGGAGGGGGGGGCGTTTCCCATTTTTTTATGTACTATGTCTATCGAAAGCTTATGCTTCATACATTACATTACAAATATAGCATGAAAATTTTTCTCCCGTCGTTCTGGATCACGTTATGGACCTATAATGAGTTAAAATTTAAATTTCTCTTTTTTGAGGTCTTTTGCCGAATCGGCATCTGGAAAAAATTGTGCCAATGTGGTGTGTGTATGACATCAATGGCATCTATATGTTATTCAGTCTTTTTTATTGCAATTTCTGTATGTAAAATAATATATATTTTTTCATGTGCGATTGCGCATTAAATGAAAATTGTACTGTAATTTTTGTAGTAGTAGTTTATAATAATGAATAAAAAAACACTTCATTTAAAAGTATTTCCTGCACAATAAAATATTTCCTGACGATTAAAAAAATTTGTCCTGACAATTCAAAAAATACAAACTTAATTGTCCAAGTTTTCACTTCTGTCGGCACTCCCAGAATGTCGCTATTTTATTTATTTATTTATATAATTTATTCATTTTTTTTGGGGGGGGAGGGGTAAAAATTTTGTGGAAATAAGCCTTATTTTTTATTTATTCATGGGTCCATATAAAAAAGCATGAACTAGTAAACCTTGGAACCATTTTAATACAACTCATATTCAAAATATTAGAATAATTGAGAAAAAAATATAAAAAAAATATTTTTAATTAATTTATTTTTGACACTAAGTAAATGCAATTAAATTTCATGTAAATTAAATCTGGAAAGTTTAGATAAGATTTTAACATTTAAAAATATAAAATACAGTACAATATATAAGGTTTACAGCTTTCTGAAACACATAAAAATAATAGGATAAAATTTAGATGAGTTCAGAGTATTAGAATATTCTATTTTACGCAACAATATTACCTTATGAATATGAAGTAAATGGTAGTTAATATTTTGTAGCACCCTCTTTAGCTTTCATAACAACATACAATCGATCTTGCATACTATTCATATCTATTATTAAGGAAATAGACGAAAAAACTAAATATGGAAAAGTTTCATTCCCTACCAGCTGTTCTATATCAAAATTTTCTCTGTCCTATGAGTCAATATTTGTTTTATATTTTGAAGCTGCTTTGGTAGTGGCAGCACGCGTTGACTTCCTGCAAGAATATTTAGAATGTATTTCATTTCAGGTTTTAAAACATCAACAGCGCTGATTGAGAAAACGCGCTATATGGAGAATTGATTAAAAAAAAAAAAAAAAATCGTTTTCCTCTTTATGTTATAGATAGTTTTCTTAACATGTCTTCTTGTACTTTTTAATTTTCCTGTTTTTCGTATTGCCTATAGGATACATTATTTTATATTCAAAAATACATGTACCTATAGTTCTTTTCCTTAAATGTTGTTGCTCCACCAGTGGCCGAGAGATTCAGCCCTCTAAACTGGTAGACGACAGGTGCTTTGTTAGAACCCAATGGCGCCCATCAGCCTAATCATTTTCCGTGGTTTTTTTCCGAACCTTGGATTTCCTTGCATAAATACGGGTTGGGTTCCTGAGAAAGACCCCACTCCCACGAAGGGCACCACCCTTAGGACCCATATCCCATGTGTTAATAACTGGCAGCCATAAACACAGCCAACCAACCAAACTTAAATGTTGTTTATTAGTTTTTAATTTTAGTTTTCCTGGTAAAAAGTCTAATAATATTTTAAGGCTATTCAGTTACACTAATAAAATTGCTTAGTCATTTTGCTGATTATAATATCGTATGACGGATCATTGGTCATTATACAATTCTTGTTCAAATATCTTTTAACTACGTTATGTAAATAAATTTTTAAACGTATATTTTTAAACGTAAATCTAAGTTGAAATAATTTGAAAGTTTTATTTTTGAACATTATATAAAAACGTCGTTTGGGAGCATATTTAGCAATTGTTTATAAATTGTTTATTATTGTTTATTGTATCCTTTTACAAAAATAACAGGATGGTGGAACCTGTTACTAGTGCTACTGTGGAATGATGTAACCTGTTAACCAAAAATAACCATATTTCCCATCTCTACACTCATTGCAACAGCATTTATTTTCTTCGATTGCAAGAGAGAAAAGAGCAATCAATGTCATTTTTGCATTATTGATTTTATTTTTTTTTGGTTAAAATTAAACGTAACCAAGTGTCACATATCAACCGTAACTTACTTGTAATCACTCACTACTACTAAACTCGTCTTACTCGAGTTTGTGTTTATGATATAAATTGCTTTTTTTAGTTGTCTTAAAATAAATGTTGTTTTTGTGAGCTCTTGTTTATTTATTCAAATTCTAACATGGCGCAGCCGATTCAAAAGAACATTTCTTTTTGTTAAAAAGAAAATATTGAATATTCTGTGGTAATGACTTAATTTAAGATGTTGTCTGATTAATTTAAAGTCTCGTTTCGTGTTATCCTTTTCTTCTTTAAATGAAAAAATGGCGACATCGGGACTAATACCTCTGAATCGACTTTTTTCGAATGGTAATGTTGCAGATAATTTCAAAAAGTGGAAGCAAAAATTTTAGGAAAGCTGGCGAAAGTAATAAAACAAAAATTCACCAGAAGTTCAAGTCGCAATTTTATTGCATGTTATCGGAACTGACGCTTTGGAAATTCATAATACGATGGATATTACTGAATACGATTAGAAAAATGATATTAAAACATGCAGAAATTTGAAGATTTTTAGATCCCAAAAACCAAACAAATCTATTGATCGATATTTGCTTTTTAATCGTACACTACAATCGGATGAAACATTTGATGAACTTTTAACATCATTAACCTTGGAGAACTCGCTGCATGAGATTTTCTTTCTTCATCGTACCTTTTTTAAGACTCTTATTCAAAACATTTTTTATTTTAATAAAATTTCAAAATGTGATTTCGATTACTTTACCTCTTTTGTGAATAAAAGTACTAAGCCAAACAAAAAAGTTGATGTTAAATGAATGTAAAGTAAAAGATAAGATATGCTTAAAAAAAAAAAAAAAAAAAAAAAAAAAAAATACTAACTGACTTAAAAAAAAAGAATCAAGCTTGGCGACAACTTGCCCCTAACGCATATGAATGCATAGTTTTAATATGCTTATGATTTGAAAACGGTTGCAACAATGAAAGATGATTTGCGACAAATCATTATTTTTTTTTATCAAGTCCATATTTTTTCATTAAAAAATTCTAATCATCAGAATTTAATGAAATTAAAATGGGACCACATGGGTATCTTATACTTTCAAACAAAAAAAAAAAAAAAAAAAAGAATTATCAAAATCGGTATTCAAAATTCATATTTAAAGAATTTATGCGTGAACAAGAAATGCATACAGGTCGAAATCATAATCTCCTCCTTGAAGTCGGTTAAAAAGCAATTGGACACCGTGAGAGTACTTGTAACTTTGGTGAACTAAGAGATGGTTAATTCGTGATAGAATTATAAGTGGTTTTAAAAAACTGCAGCTGAAGAATAGATTGTTACGTGAATCTGATCTCAATTTATAAAAAATGCCTTATGATGTGCAACACACAAGAAATTGTTGAAATGCAAAGGAAAACGCTGAACGGCGAGAAAGTTGTGGAAGCAGTTGAAATAAAGTCAAAAGCAGGAAAAAATCCATTGCATTCAAGAAAAACTGTGAATAAAAATTAAAATGTAATAAGAACGAATCGTGTCCATAGAAACGGAAATTATCGCAAATATAGTACAGAATTTAGAGCTCAGCAATGTGAAAAAAGCGGCAAGTCTGCCTTAAAAATTCTTGTCCTGCTTATAATAAAAAATGTTTTATCTGTCAAAAATCTAAACATTTTGTCAATGCGTGTAGCTTTGAAAATAAAGTTAATGTTTTGAGAAGTTATGATACTAACGAATCAGAAAAATTTTCACGTTCACAAAATGACGGTTCAAATAAACATATGTTAGAAGCTATAAAAAATAATGAAAGTAAAAACAAACAGTTGTACATATTGCCACCGTTAGAGGTTGTCGTTAAAATCAGAAAACAAAATAATTTTTTGAAAACTAGTTAAAATTTTAAAATTCTAACGTTATTTTTGAAATCCGTGAATCAATCTGATTAGCTGGTATTAATTTGACTGCCAGACATTCAATATTTTAAGAGAATTAGCCGTGAAATTAAATCAATTGTTTCATCATCGTTTCATAAAATCGTTTCATAAATTCATTTCATAAATTCGTTTCATTAGGATCTTATATATATAGGGTGGATTTATTTCGAAAAAGAACTATACAAATTTATGAAAGTTCGATGCGTCAAAAAATTTGGGACGGTATGTATAAATAGGTTAAATAAAATGTTGTTGCACAGAAATTCATTAAGTGGCAATAAGAAATTCAATAAATGGCAATAAGTGCACCAGATAGGGAGGCGGCAGCATAGACAATCATCTCATTGAGTTCACGGATGAAAATATAGGATTAGTTAAATCTCAATTCGCATATTAAAATGCAATCTGTCTGTCAAGTCATATCTTGATGGAAAAAACCTAAAAATATGATTTTGACGGTTGCTCGTATGTTTACCAGTGTTTTCCTGCACCCAAAAATATGAAAACATGGAGGATTGGGAGCAGGAAAACATAATGGTTAAACCTATGAGTCAACTGCTAAAATTGGAATTTTGGGGGTTTTCCACCAAGATATGACTTGGAAGATTGATTGCATTTTAATAAATGAATTGAGATTTAATTAATCCTAGTTTATCATTCCTGAACTCGGTGAGGAGATTGTCAGTGCTGCCGCATCCTGGGCAGCTAGGGAAGACAATTTTAGAGTAAAAAGAAAGAATAGAGATGAAGTATGGTGGCTGGGGGGTGATGCCAAAAATGTAACCCTAAAATCTGCTTCATTAAGCCCAAATATAACCGCGTGCTTTAGCAAAAAAGAAGAAAACTTTTTGTAATGCAATTTTAAATTCATAATACAATAAAATGCTACTTTAGAATGTTTAAATGTAAAGTTATCATTTTTATTTCGAGAAAAAATACGCGGCTGATGCCAAAGAATTCGGCTTCTGCTCCATGTGATTGTTTTGTTTTTTCCGAATCGATTTTTTTCCCGATATTTTGATTGACTCACTGCACCTTTTATTTATTTATTTATTTAAATAGGAAATACGGTTTTGCCATTATAGCACGTTATTGAAAGTGAAGATAGAAATTCAAAACATGTGTTGTAAGCGTATTAAAAAATATTTATGTGAAGGAACTAAGCACATTAAATTGTACTGGGAAAGCTCATGGGGCCTTGCACAAAATTAAGCTGATCTAATTGATCAATAATGAATCAATTTAATTATTTAATATCGGCAAAGAAACTGCCTTTTTATTTGAATAATTATGATTAATTTCTGATATTATTGAAGTGCATTAAATAGTTATTGATTCATATTGATTTTTTCTACCATCTGCTTATTTAAGCTGTATAGTAAAGAAAAACCACGCATATTAATTAAGTAAATTAAGTTCCTTCCAAGTGTCTCCATAATTCACTTGCGACTTTATTTTCAGTGGAAATATCTTAATGCCTGGTTCTAATTAGTTACACTTGTAATTCTGGCATTTAAAAATATAAAAATGCAATAAATAATCAAAGTCTGATAAATTAAGTAATTCTGCCTAATTCAAAGAGTTTAGTATTTAATAACAAATTAATGTGTAATTACTAATACATATTATATTATTAATTGATACAACAATTTATATAATATGATCATTAATTCAATTAGTATACAATGTGTTCTAGTAGCATGTAATAAAAGTAATACAAAAAAAAAAAAAAAAAAAAAATACAGTTTAAAGCAGTTTCGAAAAAATGTTAGAAATTTATATCTAGTATACACAAAATCCTGATCCAATGAAGAAATATAATAACTTCAACCAGATACGAATGAAACAGTAATAGTTTTAGAAAGATAGTGATTCATTATATGCAAAAAGTATTTATATGCATATATACTTTGTGGGAATGAGGTTTTTATACATTATGTCATAGTCTTTAGTTTTAATGAAGTGGAAAAATAATAAACATTTTCACCCCCTTTTTAAAAAGTTTTACGTAAACTTTACATTACATGTTACATTTGAAAAAAAGAGTATTTATGTTTATAATACAATATGGAAACTAGCCGTTGGGGGCCACCATAATACATACCCATCATGAATATGTATAATATAAAAAGAAAATAAAACATGTGTAAACTATTTATACAATGCATTGTAATTCCAAAATAAAATTTAAACGATATTTAAGTATTTTTAGTATACATAGTAATGTTCTATTATTAAATTGCTGATGAACCAATTTCGACAAATTACATTAAACGCCAAACTATTCAAGTAGTACCGGATTGCGTAAAAAAATATCTTTGTACCTCCAAAAATAATATATTAACTAACAGATTACTGTGTCAGATTAAACGTCTCATTTCCAATTAAAATATATCTTTGAAATGAAATTTGAATGAAATACAGGATCATGAAAAATCGAAGAATGTGGAAAACAGGATTACAAATATCTCGGCTAATTATCCGATCAACTTCATTCTTTATGCAAAAATTGTGTTATGTTATTGTATTTTACATGTACTCCTTAAAATAGAAAATTTCGAAAAATTTAATGTACCTTTTATCAGATTCGAGACTATCATTAGAACTAATATTTCGAGAATCCGAAGTATTTCCGGATAATGGATGTTACTGATAGTAAATAAACGTCTTTCCATTATTACATACTAACTATACACCAAATTTCAAGTCTCTACTTTAACTTTTTCGGGAAACAGAGCATTTACAATCAGTCAAACAGACAGACGAACAGACAGATTCACAGACTGTCGGACAGCAATTTTTTTTTCTAAAAATATGTTTTTCGGAATCTCCTGCATTTGAAACGTGTAAATACGTCAAAAATTTTTTTGATTTTGAAAGCGATTGCAAGACTTACCCTATATTACGTTTGGTGGGTAAATAAAAAGAGTGAAATAATTATATAATCATATTTTTTTTCCCAAGCCAGTTAGTTCCCCTAAGTTGCAGAATAAAGAAGAAGCACGGAAATCCATTAAGTAAATTATATTCTTCGAAGATCGGTTGGTCGCCGTAATTCACTTGTGACACTAATTGCTGTAGAAGTGATTTAAGGTATGCCATAATTAGCTAAAGGTACTTGTGATGCAAACATTTAATAACAGAAAAATACTATAAAACATCAAATTTGAATGAATAAAGAAATATGACGAAATAAAAGTGGTTGATGTAAATAATACAATATTATAGATAATACAAATTTACTGTAGTAATAAGGTTTTTCTCTTTTCATTTAAATAATTTCAAACAATATTTTTAAGCAATAGATTTGTTTATTAACTTCAATCCCTTGATTTCTTTTAAAGTAAAAGCACTTTTAGTACAACATCTTATATTTTGTTTCGGATGGAAATGGGAGCGAAGCTGAGTTGAATCTCGGTCAATTTCAGCACCGGCTCAGAAAGTAACTATTTCTTTCTCAGACAAGCATTTGATAATGAGATCTGGGTTTGAAACAATTCAACAGAATAAAGTATTCTTTATAAAAAAAAAATCAATAAGCTTAGTCATCAAAGTACAATCGCAGAGACCGCACCCGTCATGACAAAAAGTAAGAGCAACTTTCTGAAATAGCGATTCAGGACATTTTGAATTTTACAGCCTCATATATAATTTGATTATTAATGTCAATTTCTCACAATATCTTAACTATGGTACACACATTTTCCTATTAAAAAGTAAATTTTTTCTAACAAAATGAACAGAGAGAATAGGTATGACATATCTATTTGAAAACAAATTTGTCACTAAATTGTCTTAACTTATTTCTGTACAAGTAAGTGACTCGAAGTCACAAATTAATGCTGTGTCATATCATTTATCAAGACAGCTGGATATTTTTAAATCCAAGTGACATAACTCTTCCTTGTGTAGATAGTGTACTCCGCCACAGATATCACGAAACCATAATTGCGCCTTCTGTATTCGTTCATATCCATAGACTAGGGCCTTGAACATTGCTACATAACGAGGTGGTATAGGAAGGAGAAACAAATTTGTAACTATACCTTTATTCTCTATGTAAGCGGCAAAAAGTTTCCAAAACTCAGGAGCGGCCATATTTCTGTTCCAGTTTCTGTTGCGTATTCTTAAAGGACAGTTTTAACTGTCAGCCGACAATGTTTATTCGTGTGCTTCAGGTTTGAAACAGACCATGACTGCCATGACCAACCTCTTCTAACAATAGATATTTACGGCGATCCTCCAAAATTTAAATTGTTGACATCATATCTCCATTTATACATCTTCATTCTGGCATCATATCTTTTTCTATTCGATGCAATAAATACGATAGAAAATATTCCTATGACGTCACATAAGGTAAAATGGAAATTTTTATTATCTCCAATTCGAATTTTTGCCAATCTTCTTTATTTGTTTGTCTAATTCAGCGAAATGAATTGCACCAGTTGAGAATCAACAAGTTTTGCAACATAAATTGCTATTTATTGGACAGAAATTTCCGACTCTATGGCCTTTTTCCATAGAGTAAAAAGAAAAAATAGAGAGGAAGTACAGTACCTGGAGGGGATGCCAAAAATGTAACCATAAATCCGCTACATTAGGCCCAAACGATAACGTACATCATATTACAAACCGATTTTACGACATATTGCACCTCCATCTATCTTTTTCCTCCAAGGCTTTTTCTCCTTTACTTTTAAGAGAAATGGAATACTTCAGTTTCCATAGTTATAAAACTGTATTAAAAACTAATAATAATAATAATATTTTAAAAATAAATTGAGATACAGTTTTCAAACAAATTGAATTTAAAAGTATATGTTTTTCTTATACGACAGAATAAAAATTGAGATTGTTCCACATTTAGAAGTTCAAAAATTTGAAGTACCAAAAAGTGCAAAACTGAAATTTCATTTCAAATTTCAAAGTGTTGCCATTCGCAAAATGACGTATGCGTCACGCACAGATACGTTTGGCTTTTGTAATATAGATAGATAGATAGATAGACAGAAAAAAATATATATATAGAGAAAAAGATTGATTAATAGATAAATAGATAAATATAGAGATAGATATTTTTTTCAAACCACAATAAATACGCTATTTAAAACATGTCACTAATTATAATGCTAACTTCAGATTTCACAACATTAGAATTCAGTTTTTTTGCACGCATTTAAAACCGTTCAGCACTTCACAATGTAAGACCCAATGAGCAATGGGTCGACAGATCCCTATTTTCCAATCAAATAAATTGTATAAGCGTGTGAAGACTTTTTTCTTCAAATAATCAATTATTTCAGATTAATCAGAAATTATTAACTCGAAAATAAAGTAAAATAATATTCAGTAAGCTATTTCAACAAGAAATTGCAGCAGGAGGTTTCCCATAAGAACTAATTTCTTTTACTTTAACGGTTTAACAACGCAGCAATTTTATCTAGAGAACATTAAATCACTGAACGCAAAATTGACTTTTTCTCCTTTAATGCTTTGATAAAGTAAGTCTTATGAGGCTTTTATGTAGATGAAAATTTACCTTTCTCTCTCTTAAATTGTTTAAAAAAAGTGGTACTTTAATTTTTTATATGTTATAAACATTAAAACTAGTATTTATAAGTACAATAAGTTTTATGAATGAGATGATAATTTTTCATGTATGGATTTATCTTACATTTATAGCTTTTATTTTCAATACTTGCTGAGTGTATGGTGTGGTCCTTGGTGTGTTTCTGAACAAGTGCTAATTTTAAACTGTTCATATTTTTTAAACATTAAAGTTAGTAGTTTCTGTAACTACAGATGTACTCTAATTTAATTTATTCATCTTGATTTTTATTATTCTACATACTTATCTTTTCTTGACTTAAGTTTTTTTTTTTTTTTTTTTTTTTTTTACTTTGATTTTTATTTCTCATTAAAAAAAAAAAAATTATTGGATTTTTAAAACTTTTTACATTTTTAATCTATTATCATTTACCTTTTAAGTAGTTTTAGACTACACCTTTTCTATTATCAATGGCTCACAATATAATAAGACTTTCAATCAATAGCTTGGGTATTTCAATGCTGCTTTACTGTTCAGCACTGTTCAACACATTTATCTGTTATTTCTTGAACAGGAACTTTTTTAGCCACTCTAAATAATTTAAAAATATTATCATATAATAATCATTTTAAATCTAAATCATTTTCAAAATATCATCATATAACAACCATTTTAAATCTAAATCCCTTCAAAAACATTTTTTTTTCCAAATTAACTTTAGTACAGAATTAGCTAAAATATCATTTAAAAGGAATGAATAATGTTTAATTAAACACCGTATAACATAAGTATAATACCTCAAGTAGATACACAGTAAAAATGTAGAAAATGCGAATCGTGTTTTGATTGATTTCTTTCTACTTTCGCCAAATGTTATATTACTGTGAGAATAGAAGTGTCGCTTTGGTCTGTTTTTAAAGTGGTAGAATATCCTTTTACTTTAACTTTTTTATATCTCAAATTAGAGAATTATTTAAAATATTCATTCTTTTCTAATACATAGATTTACACAATTCATAACAGAGAGTATCATTTTTCTGAAATTGTGATTGTAGGTTATTTAGTAATTTTATTAACACACTTGTGGATTAAAAAAAAATCATTTATTTTTTAACAGCAATATTTATTCAGTCATAAAATAAAGATATATTAAAGATTTTTAGAATAATGCAACTACATCTTATAGTTGTTTTTGAAGATGTGTCAATACCACAATCCAGAATGATACATTTAACATTTAAAGAAACTGAAATAATTTGGGAATCTAAAAAAGGTTCCGAAATTTTTTTTTCTAGATTTACCTAAAACAAAAACTCAAGGGGAAGACAGTTTTTAATCTTTTTTTGAAGAACTTAAAAAAATCTACATAAAATTAAAAAAAGTATAGATCATTAAAAAGTAGTTTAATCGATTTAGAAATCAAGCATAAAAGAAAAGGTGTTTTGTTTAATAGAAATTCCTTTCTTATGCATTTTTTTAAATTGTTTTTATTGAGAAACGCGTCTTCTTTACGTAATTCTTTAAAAAAAACCATTAAAAATGTGCGTGGTCTATAAAAAAAATTATTCATAATTCTACCAAGGTGTTTTAAAGAAATATACCCTAGAACTAAAAATGAAGTAATTAGTAACTTTAGACATTAGTAACTTTAAGACTGGTTAATGAAATCCACCAATAATTTTTATACATTTATTAGGCATTTTAATATCTTATTCTTAATTTTTATGCTAAAAATATATGTAAACATTCAATAGTTCGAAATTATTGCAACAACCCTGGATGAAACTAGGCAGATTAGATAAAGAGATAGACATTTTCTTATTAGACTAAGTCTGCGTAGGCTCTTTGTAATAAGCCTAAAAAATATCAGACAAATAAGAAAACTAAACGTCATTTTCTGCTTAGCCTAAAGCTGCATAGGCTCCTTGTATTGAGTATTAAAAGTATCAGGCCATTCAGGGAAAGGCAGACTATTCTCCAATAGTCAAGTTCTTTGTAAAGACCTGGACTTCCTAATTAGTCTAAGTAACATATACCACAATAGAGCATAATGTCGCATAGCCTTCCATGTTTTCCCAACATATTATCAGATGTTCCCCACATACCAGCTGTTTCATCTAATAACTAATAATTACACTGGTATTACACTGGTCTGCACCAATATTTTACCTGTAAAAATAATGGTTGATTCTTATACATTTAACCTTACTAAGTTAAAATATGACAATGAAATTATTGTATTACATGCCTTTTGTTAGACAAAGTGGCCTTAAAGAAGAAGAAAAAAAAAATTTAGTTAATTTATGTATTACTAAAATATAAATAGAAGTTTTATAAACGAATCAATGTATTTTGTAATATGTAATTAATTTATAAATAAATGGATATAAACATTAGCGAAAATACAATGGCAAAAGTAATTGGACTTGGACGAAATAATTGTCAGAGTGCCTGGAGAGATCAACTCCTTACCTCTAGTAGAGAAATGATACATGGAACAATTCAAGTCATAGCCAAAGTCTGACAAACATAACGTCAGAAACATGGGGGGGGGGGAAGCCGGGTCCCAAAAAACAAAGGCCCTTTAAGGGCACCATACAAAATTAAAAAAAAATACATAACAGTATAAGAGAAATAAAAATATTTACAAATATTTGCAAAAGTATTTATAAAATAAAGACTAGGAGATGGTGAAAGTTCAGGAAGGAAAACCCTATCAATGAGATAAAAACTAGGAAAAATTATCCTGGGTCGATGATTTCAGGGAGACGTAGGGTTGCTCGTGGTCGTCTCCAACGGGCATTTACATCATAATTTGAAATGTTATGCAAAGCAGGATTTGAGATAGAAGGAATGTTGTCAAAAAACTTTATGGCTTGATTTTTGATAACAGAACGAATAGGAGGAATATTAAGGTCTGAATGGATAACAGTATTTCTGCGATACCAAGGAGAGTGAACAATACCACGGAGAGTCTTGTGTTGAACCACCTGAATTTTTTGCAGATTCGTTTTAGCCGCTGAACCCCAGATCTGAGCGCAATAAAGAAGTATGGGGCGAAGTACTGTTTTGTATAACAGTACCTTATTGCTCATACTCATCTCATGACTGTACAGGAGATGAGCGAGGTCTTTTTTTGCTTTGTAGAACTTCTGGACGGTATAGTCGATTTGCTTGCGCCAAGTGAGAGTGCTGTCCAGGAATATACCCAGATATTTTACCTCCCATCCGAAGGTAATGAAGGCACCATCAAGAAAGAGAGGAGGAGGAGGAGCGGTTACGAGTAAAAATAACAGCCTGCGATTTATTAGAGTTAATTTTAATTCGCCATTTGGTGAAGAAGCATTCAAGTTTGCGTATGTGTTGTTGTAGATACTCGTGCATAATAAAAAGATTTTTATCACGAGCCATCACAGTTGTATCGTCCGCATAAATAGCCAACAACGTGTGTGGAGAAGTAGGAATGTCATAGATATAAGCTTTGTAAAGCCAGGGGCCCAATTTGGCCCAATTTGGCACGCCCGCATTAATTGGACGAAGAGTGGAAAGGATGTTGGCATAGCGAACGCAGAATGTTCTGCCACGAAGGTATTTAAGGGTGAAGCGAAAATGCGCAGTGGGAATTTTTAACTTTAAGAGCTTGTAAATAAAGCCAGATAGCCAAACTGTGTCGAAAGCCTTCGCGACATCAATAAAAAGAGAGCCAACATACTCAGTATTGTCAAATCCATCATGAATGAATTCAACTACCCTAAGCAGTTGATGTGCAGTGGAGTGTTTGGGCCTGAAGCCAAATTGTTCAGGTATGTCAGGTAAAAAATTTTGGAGGCGAGTAAGAAAAATATGCTCAGTAAGTTTACCAAGAACAGAAAGCAAGCTAATGGGTCTGTAACTCCTAGCCATAGAAGGGTCTTCCCCAGGTTTCTTTATCGGAACAATAACAGCCTTTTTCCATTCATCTGGGAAATAATGAAAACTAAAGCAAGCATTGATCAGAGTGGCTAGATAACCAGCATACTAAAGAGGGAGATTTTTGATGGCCACATTAGTAATCCCATCATGCCCAGAGGCTTTTTTGTTGGGTAGATTTTTAATCACCGCAATGACTTCTTCAGGGTTGGGCGGTTCAATTGATCTGACTGGCCAAAAATCTGCCAATAACATGGTCAACCTGATCAATAGTGTCTGCATTAACCCTTTCCGGCACGGGCGAAATCTGTAATAAAATGAGAAATTATCTACTGACATCGGAATTCACAAACGAATTTTTTAGATATTTTGAAATCCTTAATTGAAGCTTTTATAGTAAAAGTAAACTTTTGTAAAATACCACTGGTGCCGTTTGCAAGTTTGGAATTAAAATTAAGTATCCCAGACCGGGCACAGTGTGCCGGAATGGGTTAAAGACATCACTATGCGGTTGAAATTGACCTTCATACTGATCAGCGAGCACCTCCACTTTTTCATTGTCGAGGCGTTATAGTTCCCCGATGTCTAGTTGGTTGGTGCGCGATTTCTGAGCTCCTGACTCTAAGCTTAAATTTAAGGTATTTATTTTTTCAGCTACATTTATTCTGGTGTATTCTTACTTTTCTGTATTATTATCAAATTTATATATCTTTAAATTATTGTCTACTAACATTTTAAGCCATTTTTTTTTGGACTTTGAAAATTTTCAACGTGTCACGTTGCAAAGTCACATTTCAGATGTTGATTCAACTTATTAACTAGTACTTAAGTTTAATAATCGTTAATTAACGCTTTACTCACGACTGTATATTTCAACTTCTTATTTTCTTTTATTTTTATATATTTAGTCTTCATTTTTAGCATCTTTCATGGTTTATTTTGTTTTTTGTAATTTGTGTCTTGTTTTGGAGCTCGTTTTGTTTTGATCGCCATCTTGTTTGCTGAGTAGTGTTGAGTTGTTCTTTGCTTCTGACTCTTTTTTCTATTATACGATTCCTGGATTTGTGTGTTTGCGCTTTGCGATCTGCACATTTGCGTATATTGTTAATACTAAAGTACCTTTAAATTCTTATTTGATTTCCCGTTATTAAGTTCACATGTGGTGAGTGTTTTATTGTTACTTGGTACCTTGCTCTTGTGATTATGGGGTGGTTGCCTGGTTGCTATGTATATTAATTTTGTTTTTGATTCGATAAAATCTGGGTGATTCTTGATTTTGCTTAGATCAGATTTGATTGGTGATTGTATTTGCGTTTATTGTTAATGATAGAGTGCCTTTATATTTTTGTTTGTTACCTGGCTTTTGAGATCACGTGTGATGGGTGCTTAGTTAGAGTGCCTTTATATTTTTATTTGTTACGTGGCTTTTGTGATCACGTGTGATGGGGGCTTAATTGCTATGATAATTGATTTAGTTCGAATTTGATAAGATCCGAGTGAACTCTGAGTTTGTTTATTTTCGTATTTTTCATTGGTTTAAGGAACAGCTTCATTTCGAGAGCAAAGACTTAGTTTTTAGTGATAATTATTGAGTTTTTGAGTTAAATTTATTCGTTTATTTGAGGGGGTAATTAGGATTCTGTAGGAAGATATATGTTCATTATGGAAAACATTGAGGATTATATTAAAGAGGTTGATAAATTGGATTTTTCGATAGCTGTGATAAGATTACAATCAAGGCTTTATGAAGTATTAGAAAATATAAGAAATAGGGGTAATAAGGTGTCGGCGACGGTGATGTCGGGTATAAAGAAAATAGACGATTATATTGGGGAAAGATCAGCGAATGTTTCAGAGGCTAATGCTGTCTATAGATCAAAGTTAACGGAAATGGAAAGGCATAATAAGTCTTATGAAGAACTAGCCGAGAAAATTTCGAAACGTTCAATAAGTACTCCGACTGAGACAGTTCCTCCTAATTTACAGCGACAACGTGAAGAAGATCATTCGGTAATTGTTACTGCAACTAGTTCTTCGGACAGTGTCGACGAGATTAAGAAAGATATTAAGAAACTTTGTAAAACTGGTAGCGCCCCGATACCTGATGACGTGATGACAACAAAATCAGGACAGATAATATTTAAACTCAAAAATTGAGGTGATGCAGAGGATTTACAGAAGGCTTTAATGAAAGAAGAGGAATTGAAGAGTAGGATAAAGGTCAACGTTCCATTTAAGCGCCGGGAGCGCGTACTGATTCTGAGTGTCGATCCGACTGTGTCTGATGACATAATTTTATCGACGATTTCTAAAATAACTGCAGATATAGGTCTGAATTCTGGCGCTCCTAGAAATTTCGCTGATAAATTGAACGATCCGTCGCTTAGTGATTCAGCTAAGAAAATATTGGAAGAAATTGTAGCTAATAAAGCCAAGGAAATTAGGATAGTGCGCAAAATAAATACAAAGGCAGGAAAGATTAATTGGTTACTGGACGTAGACAATGACTTAAAAGAGTATTTAATTGCTAAGAGGCGTATTTGCATAGATCTCGAGAGGTAGAGGCTAGTGGAGTTTTCACCGATAATTAGATGTTTCAAATGTCAGGGGTTTGGACACATGTCCAACCGGTGTAAAGGTGCACTACACTGTGCCAAATGCTCTGCTGAACATCTGACTAGGGACTGTAAATCTGCTGAGATAGTGTGTGCAAATTGTTATTTTAAGGATCCGGATACTGGATGTGATCATCGTGCAGATAGCTTGAATTGCCCTGCATACCAGGAGTATCGGCAGAATGTTATTTCAAGCCGGTTATAAGGGCACCTTTGGCGCTTCAGTTAGATCTAATTTTGAGGGCATTAAATTTCTTCAAATTAATCTGCACCATTGCTCTGATGCCAATGACGCCTTGGAAAAATATGTTGATAAAAATAGTATTAATTGTATATTATGTCAAGACCCGTACATTTTAAATGATAGTATACCTGGTATTCCTTATTTTTGGAGGGTTTTCCTTTCTAATTCTAATACTTCTGCTGTTATTTTAACTAACCCTGAATACACCGGAATTTGTAGTCTGACTGTGAATAATACTGTACTGGTTAATATTACATTAGCTGATAACAACGTTCTTACTGTTGGCTCTCAGTACTCTGCCCCCTCGGCTGACCTAGATAAGGACTTCGAAGAATGGATTAACTGTTATCCTAGCTTTGATTCAATTGTGGTTGGCGGCGATTTTAATGTGCATCTAAAAGCCCTGGGGTATTCAAGAGAAGATGAGAGAACTGAGATATTGATGGAACACCTAATGACGAAAACTTTGTTTATTTTAAATGATCCAGACGCAGATCATACTTGGACACTAGAAGACAAGAAAGGTCGCCCTGATTTGACTCTTGGTAACACTGATATTTGTGAAAGAATTACAAGTTGGTCTGTTGATTCAAAAAATTTTTCGTTTTCAGACCATAAATATATTCAATTTGTTTTGGATTTTAACACACAGTTGCGGAATTCTATGAGATTTAAAACAAAAAACAAAAGCTTTGCTAAATTTAATGACCTTCTACACCATCACGAATATGATCTTTTAAGTAATCTACTTTTGGTAAATGCACCATCCAAACTGGATTATTGGTTAAATAACTTTTATGATATTCTTAATATTATAATGTCTAAATGCTTTAAACGAGGTACTTTGTCTTATAAGCCAACATCTACTTGGTTTACTACTGAACTGCGTATAGAACGAAATCAAGTCAACGCCATGTATAAGAGACATGTACATAATCCCACTTCTTTAGAATTCAAAGCCACTTATATTAAATATAGGAACATATATAAAAAGAACGTGAAGAGGGCAAAAAAATCCTCTTGGCTTAATTTTTGCGAGAAAACTTCTTCTGCGTTTGGTAATTTGTTCAAATATGTCTCCGGAAAGTCGCTGCAGCATACTGATCTTATATTCACCACCCTCGAGAATTCAGAGGTCTTTGATTCTTATGATAATGTTGCAGAAAGTTTGATGGTAGAACATTTTAAAATAGATACTAGACCAGTTACAGTTCACTCATTTGTATCCTCTACTAGCTTTGCAGATGATTCCCGATTTCGAAGAATCACAAAGAAAGAATTATATTATGCTCTCAAACAACAAGATAATAATAAAGCTCCGGGCTTTGACGAACTTGATGCCTTGGTTATAAAGAATATTTGAAAAAATTTTCCAAACATCATGCTTAATCTTTATAATAAATGCTTATCACTGGGACATTTTCCAGAATATTGGAAACGAGGCATGGTAGTTTTCTTTAGAAAACGGAATAAGGATCCACGTCATGTAAGAGCTTATAGACCTATCTGTCTTTTGCCCATAATGGGTAAGATTTTAGAACGTATTATAAAGACCCGCATTATGACAACATTGGAGAATACAGTTTTTATGGCAGATGAACAATACGGATTTCGTGAGGGTCGTAGTACGACTTTGGCAATGTGTAATCTCAAGGAGCTAGTGAAAAATATTCTGATGGATTTTAAATACTGTACAATTGTCTCATTAGATATCGAAGGTGCATTTGATGCTCTTGACTGGGATATAGTTGCAACAATTATTGACGATCTCCCCATTGAAGATTATCTTAAGAATATTCTTAAGAATTATATTAGTACTAGAAAAATTGGCTTTTCTTTTGTTAATGGTACTCGTTGGTTTGATGTTTTCCGCGGCTGTCCTCAGGGTTCATGCCTGGGTCAATCCATTGATCTGGATAATTGTTGCAGATAAAATTATCAAGCAGTACAAAAGACGTTTTCAACATATCATCTCTTATGCAGATGATTTTGTGGTACTCGAGGGAGCAAATACTCGTCAAACATTAGAAATTAAAGTTAATGCTAGCCTTTCCCATTTTTATGATATTAGCCAAGACTGTCACCTTTCTTTGAGTCCTGGGAAATCAGTTGCTATACAGATGGGTCGTTTCATATTAGATAGTAGAAGACCAATTTATAACATGAATGGCAATAGAGTTCCGGTAAAATCTTTGCTGAATTACTTGGGATTTGTTGTAGATTCAAGATTTCGTTGGCTCGAATACTTGGAGGTTGTTCGTAATAAAGTTACTAATTTTGCTCTTAACATGCGGAAGACTGGTAGAAGAGATAGGGGTCTCGCCACTGAATTCTTAAAGACATGGTATAGAGCCGTCATTGAAAAACAGATAATTTATGGTTTTGAAGCATGGCTTCCTGACTTGAAGATCCCTGCTATAAAGAGACTCAGTTCATACCAACGCATGGGTCTGTTGTCGATAATTTGCCCATATCGCGATGTCTCCACGGATGCACTTTGTGTTTTGTGTGGCATTCCACCTATTTTTACGGAATTGAAATATAAATACAATAAATATATTACTATTAAAGATCAACACAAGTTTCAATTTAAAGATGATATAATTGATGGTAGAGATATTATGCAGCGTGTTTATACTTTTAATTTTCCTCGTTATAATGATCTTGTGAATTTAATTTTGACTTCTCCAGTCACTGTTGAAGTTCCTGAATCTATGTCTCCTGTAATCTTCACTGACGGATCTAAGATGGAAAATGGTGTTTCGGCTGCATTTACGGTGTTTCACAATGGGACATTTATGTACACTATAAAATTAAGCTGCGTCCGCGTAACTCTATTAATCAAGCCGAACTCGTAGCAATTAAATATGCAATTTTGTGGTTTTCAAGTACAAGTTTCTCATCGGTTACAATTTACTCGGACAGTCAATCGTCTGTGATTTCTTTGTGTAATCTTTTTCCTAATAATTATATTGTTTTAGAAATTTTTAATCTTTTGCTACAGATTCCTAATAAAAAAGTCTTCATAGGTTGGATCAAGGCGCATATTGGCCTTATTGGTAACGAGAGGGCGGACGCATTGGCTAAAGAGACTATTGAAAAGAACAACGCGGATC
Organism: Maratus speculifer; assembly: GCA_964019185.1. Lineage (NCBI taxonomy): Eukaryota > Metazoa > Arthropoda > Arachnida > Araneae > Salticidae > Maratus > Maratus speculifer. The sequence goes on from OZ025291.1 coordinate 22,678,951, forward strand.
TTTATTTATTGCTTCCTTATCCAAGATCAGTGCTTAATGTGATCTGCCGAAATGCAGTTAATGAGACTTGGCAGAAAGACTGGGAGACTTCAGAAAATGGGAGAGATACATTCTTAATTTTTAACAAAGTTAATCCCGATTTTGTTTCTCCAAACAGAGTGGTTACTTACTTTCTTTCAGGACATGGCAGTTTCCCAGCTTATCTGAAAAAGATAGACAAAATGTATCTGTGGTGCTACAGGTACTCCAACGCATTATTTGTTTGCTCGTTGTCCGGAGATGCCTACTTCGTTTTCTTTCAACCGTGATCATACACTTCGTTGGAATTTGCGGAGGGTTTTGTTGGACTCAAAGAACTATTCTTCACTTTGTGCAATTTATAATAAACTTAACGCTTTATACTCGTTTATCAAATATAAATTTTGATGAAAGATCTTACCGGACGATATGACAGCCTTTGTTAATGTTCAAGAATTATCTAACTAGACTCTAATTTTTGTTTTTCTAATTATTGGTATTAACTATGTATAATGTTTTTATTCTGTAATTGAATCTTACATCTTTTTTTTTAATTATTATTATTTGCATTTATAACACTGTATATTTTTTACGGCATTTGATGTATCTGGTTAACAGAGGGGAACTTCCACCGGAGTGTAGTACCTTTGCCTAACGGTTGGTGCTCCGGTGGGTGATCTTGTTCTCTTGTCGAGGCGTTTTTGTCCAGCATCCGTATGGAGGGGGGGGGATCGATCTACGAACTTCTTGTACAAGAATGAGATCAACAGGGTTATCAATAATGAAATCCCTGAGGTCAGCAATCTTAGGTCTGAAGCCATTGGCATTCCAGAAAAGAATTTTGAAAAGACCCATTATTTGGTTTTAGGAGCGGAGCTAGTAGGGCTCAGAGAGCTATCAGCACAAAGAACACTAAGAAAATCAGTAATTTTTTTTATCAGTACATAATTTTTGAAATTTTTCTAAGATATTGCAGAGTCTAGTTAATTTTTCAAGAATTAAATCAAAGTCTTTAGTATTAGATATAACAAAATTTAATAAATTATTTTGGTCAAAAGTATTTAAAAGATTTCCTGATGGTAGCACCAAAGGAGCAGAAGCAGTTTGCTTACAACCGTTTATGGGAACTTTAGTTTTAGTAGAATTACTGTTGGTAGAAGGAATAGGTAAAACAGAAGTAGTATTATTGACATTTTCATTAGTGGTAGCAGAATTTTTTCCATTTAAGGCAGCCGAAAAAGAGAAGTTATGTTGATAAGATTTGGAAGTAAAAGTTTGGTTTGAGTTTCTGATGGTAGTTACTCTCCCGGCTTTAATATTTTTTGGATTTTTAGGGCAACCTCCTCAGTTAGCAGTATAATTCCCAGAACAATTGGCACACTTAATTTGACTACGTTCAGTAATTTGGCATACCTTGACATTTTGGTCACCAGAGCATTTAAGACAAGCTGGTTTCAGAGTACAAAATTCGCTAGAATGATTGAAAAGTTGACAATTATAACTTGTTTTGTGCCATTAAATTTGTAAGTTTCAACTTTAATATAAAAGCCAAGAAGGCTTCTTATTTCAAAAATATGCTTAAAAAGCTCATCAAGAAAAACATCGACCAAGAAAATGGGCATTGGGAGTTTAGTTTTAAAGCTACGTAATAAGGATATACGATGTATATTAAAACCTAATTCATTTAATCTTGCTTTAATGTCAGAAATAGGGGTGTCATGGGGAATATCCTTAATCAAAATCTTTCTGGGGCATTCAGTTTTAAGTTTCATTCCGAAAAACTCAATTTTATTATCAACAAGATAGCTTTGTATCTTCCTATAAGCATCAATAGAATTTGGAAAAATTTAATGAAGTTACCCTGTTTTTTTTTAAACACTTTACATTCGTCAATTTCGTCAATTTTATTAGCTAATTCTCTCCAATTAGTAGTAACTTTAACATAAAAAGGTTCAGGTCTGGGATCTTTAATAATAGGTTGAGTTTCCGTGGAGTTTTGGCTGTTACTGTCATTTGGAACAGTAATACGGTCAGCAACATTCACATCATTATTATTACTGAGAGATCCGAAAGAATTGGAAGTAGTAATGGGAGTAACATTATTTAATTCAACAACTTTAGCCGTTTTAGGAGGTATTTTATACTCCTCATCAGTATCGTTAGCTCTTTTAGAGCCAGAAGCATTATTTTTAAGTTTTGGGAACCCGGCATCATCGAATTAAACTTAATAATATAAATAATATTTAAAACAGAATCATCATTAGAATTGGCATATGACAAGAAAAAGTTCCACGTACCTTCAAAACTTTGGTAAAATTGCTTCTTTGCACAGTCAGAAGCTCCGGTAAGAAAAATAGCACAGTTTTTCAAAGTTAATAAAAGCGATTGTCCATTCTCAAGAGTCACAAGATGATTATAATACTGGGCAATCCATTCGTTGAGAAGCTTGAAATCCTCCGGAAACCAGGGATTGTCAGTAGAGCATTCAAAATCCATAGCCGACATCACGAAAGTACTTCGTGAATACAAATTCTAACAAGAACTAAATATTCACAAAGTCAAAATACATCGAAGAAAACATATCAACGAAGAAACACACTTCAATAGCCGAAACACCTGCGACACAGAAACAGGAAAAAAGAATAAACATCAGGCAGACGATTTCTCGCAACTAGTCTAGCAACAGATGCGCTTCAAAAATTGTTCTAAATATAGAATTCTATTTCTATTCTGAAATTAGGAACAAAATCTCAGGTAAATATCGAGGCAAATAGACTATTAGTTGCAAAAGTGAAGTTTTACGATGATATTACACATTTCATAACCAGCCATACATTGGAAAAATAACAGAGGATAAGCCGTAAACCAACTCGGCAAAAGTAATTAAAATATGTTTGTGGATACTTCTGGGACATATTCTGTTCAGCACGCTAAGGGTCATGGTCAAGAAAACATAATTGGGCATAGTAAAACAAAACGCCTTGGCATTTTGAGCCACAAAACTTAGTTTAGTTAGCGGATACTATTGGATATGAAACACCGGCTATTTCAACACACCAAATTTCAAATTACTATCTCAATTTGTTCAGGAGGTAGAGCGTTTACGGACAGACGGACAGACAGGCACAGAGACAGGCGAAGGCAATTTTTTTTTCTAAAGTATATTTTTCGGAATTTCCAATCTCTGAAACGTATAAATCCGTCATTTTTTTCGATTTTCAAAACGATTTCAAGACTTACCCTGTACTAGGCATGATGGGTAAGTAAAAAATATAAATGATCACATTAGGGGTATTCTGCATATAATTTACATCTTAGTTACTCGGAAAAAAATATTGTTTCCTTTCGTACGATATTATAATATACTTTCATTGATTAAGAAACGTTTATTTTTTAATTACAGTGTTTATTTCGACAAAGAGCTATTACTTCGGATAACAAAGACTTAGTCTAATCAATGTGATTACGTAAGAGAATATTTTATTTAGCCGAATATCATTGTATTTTTAAATAAATAAGCTAATTGTAGTTTTATGTTCTTACGTAATTTTTGTTTAATTTTTAATTTAAAAATTAACTGATATTTTATAATTGCCCAGGATAATCTTAGAAATTTGTTATCATACACAACAAACTATTATTACTCATTCAATTTTCTGCTAATAATTTCTCTATATTTGGCGCAGATGCACGTAAATTTGCATAGATTCACATTTTCAGCAGAGTTAATTAAGATACTAAAATTGAGTATAAATAATTTTGCAGAGTCTGCCGATATTAATATGCTATGTAAGGAATTTACATAGATTCACTGTTGCAGCACACGTTTGTTAGTATAATGATATTGATTTTAAATATTACTAGCAAAAGCAATGCTTTGTTTTTACTCGCGAAGCATTGTTTCAAAAGATAAATATTTGAAAGTAAAAATAGTTTGTTTTCTCGGCATTTTTTACAATAGAACTAATACATTCCATAAATTGTTTTTAAACGGCAAAAATATTAAAAATAATACTAATAGTAATTACTTCTCAACAGTTAATGTGTTTTATTTGTTTCAATTTTCAACCTTCGAATTCAAATAACACTTTATTTATTGATCAATATGCGGGTGATTCTACTATAAGAGGTTTCAAATACAAGAAAATATGACCAAGAAGAAAAGTTGGAGTTTTTTCATGAAACTTCATATTATGATTTTTGTCCCGTTTATATACCTTTTCATGTAAGGGCAAGTCACTTTATACATATTTTATTACTTTTTCGAAGACCAGGGTAAATACATTGGGCAGGGGAGAGACATCAGAACCAGGGTAGATACTTATTTTACCAGGGGAGAGAGATTGACGCAATAATATACTTAATAAAATCAATGAAATGTATAAAATCAACTTTTATTAAAAAAATTTCTTAACATATAATCAGACTATCATATTAATCATTAATAAGACGATCATATTACAGCTTTTTTTTTTTTTTTTGAGAAGAACGTTTTACTTTCAAAAATACACATATGTAAATTATCTTGTCATTGTACCTTCAACAAATAATAAAATAATCTTTTATTAATACATATTAAGTAGACTGGCTCGTCTTAAGTGTTAATCACACTTGGATAGTCAGGATAATTTTCATATTGCCTATACCTAAGTTCTTCGGTCATATTTTGTATGCAGTTCAATAAATGAACATGTGTTAATCATTAGAAAATGAAATGTAACAAATAATTAAAGGCACTCTCTTGCCTACATAAACAAAAAATTAAATAAAAATAAAAATTAAAGGCACTCTTTTGCCTACATGAACAAAAATTAAAATTAAATTAAAAATTAAAGGCAATATCTTGCCTACATGAACAAAAATTTAAATTAAATTAAAAATTAAAGGCGTTTTCTTACCTACATGAACAAAAATTAATATTAAAATGCTTAATCTTTCTCAAACACATTCACTGACTTCTTAAAGGAGTAAAACATCTTCTGCTTTTTCAAAATAATATTTGGAATAGGGAGTGTCGGGATCAGTGTGACCGTTTTTTCAAGCTAAAAGCAGGCTAGATTTGGAATGACAACAAGCTAAAAATAAATTCGATGGTCCTGCCATCTATACGAGAATCTGTTAATTTCGAATCAATAGACTGACAACTATCTTTTAGCCTGAGTTTTTAGCTTGATTTAGCTTGTTGTAAGTCCTACAACAGTCCAGATTTCTTACAACAATCCAAAAACGGTCACACTGGTCGGGACAACCTGATCTTCTGAAATGAATGATATATCTTGTTCATCAACTTTAAATAATTTTCCGGTTTCGTCCCCTACTTTACAGAAAACTACCTGTATCTTGCCATCCTCTTCCAAATCCGTACACATAGCCAAGTAACGGTACTCTGTTGTTTTTGATGATAGTTTGACAAGAATAAATTCGCCGTTCTTGACTGTTTTTTTCGATGTCGACGGTTGTTCTTCATCCTCTGTCTGGTGTTTGCCACCTTTTGGTATATTAATTTGTTCGTTATCAGATGAATTCTCGTTATCAGATTCTGAATCTGGTCCGTAAACATCCTCGACCCGAAGACGGGATTTTTTATTAGACGAGTATGCCATGACACCAATTTGGAAATGATTACAATTTATACTTTCATTGCAAAAGCAGCTTAAACACTTCATTTTCATTTGTTTTTTATCTCCAGTGTTCCATGAAACCTGATGGACACGCAATGTACCAGGAAAAGTCTTTATGTATTCTTTAGCACTAGTAAGCAAAGCTTCTTTTTCTAGGATATTTTTGTTGTCAATAACGAAAACATTGATGCTGGGACAGTTTTTCTGAATAGCATCTGACAAATCGCTCAGAGATGTTATATCCTTGCTACTAGCCATCAATCGGTCAGCTGTTCTCTTGCAAACAGCACCGACACCATCAGGAGCCCCCTTACCGTGTTCTGCCTCATGGTAATTCCAAATAAAGTGTTTAAGGTTTGGGTAGAATTCTGTTAAATGATTGACAAGAAAGTAAAACATGTATTTGTTGCGATACTGTGTTACGGGTCCGTCGCTCCAAAAATGCAGAATGTCTACTTCGGGTGGTAAGCGGTTTAAAATTGGCTGTAAGTGTGCCCATATAGCTGGAGGCGAATGTGACAAATTTTTTGACAAAGAACAATAGCATGTAGTCTTTACTTCGCCAGATGCTTCTTCTTTCGTGTAAGTTACAACTGTGAGCAGACTTATCTGTTGACGAGAACCTCCAAAATGAAATGCTTGAATCTCTTCTGCGTATTTAGTTAAGTAATTTTCACTGAAATCCATATGAATAACAGCTTCTGTTAAACTTGCCTTCTTAATTTTAAAAGCAGAATGCTGGTGGACTATGTTCAGTTCATGGAGAAGAAAATTTTCCAAATTACAATATAATTGCTTAATCAAATCACGAGGATAAATTTGAATCGATTATTAATAAATTATTGAACTATTAATAAATTATTATTAACTGAATATTAATATTATTCTTTGTAGATGATTTAAGACTAAATAATGTTTGCATGTGGGTTTTTTAAAATTAGATAATGCTTTTAAATAATGTGTTAGTGCACTGCCATTTTAAGAACAATTGCGACATGTTCGAATTTAACGGGAAGTATGCCTTTAGTATAACAGTTGTAATCAACTTTTTTTTATATACAGCTTTGTTTATTTGATAGCTGCATTGTTAAGCTTTTTTATATTATGCATTAAATTGTATAATGGTGAGGTAATTTAATATAATATGTAGCTTATTTTTGTTATTTTCTTAAGAAAACTAGAAACTCCGAATTACAATTATAGTGATAGTTACGAGTAATTATACATTTCGTTACAAAAATATTTTATATCGTATGACTATAGCGTTTGCTCGAAATTTAACAAAAAATATTTTCATAAAAAATTCGTTATTATAATTTTTTTAACTTACTAAACGCATTATTGACCTATGAAAAAGATATTTTTAAGCATTTAAATAGAGGAAATTTTAGTTCGTTTCATTAAAGTTTAGTTCATATTTAGTTGCTGTAATATGCTTAAAATGAATGTTATAATAAATTGCATCCATTAAAAGGAAGTTTCGCTGTCTTTTTGCGTCAAACTATTTATTTTAAATTGTGACTGTATTAAATTTGAAATGTAATCTCTAAATTATTTTTTATTTTGCTGTTAAAGTCATGTAAATATTAGGAAATTTCCTTTTTTACCATTTAGTGTACTTGAATAAATGGTAGCAAAATAAAAAATAATTTAAAAATTACATTCCAAATGTAATACAGCCATAATTTAAAATAAATAGCTTCACGCAAAGAGGTTGCTAAACTTCCCTTTAATTGAGACAATTTTTTATAACGTACGTTTTAAACATATTACTTACTTTACACCAAACATGGTGGCAACTAAGTTGCCACTTAAAATGGTGTTTATTTATACCATTTGATAGTTGGTGACTCATTACACCAATTTACAAATGGAATTTCATTACACCACTTGGGGTGGCAACTTAGTTGCCACCCTTTTTGGTGTAAAGTAAGGGAGTTTTTTTTTACAGTGTAGTATATCATATTTTTGCACTAGTTTCCCGCTTATCACTCTTTTGAAAATTCTTTTATCTTTTTCGTTTGGGAGAGCAGAATTATTTTCTTTTAATTGTTGAGTGAATACTTCTGCAAAAACGAAATTTTTCTTCATTGTCTCACCGGAACTTGGAGAATTCATCATTTGTTCTACTTTTCTATTAGGTGTAAGTTTTTCAGTTATTCGTAGTCTTTGTAACCTTTTTTTGTAACGTGCTAATTTAGTCTTTTGTTCGTTTATAGTTTCATCTTTTATTTTATTAATTAAATATCTTTGTCTTCTAGCTCGGTCTGACTTAACTTTAGCTGCAAGTTTTCTACGGAAATTACTTTGCGGCATCTGATGATCATTATCTGAATTTGATGATGTTGCCGGAACATTAGTTATAGTTTGAGGAATGAGTCGTTACCTAAGCTCTCTTGCTTTATTTTTCCATATTTTTTTCGCCTTACGATGCTCTCTAGGAGGCTTTTCGAAAAATTCGCCGATTCTAACAATAACAATTTGTTGATAGAAGTTAGCTAAATCTGCGTATAACCTCTTATGATGAATTTTATCTCCCCTGGTCAGTGAGTCTCTCCCCTGGCAGTTATCTTGACAGGGGAAATACGGCAGGGAAGAGACGTTTTCATGACAAATTCAATTGTTTTAACTGACTGAATTATTTTTGGGGTTAATTGTTTATCTCACTTTAATTATTACTGTATTGTTTAATTAGGGCAGTTAGTACAAATAAATTAAATGAATATTATAAGTTTTATGACTTACCAGGGGAGATACACGATCACTTTACGAAACCACTATACTGTTCAGTCGCGTGGGACAATTAAAAAACAACGGCACTTAAACGGTTGCGCGTTTAGTAATGCTAACTTCACGGCTATAGATGTCCTTAAACATTACTTCCAATACAGCCGTCCTTGAATTTATGTTTGTACAGCTCATATTCAAAATATTAGAATAATTGAGAAAAAGTAATAAGAAAAAATTATTTCTCATTTATTTATTTTTTATACTAAGTAAATGCAATTAAATTTCTTATAAATTAAATCTGGAATGTTTAGATAAGATTTTAACATTTATAAAATATAAAATACAGCACAATAAATTAGGTATACAGCTTTCTTAAACACACCAGAATATTAGAATAAAATTTAGATTGGTTCAAAATATTAGAATATTTTATTTTACGCAACAATATTACCTTATGAATATGAAGTAAATGGTAGTTAATATTTTGTAGCATCCCCTTTAGCTTTCATAACAGCGTACAATCGATCTTGCATACTATATACAAGGTGTTTACAAACATTTCTATCAATATTAGCCCAAATAGACTTTATACGCGCCACTAACTCAGTTTTACTTGAAGGAGGATTTTCTTGAAGTTTTTTCTTCATTATACACCATAAGTTTTCGATGGGATTAAGATCTGGTGAATTTGGTGGCCAACGAAGTACCTTAATGTTGCGTTGGCGGAACCAATTCTTAGTTGACACCGAGGTATGCGGGGACGCTAAATCTTGTTGAAAGATGAAATCATCTTCAAATAAATCTTCTGATGATGGAATCATGTAATATTCTAAAATTTCTTGATATATCAGAGAGTTAACCTTTTCGTAGACGATGCATAACTTTCCAGGTCCTTCTGCACTCATACAACCCCAAACCATGACACTAGCAGCAAATTTTACGGAACGTTTAAGGCATTCTTTATCAAATGCTTCTTGCTTCATTCTCCAAACTCGAATACCTTGATTACCATATGAAACACAAAACATACTTTCATCACTAAATAATATATTTTTTCAATCTTCATTGCTCCATAAACGTCTTGATTTACACCAATTCAATCTTATACGCTTTTGTCTTGCAGTCATGAGAGGTTTTGTTTTCGGTACACGAGATTCAAATTTAAATTTATGGAGACGTCTTAATGTTGTCGATGTAGAAACTTCAACTCCTTTTTCTTTCCATTTTCGGCGCAAGAATCTCACACTTTTAAAACGGTTTTTCTTAACTATACGCTTCAGTTTCCTGTCATCTCTAGCAGATGTTTTTGGTTTTCGGCCACCATTTCGGCGATTATTTTGAAATTTTCCAATTTTTGAATATTGTGTTAGTATTTTACTAACGCTCGATTGCGAACAATGTAAATAATTCGCTATAAAACATTGATTTTTACCGTGCCGATACAAATCAACCATACGAAGTTTAGTAGATTCAGGAATATCACTCACACGGCCCATTTTAAGACGAAAAAGAAACAAACTGCAAAAAAGAATACTGATTTTAAATAAAATAGTCTGAATTTAATCAATGATGCCACCAGTTAAGAATTGGTAATAATTAAAGGAGAATTAATGTGAAATATTCTAATATTTTGAACAACTTGAATAAATATTCTAATATTTTGACTTTTCAAAATAATTTTTTTTGCAATTAATCTTTTCAAAAATGATATTAAATTTAAGATAACAAGTAAGTTTAATCAACAATAAGTTCTTAATAAAAATATCGTTTGCATATTTTCATTAAAAGACATTAAATTACCAAACGATATTTTCAATTTCTAAAAAAAAGGTAATTATTCTAATATTTTGAATATGAGCTGTATTAGCGGAGCGAAATTTGGCAGGGTAGATACAGAAAAAAAGCGGGACAAAAGTTAATTTTAAAAATTATTTGAAATTAACAAAACTATTTCATTTGTTATTTAATAATACTTAAGTATAATTACTTAAATTTCGATTAAACATACTTTAGTTAAACATCAGATGCAAAAAATATATGTATTGTTTGAAAGTTAAATTTAAACCGGCAAAGGGACATGCCAGGGTAGAGATTTTTTTAGGCTTTGTAAGAAATTTCAGATTTTCTTAGGCATTCAATCGTGATGTTATTTAATAAAGTATATTAAGATGATGCGATTCATTGCAAAAAATTGTAACATATAGAATAAAAAATCTGTTTTAAACGGATTGCCGCACAAGTTACCTCTTATTGTAGAATCACCCATACATCTGACTTGTGTGCTCTTACATGAAAGCCTGCTTACAAAACATCGTCAATATGCAATGACAAGATAGCGAAGCGAAATTTTACAAAGCGAAGGAAATACAGACGGGAGTTCAATACAAAGAGTGTGTGTGATGGAGACAGTGAGATTCGAACCCTCAACGTCCTACGCTCGCAAGCGGCGTGGTGTCTTGACCACTTGGTCACGGAGGCTCCATTACACCATATATAATTAATTTAACAATTAATTTTATTAGTTTACAATTCTTTTACTGCCACTTTTTTATTTCTATAAAGTTAAAAAAAATTCTTTCGTTAATTAAATACAAAAAACAGTTTTTGAGCTATTCTGGCGAAATAATGAAAATGTATTTTATATATTTAATTAATCATGGTTCTAACATTAACTGCTAACGCTTGTGTTATGTATATAAATAGCTTGACCCTCACCCATTATAACCCAAAATGACCCACTAATCGAATTTTCTCGAACTTGTGATTTAGCCCAATGATTTTCTCGTTTGCGAAAACGATGGAATACAAAATTTAGTTAAAATCATGCGAGATAAAATTAGCGTTACACACAATGACCAAAAATGACCCACTAATCGAATTTTCTCTAACATGTAACTTAACCCAATATTCTTCTTGTAATCCAAAACGGTAGAATACGAAAATTGGTCATTATAGTTAGCGGTTAATATTTATATATATAACACAAAGTTAATTTTGAAACCCCTGCTAGTGTTAATATATCTGCAAATAATAATAATAAAATGCACACACAGAATACAATGACGAATTATTATTATCATTTTAATTTCCTATAATTTTGGAGGTGGGTGAAATCAAACTAAAGACTGCTTACCAGTCAGACTGATAACTCTCCACTTTATTGTCAAACTTGTATGGTTAGAATTTTCTAAATTTTTCCAAGAATGATTTTTTTTTCTATTATGTTCGATAAAATATTTCTAAATATATATCTTACCGCCAAAACCGAAGCTTAGCCAGTTCACATATTAGCCGGCTAATTCGTGAACTGGCCACAGGTTAATATTCCTGGCCAAGACTCGAAATACATGAAATAAATAGCTTATTTCGGGTTTTGTACAGAAAATTCGCGAAGTGGCTCAGAAACCTTAACCAATATAATAAGTGAAGATTCAAGGTCAGCCGGTATGCACACTGTAAAAAACAGGGTCGATCTACTAAAAAAATTTTAGTGATCCTTGTAATTACTAAAAAATTTTTAGTAATCTTACTCGGTTACAAGGAATCTGTAAGAATTACTAGAAAAAAGCTAGCAACGAATTGAGCTAATAGTTTTACATTTTTAATAGCTATAACTAAAATTCACTTGGTATGGCCGTGATAACCTAGTGGTCATAGCACCGAACTTCAGGCTGAAAGTACCCGGGTTCGATGCTGGATTCCACCAAATATGCACCGAATTATGCAATGTTAGTGCTCGTTAAATAAAGGGATTATGAAAATCCTGTCGTAGCAGTTGCCATAGGTAATGATCTGTGGACTTTCCCTCCTCTTTAGAAACCTGTCAAAATAGAGCAGGTAGCAATGTTTGGTGCTGCCATCTATTGTGGTTTTGCCGAAAATTTTCCGCTTCAGAAGTCTAAATATATTTTTTAATTAACTAAAAATAATTTTGGAGCTATTACTAAAATTTGCTTGGTGGCTCCTACTAAAAAGTTTTAAGTTAGTTACACAAAAAATTCTTTTGTTCAGTTTACAAAAGAAATGTTTGTTTCACTTGCAAAAAAAAATGCTTGTAATGGTTACTAAAAAATTCTGTGGAATACAAATTTACTAAAACATTTTTAGTAACCCCTTGAATTTTTTTTACAGTGCACACGGTGATAGGAGCATAACGTTATTTTCAGAAAATAATTAATACAGCAATCACTATAATACAGACCTTTTTTAAAACGACATATTTCGCGCCCACAGTTCATCAATGATAATGTTTGTTCACCATCATCAACTTGGTTTTTCTGTCCTTATTTGATTTTATTTGACTTTATCTGACCTTATTTGAAGTAAAGTGAAAAACCAGAAAGTTTCTTTACTTAGATGCATTTGATAGAATATATTTCCGTTTAATCAATGAAAATGCTGAAATCTTATGTTTTTAAGTAGATCTCTTCTTTCCATAGGTTAGGTCAGTTATCTTTTTATGTATTCTCCACTTTAGTAGTTTAAAACATCATTTTTGCAAGTAGAAATACAAACACACACACACACACACTCATATATACAGGGTGAGTCATAAATATCGAAACAATAGGCTATCTCTTTAAATATTGCCCCTAGAGCCATACTTCCAATTGCAAAAATTCATAAAAAAGGTGAAATTTTTGATAAGATAAGTTGCAACTCCATGGAGGTCTATTTGAAAAATTACGAAAATTAACTTTTTATACGGCCCCCGTAGGGTAAAAATTCCAATTACGAAAACTTTCCTTATCCAATCCTGAATAAGACACAAAAAATCGCATCTTCATATCTTTAAAATTCGCAGAGTTATAGCCGTTTAAATTATTCATAAGGTTTTAAGGTATTAGACACAAATTAAAATGCGCGCAATTCAAAAGACAATGTTACTTTAACAGTTCTAGGAAACGTGTAAAAAATCTATCTTTTGAGTTAGAATTTTGATTTCTAATTCTTTTTTTGTGATGGTTAGATATATAATTTACTAAGAAAATCACATCCTAAAATTTATAAAAATTTCATATGGTTAGTACTGGTTTAAATAGGATAATTAAAAATCGTTATAACTCGAAACATTATTTATCGGATTTCACTTTCTTTCCATTTAATTAAAAATGAAAATCTGATTTTAGTTTTGTTTTTAAATATTAATTTTAAAACTATTAAAAATATTTATTGAAAAAATAATATAACTTAAAAAAAAATCATATTTTCAAAAGTAAATATTTTTTCAATTTTGCCCGAAATAAAACTAATGTAAAATAATTAAAAATGACATGTTTCAAATTTGTACTTTTTTTCTTTAATAATTCTTAACTTTTAATGATTTAAAGACAAGAAATATTCGGAAAAAAACCGAAATGTACTGTTTTACTGCCCGTCAGTTATTTTTAGAAATTTACCTCTCACAACTTCAAGCATTTTATCGTACTGGAGAGGCTGTCAAAAAATCTGTAATCTGTGTCCAGGCCGGGTAAGGACAGACACGTTATTTTTTTCTGAACACTCGCCTATCCGGGCCTAATGCATTTTTCATATCGGAAGGGATTGCTTCCTAGGTCTTCAAAGGACGAAGCTTTCAATCCTGATTTCGAAAAATCCGTATTAAAATCACTGTCTCTGACTGACCTAATACCTGCCTGAAATAAGTAAAATTTGGTTTAATCAAAATATTTACAAAAAACACATAGATTTTTAAATCTCTTTTATTTTACAAAAAAAAAAAAAAAAAAAACTTTATTTATTATTATTTTTTAAGAATAGTATATTCAAATGCTAGAAAATTAAACGGAATAAAACCAAAGAAAAAATTGCCTATGACGAAATTCTGTCTTAAACGGAAAATGTATTGATCCATGCAAAATACATAAAATAATACCTGACAAAAAATAAACTCCATTTAACTCTCCTAAGAAGGGCATTTGTTTATAACGTATTTTTTCTTTCCTGTTGGGTTCCGTCTTAAAAGGTTTTAATGTATAACATTTTTCAAAATCTCCAGCTCACGGGATATGGATTAGCGATGTTAAAATATAAGTGAAACATTTACATATAAACAGAAATTCATTGATAAAATAAATATATCACAGACTTTGGCGCTTCTTTAATAATAAAACGTATAAATATAAAAAACGAAAAGCTATAATAAATATTTTTGGTCAGAACTCCTCCATACAAAAGAATTTTTATCCACACCGAAGTAAAAAACTATGTAGAAATTCACGACTGAGCTGGGCTATGATTAAAACTTTTTTCTAGGCCGGTCTGGGTTATGATTTTAACATTTTATTTATGCCGACAGAACTTTTTTCCCTTTCGGTCGGTTTGGGACCGGACCTACATAATTCGATCCATACAGATCTCTAGTGCTCACGATCAACATAATTTGAAAACAAGTTTTGATTTAAATCAATACGCTGCTTTATGATGTCCAAATAAGAGGCACTATCTTAAATCGACACTTAATAACAGATAATTTGTAGACGATCCCTCATTTGCATTAAAAATCCGCGAAAAACGCTTTTTTTACAAGCATGGTAAAGTGGTGTAGGTCACGAATTTTGGAGAATTTTGGATTTTAATATCTCTATCAGATTTTTAGATAAGAAGATGAAAATTTTTTTGTTCATTTTAGGAATGGATAAGAAATAATTTCCTAATTGGGAATTTTGCTTTACGGGGGCAGTATAAAAATTTAATTTTCGTATTTTTTTTAAATAGACCCCCCCATGGAGTTGCAACTTATCTTATCAGAAATTTCAGTTTTTTAAATAAATTTTTGCAATTGGAAGTATGGGTCTAGAGGCAATATTTAAGGAGATAGCCTATTGTTTCGATATTTATGACTCACCCTGTATGTACACTGCTCAAAACAATTAAAGGATATTGCAGTTTTAGGTGGATTTTGTATCTGGGAAACTTTTTAGCTGATTGATACATGGTCGACAGACATAGTAGGTTATATGAGAATAAATTACACATGTTTGGCAGAAAAAAATGCATTTTATTGCGCATTTGTGTACAAAAGGAAAAAAACACAATTTGTGCATATGAGAAAAAAAGAATAAGAAAAGGTGTTTTCTTCAAAGAAAATCATTTTCAGTAGGGAGTATGGTTTCCACGGGCGGCCAGCAACGTTGAACACCTTTGAGGCATGGACTCAATGAGGCTATTAATGACGAGTTGGAGGTATTCTGCCCTACTCTTCCAGAAGAGCTCTTTCCAGTTCTTGGAGAGTTTGTGGGGGTTGTTGGAAGCCAGAAACTCGTCTTCCTAGAGCGTCCCAAACATGCTCGATTGGATTCATGTCTGGAGAACACGCTGGCCATTCCATTCGAACGATTCCTTCATCGAAAAGGAAATCCTCCATCAGGTTTGCACGATGTGGCCTGCAGCTATCGTCCATTAAAATGAAGTTATCTCCGATTGCTGCAGCGTAAGGGACTACAATAGGTCTGAGGATCTCATCCCTATATCGGCGACCAGTCAGAGCTCCATCTCGAATGATGTAGAGGTCAGTGCGCCCGTCAATGGAGATGCCACCATACACCAACACTCCTCCACCGCCAAATCTGACACTTTCGTGCACGAACTCAGGATTATTCCTACTGTCACGATCCCTCCAGATGAAAATACGCCTATTATCCGGATGCACAGAAAAACGGGACTCGTCAGAAAACAGAATATTGCTCCATTCATTTCTCCTCCAGTTGACATGCTCGGTTGCCCACTCTCTGCGATCGCGACGATGCCTTGATGTTAATCCAACACATACCATCGGTCGGCGAGCATACAGACCTACAGCATGGAGCCGGTTTCGGACAGTCTGAGTTGAAATCGTGGTGCCTGTAGCCGAGCGAAGGTGTTGTTGGAGAAGAGTAGCGTTCATGTTTCGGTGTCTCCGAGCTGTTAACGCTAAATACCGATCTTCATTGGGCGTTGTTGCCCGTCTACGACCTTGCCCTGGTCTTCGGCCTGCAATTCCACTCTCCAAAAAACGGTTCCAGATCCTGGAAATGACACTTCGTGACACTCCAATGGCTTGCGCTACTTCGGCTTGAATTTGGCCCCCTTCTAACCTACCAGCAATTCTCCAAGCTTCTGAATCTTCCAAATGACTTCGCTGATACATTGTACTCATCGAAACAAAGCAATCACTGAATGCCGATCATCCTTGTCTTCATTCTCTTTTATCCAGTTGAAAGTCAAATTACATTCGCTGCCGCTGAAGCGACGTTTTCGACGTCGAACTCAAAATCTGCATACTCCACAGTTTGAAAACCAGAAAAATTTGCATTTGTGATTCTCTTCTTCTATTTTCGGCAAAAAAATTTCGTTTATATCTTTATTTTATATAAAACTTCAAATATCCTTTAATTGTTTTGAGCAGTGTATTACTGTTATTGTATAAGGAAATGGCATCAATAAAGTTATAACATTCCCTTTTTTTCCACTGAAATCTTATAAACAATTTTACAGAAGATTCTTTAAAAATGTTTTTAAATAAAAATAAAATTGGATTTTATTTGAACATAAAAACAAGAACGAAAATGAATCACTGAATCGATTATGAAACATCTTCCTACTTTATTGGAATGTTGTTAAAAAATTTACTCGTATTCATTTAATTAAATCAGATATCTAAGTGAACATAAAAAGTAATAAAATTTCATTTCAAGAATGCTTATCCGCAGCCCTGCGTGTGATCTATGAACCTCGTAACACACTATAAATAAATGCAATTTAAAACCGCATCACAGCTGAAACGCACACCAAGCAATAACGGCTCATAGTCAGTCTAACAACCAAATTATATGAGTGGCTCTGTACATAAAGGATAAAATCTACCAAGTGAATACTCAGTAGAAAACAATTTTAGAGCATCTCAGTAATTTTTAACAGTTTCAGTATGTTTGAGATCGTGAAACTTTATTAAAATTCCCTACGAAATTTTTTTTCACGTGTATCACAATTCTTTATCGGAATGTTTTTAGGGGATAAAAACAAACTATAATACCTACTTAGTCCGTATACTACAATAAATATACTGCTTCCCTCATGAGTCAGGCATATGAATTTTATTATGTTTAAAATGGTGCAACATCATTAAAATTTTTTGAAACAATTTTTTCATGTATATCATAATTCTTTATCAGATTATTGTCGGGGGGGGGGGGGAGGGGGAAGGTGGTCCCTATAAAAACGAACCATAATGGCCACTTAAGAAGCATTCTACGATAAATATATTGCTTCCCTCATGAGTGAGGGATAAGAATTTTATTATCTTTGAAATAAATAACACCATTTAAGTGCATTAAAAACAATCTATCGTCAATGAATGCAATGTAATTAAATACTTTTGACTGTCTCTGTTGTTAAAACAAATTATACTGCTACTTTTACTACACACTATAGATGACACTTTGTATTCCACCTTAACGATGCACACCAACTTTATTATAATTGAAATAATGTAAGAATATTAAAATGCGCCGGGAAAACTTTTCCCTTTGATGATATTGTAACGAAATACTTTTGTGTGTCCCTGTAAATGAACCAAAAAATAATAAACTCTTCATTTTCAATGGTAAAATCAATTAATTAATCTCAATAATACACTATATTGCCATTGATTATGGGACACTTGCGATTTTAGACATTTTACTAAATATCTAGAAAAATACATGAGGAATCATCTCGAAACTCTTAGTGTATAAATATAATAGTATAAGTCATACATCTCCGTGAAGATGTTTTCCCGAAACTCCAAATAGGACCATCAACAAATTAAAAAAGAATGAATATCTTTTGAATAACCCTGTCAAAACTAATGTAGCAAAAGCGCTCAAACTCTAGATTGTGATTGAATGCCTTATTGTAATAAGCCTTGTTCATTTTTATGCAAATAGCATGCATACTCGCAGAGTAATTAAGCTTTTTATAAAAATGATCCCAAAATTTTCCAAGTTTTTTCCTTATAATTTTCAGAGTTCTTAATATAAAATATTATTTTTTTCAGATAATATGACAAATAACATTGCACACAGTACTCTGTAATCAGAATTAAAAAATAATGAAAATTGTATAAAAAATGAGTTGGTTTACTAAATAATTTTTTACTGTGCATGCGTCAACGATATCAAAATTTCATTTGCATATTATGTTAGCTAAATGTATAGAGCAACTTTTGTGAAAGTCACAAAATCATAACTTGAAAATTCTGACAATAATCGTCAATTGAATAAGTCGAAAATCCGTTATTCTCAAAATGAAGCAAAAACAAGAGGAATTGTATCCATATATTCATTGATTAGTGTCAATATAGAATACACAATATGGGATGTACTACTGCATTTGGATAAAATCCCTCATTTTTTTTGCTTCATTTTGGAAACAACGGATTTTGCCTTTTTCTATAGACGATTACTTTCAGAATTTTCAAGCTATGATTTTGAGACTTTTACAAAAGTTTCTCTATACATTTAGCTAACATAATATGCAAATGAAATTTTGATATCTTTGACGCATGCGCAGTAAAAAATTATATAGTAAACCTACTCATTTTTCATACAATTTTTATTATTTTTTAATTCTGATTACAGAGTACTGTGTGCAATGTTGTTTGTCATATTTTCTGAAAAAAATATTATTTTATATTAAGAACTCTGAAAATTATAATGGAAAAACTTGGAAAAATTTGGGACCATTTTTATAAAAACTTTGATTACTCTGCGAGTGTGCATGCTATTTGCATAAAAATGAACACAGTGTATTACAATAAGGCATTCAATCATAATCTAGAGTTTGAGTGCTTTTGCTGCATTAGTTTTGACAGGGTTATTCAAAAGATATTCATTCTTTTTTAATTTGTTGACGGTCCCCTATGGCGTTTCGGTAAAAAATCTTCACGGAGATGTATGACGTATACTACTATATTTATACACTAAGAGTTTCGAGATGATTCCTCATGTATTTTTCTAGATATTTAGTAAAATGTCTAAAATCGCAAGTGTCCCATAATCAATGGCAATATAGTGTATAACAATTACAAGTCAAACATTTTAATAAACAATTTTATTTTACTTGATAGGTGTAACGAAAAATTAAAAACAAATATTGACATGTTTTGATTCCTTCCACCTTATAAGAACAATAATTATAATATAACCATAGCCATAATTTTGTTATGATTATGGTTCTTATAAGATGAAATCGAAACATGTCAATATTTCTTTTTAATTTTTCGTTACACCTATCAAGTAAAATAAAATTGTTTATTGAAATGTTTATATGTAAAAGGTGTATTTCTTAATATCTTGTGATTTAAAAATGTAAAAGATTTCACAACTTTTTAAATTACAAGTCAATTCGAATTTTTACTTGAGATAGACCACGAGCGATAGATGGCTAGACAAACTGATTTCATAAGCACTTTTCAATTATATAAGAAAGGGTTAAAAAGTAAAAATGAAACCATGAAACCATACAGACCCTCAAACTCTACTCATCACTTTTTCTTCCGACTTATCTCTAGTCATTAAATTAATGCCCATTATTTTTTTATTTCAAAAAATTCCAATCGTTTCGAAAAATTTCATTCAAAGTATTAAAATTTAAAAAAAAAATAAAAATAAATAAATTAAAAACGACCTCAAACGGGTATACTACTTACACCCATTTCGCGAATTGGCCGATCAATTATTGAATTTCATAGTTTGAGATTTTTGCAGATGATTTTGTCGTTCATTCAAGGATCAGTTAAAAAAGGAATTAAAATAATTCAAAATCGAAAACAGGATGCAATGTTGTCTATTCTTAATTCTGTCTACAGCCCCTAAAAGACAGATCAAATTTTTAGATGAGACAATCCTCTTTGATGATATCCTGATTCGGCGATACCGGCTAAAAGTGGCATCGTCGTAAAAAGAACATTTGATTCTAATTTCAATCACGAATTACTTTAATTCACTTTTTAACTGATTCCTGGATGAAAGACAAAATCCTGTGCAAAAATCCCAAACTTTGAAATTTAATAACTGTGTCAATTTTTGTCATACTGAAGGAAAACTTTTTGAGTTATATCTGTTATGATATGTGTAATTTTATACTAAACATAGCAATAGGGACTGCGGGACCGTATAAAAAGTTAGATTTCGCAATTTTTATAAAATTGATTTTCTATTTTAAACAATGCCATAATATGAATGTTTATCTCATTTGAAACGTTTTTGTAACTGGAACTATATGTCTGCGACCAACAGTTGAGAAATTAAAGGTCAGCGATAGATAACTATTGTACCCTGTATACTTAATTTCATATTTTAAAATATTTATTTGAACTAAATGTATCACAAACCGGTCATTTGACCTGTATCAAATGAGGACAGCTTGATTCGAATGAAAAGTTCTTTCATAAAATCTATACCAATAAAACAAAGTTTCGTTCACTCTGCTTATTCATCTCTCTGTGTGCAAAGAACAGCAAAATCCATGGGACGTACGAGACTGAAACTTTTTCTGATGCTATCCCACGATCTCCTGATGCGCCTGAGATTCAGAATTTTAAATTATAATAATTAGTTGAGTTAATAATTATACACAGCGATTCATCATAATCAAAAAGTCATCTATTTCATCTCAGTTAAGGAAAGTACGTGCGCATACATACAAGCTCCTTTATGAATCAGAAGTTAGCAAAGAAACGCTTTTGACTTTATTTCTGTTTTTTTTTAATTGTATTGTTTTAATAAAAATAGATCAAACCGCTCGGTGCATTTAAAATTGAAAGCTATATTCCGAAAAATCGTACTTGTTTGACGCACATGGTGCAATCAATTAAAAAATATGTCGTAGTTAAAAACCTTTGAAAAATTAAATTCGAAAGAAGTCATTTTTTGCTAAAAAGTTCCCCCCCCCCCCTCATTGCAGTGTCCATGTCGGACACAGTTCTAGAAGTTTACTGACAAACCAATAATATGTTCTTAAAGCTGAAACTTTTTTTATTGATGGTGCAGTGGTTTTTAGCAATATGAGTTTTAACTCTTACAACTACAATGACAAATGGAGGTCACTTCGCTTTTCATGTAGTCGATATTTTTTTCTACGCTGAAAATAACAAAACGTCGCAATTAAGGACGATTTTTAAGAGCATCTCAGTAGACCAGATTTACATCACTTACAAAAATTCTGAAACTTGACGAAATCAGTAGAAACCTGATTGTTACTATGGGGTTTTGTTCACTTTCAGGACACATAGGCTCCAAAAATAAAATACTAAATAGTAGATACTTTCAATTCAATATTTTTTCGCGATTTTTGAATTTAAAAATATAAAATCAACAAAATGTTGTTAAAGATAAAAAATCAAACAAATTTGAGATTCATTTCAAATTCATTTATCATGGGCCCTGGCAATGCCGGGCGGATAAGCTAGTAAACAAAATATAAATATACTATTATTTTCAACACAATCTTACTGATTGGTAAAGTAATCATACGAATTGAATATTTCGAACTGAGCGAAAAAATGACCAGGCCGGGAATCGAACCCAGATACTTGGCTTACAAAGCCAATGCTTTACCTGTCAAGCTAACTGGGCGATAGCCGGCTGGGATTTTTCGCTCAGATAACCTTATTGGTCATAACATCTGGTCTGTCATTTAGACAGCTCAACAGAATAGACCGCAGGTAAAGGAACTCCATATGATGACGGGTACGCAGATATACTATTATTTTCAACACAATCTTTCTGATTGGCAAAGTAATCATACGAATTAAATTTTTTTCGAAAAATATAAATATGTTTAGAAAATAAGTTTAATAAATTTAAATAACAATTACTTTTTCAGAAATATTCGAGTAAAATTCTTGGTTAGTTTATTTAAAGGAAGAAGATGAATTGTAAATAGGATTCTAACACTTTAAATAACAATGACTGTATTTCAGAAACATTCGAATAATAAAGAACAATAATTAAAGAAAGCTTTTAGTTTTCAGTTGAAAAATATGGATGCATTCTACGCCCATAAGGTTTAACATTAGGGAGGGGGTAGTTGTGTTCTGATTGATTACAAGCCTTAAAAATTGATCACAACCTTTCCTTCAATGTAACATAAAAAGGCGTCTATAAAATAATTTTATTACAATTAAAAATCAGGTAAATATTTTGCGTAAAAATAACAGCATAATCTATCTTATAACTTTCTGTTTATATGAAGTCAATATTTCTCCTCTTTATGTGTTACTGCGTTTGTGGATATGTATATATATATAAGTACCAACGAGTGTTTTTTGCTTTTATTTTTCTAATTTCTTATAAAGATGGAAGAGTTCAAGTTTAAGGAAGAAATCCTAATCTTCCAGTTCCACGTCACGCATAATGCGAACCAAAAGAAGCAAATATGAAATAATTTTATTCGAATTTGAAAAAGAAACATGTAAGTGCGGTTTGCAAATTTATTTTGCGCTGAAATCACCCCTTTAATCCACTCCGCAGATTCGTGTTTACAAGATGTCAATTTTTTTTTTGTAGTATTGCATTTGTGTATTATATATATATAAATTGAACAAGCTTGAATAACAGGTCGTGATTTTTCATATCCACGTCAAGCAAAATGCGATGCGAAATTAAAACTGCCAAAACTATTTTATTGAAATTTAGAAAAGAAGCCAGTAAATATTATGCGCAGAAATAATCCCGTAATCCATCCCATCACTTCATGTTTATGTGATGTCAATATTTCTCCTCTTCGCATGTTATTGCATTTAGAAATTGATATCCAGCACCAGAATAAGAGCAATAACTTCGGCCGCCGCATCAGGTCGCTTTCCCACTGGCTCGACAAGTGCCAGAACTCCAGGTGGCAACGCCAGGATCCTTGCCGGATCGATCCGGCTTTGTGACGTCATCTTTTCAGCCTCCAGTCGATCCCTTGTTCCCGAAGCAGACGGTTGCCAGATCACACTCGCTGTCAGCGCGCAATTGCTTTTCGGGAAAAAGAAAAAAAGAAAAAAAAAAGAATCCAGGAAAAATTCCGAAAGACTGGACAAGATTAGTATTTCCATTCCTGCTTGCCAAAAGCAGGATTTCTGTGATCTGGAAAATCGTTTCTGTTTGATTATCTTTTTTTTAACGCGCTGAGAGTGAGGATCTTCAGAAACACTTGTTAGGGGAGGAGCAGACCAGCATACTATTGGTCGTGGATCATTTGCATGCTACGGGAAACCTCTGAGGTAAGTTGGACGTGGTTTTTGCATTTAATGTTCTTCAAATGATTTTTTATTTCTTAAAGGTTTGGTTGCCTTAAATTATGAAAAACAGGCGGAGAAATGAGTTTTAATAAAATCAAAATCCTGAAGTTTTTAATCGGATTGGTTGCATTTTTGAAAAACGTAAGTAAGATCATTTAGATTTTTCATCAAGCAGTTGCTGTGGTTATCGCGAGAGGTCTATTTTTAGATACATTTATAATCGATGCACACACATAGCAGCACTTGGCGTTACTTACATATCACTATAACCATGCGCGTGTGGGCAGTTTTTCAAATATGTTACAGAAGCTTAGCATGCACAAAAGCCTCACATTAAACGTGTATATGCATGATATGTCTTTGTTATTTTTTAAATGTCACACACACACATACAAAAAAAATATTTTTTGCGATTTTTTTTTAAATAAACATATTAAAATTTCTACAAATAGGAAATTTATTTAAAAAGCTAAAAAAAAGTATATTATAAATTTAGAAAGAAAGAATAAATATATCTCTACCAAGTTTTAAAATAAAAAACTTAACAATGCATCACACACCTACACAAAAACTTGAATGAATATATTTTTAAAATATTCATCTGTAAATACATAAATAACTAAAATTAGTACTCGACTTTATTTACTTACTACTTAAACACTGTACGTGAGCACAGTTTTTGAAATTTATGGACATACTTAGTATGTACAATCATCGTGAATTACGCACATGAAAGATTTTTATTCTTTCTTAAAATTTATACAAAGTAAATTTGAATTGATATAATAAAAATCAATTGCAATTATTAAATGTATGAATTTTATTGTAAGAATTAAATATAAAAAAAAGCTTTATAACATCAATATTAATATAAAAGCACACAATATTAATATAAAAGCATAAGTGTCTTGAAAAAATATGTAAATGGGTAAATGTCAAAAACAATATAAAAATGTCTTAAATTTTCCATTAACTATTACAAAAAAAAAAAAAAAAAAAAAAAAAAAAAAATCATATTTATCAAACAAAATGCACATCATTATTGTCTTTTTTTAATTTTTTGGAAATGACAATGTATAATTATAAGGGAGTTCTAGTTACAATACTTACATTAAGGGAGTTCTGTTTACAATATTAATATTAAGGGAGTTCTATTTACAATATTAACAATAAGGGAGTTCTATTTTAAAAACGAAAAGAAAAAAAAAAGAAGAAAGAAAGATAGAAGAAAATATATATAAAAAAAAATAAATATAGAATGCAGATGTTTTTGTCGATAACGTTTCTAAATCACAAAGAAACCAGTAAATAATATTTTGTTTACAATTTTCTTAATGTATTTGGCCTTTTTTTCTATGTATTTTCGTTTGCTAATATTTTACAAAGTTTTGTATATCAGAAACTTTCCCCTATTCCAATGAAATCTCGAGGAATTATGTCGAATTCACCCTTGATTCTAAGACTAATATTATCATCGTTTGCTAAATCACAATACTAATCATTCAGCGTGAGGACAAAATAACCTTTAACTTTCAAATGAAAAAAAAAAAAAAAAAAACATATTTATATATCAAACTAAATTAATATTTGCTAAAAGTAGTAAAAATACATCAACAAAGCAAATAAAGGCTATTTAGTCTGGCTAAATCCGTAGATTTCTTGTTGTATTTGATATCTGTTATATGAAAACATACTAATTGCTACATACTTTGCTACATCTTTGTCTATATTATATAACAAAGCGTCTTTACAAATTAATTTAAAAAATACTAGAATAATTTACCCATCAAGGTTGTATTTGTCATCCATTATGAGAGAATCAACAGAATTTTAAGCAATGATAATATATGCAGTGATTCAGTCTCCATGGAGCTATCTAAAATTAGGAAAGAGATGCTCTGCAGAATAACGAAACAATAGTATAAAATAATTCACGTTCAGAAGTACTATTATTTTTTAGGTGTGTTCCTAATTATATGAATAAGCAGCACATATAATCGTCGTTCAATCCATCCATTACATATAAAAACGCAAAAATTACCCAACCGAATCTTTTGAAATTGAAAATGCATAGTTCTTGCATAATTTTGTCGAGTCATTTCAAGTTTTATGAAAATCGGATGCATAGTTCAATTACAGGGAGAATCAAAAGTGCTTCATTACATTACGGCCAATGGGAAAAAAGTTTTAACTGCACTTTAATGATGTCACACGCTTTCGAACATAATAAAATTGATATGCATCTATGAAGTATATACTAAAATAAGCATTCTGTATAATCTATGGTGCAAAGAATATTTGTTATTAATTTACAGGGCCACACAAAAGCATTCTATTACATAATGGTATAGGGGGAAGCATTGTTTGGGGCGCGTTTTAATTATATTGAACCATTTCATATACAATGAAATTGATATACATTGTTGAGGTGCACTACAAGTTACTTCCTGTCTAATATAAAGTAGATAGTGTTTACAGGCCATACACTCTTAAAACGAAAGAGCTGATTTGGCTTCTCATAAAAAAGCTGTAATTTTTTCGATCGTAAAAGAGTTGTTTTTCAAACGATTAAAACTTCTTGATCTAAATTGGTTATTTAAATAGCTCAACTTCATTTAAATTAGTTAAAACTCGAGTTATTTCAACTCTTTTTTGAGAAGCTGTCTTTCAACATTGAGATGAGTGGATTTCAGCTCAACTTGAGCTATTTTGGGGCTGGCTTTTTAAGAGAGTACAAAAGATTTCAGATATTGTACTATATACCATTACATGAACATCTGAATATTTTAAAATTTCGTTATAGTACGAATGCACCTCATGTGCTTTGTTTGCCATGTAATTTCCGACTTGTTAATATTGCAGTTAATTTCATCATGTATCAGATAGAGTGATTTTCGTTTATCAGTTTTCAATTAAAAATTTTTCTATGAAAATATTTGTATCGTTGTGGATCTTGAGAATGTCGCTGACAGAGCGATGAAGCTTTCTCGATCTGAATAACTAAAGGTATTTGTTTGCTTTGTAAGAGTATTTTTATCACTTTTAGCTAATATTAAGTCAATTTGGTGTTTCGACTGATTTTCATACATTGTTTTACTTTTATATATATAGCGTATTAAATCAATATCCTGGAATATAAAAAGTTGTGTTCTTGGGGGCCGTAGCTAAAAATGAATAATAGGGGGCGAGGGATTCATATTCGCACACTCCCTTTCTCTGACGCAGAAAAATAAATAATAGCATATTCGCATTGTAGGTATTATATTTCTTATTAAACTGTTGTAATAACTTCTCTTCCTGCTAAGAAAAGAATAGGATGATGAAAAATTCGAATGCATAACTATAACTAGTGCTAGTTAAATATCATATTAGCTTCCTATGGATGAGTGAAATAGGATTCCAAATAGAATGAGTGAGTACTGAAACATTTATTTTCGTTACAGTTTAGGCCCCACCAGTGGCCGAGAGGGTCTGACCTCTCAACTGGTAGACGGCAGGTGCTGGGTTCGAACCCAATCGCGGCCGTCGGTCTAACCGTTCGGAGTTTTCGTGGTTTTCTTCGAACCTTGCGTAAATACGGGTTAGGTTCCCTTAGAAAGACCCCCACGAATTGCATCCCTCCCCTTGGGCCTATATCCCTAGCGTAGATAATCGGCCGTCACAAAATACACCAAAATACACGTTACAGTTTAGTGTTTCTGTAAAACTGTGAAAGGGCCTGAAGACTGAATTCGATTTTTGAACAGAATTTCATTTGGATTTTCGGAACAAAATTTCATTTAGTGACCTTGGAATCTTTTAAAAAGGAAGCACAATTTTTTTGGCGGTGGGGGAAGGATGAGCCTTTCTCTAGCTATGGCCTTGGAAAGACTCAAAATATTTTAGGGGGAGAAGCTGAGACCCCTCCCAGCACTCGCTTTGCTAAGGTCCTGGTTCAATTCCTGATATTGCGGTACAAGTTTACATCGGGATAGTTATTTTTAACAAATAATGTGATTTTAAGTTGACTCAGTGTATTCAAAATGTATCATGTTTAAAATAAATTAGGATATAAATATTTTTAAAAAAGTTTGATATTATAAAATATAAATTTACGCAATTCAAATGAACTAAATGGACTTTTTCTTTGAAACATTACTCATTTTACAATTAGAGGCTGAAATTTACACAGATGTTATATTAAAATGTCTTTATAATCATCTATTTAAATTCAGAAATCACAGTAATTTAACTCCAGTAAACGATGGGTAAGTATTTACAAATTGTTAATTAAAGTTATAATTTTTCCAAACTGGAAGAAATATTTCCAGAGCAGGATTCGAACCAGGGATCTTTTTGCAGAAGCCAGCAATGCTCTACCAATTGAACCACCCCCGTGGCAATTCGTGTCATACACATAATTCATTCAGAACTTTTAATGTACATATAATTGCGTGTCTAACGTTTCTTAAGGTTTCCATTGTCTGTGATTTATTCTGCGTAGCTGATTCACATATCAGACCAGTTGTTACACTCATTAGATGTCTGAGTGAATTATGTATCTGATCGTTGCCATCAAAACCCTCAAGTTCTCAGGACAGTAGTCGTGACGTCATCACCAATGGTCCGAGTTCTCACTAATGTTGGAACTGACGCCGGAAAAATTTTAATAGCAATTTTCTTTTATATTTTATTTATGGAATACCTATCATTTTATAAAATTATAACTTTTTAAACTTACTGGTGAGAATTTGGAATTTCTCAATAAAAAATGAGCCTGATGCGACAACACTGTGGCGGTCTGCATCTGAACTTTTATTTAGGCTGAATTTTTATTTAGGGAAAGCCGAATTTTCACCGGTAAATTTAAATAGTTTTTATTGCTTTATAAGATGTAGATATTCCACAAATAATAAAAAAATGCTATTTAAAATTTTCCAGCATGTTTTCCAATACTAGTGAGAAAATCGGTCCATTAGTAATCACGCCTCCTGTCCTCAGGCCTTGATGGTTTCAATGATAGCGGTCTGACAAATTTGTCCGGGATAGCTCCATTGGTAGATCAATAGCGACTTTAGCTAAAGGTTCATGGATCGAATTTTTTCAAAACTGGGCAGAAAAATTGCAACTTTAATAATCTATTTAAATTAAGAACATCAATTTAGCAACAAATGACAATTTTTTTTAAAAAGTGCATGCACTCCATAAAATTTGTTTACTACGAGTGAGCAAAAATACTAAGACTAACATAAAAAAGATTTTAAAGTAACTGTTGGAAAACTGTGCCGTATTTGGAAACATTGATATCCCTCTAATAATTCTGCTAAAAAATAATGTCTCGGTTCTTAGGAAAAGTAACTAAAGCCTTCATCACTGCCGCAAATGAACTTTTTTACAATCCAGTGTCTTTCTTCGTGAATATTAAGAAAACGACTATGCACAAAAATATGACAATCGGTGGTATTGTGAAGAAATGCTTGATAAACACTTTGAATGGACAATTTTAAAATCAAAGCATTATTTCTAAATGTTAAAGTTGGTAAAAATCGTTCTATTAAAAAAGTTTTATAAGAGCAAAAATTTCACGCAGGAATTTAAACCTATTTTTCTAATAATAATATATTACAAACATGCTGCGTTCAAATTGCATTTTTATTTTAATTTGAGTAATTTTAAAGCATTTTTTAAAATTTTTAATCAAATTTTCATTATTTCAAGAGATATTGTTTCATATTTTAGAAAAGGGTATTTTTAAAATTTTTGTTAACTGTAAAAACAACCCAAATAATAATGTTTACTTTCAATTAACAATTTATTAACATTGGAATATAAACAGAAAAACTACTTCTAAATTAGTATTAAATGACTGCATGTTTAAAGCTGGAAGAACATGAGAATTATGCATTAAAAATTGTATGTACATGTGAATATTAAAAGAGAGATAAAACTTTAAAATAAGAAATTCCTTAAAAGCAGTAAATGGGGAACTGCATGTCAAAAATGGCCACATATTAATACTGTCTAGCAGTTTAAATTTAACGAGATGTTTACATGATAGATTTATTTCAATTTTCGAAATGATTTTCTAAACTTTCATTGCCATTTCTAAGAAAACAACAACAACAACAACAACAACAATAATAATATATAAAATCACGAGAACTATTTAAAAGAAATAGAAACTTTAAAATGTTAAATTAATTAATATGCGATGAAACCAGATAATGAGAGAAATTACTTCCTTTCGAACAACAAAGTATTGTCACGTGAATATTATTCCTGTGACAGACTTGTGAAAGGGTGAAAATTTACTGTTGTTTTTCCGCATTTTGATAAAATTGCTTAAAAAAAAAAGATTTTTTTTTTCAACTTAAGCTAGAAAATCTTAATTACGAATATGAAAATAATCCTTGAATGTGTTAATCATTGTTTCATGCATTTAAAATCCATTAAATCAATAGAATTATATTACTTTAAATATTACTTATATTTCAGTGAAACCTGGAGATTAGAGAACTTATTAACATTTGGTTTGTTAGTGAGAAGGTTAAAAAGAGAGAGAAAAATTTAGTGAAAATTTAAAACGATGCGTTTAAAAGAAATTTTCTTATAGCGTTATTAAAAAGTACTGCAGGGGCGGGGGGAGACTCTGTGTATTTAATTATCATAATGTACTCTGCATATCTATCATTTTATAAAAGCTTATTTTCAAATGTTTAACTAAAATTATTGAATGAATCACAAAAACAGCCAATGAATGTCATATCAACTGATTTAGCCATAAAATTCCCAAATCAAAGTGAAATGAATGGAAACCGATTTACAGGAAGATTTAAACTGGTTTTTAATTATAATTTAATCATCTGTAATCTTTTTAAAGTCGATCGAATTAGCTTGATTTTAGAGTCTTCAGTGGCTAAATGGGAGATGGGTCACAGCCGCCAGTCATATAAAGAATATAGATACCAATTGATAACTATTAATCTCTTCTTTTAAATGCACTGGCAAAAAAAATCTGAAATTCACAGATATATTTTTCCTGGATTTCACAGAAAAAGTTCTTTTTTCACGACAAAAAGGTATTATCTTCTAATCATATTTATTGAAAATAACCAAACGAATGAAGATGGAAGTGAACAACAGAGATGTTATCTGTCACAAATTTATTTTCAATGTTTACAAAACTGATATGTTGTTGCACAGATATGAAAAAACTGAATGAAAGAATACTGGCTCTTTTCGAAGATTTGTACCGTGCTTCTAAATTGCAACTGTGTGACACCAACAATTTTTTCAGCAATAAATTAACCAGACCATATTCTAATCATTCTTTGAGCAAAGAACATATCTCCAATAAATTATTTAATTAATCCATATTAAAATTATCTATCAATCGAAAAGAAAATCATATTAATAAATTTTCCTTCTAAATTGAAACTTGTAATAATTATAACAGCATCGATAAAATTATAATCTACCTTATAAAATATAAGCACACTGTAAAATTCACTATATGACTTTAGAATCAGATGCGCTTGAAGAATGTATGGTGTGGTAGCTAGAGCAACCGGCTCCCACAGTAAAGATCGTCAGTTCGAATCGTTCCGAACAAACAACGGCGCCCGTTTGTTCGGAACGATTCGACGCGCCGTTTTTTTTTTTTTTTTTTTTTTTTAAATCTCGGTCAATACATACAAGTGCTTCTAAACTGTTCGATAGATGGCACCCCTAGCCAAATGTTATATCAACTTTATAATGTTACAGCTTCATAAAATGGGGTTTTCCTTCTTTTATTTAACAAAACAGAAAATCCACTAACGAAACGGAAAAAAGTCTTGTAACTTTGCTACCAGTAGTTTTACTGTGAATTCACAAATTTATTTTTAATAGTGCGCTATGCCCTAAATTAGGCTTTCTAAGTCACCTATGTACTAAAGAATTGAACAAATTTCTTTTTTTTAAATGACAACACGCTAAACAAATATGTTATTTGAATTTCTTGTCTGAGATGAAGTATGGAAAGCATAATGTTAATGCATGCTTTTCAAACCTTTATATAGCTACAAAGATCAAAATTTGAGGTTGTTAATGTTAAATTCACGCGAGAAGTTATTTCTTAATTTAAAGTGCTAATCAAGCCAATTGAAATAAATATTTTTTTTTTGTTGTTAATGAGATAGAATGAATAGGTCGAAACATAATCTGGATATTATTTTAAGCGAAAAATCATATATTTAATTATAAACATTAATTACAAATTCACATTATTTATCCATCAAGGATTTTACGCTTCAAGGACTTTCAGGTACATTTTATCAGATTTTTTGTAAAGTACTATTTTTCCTATTTAATGAGAAAAAGGAAAAAAAAAAAAAAAAATGTGTCTATAGATATAGCGATCAATATTTTACAAAATTTCTGGTATTAAAAAAAATTAAAATCACCTGAACCTCTTGATGCTTACGAGCCCTGTCCATTATGTTTTACAAATGAAAAATCAGTATCGTGAAAAAAAGATGATTATGTGACTTTTCAGACCATATCTGTCTGTTTATCTGATTTAAAAAGTTTGTTTGATTTGTCTATTATCTGATTTCTCAAAGGGCATCGCATCTTTTTATTATTTGAATACGAAAAACGAAAATAAGTAGTAATAACTGGAAAAGCTGTTTAATATTTTATTTTATATAAAGCTTGGTCTGAGGCTTTCAGAAGTTAAAACCTATTAACTCTATCAAATAAAAATGCTCATTTTAATCATTTAAAGTTATTTATCTATAAGAAATTTACAATTTTTTCACCATATTTTGATTATACGCATTAATTGTCTTATAAACAAGGATAATTGATAAACATTGTATAGATGTATAGAAAATTTTCAACTCAATCAAACCATCACCTGATTTTTTTTTTTTAAAGGGGTTAGTTGGATACATTTCTAAACTCCTCATATGTATTGGACTGTTATACGAAAATTCCGGTTACTAAATCAATGTATTTGGTATTTCGTATTTGGTATTCGAATATGATGTACCGTTATAACGAATCAGAGAAAACTACAAAAATACATTACAATCTGTCATCAAAAGCACGTTTAAATATTTTTTTAATTGGTTTATTAGAGAATTTTTATTATTTTTGAAAATATGACATTGTACAGTAGGGTGGGCCGAAAAAAACTTTTTTCGATTTTCGATTATGGCGGGTACGGAAAAGTGACCACTGGTGGCACTCAGTTCACACAAAAAATTTGAGATTTTTTGGACATTTCCTTACCCTGCCACAAACGGCTTGAAGTTTTGCAAAAATGTTCATTTTTGAGTTTTTTTCGAAAAAAATTTAAAAATATTAAATTAAATTTATTTTGGTTGTATTTACTTGAAAAGGCATGATGTTTAATGTACCAAATGTTTAAATAAGATCTGATCATGCATTATTTAAAATCTATGTGTATTATAACTTAGGCTATTTTTATAGCTTTTTCGCGTATAATAGGTAAAAGTTGTATTTGTTTGAATCGATCGTTAGTTTCTATATTATTTATGTCTCTTGGTCTTCTTTATATTTTTTCTATGTGTCAAACGTCATACATTCGGGGAAAAGACAGCAGTATATTTCAAAAAGAATTCTGGAAGGTGAGAAAGTGGTGAAGCAGGACTCTAAGCGAGCGCAATGACTCGGCGTAATACTCAGGGAGTGAAGGACGAAATAGCTGAGAGCCAAAATGCGATAAATTATTCTTATTATTTATCCTTGCTCAGTAACCTGCGACATTTGTTCAGTGTTAACGTGAAACCTTTTTGTAGTGATTATACAGTGGCTATTTCCATGAGTACTTGTAGTGTAAGTCACAGGCTACGATTTTTGGCTACCAGTATTTTAGTACGAAAAATGTGATTTATTTTATCGGCACATTCTCATGAATTGAATAGGCCAAGCAGACTTTTCGAAAATAACGGTGGCAAACAAGCATAGCAATTATAAGGTAATGTGACTTACACTACAAAACCCATGGAACTAGCCACAGTGCTTTTTGGGTCGTTTAATGTGCCATTATAGTGTTTTGTGCGTTTTATTACAAGGAGTTTAGAAATAGCTAGTATAAAGGGCCATGACAATGCAAAGACACTCAATAGCGTGAAAAGTAACTTTTTGGGGGCGTCATGCATATTGAAAGAATTGCAATTGCCAACTTATGCTGATAATCATGCGCCACTACTACTGGTTGCTTCACCATGTAGAAGTTGTGACAGCAGAGGATACGAATCTCGTCATCGATAAAAACAAAGTCAGATGAGAAAAATAGAAACTTGGAAAGAAGATACAGGCAGAAGAAGTTATTGAAAGAAGGAAAATCAAAAGCATATTTTTTGATGGTAGAAAGGATAAAAGTGTATTAAGAGGAAGAAAAATAACAAGCGGCACCGTAGAGGTCTGCACGGGCCGGGCTCGGGCCGATTTCCAATAATGGCATTCGGGCCGGGCCGGGCTCGGGCCTTACTTCTGAAGACTCGGACCGGGCCGGGCCAGGCCTAGTCACTAATCTTTTCGGGCCGGGCCGGGCCGGGCCTAGTCACTAATCTTTTCGGGCCCGGCCGGGCTCGGGCCTTAATTTTTTTTGCTGGAGTATCGGGCCGGGCCTAACTTTTTTTTTCGTACGAAGCCGAGACTGATTCCATTCTTCCTAGTTTTCATGGATCAAAATAATCAGTTCCTATTGAATCTTCCTATATGATAATCCTTTTCTCGACTTTTTATAAATCAGTAATATTTGGCTTTGTCCAAAAATTTCTGCAAAAAAAGCATATACTTTTAAGCCGTCATTATTCTACAATTAAACATTAGAATTTATTCCTTTTAAAGAATCGTAGATTACTAGGCGTTTTAAAGTAGAATTAAACACACACACACACATAAAAAAAAAAAAAACATGATTATGACAGAATTTTTTTTAAAAACTGCAAACTGAAAGTTTCTTTTAAAATGTTCATCCATGCAAAATGAATACAACAATACGGGAGAAAAAAAATATATTAAACATTTACATCTGTTAAGAAGGGAATGCATTTTTTTTCGTTCCAAAGCGATTTCGTCTTTGGAAATTTTACCATATACCGCTTTTTCGATTTTTTTGTCTCCATTACAGGGAATATGGATTAATAATACTAGTGATAACTGAAACATTTACATACATCAAACAAAGATTCATTTAAAAGCATAAATATCGCAGCCTACGGCACTTCTGCATAAATGGAGATTATAAACATGAAAAAAAAAGACTAATATAATTTTTTTTGGTCAGAACTCTTCCATAAGATTAAAGATCAATGTTCTGTAGAAATTCACTCGAGCCGGTTCGGGTCCGGGCCAAATTTTAAACTTTTTTCCGGATTGGGCCGAGCTCGGGCCGAAATTTTAACTTTCGGGCCGGGCCGGGCCGGGCTCGGGCCGAAATTTTAACTTTCGGGCCGGGCCGGGCCTGGAAATTTCGGCCCGTGCAGACCTCTAGGGCACCGTCCGTCGCGTCGAGAGAAAGGCGAGGAACACATCACCGCGTTCCGGTCACGGAAAAGAAATAGCAAAATCATTATACCATCTTCCAAGTCACCACAAGTTAGACTTTTCTGAACTGACGAGGTATCAAGGTAACGGAACGAGGTATCAAGTGACCCAAGTATTCCTAACTAGGTTCAAACAACACAGTGATGTGTTCCTCGCCTTTCTCTCGACGGTGCCGCTTGTTATTTTTCTTCCTCTTAATATACTTTTATCTTTTCTACTATCAAAAAATATGCTTTTAATTTTCCTTCTTTCAATAACTTCTGCCCGTATCTTCTTTCCAAGTTTCTATTTCTCTCTTCTGACTTTGTTTTTAACGATGACGAGATTCGTATCCTCTGTTGTCACAACTTCTACATGGTGAAGCAACCAGTAGTAGTGATGCATGATTATCAGCATAAGTTGGCAATTGCAATTCTTTCAATATGCATGATGCCCCCCAAATTTACTTTTCACGGTATCGCGTGTCTTTGCATTGTCATGGCCCTTTATACTAGCCATTTCTAAGCTCGTCGTAATAAAACGCACAAAACAATATAATGGCACATTAAACAACGCAAAAAGCACTGTATAATCACTACAAAAGGGTTTCACGTTAACACTGAACAAATGTCGCAGGTAACTGAGCAAGGATAAATAATAAGAATCCTTTATCGCATTTTGGCTTTCAACTATTTCGTCCTTCACTCCCTGAGTATTACGACGAGTCATTGCGCTCGCTTGGAGTCCTGCTTCACCACTTTCTCACCTTCCAGATTTGTTTTTGAAGTATACTGCTGTATTTTCCCCAAATATATGACGTTTGACACATAGAAAAAATATAAAGAAGACCAAGAGACATAAATAATATAGAAACTAACGATCGATTCAAACAAATACAACTTTTACCTATTATACGCGAAAAAGCTATAA
This sequence comes from Maratus speculifer, assembly GCA_964019185.1. Lineage (NCBI taxonomy): Eukaryota > Metazoa > Arthropoda > Arachnida > Araneae > Salticidae > Maratus > Maratus speculifer. The sequence goes on from OZ025291.1 coordinate 22,715,017, forward strand.
AAATAGCCTAAGTTATAATACACATAGATTTTAAATAATGCATGATCAGATCTTATTTAAACATTTGGTACATTAAACATCATGCCTTTTCAAGTAAATACAACCAAAATAAGTTTAATTTAACATTTTTTAATTTTTTTTTCGAAAAAAGTTAAAAAATGAACAGTTTTGCAAAATTTCAAGCCGTTTGCGGCAGATTAAGGAAATGTCCAAAAAATCTCAAATTTTTTGTATGAACTGAGTACCATCAGTGGCCACTTTTCCGCACCCGCCATAATCGAAAATCGAAAATTTTTTTTTTCGGCCCACCCTATTGTACATATCCCAACTGTCTTCATATCTTCAAAAAATCGGCTTTAACTTGCCTCGTGTGAAATTAAATAAATTAATTTTAATCTTATCTATAAAAGTTATGAATTAATCCCAAATCTACTTTATATAAAATGATAATTTAATTACTTTACTTACTTTATAAAATTTTTTAGCCGTCTTTTCTATAACTCTTCATGTTTCAAACTGCAACACTTTACAAATTAGTATGAAAATTTGTATGCTATCAACATAAGGAAAGTAGACACATGACTTTGACGGCCAGATTTTATTTCATAATTATTATGGTTTCAAATGATTAATAAAAGGTTTTATTCATAAACGTCATTAATTTGCATAATTGTAGTGAGTGCAGATTGATTTGTTAAAGCGACAGTTTATCATAAAATTTGTTTTAAAAAATCGATTTCTTAAAAATATTAAATGAAAGAATCTTTAATTGTGAATATTTTGACATTTCATTTTTACATGTATGGTAATTATATCGCAAGATATCATAAATTTTTTTAATGCAATCGCACAGTGACTTATATAAATAAAAACTTTAAATGTCTTTTTCTCCATGTTTAGATCTTTGTTTCACTTTCGCATTTTAAAAATGCTGAAGCTTTTTTAAATTTAATATATAGAGATTTAAGGGTTTTCGTGCATTTTTTTAGTATACATACGATAAATTTGAGAATGGAATCTGCTTTAGGTTTTCTGTTATTAAAAAAAAGTATATGAAGATGTGTTATACGTGATCGTAAGATTTTCTGCACATGTTTTTTATTATATATGCAATAAATCTGCGTATCGAGTTTGCCTTCAGCTTTTTTGTTGTTTTATAAAAAATAAAATGAATGTGTGTTATACGGGATCGTTTTGCACTACACGTATCAATAAAAAAATCCATAAAATTTATAATATCAGATGCAAATAAAATTCCACGGGCAGTTTTGTTTAATACCAGTTTGAAAATCTTTAAAAAGTGTGCCAATTACAAATTTAAAAAAAAGTTCTGTTATGACAATTAATAGTAAAAATTTTAAAAAATTAAAATTTTTATAAACTTTTTTATAATTTTAACCTATATGCAGTTAAAAGATTTCTTTAAATTCAAAATGTATTTTTTTTCCACATTGAAATACAATGAGTTAAAAATTTGGACCTTATTTTTTTTTAAACAAACAAAATTGTTGAAAAGTTGAACGGTTCCCTTAATCCATTAAAGCCGAAATTAATTTTCTGTTTAAAATGCAAATTTGCATTTTACATCAGTTTTTTAATAAGTAAATTTTGTTTCATTTTATCGCGAAATTTAAGTCATTAGATAAACATAATGTTTTCATTCAAAATCACTGGTATTCGACCAAAAAATAGTTGAAACTTTTCTGATGGTACCGTATAGTATCATGTATCATCATATGGTATATCTAGTCACTCAGCGGCCGTATTCCCCTCGGTAATGTTAAGACTATGGGCGTTTGGTGCATTTTTGTATTCAAAATATCTCTTCGAGAAATTAATATCTGTAGCTTATTTTTTCAATGTTCTTTTCTTAAAAGGTGTTTTTTTTTAGTTTTTAAAATATTTCTGAAATTTATGCATGGTTTTATATGAAATATTAATATTTTATTTCCAGTTCGTCAGATATTAAAACATAATGTATTAAATTGAGCATAAATTTTAGTTTTTTTTAAAGAAAAAAAGTGCCATCCTTAAAGAAGAGAACGCTGAAAAAAGAAGTTAAAAATATTTATTCCAGGGGGAGATATTTTGAATATAAGAATGCATCATCAGACGCCCATTAACTTAACATACCAAGGAGAATTCAACCGCTCAGTGACTAGCACAATTAATGAAATTCGTTTAAAAGAAGCAAACATGTATCCCTGGTTTTTAATTGCCTTTACATTAAGAAAACTAATCAACATTATCATTTAGTTTACGATATAATATGAAAATCATATAAACACCCTAGAGCTCGGATGATTTTATATTACAGAACACATCTTATCTGCCAGTAACTAGATATATATTACTGATAATATCAACTGATAATGTCAATTAATTAAAGCAGGTTTTTTTTCTAATTACTTATTTATCACATGCCTCGGTAAACCAAATTGTTGTCAATTTTTGAACTATCTTTCAAATTAAACATGAGACAATGAAAAAAAATATATAAAAAAGAGCCTTAGCAGATTTTTTTTTTGCGGTAAAATGATTATTACTATTTTTTTAACATTTTAAAAGCAGTGGGATACATTTTGTTATCATTTAATTTTAATGAAGGTTTGAAACAGAGTTTTTGGATAAAATTTTCCTTTGCTTACTTTAAGGATATAAGCTATAAAATTACATTACCTTATTTTTAAACAAACTATTTCAAAATTTCTGGTGTGAATTTAACATTACAGGAGCACATTTAATTGCTTCTGAAAGAGTTAAATTATTTTTAACAGAATAGTTCTTACTTAACGCAGCATTGTGCGATAATTTATGTATGAATCAATTAAAATTTAATCTTTAATAAATAAATTCAAATCAGTTATTTCATAAAATAACTAATTATTTAATAAAATTTACGGTGTCTAATGTTAAATATGTGTAAAAAGAAAATAATCATACTACGAAAAGAAAAATTCGTGTTGGATTAATACATGTATCTCTATTTGCATAATTTATATATTTAAATTCATCCTACACTATACCTGCACGCCGTTTGATTATATACCAAACATTTCAATATATGCAACACAAATAATTACATATTTTCTCCTAGCAAATACAAGTAATGGAGAAGAATTTTCATTCAACATATACCTGGTAAACTTATTTTAGACGGTGAAAAAATTGCTACTTGTAATAAATGGTACATCTAAACAAATTAGTAATATCACAGTGCTTTTCCACAATACAATATAGACGCGAAATTGGTTTTATCAAATATCAAAGTGCTATCATCTGTGTCGCCAAATCTGGTGGACTTTTTATTCAGGTATTTCAATTTCTCACCAAAAAGTTTGAATATCTATTTTACTCTAAGTAATTGTAGACATTTCAAATTCTGACGTCACTCCAAATTCCACTTCAATCCCATTTAGTTATACTAATGAAATACAAGGAATTGTCTAAATTTTTTAACTATGTAAAGGAAATTCTCCAGATCTCCAAATTTATTAAATGCATAAACAATATAGTTGCATAGACAAAGACATTGTGTAAGCCTATGTTGGAAATAGTTGCTATTATCAAAAAGTCCGGCATGCTTGCTAGCGAAATTAACTGCCAATAATGACTAGTTTGATCTTCACAGAGTTACCCGATGACGAGGCTCCGACCCCGTTATTCATAATCAGGCTAGATATGCTTTATTAATTGATGATGTATGCTGAATTTCACTTTTTTTTCGCCTATACTTTTTTTCTTGTAACTTTTATATTTTCTCCGTTTGTAACTTATCTGTTTTACATTTTCATTGTTTTCTTGTTTGTTTTAAAAAAGTTTTAGTCTGTTTTAGTAACATGTTATTTCGTAAATTTAAATATCTTCGGTTGTATTTTAATTTCTTTTGCTTGAAAAGTTTCCTATCACTTTTTTTTTTTAATATACATTACAAAATTTTTTTTCCCAAGATAAACCTTATACTATATTAATTTCCGTTTAATAAAAGTCCATGCTTATGTCGGCTTGATAAATTAAAGCTCAGTTTATAAAACTAATCTATTGATCTTTATATGAATAATATAAATTCTTAATCCATCTTAAAAATATTTATTCCAATACGCTTAAGGCTAAAAAATGGTTCTAATTAAATACATTCTTAAATAAAATCTTTTATTATTTAAATCACTAGTAAAATTCACAATAATTTTTTTAATCACTACTAAAATTCACAATAATTTTTATCAAACCCATTTAAGATCTTTATTTAATTTATAGACTATATTAATCTATAAATTATTCCGTTGTAAAAAGTCTACATATACAAAATCATTCATTTTTTATTGAAATATCTGGTATAATACTTAACGTCTCAACTTTATTACATGTCAATGAATTAATTTAAAAAAAATAAAATTTTCGCTTGCAGAATAACTTAGATCATAGTTGTCATCTCGACGCCAGGTTTTAATTTTTATTTACACGTCAGACATCTGGTTTTGTGGCTTTCGAAGTTTCTAGAAAAAATATTGCCGCCAAGAAGTTGTTTCGCATAAAGATTTTTTGCACCGGAAATAATGAAATATTCCCCCTTTTTGAGATCCCGATTGTTACCGACTTTTTAAGTGTATTCTTACATTAAAAAAAGTTAAATACAGATGTCCTGGTTTGAATCATCGAATGGTATAGTATCGTGTAGCAGTCGTCTGCAGAAAAGATTGAAAGCCTGTTAAAAATTAAAAAAATAAAATAAATTTGTTAGTAATCTGCTTCAATTTGAATAAAAGATTTATTATTTTATTATTATTAACCTTTACCTGCATCAAAACGGACTAAAAGCTATGAAACTACTTAAAAATGTTATTAAAACACATACAGCATACTTATAACTGATTTGTCTACCAGTTCTTTTACCGAGCTGCATGTTTTATTACCACTATAAAGGGGTGAATTTTTCCTCTTATTCTGATGCATTGGCATTATACTCGCGTATATAATTATATAATTCATGAACGGTAGTTTTGAGATTTTATACATTAAACATTTTTTTTCTCAATTATTTAATAAAAATTTCATTAAAAAGATTAGAAAATGTAACATCAAGAATCGGGAGACTTTTCTGTAAATAACAGAAAAGCATGCTTTCAGAAACTAACACAAATAACTAATTAGTTATTATATAACTGATGTACTACAGCTCAAGTTGGACGCTATTGATTAGAATATGGCATTTAAATGTATTTCGCAATATGAGCTTAACTGATGTGACCTTTAATAATATTTACCAATTGCTATTGACTGAATTATGGCATTAAAATGTAAGAAGGATTGCGAATATGAGTGATATGAACTTTAATTCTTTTAAGAGTGGGGGAATGTTTATGAAACCACTTAATTTTAATTCCCGAATGCTACAATGACACTAGAATTTTAATGTACATTTTTTTTGTTTATTTTTGTTACGAGTTCTAAAAATAACTTTTCCTTCTTTCTGTTCAAATTTTTATGTAAATTCAGCACTCCATTCATTCATTTTAACATTTCAGTAATGGAAGTGTTTTGCCTTTGAAAGGGTTAATAACATTTATTATAATTTTATGCGTTTTTATACAAAAACTTGACCAATGAACTTTTTAAAATTTCATCTCGTAAACTAACAAAACATTTTTTCGAACTGTCAAAATTTTAAATTCTGTGTTTTGCCTTTCGCACTAGACTTTAACGCTCCCTTTTAATTATATTTTAATTCAAAGTTCGGTTCAAAGTTTTGTGTTTACCACTATCTTAAAACAATAATCTTCATGAAGGACTTTTGAAATTAATTAGCTCGTCCAGTTTTTTTGTAAAGAAAACCTTTAAAAATATGGCATTGCTAGGATATTGTAGCGTTCTCATAGTTAGGCAGAGTTATTCTGCGAACTTCTGCGTGGGACTTTATCATAATTGTATGCTGACTAGAATTGCCAAATGTACTGTATAAAAGGATCCAAATGCTATGGACACCATTAGTTTTTTACATTCGCGACGTCTTTAATCGGAGATAGTTTTGCCATTACATAAGGCGAAGAAAGTTACTCTAGAATACTAGTGTATCAGAGCATTTGGAGACTCGATTTTCATGGGACATCTGGTAACATTAGTAGTGAATTACATTCTGATCAACAGCTGGTTCACAAAAATGTACTAAATGTACCAAAATATTCTAAAAATACAGGATTATCGAAAAATCATGCAACCTATGACAAAAATATTATATTTAATAAATACATATATGATACAAGTATAACATAAATTAAGAGTGGCTATGCTGAAAAAGACAAATGAATGAAAAAATAGTATTGTCATGTTCTTTCTTTCTTTCTTTGTAATCGACGACCAAACCTTTATTTGCCAGATAGTTCCAGCTGAATGAATTTGATATCTATGGGGGCGGATGACCGTCTAATCGCTGCGTATCGGCAATAAAGCTGATGATCGCCTATATCGTTACTCTATCTTCATCATACGCTATCGGCATATACTGCTTAGTTATGAAGTGCACTATCCAGGTTACTCAATATTTAAATCTTGTTTTATAACACCTGCATGTTGCTACTAAAGTTGATCTCGTAATTCTGATCTTTTGTAAGATGTCGAGACCTTTACTTGGTAAGGCACCTCCAAAAGTATAATTTATTAATAACGTGAAGGTTTTTACACGCATTAGAACGTCATTAGCCTATATCGTGCATTTTATCAGGCAGTAAGCCTCGATCTCACGGCCTTTCAGCTGCGAATTTGATTGTCTGCCAACTGGGCCATCTCTGCCAGATCTAATTAGAATTGCCTGGAGTTTTGTAGCCTAACTGTTGATGGAAAATTCTCATATGAAAATGGTTTCTCGTATGATTTTGGGTGTTTGGGGGATAAACAATGGGCCGCTGTAGACAGACATATTGCATCATGAGATAATTTTGGATCGGAATACTAGGCAACTTTAAAATTAATGGGACTTCACCTTTTTACCAAACCCCACCGGGTAAAAAATGGCTCCGTAGTCTTCCCATTTGCTCGGGTTTGTTAGCTCACTCAAACAATGTCTAGGTAAATAAATGACTGTCAAAAAGAGTAAATAAAAATTAAAAATAAAAATTTCTTTTATTGTTAAATTTATGAATTATTCAACCTAAAAGCACGATGCCTGAAAATATCTAATGTGACTAGTTTCCTCCGATACATGCAGAAATGCGTTTTACTCCCCTTAAGACCCAAAATCGAATGACCAAATGGTAAAATTTTGCTGTGTTTGGTTCATTAATATTTGAATACATCTTTCAAAAAGTTTCAGTGATTTTTATGCGCAGTGTCCGATTTCAGACATTGCGTCCAAAGTAATTAACGTGTTCAATAATTGGATTCATGTAGTGTTTGACAGAGAATTTGTTTGAAGGTTTTGTTAATTATACACAAGACGATAATCTAGCAATTTTGAAGAACTGAGTAAGTCTTCCCGTGAGAGGTAAATGTTTTCTGGATTGGAAAGTATGATTCAAATGTACTTGTTCAGGATCCGATTACAGCAACGCCAAATACCCACCTCTATTTTAGTATAAAATTTTGCGCCTTATTTAAATTTTTAATTTTTGTATTAAATAAACGAAAATGTTCTTTTATAAAACGCAGATGGAAGCTTACCTCTTCATTGATTAGGTTCTGTTGAAAAGAATCCTGTGCTTTGCACTGCTTTTTGAACAGGTGCAAAATCAATTTATTGAATGATATTTCTAATTTTCTCAAATTATTTGTGGAAAAATATACCATTTAAATTTAACCGAATTAATCTTCATGCTAAGAGCCATTTTTCCAATGTGATGATTTTCTGAACTTGGTTATTTCATTATTCATTATGAATTTTTTTTAATATGGCTACAAGTAACTATTTAATTGGACGAAATAGTTACCTGTCTTGTGATGATTAAAGCAGCTCTGTCTTAATTAAGACTGTTATGCATATTAAAATTTATATGCCCCCTTCTTTCCTTACACACTAGCTTCAGAAAAAAAAGACAATAACAACTGAGAAAATGTTTACTTCTTAAAAAGAAATTTCGTAATTTCGAAAAGCAAACAATGATCTGTGCATTTATTTAAATTAAAATGAAACTTAAGTAATGTCAGCTCGTTCTTTCACATTTCTTGAATAAAGTTAAATTAAATTTGTCGAAATCAGAGATAACTTATTTAAATTAATTTAAAATTTTCTTTTCTGACGTTTATGATAATTAGGTTTGAAACAATAAACGTATTATTGATAGTAAATGCTAATCAGTACAAATTTTCTCAACTTTCGATTTGAAGAATGCAATGTGAAGAATGCAGTATCGAAATGCAATGTAAACAAAATTTTCTTTTTAAAGATAGTTTAAGTGGCTTTGAATACTAAAATATCCTAATTGGCGAAATAGAATGTAAATGTTTCGATGTTAAATTTGTAATTAGTGTTTCCAGAATTTGAAAAAGTGATATCATTCAGTCTAGCGTTCTTTATCACAAAGTTTAAGAGCACGCTTTTGATTTCGCGTAAATTAATAAAAGAAAAATGTTAAATGAGAGATATTTTCATAAATCAGTCACGTTTCATTTTATTTTCCTAATACTGAATCAGAAATCTCAAAAACGAGATATTTGTTTATATCGCATGTAAGCACAGCACGTTTAGAATTCATGTCTCAATATATACAATTATGTAATCATGCTCATGCATTCAACTACATTACATAATATACACGAGTTAATTTTAATACAAATGTTTATTTCCATTTAAGATCGTTATGGCTAAATGTGACAAAGTACTAGTACTTAATATGTTAATGCAAAAATCGTAAATAAATGCTATATTATGAGACATCTGAACTTCAAAATTAAATCCGAAACATTTCTTTGCATTTAAAACTTTTTCTTGAAAGAAAAAAAGGATCCCATCAAAGTGCACATCGTTCACTATAAAGCGACCCCATTTTCCCTAAAAAAGGCAAAAAATCCCGAAAGTAGTTCACGGTTGCATTTTGAAAGAGTTATTTCAGTAACGCTAGTATTTTTTGGTTGTAAATATTATTAGTTAAAACCCAAATTAGTTAAATATATTTAACTAATTAACTAATTAGTAAATATATTTAGTTATTTAATTAGTTAAGTATATTTTTTACACAACAAATTGTCAAGTAACTCATATTTGAGATTTCTGGACCAATAAGAATTTTTTATCGTATTTCTAACAGAAATTTTGCATGAATAAGCTGTTAAAAAAACGAAATTTTCTATTCAAAATTTACTGGTGGAAGTTTGCTTTGGTGGTAATCATAAACTGTTGGTTCGAAGTAAAAAATCAACCGCCATCTTCTGGCAAATTATAAAGTTATCTCAACTGGTAGACTCAGCACTATATGTCTTCTTTATTCATAACGTTTTCTTTTAAAAGGATAAAAAGGTTTAACTGGCGCAGGGTCCTTTCAGAGACATACTGCGCCAATAAACAAGGAGAAATCGCTATTCCTAATTTCTAGTAAGAATATTGAATTACTGGATAAACTGATAAACTTTCTGAATGGGAAATCAGATATGTTTGAATATTTTTCATGACAAAGGACCTATAGACAGTTGCCTTCTCTAAATGCATGATAATCAAGTACTGCACATACATCCCTATATACAGGCATAACTATTTGTCGATGCATTCCTTAGTTTGAAATGATGATGTTATTGTGATATCTGGGAGCAATGATGATGCTTTGATGCAAAAACATCATTATTTCAAACTCACATTGGATTTGTTTTCCATGGATTATAAATGAATTTCACAGTAATAGCTATAGTCTAACCTTCATAAATTGGCCGAAATCATTCTCGTTTCGTATCCTAAGTGTCGAAAAATTCAAATGCGATTTAAAAATTAGCTGTTTCTAATGAAATTTTCTGACTTTGGTATGAAGATGATCCCTAAGCATTTATTAAAAATTTAAATTCAAAGCAGAAATAATTTTAAATAGTGATTAAAATTTATGAGAAGTTTTCTTTTTTTCTTTTCTTTCTTTTTTTTTTTTTTTTTAAATTTTTATTTGATCGACTATACATATACCATGCATGCACATAACAAAATTTATGTAGACATACTTTACGCCAGTAATTTATTCACAAAGTAACTCCCTAATAATTCAATGCATGAATCTTTCCTTTTATCTCATCTAAAAATGAAAAGAAAGTTATTTACATAAAAGACAAATAACTATAATCGATACAGTACTAGTATGAAAAAAAATTGCTAAAAGGAATTTTTCGCCACGCTTTTTCTCTCCTCAAAATACAGCCATTCAAATATCAATCCATCACAAAAGATGAAGGGCATTTTTTTAAGAAACCGTAAAAGGTAATAATATATTCTTTTGAGTTTCCAAATGTAACGGCCTGCTTAAAAGAAATATTTCACTTGAAAAATTGCTATAGCATTTTCTTTCATTTATATTCACAACACGAATTTATACATTTTACATAGTGGTATTAGATTTTAGGGAGAAAAAAGAGAGCTCCCAGTTCTTATAATAAAAGCATAACAAAAGAATTTCTTTTTAAATATTTTCCATTGTCCAGTGTTCTTTCAGCTTTATTTTCAATAGAGAGAAATCTGATTTTATTTTCATATAATGTGCATAAAATATAAAGCCTCTGTGTTCTAAACATGTTCTAATTTTGCTTTTTCACGCTTAATTTTCTTTTCTTTTTTTTCTTTTTGGGGAAATTTTGTTAAATTATTAGCGATGCGACATTTTTTTTTTTTTTTTTTTTTTTATTTGTTGGCAATTGAAAAATTGCAATATACACTGATGCTGTTATGCATTTTAATTTGGTTAGATTACATGAGATGCATAGATGCTCATCCTGTTCGAAAAACGGCTACTTGCATTAATGCATTGTTATGTTTGATATACAAGATTAAACAATTAATGCGAGTCTTTAGTGGATATGGTAATGAATATCTTTCACTATTTTATTATGGACATCATTGTTGAGCTCTTAACAGCTTATCCAAATGTTAAAATATAAATGTTATTTTATTTATTTATTTTTTTTTTTTTAACTGCATAAAGTATGATACATAAGAAAATGCCACAAAAAGTATAAAATAAACTTTCTATCCGATCGCGATTACTTGGTATATAATTTGTTTGTTATAGTTAAAAAGCGTTATCTTTTCATTTAACCACAGTTACTTCGAATTTAAGCCAAGTAGCGTTAAAAGAGTCCTTCGATACTTAAGGTGACAGGCAGAATTTAGTTTTTCCATTAAATAGTGCATTTGTTTCATCATTTATGTCATGTTAATTAATTCTCTTTTTTTTCTAATTTATTGAATACTACATCCGACATGCGGGCTTTATATCACGTGTCCGTTTATAAAGTGTCGTCGATATATAAGGACGGGTAAGGTACAGAATAAGAGACAACACATGTCGATTACTCTGAGAATTGTACAGAGTGCACATCAGGATCACCTTGAGTTGAAACCGGCAACTATCCTACGGTCGCAAGCAACAGACGCTTTCATTGTGACGTCAGTCTTGACGTTTTGCTTGGAAACGGACTCCAAACAAACGATTGCTATGATTCATATCTTATTGAATATAAATCGTAGAAAATGTTACCAATACATATAAGTATTAAAACATACATCTGTCAGATATAACTGCAAGCTATATCTGACTATATAGCTATTAAATATAGTAAAAATAGAAAACACACAAGGTCGTAACTATAGACTTGGAGGCCCCGGGGCAAACTAGTGAGGCCCCTCGCGCCCGGGGAAAATTGAAACTTTGCCCCGGACGCAGTTTTTTTTCGCACGCCTCTACTTAAACGTACACAGTACAATAAGCCCAAAAGTGAGTTAAGAGAGAGAATTGGGCAGCCCTACGCACATTCTGCTGTCTGCTCTAGAGCTGCTTTTGCATGGGAAGCGTATTGAGTATATCTACGGACACGCAAAATCATCTACTCTAGCATTTTGATTTTTTTATTACTAACTTTTAGCTAGGTTCTGGGCATTTTATAGGAAGTTAGACTAGAAACTGAAATCAATAGTTTTTCAACCATCAGTTTGAGGCCCCTCAGGTTGGAGGCCCTGGGCAGTGCCCCGGCGGTAGTTAGGCGCTGAAAACACAGCATAGCAACGGTTTATTTGAAGTCAGTATCCCAGCAAAACGTCATATCTGATGTATCGACTGAAAGGTCTATTAGAATTATGTGTCTTAAACCTACTCCTCCCCTTTTTCTCTAAACATAAAAAAAATCTTTTAAAATCGTATTTCTTTCTTTTGCGGCCAATTTAAACTTTAATTTACCACTTTGACTTTCGTTACTAATCATCGGAAATATCGAAAATTTTTATGTAGCCTTTTATTCTCGAAGTTTCTGTGGGCGGTTTTACAATTTTAATCGTCTCCTTTCGAAGGTAGAGAGCTTTCATAAATAAGAGAGTACTTAAATATGATCTAGTTTGTCGAAAGGATTTTATAAAACAAACAAATTTGGTAAACATGCCATTTTTTTTGACATAGCGAGCATACCATTAAAGCCAACTTATTATTTTCTGACTTGTCTCATATCATTTTTAAAGGTATTCTTAAAAATGATAGGTTCATTTCCGACTCCTTATCAAAATAGTTTAAAGTTTTTTGCATGTAACATTCTTGTTTTAATATGAAAATAAAATTATTTCGACCCTTTAATATTTGATATATTTTTATCGAAGTTCTGAAAATCAAAGTGACTCACTTCAAACATAAACCTGGTAGTTCGTTACCGTAATTGCGATCAGCCTATATATTCTTCTAATGTATAAAATAAAGAAAGAAAGAAATAAACAAGTAAAACTGTTGAAGTAAGGAAACTTTTATAAATATAACTTTTTTGCTTGGATAAAATAGTTGATCTTTTGTTCAATGTTTATTGAAGCAAAAAATTTAAAATTTCTTACACAAAGCTAGGCAAAATCCTCTTTATTATTTCCGCGATTGTTCTTCGACTTTTTAAGAACATGGGAACAATTCGGTACGTCATATTTTATTAAATAACAAAAGTAACTCACAGGAAAATTCAATAACGGAAAAAAAAACTATACTTAATATATATCCAGGAAATATTTTTCATCGAATATTCTTGATTTTTTTTTTTTTTTTTTTTTTTTTTTTTTTGATTTAGAGTATGGAAACTTCAAATTCAAATACTCGTTGGAATGTCAAATATTGATTGCTACGCAAAATATCAAAAAAAAAAAAAAAAAAAAAAAAAAAAAAAAAAATTATGCCAAAATGTTGTTTTTGTTAGATTATTTCTTTTTATTTCTCAAAGATACTTTGACAGACTGAAATATATTGAATTTAAAAATTCGTGAAGCGTTTCTTCAAGTAAATTGCTACAACTTCGGGTTTTATGTTGATTAACAGTTGAATAGCAGTTCATAGTAAAATGTAATATTTATTTCGTAGAAAATTACAGAAAGAACCGATAATCATTATTATGGAAACAATAACAAAATATTCAAATTTTAAAAGAACAACCTAAAATACCTCAAATAAACAGCTTCAAAACACAGCCTGATTTGACTCGGATAGCTAAACTACATCCGCAGTTTTTAATGACTGTCGATCTGTTTATGGAGTTTTTATAACTTTATAATGTTAATAATAACGTGTGTAGAAAACTCTGAAGAATTCAGCCTCTGAAAGCTTCCCCTGAAACTTTGTCTGTATGACAGAAGCCGCATCTGCTAGTAAATATGAATATTTTTTATACGCCTGCATAGCTACATTTTGCTCCCGCCTTGTGAATATAGTACCGAAGTTGTAAAAACATCTAAGCAATTTTTTAGGTCGAATATCTTCGAGTTTTTACTTTCTTCTTTTTTTTTTACAGGAAAAAAGTATTGGATTCGTGAAAATTTTCGAAAGACTTACACGTTTTAGGGGCCAGAGAACCCGAAAAACATGTTTTTACAAAATGTCTGTCTGTGTGTCAGTCTGTTTGTCTGTGTGTAAGTGACAAAAATTTTTTGGGCGCTCTATCAAGAACTAATGCACGGATTTTCACAAAACTTTAGATTTTGTGAGACCTTGATATAAATTAGATCTGATTAGTTTATATAGCTTAATAGATGGCGCTGCTATGCTACATTATTTACAATTTCCACAATAGCCATATCTCAAGAACAAATGCATGAATTTTTATAAAACTTTATATTTAGTTAGTATTTGATATGACGTAGTACTAATTACGTTTTGGTATAAATAGCTCAACAGGAGGCACTGCAGTGGTGCATTATTCGGATTTTGGAGTAAATTACCTAATCGGTGACGCTACTATGTTTCATTTTTTGGGAAGTATTAAAATATATGAGATAGAAGAAAGTTGTGGCATTGCCATATCCGACTAGTTTCAGATTGACACCCCAGAAACTTCAAATCAGAATACAAGGTCATCAAAAAATAATGCCTAGATAAAAAAAAAAAAAAAAAAAAAATCATAATATCGAAGCCTTTTATGTTAAATGAGTAATTCTATCATTACGCGATAACTGGCGATCACAAGTTTGGTTTTAGTTCAACAGAATTTGTTTGCGTGTCCATGTTATGCGCGGATTAGTTGCGCAGTCGTCAAGGTCAGCCAAGGACGCGCCAGAATGCAGTTGCTCAGTATGATGTAGACCGTGCAACAAAAAGCACAGTGCATGATTTGGAATGTGGAGTCAAAGTAAATAGTCGACTGAGCGGCCTTTTCGCGGAACCAGGTAAAACTGCTCCTGATGACAAAGCTATTACTCGATTGTTTAACCAGATTAGGGAAACAGGGTCCGTGCAGAAAAAGTCAAGGCCAGGCCAGCCGAAAACATCAGAAGAGAATGCTGAAGGTATCCGTCAATCTTGTGTTAAGAGCCCAAAAATATTCATTGCTAGACGAAGTCTCGAGCTACATATTTAGAAAACAACCATTCAAAATATACTGAACAAACGGCTAAGACTTCATGCTTATAAAATTCAGATAAGACAGCAAATAAACCTTACTTATCGCTCTAAGCGTACTGAATTTGCTAGGTATGTTAAACGAAATTGATGACAGTCCAAGTTTTCTGCAGAGGATGTTACTTAGTGATGAAGCTACGTTTCATATAAATAGATGTGCAAATCATTACAATTTTCGTGTATCGGGATCGGAACAGCCTAACGTAATCCACGAGTATGTTCGCGATTCTCCCAAACTCAATGTGTGGTGCGGGCTATTTTACGACAAAGTTATTGGACTTTATTTTTCGAAGAAAAAAATCATTACAGGCCTCGTTTATTTGGACATGCTTGAACTATCTGTGTTTCCTCAATTAGACGATATCGAGTAACAGACTGGACAACGAGTAATTTTAATGCAAGATGGGGCTCCACCTCATTACCATCACGATGGTCACGATGCATTCAACGTACACTTTAAAAACGGTTGGATTGGCATAGCAGCCCCTGTTTCTTGGCCTTTTAGAAGTTCTGCCTTACCTTCTTGTATTTTATTTTCTGGGGGTACATAAACATTGCGTACGAGAAAAGATACGGGATTTGGACAATCTTCGAGAGCAAATCTCTGCTGCTATCTCAATTGTTACGCCAGAGATGATTCAACGCACATGGCAGTAAGTTGATTACACATTAGAAGTCTGCAGAGCGACAATTGGTGCTCGCATTTAAACATACAGAGGTATGAAAAAAATTCTTTTGCCACACATTATAAGACTAAAACCAATAAATTATCTTTCATAGTTTTTTTGCGACCAGTTATTTCAACTCTAGGCATTATTTTTCGATGACACTGTACTTTCTGGAATGTCGAACGTTGATTATTGCATAAGAATATCGGGAAGAAATCCGAAGATTATGTTCTTTATAGAATATTTATTTTATTTCTGAAACATTTTTTCAAGTATATTGCATTCAAAACTTTATGATACGTTTCCAGAAAGGAATTAAAAGATGTAGCGCAGCTGCAGAGCCATTTTCAATACGCTATGAAAGGGAAAAGAAAAGCTCAATAATTAAATATCTTTCTAAAGTTCCATTAAGCAAAGAATTTCTCGACTAACGCTTTCAATTTGTATCAAACAGCAAAGTACAAAAATAAAAGTTTATAAAAAAATTGTGGTTTTGGAAAATAATTGCATCTTTGAAATTCTCACGCAAGTTCAGATTGTGAAGGAATTCTGCCGAAATTCTTCTCATGCATAATTCCTTAAGGAATAAGAATGATTCACAATGGAAATTATAAGTCAATAAATCGATTTTTGGAATCTAAAAGAGGTTTAATACTTGAATGAGAAGGAAATGGAAATATCTGATGCATTTACGAAAATTAAACCTGGATGCAATGGTCGTTTAATGGATGTTAGAAATTTTTTATTCTGAGATATTAATGATTTCGGGAAATATTATATGAAATGATCATTATTACATATTTTTTTCTGTTATAATTATTGGATTCATTCTACATGTACACACACATACATCTAAAGAATGCAATTTGATAATGATCCACTGCTGTTAAACTATACAGTATGATTTTACTATGTATCTTACTACTAATGTTGCCAGTTGAATTTTTTTTAAAATTCAGATTATTTTGTTGCTATTATTTAAAAAATATATAATATTAACCTATTTAATGGTACATTAAATAAGGTAAACATTATTTTTTCAAGAAGATAATCAAACAATATGAATAATAATAATTAAATATTACCACCAGCGGATATATACTGCTATCAGTATTACCAATTGCAAGCTTAAAAAAATAATAAGATTGCTTGCTTTCTTTAATTTGACCTTTGTTACCTTTTAATTCTCTAACTTTTTAATATCACGGACTATGTAGACTGCCTTTTTAAAAAAAATTCGATAGCTATTAGTTTTTTTCTAAAATAGTATAATTGTCTATATTATCGCATATATTTTTTCTGCTATTTAATAAGTTGAATACTATTTCTATTTAAAAAAGGGTGGCAATCAAAGAATGTGATTTTTTTTTAAAAAAAGCTTACACTTATTAGGCGCAATTGGGGGTTAAAGCAATATGGACCTTTATATAGAATGGTTCTTATACATTGCTGAAAATATTAATGCATTATTCTGCTATTACATTTATATTGTATCAGATAAAGTTAGACCTTTTAAAAATAAACTCTTCTAACTAATCATACACTATAGGATTTGGTACAGAATGGTAGAATAATATTCAGTGTACTATAACCAGAAAAATTATCTTCACAATTCAAGTATCATGAATATTCGCCCAGTAGAAGCTTTTTAAAGGACTAATCTTTAATAATCTGGTTTACATGATTATAGAACTTTTCTCCACAATTCTATAACTATGAAACACAGAAAGATATATATTAAAATCTTGCTTGAAAAATTATTTAAATGTTTAAGTAAGCCTAGCCAAAGCCCATCCAGTACAACTCAAGCATATTTTATAATTAATAAAATATAATCGATACAAAACTTCCAATTTAATATTTTATCTAAATATTATCGATAATATCGAATTTATATTTTTAGGATTGATTACATCTTAAGAATATCTATATTGCAGACAATTTAAAGTGTCACTCAAATTTATTGAATTTTAAGATAGCCATTTCATTATTCTTTTGAATTCAATAAATTATTCGATAAATTTACGACACATAAAAGCATTACGTTACAATATAATATCAGATCCTTAAACATTTATTTTCAGAAAAGATATGCGGGAGAATTTTCAAAAAAAAGAAGAAAAAACAATTTTATTCACAAGATTGTGAATTATTGATAGTTTTAAGGCATGTTTTTTTGAAAATAAAAAATTCATTTCATTTCCCAAAGCGTAAAGATAATATATATGTAAACGAAGAAACGTCTGAACTATACCTCATAATTTGAGAGCAATATCGTATTGTATAACACGAAACTAGCACAGTTATTTCGAGATATTTTCTTTAGAAATGATCGGAATTTTTAGGAATTATGGGATGTATTTAAAAGTATTCAAAACAAAAGAATATGTTTTCATCTATTCTACTTGCTATGTTTTCCAAAAATGCCATATTTGATGCTTTTTTAGGTGCGTTCGTAATTATGTAAATACGTACCACCTATTGTTGTCGCTCAGTCCGTCTGTCTGTCCGCATATAACAACGCAAAAACTATCCAACCGAATCGTTTGAAATTTAAAATATATAATTATTACATAATTTTGTCGAGTCGTTTCAAATTTTATGAAAATCGGATGGATAGATCAATTACAGGGACAATCAAAAGGATTCCGTTACATTACGGTCAATGGGGAAAAAAGTTTTCAAATACGTTTTAATCGTTTGAAATTTAAAACGTGTAATTATTACATAATTTTGTCGAGTCATTTCATATGGTATGAAAATCGGATGCATAGATCAATTACAGGGACAATCAAAAGTATTCTGTTACATTACGATCAATGGGAAAAAAAGTTTCAAATGCATTTTAATCGTTTGAAATTTAAAACATATAATTATTACATAATTTTGTCGAGTCATTTCGAATGTTATGAAAATCGGATGCATAGCTCAATTACAGGGACAATCAAAAGTATTCCGTTACATTACTATCAATGGGAAAAAATGTTTCAAATACATTTTAATGGTGTTACACTCATTTGAACATAATATAATTGATATGAATCTATGAAATATGTACTAAAATATACATTCTGTACAATCTGGGATGCAAAGAATATTTATTATTAAATTACAGGGCCACACAAATGTATTCTACTAAATAATGTTATACGGGGAAAGATTCTTTGGGGCGTGTTTTAATTATATTAAACTACTTCACATTTTATGAATAAAATATACGTTAATGAAGTATAATAAAAATTACTCCCTGCATATTTACAGGAACACAAAGATTTCGACCACTATACTGTATCCAAAGTACGCTCTACTATACCAGCAAGATCTGAATATTTTAAAACTTATAGTACGAACGCACCTCATTTGCTACGCTTCACATTCAATTTCCAACTTGTTTATTATTTCTAAACATTTGAATCAGAAAGAAGCAGAAAAAGAAACTAAAAGTTTATTTTTGAATAAATATTATAATTGTTTTAAATACACGGTCGTCTATGGATGGTAATTTTTGTTAATGTGATTTTATAAGTTTTAAAAATGTTTTAGTTCGAATTAAATATTAGCTAAATAGTTGCGTATAATAAAGATGCTAGGTAAATTACAGGGCTGAACAAAAATATTCAAGTGTGTTTATTGTTAGCGTAAATTACTGAAGCAAAATTACAACCCGTTATGAGTTTTCTTGCTAAATTAAATTTTCCCATTATATAGTATATATATATAAATAAAGGCGACCGGGAGAGACACCATGTTCTACAGACCTGGTTGCTTGTCTTAGTAAGTCCCTCTTAGGCAAATAAAACTTACAGATCAGATACAGGGCTGATCAAAAGAAATAGAAAACATATTTGGCTATGGACGGTAACTATTGAAATAAAATTTCCAAATGTTTTATCTGTTATATAAATGTTTACTTACTTATCTTATAAAATCTTTTTCTTTCTCTAAATAACTAAGTTTTGTTAACGATCTCAGGAAGTGTTGGAAAGTGTTTCATATTCTATACTTGACGCATGACTGTTCTGTCTTGTTCCTGATTGTTTCCGAAGAGACCTTTGAAAAGCATAGCATAAACTTCAACATACAAAATTGTTATGTAAAAATAATGTTCAGTAAAACAGTTCCACCAGAGCCACATATCCATCTAATATTTCCATTTGTCCATAGTCCTTTTTTGAGAGTAATTTGAGTGTTATGCTTTGCAATTCAATAAAATATTTGATCGATATACAAAACGAAAAGACATCACGTCGTAATGTAACAAAAATCTCAAGCACTTATTTCCAAGAACAGATCTACCGAAGAAAATCACAGAAAGAGTGAATTTGACTCAAAAAATCGTGAATTATTGATAATATACCGTTATGTTTTGAAAATAAAAAAATCATTTTGTTCTCTGAAGCGTAAAAACAATACATATACAAGTGATAAATCCTCTAAACTATATCTTGTAATTTTAGAACAATAATTTGGTGAATAACATCATAAAATTTATAAAAATTGTTTAATGTAGATGAAAATATTCAATGCAAAAATGTATGTTTTTCTTAGAATTCAATTTGTGCAAAAGTATAATGCATAAATTTTCTTTTAAAATTTCTTTCATGGATGTTTAAGTCCCGTCAAGTATACAGAATTATTTATAACCATTTTGGAGATTACAAATAAATGACATTTAGATAGTGGTTTAAAATAGCGGTTCTCAACCTATGGGTCGCGATCCACTGGTAGGTCGCGGCGGTTGTTTTAGTGGGTCATTTCGGTGGTTTGTGAAAACCGAGATTTGTCACAAAAACATACATTTTATTTCATCTGTTTAAAAAATTTAACAAGTTCAACAGCAAATAATGTTTCAATGGAAAATCCTTAATTTTCCTCTGGATGAAAAAGCGACCAGAATATCAAGAAATATGCAAATCAGAATTAAATTCCTTAATAGGTCTTCAACATTACATACTTGTGTGAACATACTTTTTCAAATTTATTGTTCCTTAAAAACAAGTGCAGAAATAAAGTGACTAAAGATTAAAGTTAATCAATTTTAACACTGTTATAGATGCCCTCATTGGTAAATACTACACTGTAAAAAGAAAGGGTCGATCAACTAAAAAAATTTTAGTTTCTCTCAGTGATAATTGCAATTACTAAAAATTTTTTTGCAATCTTACTCAGTTACAAGAAAATCTGTAAGAATTACTAGAAATGAGCTAGCAACAAATAGAGTTAATAGTTTTCTATCTTTAATAGCTATTACTAAAACTCACTTGGTGTGGCCGTAATAGCCTAGTGGTCATAGCACCGAACTCCAGGCTGAATGTCCCGGGTTCGATGCTCGACACCGCCAAAGAGGCACCGAGTGTAAGTACTCGTTGAATAAAGGGGTTAAGAAAATCCTTTCGTAGCAGTTACCATGGGTAATGATCCCTGGACTTTCCCTCCCCTTTAGAAGCATCTGAATATTGAGCAGGTGGCAATGTTTGGTTCTGCCATCTGTTGAGGCTTTGGGCACACGTCAACAACAAAACTCATTTGGTGGTTCGCGCTAAAAAGTTTTAAGTTAGTTATACGAAAAATTCATTTATACAGTTTACAAAATAAATGTTTGTTTCACTTTCTAAAATTGCGTTTGGAATAGTTACTAAGAATCTACGAGTAATGGTTACTAAAAATAATTTTGGAACTGTTACTAAAATTTGCTTGGTGGCGCATACTAAAAAGTTTTAAGTTAGTTATACAAAAAATTCTTTTGTTCATCTTGCAAAAGAAATGTTTGTTTCACTTGCAAAAAAAAAAAAGTTTGGAATGGTTACTATTTGTACTGTGAGTAATGGTTACTAAAAAATTATGTGAAATACAAATTTACTAAAAATTTTTTAGTAATCTCATGAATTTTTTTTTTACAGTGTACTAGAGACATCTCACTGATTATAAAGTTATGTTTTGATAATAATTAAACTTATTTTGAATTATCTTTGTAGTTTGTTTGTTGTATTAATTATTGTTGAATTTGAATAGATTGTAACTAGCAATTCTTTTTTTCATTGATAAAGTATCTTTCTTAAGAAAATTTTGCCTTTTTCGTAGTATACGATATCCAATAGCTTATTGAAATCAAACAACAATTTCCATCCCTTATATTAGATCGCGAAAATTTTTTTTTACTTAAAGGTGGGTCGCGTACCAATAAAAGTTGGGTACCGCTGGTGTAAAAGGGCGTTTTCTAAAAGGTTTATTTCTAGAAACTTTCAAATTTTAGGAAATTAATATTTTATTTGTGCAATTAAAATCTTTTTCCATGCCTTTAAAAGGTTTACATAACTTTTCTTTTGATGTATCAAAACTGGAAAAGTACTGAATATATGGTATTCTTGCATCTTTAAGCAAATGCATATTTGAGACGTTAAGAAGCTGAATTCTGATTGCGGTGCCATAGACCGAGAGTTCGACTCCCGACTGGGCACGGGTCACTCTGCCTTTGATCCCTTCGTGGTCGGTAAAATGAGTACTACCAAACTTGCTTGGGAAACACCCATTATTTTGCGTTAGCCTGATCACCTGGCCGGGACGCTAATTTCCGTTTACTCAAGGATACAGCGCTTGGCGAAATTCAAGGTGTGCTAAATGTTTTGACTAGCATCTACGCATTTTCTCGCGCATCATGGCTGCTTCAGACATTTTACTTACAATTTTTGTCGTATATGAGGCACTTGGAAGCTGTTGTAGAGTATCAGAGGCATAGCGAGGTGGTTAAAGCAGAAAGCTTGTAATCATAAGATTGCGAGTTGTGTCCTTGCTCTTGTAGATTTTTATTTTGATTTTTATTTAAGTAATCAATAAAGAATGTTATAAAACTCAGTTACTTTATATTAGTTTTATTGTCAATTAGACAATTAAATTTTAATTACAGTTAAGTTATAAAGTTTAATTTAAAATTTTATTACATAAATTTTAATTTGAAATAAATGTAAATAATTAATATAAGTTTTTAAATTCTGCTTTTTAATAATTAAATAAATATAATTTAAAATACAATAATTATTAAAATAAAATAAAAAAAATATTTTTATTTTAGTTATGCTACCACCGTGTTGTAAGAGATGAATATCAAATTAGTAAAACCAATTTATTAAAGTTCTTATGTTTTAAAATGAGGCATCATTCATACACACACACACAATATATATATATATATAAGGTACCCTGGGGTAATAACGCCACGTTAAGGTTCTACCAATTTTCACGGCTTAGTTTTACATTGTATTTTTCAAACAAATATAGGATCTGATACAGCAACTCATTGACTATCTATATAAAATAAAATAATTTAACAGATATGTATTCATAAAATATAATGGCGTTTTTTCTTGACCAATGCTATTTGGCGTTATTACCCACCTATATGGGTAATAACGCCATGCAAACAAAACTATGAAATAAGATGGAATAATTGCATGTAGATAGCCTAATTCTAAAAATACAAACTCTACAAACTTAGAAATTGACAAATTGCATTCTAAGCTATTGAAAATGTTCAATTTTTTGTGAAAGTGTGAGAAAAATAAAGGTGTGGTGTGGGAGGGGGGGGGGTGAGGCAAAAGAATATCAGACCGTGAGCTTCTTTTTGCTTAAAAAGGACCATTTAAATAGAAATATAAGAAACATTGCACAGTTTTAACTGTGTTTATTTGAATCAGTATTTAGGATGTAGCTCGGCCACTGTAGGGAATCAATCGGGGTATTAAACCAAGGATTGGCGTTATTACCCCGGTATAGTTATTGCGCAGTACATTTTAAATTACAAATTATCTCGAGAAGATATCCAAAATCTTCAACAGCATTTTAAAAGTACATGAAATGCACTACAAATTTATGTAATTAACAAAGTATTTCCGGATAAAAAGATAGTCTTCACATCACAAAACGTATCTCGCAAATTTTAGATCAAGCGTTAATTTTAGTTGTTTGTAAAAACAATAAGACCTAAAAATGAAACAAATTAACTTGAAGCTGTTTTTTGCGATTTATATGACTCAAAACCCTTCTGCGCAGAGCACATGGGTGTCATTCACCTGATTATTTCATAATTATGCAAAATATAAGCACTTGGCGTTATTACCCCGCCTGGCGTTATTACCCCAGGGTACCTTATATAATATTTATAAGTATTTATTTTAATAATTACTGTTTCATTTACAATTCTAAAGTAGTGAAACATAAAAATATTAATTATAAATATTCAAATTTTAATATTTCTATGTACTTAATTAATAATAATAATTTAAGAAAAAAAAGGAAAATCTTTAATCTTCCACAAACATAATTTAAGTTTTTCTTTTAAAAAATTATCAATATTTAAATATATATAATTAATATTAACTATTTAATAATTAATATTAATATATATATATATATATATATAATTATAAAGTTATATTAATTAACATTATTAATTATTACATATATAACTAATATTAATAAGTATTATCATTTAAACAGATAATTAATGTTTTTAATGTTTTCGTTTAGTGATTTGTTATTAGTTCTCTTCAATTTTGAGTGTCTAGTAAGATATTAAATATATATATATATATATATAAAAAAAAAAACAATTTATATTAGATAAAAACTTTTAAGGTGGTTTTTTTTATAAAAAACGTGATCTTTGTTTTGTATTTGTACTTTGTACAAATTCAATCAGTATATGCATGTATATTTAGTTTAGACTTATCAATTTATGAATAGGAAGGGTGCATTAAATCAGTGTCACAAAAGTTGGTGTAAATTCCTAAACATATTTTATTTCAAATGAAAAATTTCCAAGTATAAAAAATATTTTAATTTTAACACAATTTATTATTAATTGAAATATATACTTTTTTGATGATTCTTAGAATCTGGAAACTATACTTTTTTTTTAATATGTTATCAACGTTAATGATATATTTGTGCAACATCAAAATCTGAATAGATCGGAACAGATGATATCGAAATTATGTACATTTTCTAACTATATAATTGAATGACCTAACTATATAACAACTATATAATATACACATACATAATATTTAAGCAGACATGTATGGATGTATAAGTTCATACATACTATGTACATATGTTGATATTTATGAATATATTCATATATATTTCCAACATTAAGAAGTTTTAATTTATCAATCTTAGTGCATTGCTATACTTGGTGATTTATATCACATTAGTAAACTAAATAAATAAATAAAAATTTGATATAACAGATCTCAGTATTTTCTTATAAAGTTCTTGAATTGATACTTAACAAGAAAATAAATTAAACAAAATAAAATTTATTTTTAGCTATTATCATGTAATTTATCCGAATACAATAACAGCTCTCTTTCGTTCTTTTTTTATTTTTTCATTATTATATTATTCATTATAAACTGAAATACTATAAGAAATGTAAAGAAATATACATTAAAATTTACAAATTAAGTTAACACAACAAGTTACTCGTATATATTTAATTAATATTTGGTCGTATATAAAAAGAAAATTCCATTAAATTTATTATTATTTTTCTTTTCAAATAAATTATTTGTATAATACATTTTTTCAGTAGATGGCGACACTGTACAATGTTATCAAGGAATCTCGGAAGAGGAGTGAATGATGGGTGGAATAGCATTTGGCACACCTTGAATTTCGCCAAGCGCTGTATCCTTGAGTAAACGGAAATTAGCGGCCGGGACGTATGCTGCATAACACCTCAAGATCCAGGGTTTAATAAACAGAGAAGGAAACTGTCGGCGCTGATCCTTCATAAATTATAGTACCACATTTTTTTTTTTTTAAAGAAACAAAATAGATTATGAAAAATGAGTTTGAAGTGACAAATCATTGTATGTTATGAGATACAGTTGCTGTATAAGGAATTTTAGTAATTTTGAAACTATTCAAGAGATAGAGCCAGTTCAACAGATAGTCCAACGTAACTTGGATTCGAAGTTGACAATGTTACCGTTGATCAATTGGCTTGGTTTACTTTGGCACTGCCTCATTAATCGACATATGCTTGCTAAAGAAGCTTATCTGGTATCTGCAAAAGTGGTCTAAAAGAGCTTGAATAAAATTTGCACTAATTTCGGAAAACATTTTTCTTAAAATTACATCTGGTATAGTTGATATACTCTAATTCTCAAAGGCTCGTTTCTGATTCTTAAAAATGACAGTAAAAGTTATTGTACTTCAGAGATAATTTCGACATTATTGTATTCATTTCGATAAAATATTTAATAAAAATACGAAACCAATATCGATCATGGAATAATGTAATACTACAACTTCAAACATAATATGTGAATATCCAGTAATTTATTATGATTTAGTTACGTTAAAAAATGCAATATAATTCACAAAATTTGGAGGATATTTCTTTTTGTTAATATCTTTTCCTTTTTAATTCTTTTAAAAATATTTTCTTTATTTTGGTAATAAGTAAATTTTAGAAATGTCGGTATAAATGTTTGCTGTAAAAATCTCCATTGAAGATGTTCTATGCCTGCAACTTTCATGGAAGCACTCCGGCATGTCGATCATCAAAGTGTTGTCTCATATGCAAATTTACCAACTTTAAAAAAAAAAAAAAATACAATAAAAGGGCAATTCGGGATTAAAATCCTATTCATAGATTATTTATAAAAGTGATTTAGATCACTTTTAAACAAATTTCTAAAATACTAGTTTTTTTTACTCATTTTCAGTAAATAAACTTTTCCATGCAAAAAAGCATTAAACAAACAAACAAACAAAACACAAAACAACACAGCAACAACAACAAAAAGAAACTGTGTCAAACTCTAAACAACATTTAAACTTTTGACATTTACAATTTCGTGGTTTCCTCTTTCTAACGCATACATAATAATTTTTCTATAAATCTGTCTGAAAAATCAACATTCTCGAGGGCATGTTTTGGAAAGGTAAGGACGATCTTCGAAAATTCCAAAGAAAATATCAAACATTTTGAGAACTATAAACCTAAAACTGATATTTTTAAACATTCATATGAGCGACTCAAGATATATATATTTTTCGAAGATGTATAAGGGGTGAACATGTAAAGTTTAATACTTTTTTTCCGAAATAACAGAAAAAAAGTATTTTACTTGGTAAAAATTTTCGTGACATTTTGAAATTCTGCTTTAAATACTTTTCGTGATTTATGTTTCGTAACAATATATGCATTAAAGTTTGTTTGATTTCTTAATGTCATCCGATCTTACCATGTTATGTGTTTTTAATTCTTATTTTTTTTTTAATTTTAGAACAATGGAACATGATACATCTATTTTTATAATTAAAGTATTTTTTTTTTTTGCGAGAGTATCTTTGCATGTAATTGCATGTGGGGTCTACCTGTGTATGTGTGAGATCTCATGCAATATCTAGAGAATTCTATCTATATTTTAGTGAGAATTTTGGAGATCTTGGAAGGTCTTCAAATTTGATTTCGGACAATTGAAGAATTGTCCAAAGACGCACAATTATTAGACTTTTTATTTCTATAATTAGATTTTTTATTATTTTATGCTGAGGGAAAGAAGTTATTTCAAGTTTTAGAGCATAATTTCTTTAAACTGTCTACATAGAGCGTTCTAAAATTTACACCCTGCTAATAAATAGTTATACAGGGTGCCCACTCTCAACGATGTCCAATGGCTGATTCCTAAACCATTAGCCGTAGGTATACAGCTCCAGTTACAAAAGTCTTTTGAATTAGGAGAAGTATTTGAGTCAATAAAAACAATTCTTAAAAAAAAAAAAAAGAAAAAAAAAAAAGAAAAAAAAAAGAAAAGAAATTTAAATTTTTATACGGTTTTCCAGTCATATGAGTGATATTTACTAAAAATTTTCTGATATAAAAAAGAAGGTCACCATTCATCTAACACTCAAATTGGCCAAGTTATAAAACTTTGGAATGCATGATTTATACCACTTTTCTGCATTTGAAAACCGATAAGTTCGGGCATGCTTTCAGGAGTCGTATACCAAATACTTGAAGTATTCGAGTGCAAGTATTCCGATTGATTTTTTTTAATCTTTTAATAATTTCGAACTTTTATTAATTTACTTTCGGATCTGCTAAAAAAATATATTTTAAAGTGTTTTTTATATTGTAAGGATTTGAGGCTGTTTCTTTTCATAATTTCTTTTAACAAACATCCTAATTATAAGTTTATAGCTCTCAGGGTATCAAAACCTCAGAGCTTATGTGGCCGTTCAGTAGGTATATAAGAATGTATGTATGTAATGTGATAACTCATAATAACAACAACCGATTAGCTTCAAATTTTCGATATAGCTTTATTGTGATAAAGCGCTTCCCTTATAAGTAAAAAAAAAAAAGTAACAAACTATAATTTAAACAACATTTAAACTCTTGACATTTACAATGCTGTAGTTTTTAATACTATAATTTTCTAATTTAACTATAATTGTATAACTTTCTAACGCATAGGTAATACTTTTTCTGTAAATCAGTCTTGAAAACTGACATTTTCAGGGACATATTTTAGAAATTTCCGAAAGGCGAAAATTCTAAAGTAAATGACAAACGTTTCTGAAATACAAACCTAAAATTGATATTTTTAAGCATTTAAATCAGCGATTCAAGCAATATACTTTTAGAAGTTGCAAAAAAGCTGAACTTGCTAAATTTAACGTTTTTCAATTTGCTTATTTTTTTTTTAAGATAAGGGAAGAAAAAAGCATATCTCTTTGTAAAAATTTTCACTGACATTTTGAAACTTCTGTCTTTTTTTAAAAGTTTCTGGTGATATATGTTGAGCCAAAGTAAATCTATACTGAATTTTATGTGACTATTATCGCATAATGTATTTTTTTATATGATTTTTTCATGTTTTATTTTACTTAAGTGTAAGATCAATGAAATATGTAAAATATAAAAATATGAAAACAAGCTCTTTAGGGCGTTTACTATTGAAAAGTAATGGCAATTTTTGAAACATTGTTTAAACGTAATAGACTCCATTAAAATAACGAACGCTTTACTAAATTTTATTAAAAGACTAAAAGAGACGTTAATTATATAAATAATTCATTATAATAATTTTATAATAAATAATAATTTTTTACCATAGAAAAGAAAGAAATGACATGCATGAAAAAAAATTAAAACTAGAAAAATTTTGTTAATTAATGAAAGAAAGTTGAAAAACAAAACATTCTTTAAATTCATGAAAGAAAGTTTAAAATAAGAACATTCTTTAAATTTATAAAAAAAATATAAAAAATGAAAACATTCTTTAAATTCAAATTAAAAAAAGAAAAGAAAAACAAAGAAAAATAATATTGAAGTAGTTATCTATTTAACCTTTAATTTTAGTGTATTAATAAGATTTCGTAAAGATTTTATTTTTCAATGATATCTGTTAAACTGAAACAATATTTTAAAGATTGCCAATAATTTTCACTGCTGCATGCATATTTAAAATATGAAAAACATGAACTTTAGGATATTTACTATTTTATTTTTACCAGTTAAGTTTCACTCATAAAATTAAAAATATAATTTTATATTAAAAAATTGTTTATTAATTCAAGTTTTAAGTATTTTTTAATCAATCCGTTTTGAGAGATTTATCAGTGAAAACAGCTAAAAACAGACTCAACACAGTATTTCATAAATATAAACTATACCCCCCCCCCAAAGAAAAAAAAAAAAAAAAAAAAACCTTAAGTTGAATCTGATCTTCTTCATAAAAAATAATGATAGTGAAATATGGTGTTTGACCTTTTATTTATGCAATTTTTAAACATGATTGACCTAAATTCTTAAGTTTAAGGAGACGGTGGACGTTAAAATTTTTTTCTTTAAATTTTCATCATAGCAGTATGAAATTTTTTGCATATATACATTTCACCAAAAGCATATAAAACACCTTCAAAAAAAATTTTTAATGTTATTAAAATTTTCAATTTTTAAAAAAAAAGTTAAATTTTTAAACGAAATTTTAAAATGCTCCTCGTGTCGTAATTTTTGAGATATTTTCATGCTTTTGCATTTTTAATCACTTAAAACTCTGTTATAAACAAATTTGTGTAAGATTTTTTAAATCGCTCAAATAGTTAATTTTTTACAGATTTTTTTCTAAATTCCATATCGATTTTCATCAAAATTTTGCCTTTTAAGAAGTAAAAAATCAAATTTGACTGTCTTAATGCAGACAAATTTTAAAAAGCTTACTCAATTTCTTTCTAAAGAATATCAGGATACTTTTTTATCAATTTCATAAATATGCATAAAAAATTACGTAGCAAGGAGCATTTCAAAAATCTAAAGACGCTGAAAAATTAGTCTTGAGAAAAACAGATTTAAATTATATAAATAGACTTATCTTTATTATTTACTTCATAAAACCTTCATAAAAGATATTTTACTAAGAAAAAACCTGTTTTAGTACTATTATACCACAGAAATATATTTTTTTTGCGACGATTTTGCTCAAATAAAGTCCACTGTCCCCTTAATGAAAGTTCCATAAAATTGCTTAAAATGTAGACAAGTTAATGCTAAACATATAGGTTTCTTATTCATCTTGATAGATAGATATACAAATAAAGCAGTTACAGCATTTCCCATAAAACACATTTTTAACCCAAAAGATGACCATCTCCAGAAAACTATAAGAAAAAAAAAATAATAATTTATGTTTTAATTGAAAACTATGAAGAAAATTAGATTTTAAAAATTGGAAGAATTAAAAATGCCGAGCGACATTACTTTTGGTAGTTCGAAATGGATTGATCCAGTGTCATTATTTTTTAATAGTAACGCTTGTCTTAATCTGAATTTTCTGTAATTAAAAAAAAAATAAAATGTTTTTATACAAAATGTTACTAAAAAATCACAAGGTTTTCATAGCTATGATGATATCTTTAAGCGCAGTATTAGCAGATGCAAAAGAAATAAAGCTTTATATAAATTTTTATTTCAGTCATTCATAATGGCCAACCGCTACACTGTTTAAAATTACAGTAAAACACACTCGCACAAAAGTGAGACTCTCTGTAAATTTACATTAGTTCTCAGTTAAATGCATTCGATTGAGTTTATTGTTCACCATTTTACCGGCATTTCCCCGATAGTGTATCTAATTTCCTGTAGGGATTTCGTCTTTATTTAAAAATATTTTTATCTTTATTAAAACTTATAATTCAAAATGCACTCTTATAAAATTATTTTGCAATTTTATTAGAGATATTAAAAAAAGAAAATTTAGTGGTTTTTTTTTTTTGTCAAATTTAGAATAACTCAGAAAGGGAAAAATAATTTCCTTGGAGTTAGTGGGGATTTTTATCAATTTTCCCTGGCTGCATGATAAAAAGAAATATTTTGAACAACGTAACTAAAGCTTATATGGCTCAGTCGTAGGATGCTTGTCAACTGTCAAAAGGTCTCAAAACCCAAAAAAGTTAGAATCAAATTATGCAAAGAAAAAATATAATAATAAAATATTAGTAAATGATACAACAGTTCAAAATTACTCGAAGAGTTCAAATTCTTTCAGGTTCACTGAAGATTGATAATTTATTTTGAAAATTAAATTATCATCATTAAAAATAAATCTACAGAGTCTTGTGTATTTTTAGATTTTACAATCTTTATTAGATTTTACAATCTAACAGTAGGTTTGTCAAAAATTTAATGTGTTAAATATTTGGAAGATAAAAAAAAAATGATTATAGAGAATTTGAATCCACTAAAATTACAGACGTCTGCTTTATCTCTTAAAGCAACAGGCACTTGTAAATTAATATTTAATTGTATTATTTATGGCATAGTGGGATCGTTAAAAAATTGCAATTAAATTTAGTGGTTTATTTTAACACTTTCCAACATAGTTGAAAAGTATGATTTCAATTTGTTTGGCCATGCATCCGTGATCTGATTCGGATAAATAGATTCAGATTGCACTGTAATTTTATTTTAATTTATTATTGACATTTACATTACAACATTTTCACTAATGAAAATAAAGACTGTAGTCTTTATAGTTTCTTTACTGGTACAGCCAAAAATATTTTGTTACATTGCGGTCAATGGGGAAAATTCGCTTCAAGGGCATTTTAAGTTGTTGCATCATTTTAGACTTAATCAAATCGATATGTATTTATGGAAATACTAAATTATGCATTCTGCGAAATATGAGGTGAAAGTCATTTATTATTTTCATAAAAAAATCTCATTGCATAATAATCTATGGAATTAACCCCTTGATTGCCAGTCTTAATTTCGTTGGTGAAGGCCCATACACTAGGTTAAGCAGTGCAAATTACTACTCACTTTCGACCAGTATCCTGTTATACTGTTTCATATCACAGACCAATCAATTTAAATAAACAACTATTAGTCAACCAGTAGTGAACGACGTAGGGGGTGTACGTAATGATCGTTGATTACTGAAATGAGAGGAAACAAAACGCATGTCCTGCCAGTCAAGAGGAGAAACTGCTTGCAGCATGTTTTATTATGATACTTTATTTAAAATATACTGAAACTGATACACATTATTGAAGTTTGCAACAGCAAGATATTTGTGGAATGAATTTTGGATGTACATACCATTTATCATTCATTTACCGAGAAACACAAACTGTATCGGATGTAGTACTGTATACCAAGAACTGTTTATTATCGATATTTGCTAGAAATGCGGTTTCAGATATATTATACATTTTTAAGTTCAACAAAAATTTTCAAGACTATATAAAAGACTAGATGACCATAACTGAATACGAGCATGAATCGTTTAAAGGTGGTTTTTAACAGAATTATGTATTTCAAACCAAATTATTTTTTTCATACTAAAAGATATTATCCTCTTCAGTCCTGGTACAAATATTGCGAGAAACCGCAAAATTCACTTTAAAATTACTATAAAACATCCATAAAAATGTATTAGTCTGTACATTAATGCTTATGATATAACATTTATTTAAAAGGACTAAAAACAATTTTAACAATTCTAAAAGTTAATTTATACTTCGTCCTTTAGCATCGCCTCTGGGCGATACGCGAGGACTGAGGAGGTTATTAGAATATAAATAAAATGACTTACAGATCCACACGATGAACTGGATAAATGGCCATTTATGGATGATAATTTATTAAAGTATGATTTCATTAATTGTCAATGGTTTTTTTTCATTTATCTGAATTAATTTTTAGTTTAATACGGAGTGCATAAAAATCTGTAGTTAGGGCTGCACAAAAGAATTCAGTATTTTTCCACACACACAAAAGAGAATGTTCATTTCCGGCTATGAAGGGTAATTGGTGAATCCGGTTTTTCGAATATGTTATGCTTTTTTTGCGTTTTCTAAAACGGTTACTTAGATGTCTTATATTTAAGTTATTAAAAGATGGAAGTTTTTCACAATCTATGCTTAACGCATAATTTAGCGGTTTTTTGTTTAAAAATTATATGGAAATAATGGTTGTTTTCGGTAGAGAATTGGGAAGTCGGAAGTATATCGGAATCTTTTCATTAGTTGAATTCTGCAATTTATTATATTCTATTCGTTTTCGGATTGGTCCATGCTTAGTGTCTAGAAATGGAATACTTCTGTTTTTTATTTTATTCGTTTTCTGATTGACCCTTGTTTAATGTTTAAAAATGGAATACTTCTGTTGCCACAATGACAAAAAAAGTATTAAAAAAATAGATACAAGTTTCAAACAAGTTGCATTTTAAAGTAAATTTTTTTCTTTATGCGGTGGTGTAAAAATTGAAAATGTGGGATGTTTTGAAGTTTAAAAATTTTCAGATTCGAAAATTGTTAAATTGAAATTTCATTTAATGTTTGTTTATGATTGGTCCAGGAATGTTAATGTGATTCTAAAAGTCTAGGCATATTAATATGGCTCTGATATTAAGTAAACTGCGTTTTGATCATCATAAAAGTAATGTTATTATTGTTTATTTAAGTATAGAAATAATTTATAAGTATAATTTGGAAATATTATTTTTCAAATAGTTGTAATTTGTAAAATTACAAT
Organism: Maratus speculifer; assembly: GCA_964019185.1. Classification (NCBI taxonomy): domain Eukaryota; kingdom Metazoa; phylum Arthropoda; class Arachnida; order Araneae; family Salticidae; genus Maratus; species Maratus speculifer. The sequence goes on from OZ025291.1 coordinate 22,748,766, forward strand.
TTTTTTAGTATTATTTTTTTTGGAAGGAGGAGTTTGTATATAGGAAGAAAATCGTAAAACATTGCATTTCCACTAATAAGGTGTTCAGTCATGATAATTTTATTCAATCAATTTCAATCAATTGTCTGAGTTTATGCAGTAAAATAGTGAAAGTGTTAATATTTATCCCGAAAGCTCAAAGTAGTGACTGGTGAGATTTTCTTTTCTTTTTATTGATAAAAATATTATTCAAATATTGCAAAGTAATGGGTGACTTGCTGTATTCCCGCATAACAGGGGACTTCGATCCTGCCTGATATGCATTAAAATTCTCTAGTGCTCAAATGCTTTTCTAATATTTTAAAGGAATAAAAATTATATATTCTAATTTCGAATGAAAACTTCTTCAAAGAATTTATAAATCCAAGAATATATCGGAATATTTAAATATAGATGCAGCAGGAAGTTCAAAATCGTATTTAGCAGTTTTGTTTTTATCTTTAAATCATGATTAGAATGTTTTGTTTTCGATTCTGCATGCTTCATGTTATTAAGTGTTTTAAATTAAAAGCTTTTACTTTGGTGTTTGCCAATTTAAAGACGTAAAACAAGGTTAATTCTACTCTGTTTAAAAAAAATCTGAAATTCACCGATATATTTTTTCTGAATTTCTTTTAAAATATTTTAACTAATGAGCCCTCCCAAAGAAATAAATAAATTGTGTGTGATAATTTTAAAAAATTGTCTTTTTTTATACATTCTATCAAAAAAAAAAAAAAAAAAAAAAATGTGATTTTAAACAGTGATTTTTTAAAAATCTAAACTAGTTTAAAAAAATTAAAATAGATTTAAAAAAATAATAAGTATTATGCATCGGTCTAAAATAAAATAAAACAAACCGCTTACGAATATTCTAACGAATATATTGAAAGGAAATCTTTCAAAAGCACAATAGATTTTCACACTAACTGATAAAAGACATACTTTGTACAAACGGGAGTCAGCAGTTTTGGCTCAGTCAGTAAGGACTTAGTCCGCTATCAAAAAGTCTCGCGTTCGATCCTCAGGACGGCTTGAAGCAAATTATACAAAAAAATAAGTAAATAAATAAAAAATAAGTTAAATATTACAGCAGCTCAAAATCACTCGGAAAGGTCGAATTCTTTGACGATTGTTCGGTTCATTAATTTAAATTAAGTTATTGTCATTAAAAATCAAACCTTGTGACGGAAAGCTACCGCTTTTTTCAAACGGGGCTTTCCTTTCTTTTATCTTTCAAAACGGAAAACCTACTAACGGAACAGTAAATGTCTGGCTACTTTACAGCCAAAAGTTTTACCGTAAATTCACATTTTTTTTTATTTTTTTTTTTTACAGTGTTTATTTACAATTTAAACTATATATGTAATTTTATATACTGTATGTACAACGAAATATACTATTATACGTGATCCGATTAAGCACTTTCTTTTTTCCTCTTAAGGAACCCAAGCTTTTCAAAACTCTTTAAATATCACGTATTTAATAAAATAAAAAATTCAACAGTTCATTTCCTTGAAATGAACTGTCAAAAACATAGTTTTCATGCTTATGAACAAATTATTTAAAATGAAAGAGTATTTATTTTCTTACCTTTTGGAAGATCAAGAAATTTTCAGGTTGCATGATGCCTTCAAATTTATATCTACTTAAAATAGCTGAAAGAACAAACATTTAATATCGTTTCTCTAGTAAAATATGTCTCGACGGGCGCTTACCGAGCGGCAGGGATCGATTTATAAATTTGGGGGCTCTGGGCACAGATGCTTACGGAGCCCCCTTTGCACCGATACTTACTGGGAGACATTACTATTTTTTTAAAGATAGTTATTAAAGTAACCATTATTCACTTTAAAACATTCATTAAAAAATTAAGTATGATAATCAGTAACTTATTTTTAAATAATTATTTCACAATTATGAAATTTGAATGAGTAGGCGTTTTATTATAAACTCTGATGCTAATTACATTTTCCTATGCAAATCCATATACCTGGAATGATAAAGTATGTAATAACAAATAAATTTTCGACAATACTTACCTACAGCTATTTAAAATGTTAGGGGGCTCAACAGCCTGCATGCAATGCTTACCAACATTCAAATAATCTAACGATAAAAGGAAAAGGATTAAACAAGAATGAAAAAAAAAAAATACAATATATTTTTAAAGTGATAAAGACTAAAAAAAAAAAAAAAATATTATCTAGAATAAAATAAAAAATAGATGTTTCAGACAAAATATACAACATTGTAAAAATAGAATATGAACAAAATAGAATGAAAAATGAAATGCAAAATTTCATTGGATATTAAAACTACATTAAATTTTGGATAATAATTGAAAAATCTTCAGCAGCATTTGGGAACCTGAGCCTGTGCCCCGAATGCCCTGCCGTAAATCTGGCACTGCCGAGCGGCTAAAAGAGATCCCTCGCTCGAAGGGAGATTTGTGAAATATTTCACATCTAAAAAATGATACTGTATTTTAATTTAGAATATAATATCTTGTAATGTTTTACAACTTCTTATTCATGGTATTTAATGGAGATATTGCAGTAAAATAAATAAATAAATAAATAAATAAAAATCCAAACAAAAACACTAAGAAATGAATTAAGATGTACGAAGTTCTAATCATATTTAATATAAAATAATTTCATATAACAAAAGAGTAAAGAAATAAAATCGTTTACATGTTAATGAAATGAAACTATTTTAAACGAAATTTGCATAAACAGATTTAAAATGATCTTTTGATAAAAACAGCCCACAATAGTTATACATTGGCGTGCATTAAGTGCAAATTAATTGAAATCGTTCTCAACATAAATGATATGCCCGAACTAATCCTATTGAGAACATATCAGATTTATCACCCTTCAGCTATTAACTGATTACGGGCATTAAATAGGCTCCACCGAACTTGACGCTGAAATGCCCTTAATTGAAATTAATTATTGTACAATATTGCAAGCTTATGTTATAGGATAATGCATTGTTTTTGATGTTTTTAAACAGGTATGAACAGCTTTTTGTCTAAATCTATGTTGCCATCTTTTCTTTAGAATTATTATTATTATTATTATTTTATAATTAAAGAGCTTATGTCATTAAACAAGGTATTTTTTTCAATAGATAAATTTTAGTATTTCTATGGCTCATGTGTCACACCCTTTTTTAAAATTTAAATTTATGCGCACGCATGTAATGTCTTAAAAATCTAATATGTTAAATGTCTTAAAATTACTATCATTTGAAACTTTTTTTTATCCATAGATAAGCTACCATTTCTTTTTGTTTAAAAAAAAAAAATCATTATTACAAACAATTAAACATTTTTCAAATTTTGTAGTTATGTATTACGCACGAAATATTGTATATTTTTATTTGCATCATCTTTTCTTTGCCAACTAAGGGTAGAACAGAATGAAAAAAGCGCTCAAGCTGGAACTAGAACTAAAGATATTGGCACAGCGTACCAATGCTGTACCAACTAAATTGCTCGGACGATATCCAGTCAAGAATTCTTATTTTGTACTCTGTTAAAAATATTGTCCTAGTTTGAGCCAAATTTTGGTGCTCAATAGCTGCCACTGTAAGATGGTGAAATCTTGAACCAATATTTTTAGCTCATGATGAAGCATAGTTCCAGTAGTTGAAACGAGGTTGAAAAAGGAAGCTCCAAATGTTAATTTGAGATTTCACCATCTTATGGTGGCAGCTACTGGACACCAAAATTTGGTTCAAATTAGAGCAAAATTTTTAACAGTGTATATGTTCGAAGATTACATCTGCAGCACAAAATAGAACATCTTAAAGAGCCACAATCTTGTGAAAACATAAAACGAAGCTAATCCTACCATCGGTGATTTGATATATAGATATAATTTTATTGTTATGTATTACGCCCGAAATATTGAATACTTTTATTTGCATGACCTTTTCTTTGCCAAATAAACGTAGAACAGTCTGAAAAATTGCTCAAGCTGGGACTGGAAACAAAGTTCTCGGCGTAGCGCACCAATACACTATCAACTAAGTTAGACGATAATCCAGCCAGGAATTCACCTAAATATATTCGCAACACTACATCTATAGCCCAAAATATAATATCTTCACGAGCTACAATCTTGTGGCAAACGTTAGACGAAATTAATCGCCCCATCGGTAAATTGATACAAAGATATAATTTTGAATTTATGTATTACGCCCGAAATATTGAATGTTTTTAATTGCATGAGTGTTTGTACAGCTAACTGGGCGTAGAACCGACAGAGTGAAGAAGTGCACAATCTGGAATTTGTTCCCGGTTCATTGGCATAGGATAGAGCACTAACGCACTATCAACTAGGACTGAATCATCTTCCTCTTAATAGGGTGATCCCGCCAATACTTGACACCCTTAGATAATTGATCAAATTTTTTGAAATATTGCGCCACTTTAGCCGAAAATGAATTTTATATTTGACGCTAGACATAATACTTTTGTTCAACGTTAATGCACCTGTTGCCACATTATTGTAAAACGTCTGCTGTAAGAGAAACCATTTGATGAAATGTTTTTATTAGGAAGTGAACATTAGGATTAGAACACTTAGTTTTTGAATGGTTGGTGACAAGTATGGTAACTTAAAAAGAATTCAATTTCATCTTTCTTATTTTAACTAATAAATTCTTTTTAAGAAAAATTATTAATCATCGTAAAGGCTGATATTTTAAAGATTAATTTTTAGATTTTCGATTGACTTCTTTCGTCTGATAAACATATGAGAAAATGGCAGTTACAAAAAATTATTTATTTATAATATTGTTGCTATGAAATTTCCACGGATTTCATGTTTGTCTATTATAGGACATTCATTAATAGGTATAGCAATCATTTTAGTTTATTCCAAAACTTAAAAGGAAAAGAAACCGAATAAAAACTTTGTAACATTGAATTTATTTGACCAACTCATGGCTGGGTCACCATAAGTATGCATCCGCAACACAAGATGGCTTCTGAAAATATCTCAATCTTGCACTGCAAACGCAACCTTGCCAAAAAAAAAAAAAAAAAAGAAAAAAAAAAGAAAAAAAGAAAAAGAAAAAAGAAAAAAAAGAAAGGTGTTCAATGATGTGTATCGTCTGAGTAGTTTAGTTGGTACAGAATTGGTGCGCATTGCTAATGACTCGGGATCAAGTCCCGGCTTGGACAATTTTTCTCTCTGCTGGTTTTAACCTTAGTTAGCAATTCAAAAATTTATGCAATTAAAATATTGAGTTACATGTCACCCACCTTTACATCATTATTTTTAGTTTCCGATTATCGGAAATTACAAAACTTAAATGACTTTTTGCCAGCAACATAGAACTGTACATCTTATCAAACAACTTGTGAGAAAGCGCTGTTGTCTCTTTCGTTTCCCCCCCTTAAATAAATAAAACTTTCTGTCCATTAGTAAATTGTTAAAAATACCTGTTCTTTTAACTTATATTTTATAATATTTTAAATAAAATATTTCTATTTTATCTACACCGTTAAAATATGTATCTTTTGCTGCATAGTCACTTTACCACTTTTACTGAAAACGGATATTTGTTTTCATTATGGAGCATTTTCATTGGTCAGACTAGAGATATTTCATAAAAGCGGAGGAGTGCCTATGCAGCAATAAACTGCAGATTTTTAGGAGTGTAAAGTAAAAATTTTATCTATTATCCAATGTAGAAATCGTTTCCACACCCTAGTGAAAAAATTAAATTAGTATTTATATATTGTTATTAGAATTTTTAAAGCAAAACATTCTTTACTTCTGACTGACAAATAAATCCTCTAATATCACAATTAATGCAAAGAATAATGTTATTCAATAGATGAAAGAAATCTGTTATAAATAAGCTTTATTCTCACTAAGAAGCACAGAGAAATAACGTTTAATATGGTGGAACACTCTTCCTTTTGAACAGCGTACATTGTCTATAAAACGAAAAAAATTTGTTTCAGTTGAACAAGGTTACATTCTCTATAACTTGTCAAAATTACATCCTATGCAGAAAAAATCATATTAATTGAACATGATTTCTCTGTGCATAATATTGAAAAACTGGAAGTACTGCTGATGGGATTTTTCTCTAAAATGTACTGCCTTTTTCAGAATGTATGTCGGTATCATTATAGTCTTAGCAATATTCTTAAAAGTTATTGTAGAAAAATGATAGCATGCTTACATAAATGTAAAATACATGCGTGACCTTTATAATATCCAACGGCTACTCGGTGTCATCGAAAAACTGAAAAATATACAAAGACAGGAAAAAGGAGAAAATTTATCTTTGTCAATTTAAACGATACAAATTTCCTTTATACACTCAAAAAAAAAAAAAAAAAAAAACTATAGATTTTGCTAAACAAATTCTGTAAAAAAAGTTGCCAATTTTCCTCTGTAATTTATAGAGGTAAATTCTGCTTCATTAGAGCACATTTTCTCTGGGTGAAACAGAATTTTCCCATGCTACAAATAATGTAATCTTGTTAAATAGGAACATAATTTCTCCATCTAATAGAAAAGTCAGTTGAATTAAAGGCATAGAATTTGTTCTTAGAAAAGAAAAACAACATAAAAAAAAAATCGATCAAGCTATTAAGGCAAAATTTACATTTATTATTTGTACTGAATACTTAAAAGTATTCATATAAAGCAAGTTGCATAATGTTAAGCAGATAAAATTAATTAATTTAAGTCTATTCAATTACAAAGTATAGCAATACAATATTTAAAAACCTTTACTGTGTACATAGGATACACGCCATAAAATATTAAATTTGGTAGAAAATTTGAAATTATTATTTTTTTAACAAAATATCTCATTATTAGACCAATGGATAAATTTCAAATAATATTTTTCATAAAAATAAAAATAATCCTGCAGTGTAGGGTTAAATATTAAGATTTTAAATTTATGTCCGCATGCAATGCATATAATTACAGTTATTATTTTTTTTTACAATCTTTCAGGTGCATGCGAATTTTTTTGTTCGTCAAATGTGTTGAATCATATGAATTTAAGATTTTCAACTAGATGGCAGAAACAACCAGATAACAAAAATAACAACAAAAACTTTACATGAAATAGCGATATTTTTTTTATGAAATATGCTTTAAGTATTCTTAACAGTGTAGTTATTCTTTGCAGAGAAATAAATCCGTCTTGAATATGACTGCGTATGGTCAGAAAACTATTTTCTTGTGAACATCCAATGACAAATGTGTTGTTATAAAAAATTTAAATAGCAATAACTTTGATTGTTTATGGACGTTCTGAATCACGGTTGTTTGTCTATTGAAAACAGAAAAAAAGCTGCCTGATATGCAAATAATTAAAGAAGTAATGATCGGAAAGTTTTTCGGTTTGCGCGAGTATGACCAGAAGGATTTTCGATTTTTTTCCATATATAATAAAAAAGATTCCTAAAGTGACCGATAGAGAGCGCTCACACGTCATATTGAAGCATTTTATACTAATCAGGCAAACGCAAAGAGACAACCCCGTTTCTTCCAAACATCCTACTAAATTGAGTATCCCATTCAATGAAATAGAGTTCTTCTGCCCATTAAGTTCTTTCTCCGTTCGAAACTTTCACAACGCAATAGTTGTGGATTCACCATATTTGTAGAAAATTCAAATCACCAGCGCTAGATCTGGTAACGATAGTATGCTGCCGAGATCGAATGACGAATTAATTTTTAGCCAGGTGTTTTATTACTAGTCTGATTTGCATAACACAGCTCAATATGACGTGTGAGCGCTCTCTGTCGGTCACTTTTGGAATTTTTTTTAATTATATATGGAAAAAAAATACAAAATCCAGCTGATCATACTCGCGCAAACCGAAAAATTTTCCAAGCATTACTTCTTCTATAATGGATTTTTAAAGTTTGCACGAATTTATGACGCACCCGGTAAATAAATAATAATAAAAAATAAATAAATAAAAAATAATTTTTAATTCAATTTGATAAGTAAATAAAATATATCAATAGAAAAGTTTACAAGTCCATGCCAATTATTTTCAATCGAATTTTGAGATGAAATTCAACATTATTCAATTTAATATTTTCCAATATTCATAAGTGCTATGCTGTGATTACATTTGAAAAAAAAAAAAAAAAAAAAGATGGAGGAAAATCCACATTTTCCTCTGAGAAAGTGGAATTATCGTTCAAAATATAATAAATTTAGAAGCAAATAATCTAAGGAAATTCACTGGATTGGAAAATTGTTTCATAAGTCGCATTTTCCGAAGGATTCTATACAAGAAGGCTTTATCCTTAAATCATTAAAGGATGTAGGAATCAGGAAATGAATGGTTTAAATAAAATAAACGGAATGTTTAAAACGGATTTGAGACACTCAAAAAAAAAAAAAAAAAAAGATTCGGAAAATCAATAACGAAATTTAAAATAGTAAATGTTGTTGGAGAGATGTAATTTTATTATTTGCTTGAGGATATGGAAAATACAACAAAAATTTGAATAAACATTGAAAAAATATCGCAATTTAATTTAACTTATTATTTGATTTTGTGATGAGTTTACATAGATTTTTAGCAACATATTTGCTTGTTACTTTTAATCGGTACAAAAGTGTCGTCAAATTTTTAATAAAATCTTTCTAATCATTAAAAGAAAATATTGTTGAATTTTGGGTGAGAACCTAACATAAAACCAGGTTGTTAAGCAGGTCGCACACTGACGCGTCAAGAGTAAGAAGAACAGTGACTTTACCTAAGTAAAAACAGTTCAATATAAGTATTCGAATATTTTTATTCGAGTAAGAAGCAGTTCGATATAAAGAAGAAAACTGTCTAAACCATTTTAAACTGGATTGTTCTCCCATGTCGAGAATTATGTTGCATGTGTCACTAGTGTGCGACCTGCCTTAGATGTATCCGGATTTTGGAAGTTTCCACATTACTTTCCTTTACTAACATCTGATTAAAATAGTTTGTTATATATGCTGCATTAATTAAAAAATTTTGTATGTGGGTGTGATGTAAAGTGAGTGTATGTATGCAAGAATGAATGAAAGCACATAAATGAGGAAAGAATGTATGTGGGTATGAAAATAATGTATCAAGTAAGGCACATTTAGTATGGAGGTCGTTAAAAAAGTATTGATTAATTTCGACAAATGCATAAACAGAACATGCCAATAACACAATCTTTTTTTAATTCTTATTTATTCTTAAAATAATTATTGGATTAATGCTTACCTTGTAATTTTTAGAACACTATTCAGAAAATTTGCAATGTTGATTTCTAATTGAAAATTGGAAAGACATATAGTAGTTTTTGCTGACTTCAAAATTATGTAAATATGCAAATATAGTCACAGTCTGGTTTGTCTATCTATCGGTCCATCTATCTGCATATAACAGTGCAAAATCTATCCAAACGAATGGTTTGAAATTTTATATATATGACTTCTGCAGAATAAATTTTATTTTGCCCGAAAGTGTGCAACACCATTTAAAATACACTTGGAACTATTTTTTCCCATTTGGCGTAATATAACGGAATACTTTTGATTGTCCCTATAATTAAACTATGTATCCAATTTTTATAATATTTGAAAGGACTCGATAAAATTATGTAACATTTATATTTTTAAATTTCAAACGATTCTGTTGTGTAGTTTTTATTCTGTTACATGGAGACAGACGGGCATGTAAATGGACGGACCGAACGACGACAATAGGTGCTACGTACTTACATAATTATGAATAAACCTAAAAAAGATATTAATAAAAGTTTTCTTCTGTTAAATCTTACTTGAGATCCCATGTATGTAATGATCCTAGGTAGCGTTGTGATTTTGTTCTATTTAAGATGAAGTCATTATTTCCGTATTACTGAATTGAATATTTAATAGTAATAAATTTCACACTGGGAAAAACACACTTTTCGTTCAAGTATCTAAGTTGTGGCTCTAGAAAAAATAATTCTATGTCAGTTTTAAAAATTCTAGTTCCCTGTGCTAGAGAATTCTAGAATTTCCTACGAGGATTCAAGAATGTTTTACTATGACTATTACTTTGATGATTACTATGATGACTATAACTTTACTATTTACTATTACTAGTGTTTTGCCGTGATTAATTTATAGTCAAGTATCAAAGGGTGATGAAAACAGCGCCATTTATACCTCGTCACAAAATAAGACATTTATATCAGATGACCTTAAATGAGGCCATCAGAGTGTGACAGTTACCTTTGGGTAGGGGTTTTGATACATGTTTCCAGAAAACATGTTATGAAACATATTAATGACATATCCGATAAAAGAGGAAAAAAGCGATACATAACAAAATACTCTTGAGTGATTGCAATTTCGACATTAAAAAATATTTCAATAAAGTATTTCTTGCAGATTAATGGCGGCGCTGCGATTGCAATCAATTCATTTTATATGTAGAAAATTCACGCAAAACACATTCGATGTTATAGGTGAATGAAGTTTTCAGTGGCCTCATAATGGGGGGTTATGAGGGGGCGGGAGTCTCCCCCTCCAATCTAGTAATTTTGGAAAATTTGAGCTTAAAGTTAGTAAATTCTAGATTTTTTAAACACTTTTTCTGTTTTTAAAATAGTAAAAAAATATATTATTGTTTTACTGACTACCTTCTTTTGTTCTGTAATAGTAAACTAGTTAAATTACTAAAAGAAATACAAAAAGTGCCAAACTCAATTTGTCATTGTGTTTCTCTGTGCAACGAAAATGTTATACATCTACCAGACTTTTTCTACTGTTGTCCATCAAAAGTGTCTGTAATATATTTCCTCCAAAAATCTTACTTTGTCAAAAATCTCATAATATAACGAGACTACTTTAATATGAAGTAAGATTATGACTCGTACACAGTTGAAGTAAAAAATTCATTAAATAAACTAATAATATTTTTTTTATGTTTTTAAGTTTCAGTATTTTTTTTTAAAACGAAATTTTTTAAAGTTTAAGTATCATTATCATTACACACACACTGTACATATAATTTCAGTGTGAAAATAGAGCAATTTGTATGAAGTTGGGAAATGTGTATCAAGTTGAAATCTTTTCTCTCTCCCTCCCTTCAAACCCCACACACTCCCGAAAAAAAATATCTGTAGGTATGAGCTCATTTCGGCAATTTTTTAAGTGGATAAATGAATTTTTGCTTTTTTACATTTTACATATATACAGGGTGTCCAGCAAATAACACCCTGATTTCAAAATTAAATTTCTCAAAAACGAAGATCTAGAAAATAATGCGGTAAACGGTTTGTTTATTAGGTAAGTTGTAAAAATCTTATATAGAAGTTTCGAACGATGAATATTTTAAAAAGATTGTGTTCTAATTAAAAGAATGCCTGATTTGACATTTTTCTTGTTTTAGTTTTTTTTTTTTGCAGAGAACAAAATTTTTGGCGCACAGTGCCATATTTTAACGATTTTTTGAAAAAAAGTTTCGAAATTTCAAAAATTAAGTTCGAAAAATCGTTAAATATGGCACTGTACACTGAAAAACTCATTCTCGACAAACAATCTAAAACAAGAAAAATCTCAACTCCAGTATTCTTTACAATCAGAACACTATCTTTTCAAAATATTCACTGCTCGAAACTTTTGTATAACATTTTTACAGCTTACCTAATAAACAAACCGTTTATCGCATAATTATATCGATCTTAGTTTTTGAGAAATTTAATTTTGAAATCAGGGTGTTATTTGCTTGACACCCTGTACATACTCTTTATAATATGACACATTATCAGCATATTCTTTTAACAAATAAATAATACAAAAATAATTTACAAAAATAACAAACACAACGTAAATAAAGAAATAAAAATAAAATCTGGGGTCTTTACGGGGGATCAGTATTTAAATGAAAGCATATACATTTCGAAGGTTATAAGTTCATATTTTCAGTAATTAAAAAAAATAAACGTGATTATAAATTTTAGAATATTTTCTTCATTACATTATTTCTGTTACCGACATTCCTTTTCCTATGCATATACAAGACGCAGAATGATGACTGAGGACTCATACGATTTATTTCAAACCAAATTTTTATATAGTACACTTAAACATGGTTTTATTATTATTTTATTTTTATTTATTCATTCTTTTTAATTAAACTCACATTTCGTTTAAACAATTTTCGATTAAAAATTAAATCAGCATGGTTTTCATATATGAAATTAAAGGTTCTTTCAAATCAGTGCTGTCACACAAATAAAATACCGCATTATATTATGCTCAACAATAATTTAAACAAGCAAGAAAAATCATGTCTTAAGCATAGATTATGAAGCACTTTTCAACACTTCTTGAAATCTTAACAAAACTTCGTTTTCCAGGGAAATAACGTATTATTGTCCATATCCAAATATGTATTCCAGTACTTTTGAAAAGCCCTGTAATTGATCTGTCGGTTAATATATAAACTATATAATGATCAAATTTAGTTTAGTAAGAAAATGCCTAACTGGTTGAAATTTTCCTTTCAGAAATTTATACTAATAGATGGAAACATACTTCAGTACTTTCGTTTAGCATAGTAAAATACATAGTACATTTAATACAAGAAAGTATTTTGCTAAAGTTTAGCTTAAAAATAAATTCTCTTTAAACTATTTAAATAAAATTTCCAGAAATTATCATCTAAAGGCGACTATGTATCCAGTTCTTTGCGTGATCCTGTACATCACTTTATCTATATTCTGCTAACATTTCTTAGTAAACTTTATGCAGTTCATCGTAAAAATGCGGAACATTTTTAAAAACCACCTTTAAGTAACCATCTTTACGCTCATATTCAGTAACCTTTCCGAGATTTTTTGTGTAACCCTGTATATATATATATATATTTGCAACAATTAACATTTATATAAATCAAATAATATGCATACATCTAGTGAAACTTAAAAGCGTATATCATAATTAAAAATGCATTTGATCCATCTAACAGCCACCTTCCATAATATACAGGACTTCAGATAGAATGTACTATTTGAAATCTTTAGTGTGTCCCTGTAAATGTTATGTACTATGTACTATGCATGAAATAACTCATATTAATCCTCAGCAATGTATATGAATTTGATTCTATATGAAATCGTTTACTATAGTTAAAATATGCCACAAACAATACCCTCTCCCCTTTAATTATTATGTATTGGAATTCTTTTGTGTGGCGCTGTAAATGAATAATAACTATTATTTTCGCTGCAATTTTTAGAAAATGAATATTTTAGTGCACTTTGTAGATACATATAAATTTTGCAGGGTGTAACATCTTTAAAATTCATTTGAAACGATTTTTCCCCTTAGGCCGTAATGTAATGGAAAACTTTTGACTGTCCCTGTAAATAAACAAATCATGGCAGAAAATTAATGTTCAATAGGATTCGTGCCTGGGTAAACGTCATTAACGTCCAAAAATTTCATGACATTCCGAGTATATTTACGAGAGTTAGACCGTGGACAGACGACCAGACGGTCAGACAAACCGAATGCATATGCACTTTTCAACTTTGTTGGAAAGTGCTAAAACAAGATATGTGAATTGTATTTGATATGAATTCAATTTATTTTTCTTTGTCCTGTGTTTTTTCCGAAGCAATGACGTATTCCTTTAATGCAGTTAAAATATGATTATTAATGTTTTCTCGCGCATGCCTTGTTAATATTATGCTTGACTAATGTTTTCAAATGCTTTCATTTTTAAATTTTCTTTAAAAATTTAAACCTGCATCTATAAAATATAAGATCAGAATACTATATATTATTAAACAACGTTAAACTATAATGCAAAAATGTCGCATGGGCCCAATTTTATGTGTCTTTTATTTCCATTATCAATTTTATGTGTGCATATTTTACAACCATTTTATTTATGTTCAAACAAAACGCACAACGATCAATGAGCTATCATATAACAAGTTTTGAACTATTTTTATCAAAGATTGCATCACAAAACCTAGCGCGGACATACTGATAATGCAAATATTTCCACTAAATTAAAGTAACTATTTTACGCTTTTAAAAATCTTTTAAAGTTATATTTTTAGTAATCTTTAATAAATATGAGATTAAAATTTTTAAATCTGCTTGTTCTAATCTTTCGTTTGATATTTTGTTCAAGAATCATACCAGTATTCAATGCAAGCTAATTTATTTAGCACATTTGTCTAAGAAGAAACGTTAAAAGGTTTACACAGTTTTTATAAGTAAGCCATGTCAGTGATTTCATAGGAACACGCACAGAAAAAAACAAAAAAATAAAAGTACGATTTTACTGAAATTGTACTGGTAATTGGGTCGTTAGAACAATTTATTGTTTTTAAACAGAAAAAAATCCGTAAATTAAAAAAAAGAAATAATAATAATTAAAAAAACAACAACAAAGAAATGGAAAAAATTCTGGAATTTACGGGAATGTTTCCGTTAAAAAATAGTAAATTGTACTGGCGTCCCGATTACCAGCACAATTTCCATAAAATTGTACTTTTTGTCTTACAGTTCTATATTTGTTCATTACTGAATGATAAATGGAACAACAGCTTTAAGTTCTGGAAAAAGCTGCCTTTAGTTAAAAAAAAAAAAAAAAAAAGGAAAAGCATTTATAAAACATGCGATTGTATCTTTAGAATAAATATCCAAGTTCCAAAAGTTGAGATTAAATCAGCAACTTACTTTCGCTTTTGAAATCTTTTATATAACAAACAATCATTTTCAGATTTGTATAAAAACGCATAACTTGAAATTCTAAACTAACTAAAAAGTCTTTATCAGCGGATTATATTTACATTTCGAAAGTTACTAGATTATAGAAAAAGCCAAATCACAAGGTCACCGCTTATTAACTTAAAAAATATTGAAATGTTATTAAATGACGTCAAAATTTGCGAACGAATTCGTTTGAAAATTACTAACAGCTTTTAAGTTGTATATTTAATATATCGGTACCCTTTAAGGGATTAATAAACTGAAAATCATAAACCACTCATATATATAATTTGTACACGTATACACGTGTATTAGAGCAGTAAATAACTATTTCACTGTAAATGCTTTAGATTTATAACTCTGTCATAAAAAAACCTTTTATTATATTTTGCAGTAGAAATCTATGAATTTTTGTAGTACATCTGAATTCGTTATCATTCACAAAATCTTTTCTTCTTGATAGACTTCCATCGGGCGGAGCATGGAATCTGAAGGCAGTGATGATTTTCCTTCTGTCGTGGAGCTGAACGTTGGTGGTGTCCTTTACACAACATCCCTAAGCACTCTCACCAAGAACACTGAATCGTTACTTGGCCAAATCTTCACGGGAAAAGAAAGTATCGGCAAGGATTCCAAAGGCCGTTTTTTCGTCGATCGGGACGGTGTATTGTTCCGATACATATTGGACTTCTTGAGGAATCAGAAACTTGTTTTGCCAGAGAACTTCCACGAACGTGAGCGACTTAAAAATGAGGCTGAATACTTCAACATGACTGACATGATTACATGTGTAGATTCATTGACAGCAAGTCAGCAACAAACTTCATATCCTGCTAAAATGTCTTCCGTATCATCACCCATTTCACCCGGTGATCTCCTTCCCGCTTCAGGACAACCCGGATATCTTACCCTAGGATACAGAGGTTCTTTCGCTTTCGGTCGTGACGGACTTGCTGACGTTAAATTTCGCAAACTCACCCGGATATTAATTTCTGGACGAGTCACTCTCTGTAGAGAAGTTTTTGGAGATACGCTAAACGAATCTCGTGATCCTGATAGAGTCAACGAGAATCGCTACACTGCTCGATTTTTCTTAAAGCACAACTTCTTAGAGCAGGCTTTCGACAACTTACAGGAAGCTGGATTTCGTTGTGTGGCTGCAGCTGGATCTGGTACATCAGGAAGTGGTAACGAACCTTTGAAACCAGGGATTGATTTTGAGGAAAACAGGTGGAATCACTATAATGAATTTGTGTTTGTCAGACCATGATTTTGACTGTGAATCAGGAATAAAAAGGGTGAAACAAAAAGCATATCCAAATTATTAAAACTGACTTCCTATATTTTTGGTCTAAAATCGAGGCCTAGATTTTTAGAAGCCACTTATTTTTTTGTTACCGGTAGGCAGGTATGTATTAAGATTATGCCATATATATATTTTTTATTTGAACTTTTCATTTTCCACATTATAATTATTTAAAATTCACTGCATATATTGTATAACATTGCAAAACTATGTGCATATTTATGCTTACTACTTTATGCATTAGTAATAGATTAGGTAGCTTTTAAAGCATCTTCACTGATTGGTTGATATTTTTTCACTTCTTTGAAATTCAGATGCCTCTTTGAAATAGTTGCATAGGTAACACATTATATTATGAAATAGCCATTAGACATGATTGTAAATAATTATATGTACCATTTTCTATTGTTATTAGAAATCTAAAATAAATGCACAAATTATTGAAAAGAAAAATTTATTTTTGAAAAAATGTATATGTGTATATATACAAATAATTTTCAAAAATTTTAAAAATGGTATGGATATTGTCATTGTGATATCAAAAATTTTACAAAATTGGCCAAAATTAATTATTTTTAAAAATTGTAAGTTGTTGAAAAACATGTCTTATTCAGATTTTAATATTGAAGGCTAAGTTTTAGATAAAATTAGAGATTTTCACAATCGTGCAAGCGTAATAAGTTATTGTAAGATAAGTTGAGGATAGCATGCTGTAAAAAGTTTTAAAGAATGCATTGGCTCGCTGAAGCTCATTCCGTTGTTACATGTTTGGTTTTAGTTACGAAAATCAGTATCATACACTTTAGAATAATAACATAGTTGCAGAAAAAGTGCTTACATTCTTGAAATTTTAAAATGCTTTTAAAAAACATCTATAGGAATCACAGGTTAATGATGCTTTTTTAAAGTCTTATTGTTGGGCATTAATTCACTCTACGTGTATTTCTATTATAGTGCGACGCAAAAGTTTATGCAAAGGCTAAATATATTTTTTTAAATATGCATCGGAATGCTTTGAAACTATATTATATCTAAACAAATGGATTAAAAATTCATGCTTCAAATTCAGACACAATTCATTGTAAGGGAAATAACAAATTATAAAAAAATCAAAATTGTGATCAGGGTTGGCATGGTTTAAACCAATTGGTTTTTTACGTGTTTCAGATTATTGAACATAAATAATTTCAACCTTTAACACTTTATTTCATTAATAAGTATTATATATTACATTTATATATTCAATAATCATTTATATATTCATATAATTCAAATTCATATGTATTCACATCATATTTACAGGGTTTAGGTCTTTTTTTTATGCATAGGATTAAACCAATTGGTTTTTTCTATCAAGAAAAGCAATTCATTTTTTAGAAGAAATCTAATGACATTTTCTTTCTTTCTTTATAATTTATGAGTTTCAGATTATTGGATATAAATAATTTCTACTTTTAACACTTTATTTCAACAATAAGCATTAGATATATTAGGTTTACATCATTTTTTCATGCATAGGATTAAAATCAGTACACATTGGTGAACATATCTATTGCTCTAAAGAAAAAACTTCAAACATGTGAATTAATCAAAGATAAAATAGATTTAGTATTTAGTATAAAATATTTTAATACTTTTAATAATGCAGAATTTTTAATGCAATTAATAATGTAACACAATGATCTTTTAAGATTTTGCACAAGCTGTAAAAGAAATTTTTCTTTTGGGAGATTATCTTCAAGAATTAAAAGCAAAGACTGGTTGCTAGTTATAGCATTTTAATAATAATTTTTCCCCTCTGCTATCTGCTGTATCTAATGACTAAAATGTTACTTCAAATTGTCACTCAGAAAGAAAAAATCCTAAGAAGTAATTGCAATTTATTATTTGAATAATTGTGGAAAAGAATATTTATCAAACTACATCCAAATGTTTATTATTATTAATCAAAAGATTGTTTATAAAGATTTACAGGGCATCAATGGTTCACTGTGTAGAACAGTTAAAACTTTCAACTTAAGATTGTTACTAAAACTGTTTAAATTGAAAAATGAATTTTTTCAATTTTCAGCATAAATTCACTATAATTATTAAATTTAAATTATTTTAAATGAAGTTACACTGATTATAAACCAATAATGTCTGCTTTTATCAATAAATATGCATGTATATGTAATAAGAAATGATGTTTAAAAAAACCCGATTTAAACAAAAAAACCTGGTTTAAACCAAAAAAACCGGTTTTTTGGTTTTTTACGAAAAACCTGGTTTTTTTCCAATCCTGATTGTGATGTCACAAAATTTTATAAACAAATACGAAATATTTACATTTCACAAAGCACGAAAGTAGTCTATGTTGTTTGCATTACACCTGATGAATTCGAATACGCGATTTTCTATGTATAACACGAGTATAGACCGCGAAATTGTCCGTGAACTGAACATCAATATTTTTTAACAGGAAATTTTATGATAGGTTTCTACAGTATTTGCGCGATAATTAACTTCCGGAGGTGTTTTCTGTGCAACTTGCAGTAAAGAAATAAAAGAAAATTTTTCTAAGAAATTATTGATGTTCAGTTGGTGGACCATTTGGGAGTCCTGTGTAGAAGGTTTTGCGAAAGAGTTTGTACCAGGTTTTCTCAATCGCTGATTTGAAATTTTGCACTGAGTAATGCTGCTTCCCATCCTCATAGATTTAACGTCAGAAGATTCCTCAGATGTTTTCTATTGAATTGAGATCTGGGTTGAATGTTGATAGTTCACCGCACTGACATTCTGAGACTTAAATGATTATTTGGTGAACGGGAAGTGAGTATCGTTGAGTTGATTTCCTAAAAGCTCCGGTTGGGACCAACTAAGAGTTCATCAAACGGTTACAAATGCTCACTCCTAGTTTCCTGATAATTTTGTGAATTTTGTCTGCCATGTAGAAAGAAAAGACCAAAATCCATTGTAGTCAAAAGTTCCCCAAATCATGAGCAATCCACCATATTGTTGCTTGTTGAATATGCTTTTCGGATCTTACCTAATAGCACGGCAATAGAACGACAAGTCATCTGAACCATTCAAATTCCATTTTTTTTTTCAATCAGAAAAAATAACACTTATCCATTCGTCACGGTAATACATATGCTGTTTTGGCCGCTGAAGGCTTTGTTGTTTTTAACAATGTTTCAGAAAAGTCTTACAAGCCAATTTTTTTATGAATCCTGATTAGGTTATTCAGCTGCGTATGATGTCATGTGATCTTTTTTTAAAATCAAAGTTGATTTTTTGTCTGATTAAGGAACAAATTCTTAGTTATAGCCAACCATTTAATTTTTCTATCCCCACGAAATGCGGTTTTACTACACCTTTCTGAGCGATACGCATTTTTGAATTGTTTTCCTTGTTGCAAAACACTGTAAATACCATGTTTAGACCGATTTGAAGACAGCGAAATAAGTAAAACGGATTTATTTTCAGCTTTCAGCTTCCTAACCTCTACAATGTCAACAGGTGAAAACTGCAGACATTTCGGTATCCACATTTTAGGCTCTAGGGAAAAATCTCGTAGATCCTCCCACTATCATGTTTGAGGAGATATTTGCATAAAATCTCATTAGTGAATAAACTTTTGCGACATCACGAAAAATGCTTTTTTGTAATTTCTGATTTTCGTAACAATGAACTATTTACAAACTTAAGATATATATCTATTATCATAGCGTTCCCCTACAGTGATTATTTGAAAGCATTCCGTTGTACAATTCTGTTTTCATTAAAATATTTGAGTTGTGCTCAAACTATTGCGCCGAACTGTAGTTAATTGCTGTTTATTAGTAGCATATAAATTATTAATAATAGTGTAAAATTAATAAAAATGTACATTGATATTAAATTTTTTGCAGAGGAAGAAATCAGTATATTCATGCTTTTACATGAATGAATGTATTAATCCTATAATTTACAAAATGATTATTTATAACTTTATATGTGATTTCGTTGCGAAAACATTTAAGTGATACTCAAAAATTTTTACTCTGTATTTCTTTTGTAATATATGGCATGGTTTATGTTCACTAAAATCGGTTTAAGCCATTCTTGTACTAAACGGCATGGTTTATGTTCACTAAAATCTATTTCAATCTCTTTTGTAGTTTTTTATGTGGCAGATACGCTATTTCAATGTTACTTGAAATTATTATAACTTGTCTGTGCATAGGGAGTATGTACATATATTAAATGTAAATATGCTTTTTATGTAAAAAAAAAATGGTGGGTTACATGTGAATAAAACAGAGATTTCTAAATTTGTAAATAATACACATCTTTACAAAAAACTGCAAAATTGTTTATGTTTTAGTGAATATGCTATTGAAAAAATTATGCATATTTGTATATCTGAATTATGTGATATTTCATCTGTATTTGTATATAAAATGTTAAGTTGTTGTGCTTTTAAAAATTAATAAAAAACTACATTTAAAAAATGATAAGAATTCTCAAGCGCTTGTGTTGCAATAAAAACATAAGAATTTGAGAATTTTTAAGTTGTGTTTATTGAAAATCGAAAATTTTTTACCTGCATTCTATTTATGTAATTGTTATTTGCATGAAATATTGCAACTTTATGTATGAAATTATTTGTAATGTATCAAGTGTTTTGAAAAATTCTATACTTCCATTTAAAAAAAAAGGATAAAAATACATCTCTAAATAAACATCCATTATAGGAATATATTGTGATAGATCTTTGTATTACTATCTATTCAAAATTTCTTTTAAGAAAGATTGTATTTCTTATTGAAATGCGATTTTAAAAGGAAATTATGATTTTGTTATTAGTTTTTAAGTGTATATATGTAATAAATACTATTTATTTTATTTAATTTTTACCTTATTTATTAATAAGATTTAAAACAAAATGTCATTGTATCGAATTAGTATAAGAAAATGACTTAAAAATAATAAAATAAATAAATAAATAAATAAAAACAAAAGGTTTGTTAAAAATTTTAAATTCGTGGTCAAATGAAATCCAATGAGCAGCTATAAATAAATATTTATTCATTTTTCTTTTTTACTTAACTCACATTATTTAGTTTAAAAGGGTTTTGTTAAATTATTCATTGTAAAAATTAAACATTTTTCATTTTAAATATTCAGCTGGTAATTTTACATTTTTATCGTTTTACTGAATTGGTTGAATTGTAGTTTAGGCTGAAACAATTATAAGCAGAATGTTTGTATTGACAAATTTTTGAATAAACTTGATCAACAAGTTTCTCTTCAAAAAGAAAAAATAGCGTCAATTGACCATTCATGGTAGTTTCAATTTTGTTCAAAAGTAAGTAATAAAATTAATAATAATAATAAAAAGAATTAAATACAACGTAATAAAAATAAAACTCAAATAATGTACATACACAAAAAAGTTAGTTATTTTCCATAAGTGGCATCTTAATGAAACGCATTTGATAATCAATGAGAATTTTTTTAAAGAAAGAACTCGAGTAATCCCTATATCAGATTTATAGCTTTCTATTTAAAATTTTAAGCAAATTTTATTAGTACGTAATGGGATTAAAATAACACTTTTTTTAAAATTTGTGATCAATGTTTAAAATTTCAATCGTTTTCTATATTTTTTTGCATAAATCATTTTTGGAAGATATCTAAATTTCATATCTTCATACCTTCATATTCAAAATAATACTATATAATAAAATGCGAATGTTAAATTCGTAATAATAATAATAATAATAATATCGTAGTTAAGAACTCATTAACCTGGCAATGAGCCAAAAAACAACGAAAATAGTACGGAATTGCTTATGCGAAAGTTCAAATAAGAAAAATCTCCAACGTAAATACATTGATTTTATGATATTGACAATTTTTCTTAAAAAAAAAGTTTCGATTGCGTAATTACCAGAAATGAAATGTTTCAGTGATTATTTTTAATGTTTCTTTAAAAAACTTCAGCCATAACCAGCTTAAAAACCAGATTACTTTTCGAAATTATTTAAATGATTGCTTAAAAAAACTTTCCCTGGTAACAGACAGGAAAAAAAGCTTTAAATAATACTTATATTTTTAACTAAAATTGTTAAGAATTTACATTATAAGATTTAATAACAGAAAATTCCAAATTTTTAAATGACCCCATTAAAAAATTCTGTATAAGCTATTTCTAATAAAAAAAATCACAAAAAGTTTACAATTTTATTTAAAATTAATGAGATATACATGGAATTAAGTTGAGTATTAAAAAAACACGGAAATACAAGTTAAGTATATCCTTATACAAAACGTTTTATGTTTGAAACAACAGCTGTTTTGAAATTAACGTTATATTTTCTTGTTACGAGCAAAATTTTTCTGGAAATGACAAAAGTTTAAAACTTTCTTAAAGAAATAAGATTGATAATTACAAAAATGGTTGTTTTCTGATTAAAAGATGAAAAGCGTTTCCATAACATTGATAACTTTATTTAAAATTTACTGTGAATTATGAAATTAATTTTAAAAACAGAAAAACGAAAGTTGAAATGATCTTTATAGTTTCTTTCTTTCTTTCTATATTTTCTTTTCTTTAATTTGGGACATTATTTAATATGGAAAATAAAAAAAAGCATTATGTTACGTATATAAAAAATATTTAGCAATGATGAAACTTTGCAGCTCAGAAATGAGGTTAACCGTTCTAAAAAAGTTTCTTTTTACATTAACGCTCGAAAACTGTTAATGTGATATGCTGAGTTGTTTTTAGATTGAAATTTAAATGCTTTACTGATTATTTTTAAAGAGTGTTAAATAAACAAAAAATGTAATCATACCTAAAAAAAACTAAACCATTTTTCAAAATTTTTAGATATTTGAAATAATATTACTATAATTTTGATATATTTTGATATATTTTTTGAAACTATTTTGTTACTCACTCATATATAAAGCATATTTTAAAAATACATTATTATTTTCATTTAAATTTAATAAGAATTAAATTTTAATAATGGAAAAGCGAAGGGACCTATATTAAAAATAGTTATTATATATATAAGTATATCTTTAGTTTTTATCATTAAGGTAAGGCCTTTTATAAAAGCTGAAATAACAAATGAAGTGAAAAATTATTTGGAACTAACCAAACTTTAAATTTGTTTCAGAGAGAAGAAAAGAAAACATTAACCATTCTTAAAAAATGTTTTTTTATTAATGCAGTATAAGCATTTTAATACGTCATTAAATATTTTTTATGGGTACATTTATTTTCCTCATAAATAAAACTTCCCCCTTTCGTTATGTAAGCTTTTTTTTTTTTTTTTTTTACTGTTTGTATGAATTAAAATATTCCCACGATAATAGATTAAAGGCAAAATTATTTTCTAAAATTCTTTAAAATGCTTATATATATATATATATATATATATATATATATATATATAAACGATATTCGGTATAAATTTGCATTTACAAAAAACAGTTATGTTTAAATATTTTGATTCATTTTATTTAGAATTAATAAAATTTTATATTGCTTTAAATAAAAAAAAACCCAACAAAGATTAATAAAAACTTATATATATATATATATATATATTGATTTTTAACTTTTCAAAAGCATTTGTTAAAAGCATATTTTTTTCTTAGGAGAAAGCCTTTAAGAAAATAATAAAATAAAAAATTTATTTAAACATTAACACGTTATCTTTTCAACATTTTTAGTTAAATAAAATCGCAAAATTATATGTATTTTTAATTTCTATTACTGCTTTCTTTTTATATAAATGCCAAATATAACTTTTTTAAGTATCAGATAACAACTAGCGTTTAAAAAATATTTATTTTTAAATAATGTGGATCGTCTTCTTACAATTTAAAAAGAAGGTATGAAAATGCTTGTAAGAATGAAGAAAACACAAAGAGGAATAAAACTTGAAGTTTAATTTATCTTTATAAAAAGCTTTTTAATTTGAAACATGTTATACAATCTAAAACAGCATTATACTTTATATCACGTACAAAATCTTTTTTGGAAATTACAGAACTTAAAACATTTTGCAAAGAAGAAGGATTACCTGTTTAAAAAATGTTTGTTTCTGTGTTAAATTTGGGAATTCGTTTTAATGTGATGAATTATGATCAAGTTTTTATTTATGAGAAAAATCGCCTTTGAATGAAATAATACTGACCAAACTTAGTACAGTTAAAAAAAAAAAAAAATAGTATTCTTCAACAATTTTATCAAATCTTCTAAAAAGCATAGAAAAGATAAATTTTTCAGGGATTTATGAATAGTTCTTATTAATCATTCTTTTATATATGGAAAAGGAGTAATAAAGGTAGACATACATATATTTTCAACGCATTTTATAAATTTTTTTCCAATGTTTTATTTCTTTTATTTGCTTGTTTTATTTTTAGTACTATATTAAAATAACAATAGTTGATCAATAAATCATACGTTTTAAAGCTTTGAAAGAAAAAATTTAACAATAATAAGAACAGCAAAAAAAGTTTTTATAATTGAAAGTCATTAGTCTTTATTTTAAATAAAATATATGGTTATATCAAGAGTGCATTTGTAAAATAAATAAAGAAAAATGAATGATGTTTTTTAGATGCAATTTGTTATTATTCTTATGAAGGTACTATGAAAAAGTTACTTTTTTAGACAGAAATTATTAATTAAGGAAAGTTTATGTTTACATTATGCTATCATTTTTATTACAGATTGAGAAGTTGTTTATATAAAAAAAATGTATTACTCTATTAAGTACATTTTCTTTTAATTTGACCATTTAAAAATAAATTATGTTATACAAAGCTGAATTATAATTTATTTTATTTTCTTTATTTTTTATTAATAAAAATTACCTAAATAATGTGATTTTTTTTCATTTATTTTTCAAGACATTTTCGATATAATTTTTATTTCGATTCTTTCTTTATTTATTTTTTTAATCTTTGTAATATTTAAGTTACTAAAAAGACTTACAGTATCTCAATGTTACGTGATTTATTTCTATGAAGGAGAAACATTTTATCTGTGTTGTTAAATAGGTTTGCAACGTATCTTAAAATTTTATTAGCATATTTAAAATACACATATTTTGTAATTTTAGATGTTTCAATTCTTTATCAGATTACGGTATTTATTT
Organism: Maratus speculifer; assembly: GCA_964019185.1. Taxonomy (NCBI): domain Eukaryota; kingdom Metazoa; phylum Arthropoda; class Arachnida; order Araneae; family Salticidae; genus Maratus; species Maratus speculifer. Next base: position 22,773,999 of record OZ025291.1, read on the forward strand.
CTTATATTGTTAAAGTTATTGTAAAAACTTACAGTATTTGGATTTCAATGCTATGCGATTTAATCTATGAAATAACAGAAAGAGAAACATTTTATCTATGCTGTTAAATGGGTTTTTAACTTATCTTAAAATCTGATTAGAAGATGCATAATACACATATTTTGAAATTTTAAATGTTTTGATGTTGTGCAGTTTAATTTAAAGAGATACAAATTTCATATTAATAGATTTTACTTTCACATAATATAAAGTTATTTATTTTCTTGATTTCGTTTTTTAAAAAAATCGTTTGTAGCATAATTTTAATATGATTTCAATTTCTTATCAGATTTTAGTTGTTAATTTCTCAAATATTAATTTAAATTGTAATTTTATTTAATTCATGATTTAAATATTATTGCTCCACTTTTTTACTATTATAATATTAAAATAATTTTTGTTGACACTTCATTATTGGAAAAATGCTATCTACATTTCCCAAAATATTAAAACTTAATTGTATGAAAAATGAAATGTGTATATTTAGTTGGTTTAAATGTTTACATATTATAAGACATTGAAATATTTTTTTAAAAAGTGTATGTTTAACTAATTTAAATTTTCACGTAATATGTGATTCTAAAATTCCATTCAAAGATATATAATGCATATTTAGGTGATTTTTAAAAGGTTTTATGCTGTTTCGTTTTGATCAAGAAAAATTTGTATGTTTCATTATTTTAAATCTTTACATAATGTGGATTCTGAAGTTTAATAAAAAATGAAACATATATGTGAAATATAGAAATTTATTTGTTTTAAATGTTTATATATCATGTGATTTGATTTGTAAAAAGTGTGAAAAAGTATGTATTGTTTAAAATTTCACATAATACACGGTTCTTTATATTTTGATTTCTTTTAAAAGTCTTTTTTATTACAATTTTGAATTTTTGTCGGGTTTTAGAATTTTGTTAATAATGTTGAGTTAAATTAATTTAAATTTTTAAAAATGTAAACGGATTTTAGTGTTACGTGATTTATTGCTGTGAAATGACAATGTTGAGTCTATGATGTTGCACTCGTTGTTTGGTTTTCACTCTCTCTGAGTCGGCGTTCATGTCTTGTTTTTGTAATATTTTCAAGACCTCAAGTAGTGTAATTAGCAATAAGTCCAGTAAAATTTCAGAAATGGACAGGAAATTCAAATTTCCGTGCATTCATTGTTCAGTGTGTTGCGTGTATATAGAATATGTTCGTTAAAATTCTGAATCATGTAAAAAGGAGAACAAATCTGTGCTTCAGTATTATTTGCTTGCTGGTTATTGTTTTTTGTTATCACTTCCACAACTTTTAGCTTGTGTCGCACCAGTGGTCCCACGACGGCAATACTTTTATCTGTATTTGTTGATACGTTGATGAACGAATATGGTAATTAATGTGCATGGTAGATGGATCCAACCAGGACTTGAAAATTTTACGTACATTATGCAATGTTGTGTTACCTAAATTGGGTATTTTTTGCACAAGTGAGTTCTTTGATGTTCAATGAATGAATTGTTTGAAGGAATGTCCCAATAAATCTATATTTAAGCAGAATTATTATTTGAAAAATTCATTTTTCTTATTTGGCTTCAAATCTTACGGACAGTTCCAATATGAGTGAGATTATTATTGGATTAAAGTTATCTAAAATGGACACTTTTTTTAAAATTGAGTAATATGATGTTCAATGTGAATATTATGTAAAATATTGTCATAAAAGCTAAATTTAGACAGAATTACTATTTGATAAATTCATTTCTCATTATCATAAGAGCTAAATTTAGGCAGAATTATTATTTGATAAATCCATTTCTAAATTTTGATGCTAAATCTTATGAATAGTTTAAGTATAAATGTGTATATTATTGGATTAAAGCTATCTGAAATTGAAGTTAAAAAAAAGTCAGTTCTATAGGCTGTTCATTGAACCTATTATATAAAAATAAAAGTTATAATATAGCTACATTTAGGCAGAATTTCATTTAAAAATTCATCCTCGTATTTGGTGCAAAATGTTAAGGACAGTTTAAGTGTGAATGGTATTATTCCTTTTACATTCGGAATGAATACGACTTTCTGTTTACTACGAAATAAAAACATTACTTGCATAATGCAAAATGCTAAAATACCTGCATATTACATGTTAGGTTTTCAGTGTGCAAAAATTACTATTTTAGAAAACATTGCGTTTCATGCTGGGCAGTCTTATGTAAAATAATGGCAGAGAGTGGTGTATTAACACATACTTTCAGCATATTTAATTAAAATAAAGTTCAAATTAATTTTGTACAAATTTATAATTTAAAAGTTTTATGCATTGCTCTTTTTATGATAATAAATGTGAAATTTTTGATCTAATAATATTTTTATTTGTGATTTTAAAATTTTACTTTTTCCATTTATAATTCTATTGTTTAATTTTGTTATCAATGTTTAATTTGTGGAGAAATATGATGATTTGTTTTGAGGATTTTAAATATGGCAAATTGGCAGGGGAAAAAATGCAATGAAAGTGAAAGCTTTATTCGTTTAATTTAATATATATTCACAAACAGTTTTTGTAAACCTCGTAGTATAATATTTGATTCAAAAGCTTTAAACTTTTCTTTAACTTTTAGTAATTTTACACCATTATTTTTTGGTATCATAAAATGATAAAATAGGTTGCTTTATCTCATTAATTCCATTTTCTGTTAAGAGTGTAAAGAAATGAAAACTTTAAACAAAGCAGAAATAAAAGAGTTAAATGATCGCTTTTTATATAATCTATTATGATACATTATAAAAAAAAACAATATTAAGTTCACACGTATTATAAAATTTGAAATTCATTGTTTATTATGAATAAAGTGGTACTAATTTGCAAAAAACTTTTATGAAGATCCGATTCAAGTTAAGAAGTTAAATAGGCTTTTTTCTATTTTTTTTAATCTTGTAATTAATTTTATAGTATTATTTTGTAATTTTAAAAATTCTCGTCTTATAATATATCAAATGTTAAATATTTATTTTTTTATTTGATCATATAAAAATTGCTATTTTAAAACGATTATTATATGGTTTATTTTGCCTTATAATAGATACAATGTAAACTGTTTGAATTTAAATATAAAGAACTTTATGTTACATTTTTTTATTATTTTGCATTATGATAAAATCTCTGTTGTTTAAGAATACGAGTATTTTATTCATAACACAAATTTCTTCAAGTCTATAGTTTGAGCTATTATACTGCCATTGTGTTGGTAATTTTCAAGTTCTGGATTGGATATTTATTTTGTAACAGTGCTTGTGTACTTCCATGTGAAAAGATATTAACTGTTAAATTCATGTTATTTGGTGACTTCTTTGTACTTAATGAATTTTTTCACAACAGACATGCTTCGAAAGCTGTTTCAATATATCCTTGTTATTGTTACACAGCCCTTGGCCTTTTATTTTTCACACTTTACAGATTTGAGAAAACTTTGAAAAGAACGTTTAAAGATACACGCACTTTAACACATTAAAATATTCCTACGAAATTTCACTTCAAATATGTAAACTAAATTACCGTATCTATGCTGTACTAATAAGAAAAATTGTTGTACTCTGAATCTAAAAAAGACATTGGTCTGTTTACATTTTGAATCTACATCGGGCATTCTAAAAATTCTCGAATATTTGAATTCTAATAAATTGCAAACGCAATAGAAATGCATATTTACAAATAGATTTAATGCAATATCACATTTTACTAATTCTAAATTCACAAAAAAGTAACATTTCACATAAAAACAACAACCAAAAATGGTTTTGAAATTAAAACGAACTTCGTTTTTTAATATATGTAGATAACTGAATACAATAAATGCCCAAAGCATTTTTTTAAAATATTAGATGTAAATTAATTCATTAATTTATATAATAATAAAATTTTAAAAACATTAGTGTTATCTTTTTATCCTACGCATGAAATATTGAAAAACATTTATTTATCTAATTGAATTTCTCTTTTAAAAACAAGAAATATTATTACTGAAATACGAAAAATTTTACACCCAATGCAAACTTAGACGAGAGTGTTAAAATATTTTAGTATCAGTATTATTTACCGATACATTTTGGATGTTCATCTCTTTCTGCCGAACACGTATTCAAGCTTTTGTAAATATTATTTAATAATTCCTCTGTACACTATTAAATGGTTTATGCAAAGTTTTACACGCAGTGTCAGTTATATAAAACACTTTACGCTAGTTTCCAAAAGCTTCTCATTAAATACATGCTTACATTTCAATTTCTATGTCTGTAATATTTGGAGTTTACGTGGCTGCACACTTGTTAATTCTAAAGACTGATATTTGTTGCTTGATATATATGATTTATATGTGTAATATCAGAGTTTTCGAAATGTGTTATAAATTGTTAATGCATTATTAAATGCAGCATGTAAATAGAATTGTTTTTCTGCATATGTAAACAAAACAAAGGCTTTTAAGAATGATTTTTATTTGCGTACTAAATACACAGTGTTGACATGAATTAGTTCGATATTTCCGTAACTGAATAATTTATGAAGTAAGGTAGAAGTTCAGTGAGAGATTACTCTATTGTTTCTTGAGTTTAAGGATATATTCGGTTATACCAAGTGTTTCGTTCGTTTTTAAATTGAACCAAGCAAAATTTTTATAAATGGCGATATGACGAGAAGTTTTTATTCTATAGCCATCACGATCATACTCCCTCTCATTTCCAGATTTCGGTGTTTGAGATTATTAAAAATTAAATGTACAGTACGTCGGTCGTTTCGAAAATCTATCCCTGAATTTAAATCACGATTCAGCAGTGCATAAGTCGACGTGAACGTGGTCTTTAACAGAAGAAAAATATTTAATTACAAAAGGTTCAACTGTAGCGTAATTAACAACACTTAATAACTACAATAACTAAGGGCATGCATATGGAACATTTTGTGAAAGAGGTTAAACTTCGTAAGTTTCTTTGTTTTATATTTACACTCTGTTCAGCTGTAAAACTGTATGTAATAAAATATTATTTTGGGCGAACTAATCTGTGTCCAACATGTGTTTTTAGACAAGATTTATGTTTGTAATTTTAAACTTTACTATAAATGGATTTTGAGTAAAAATATAAGCCGTTAAAATACTGATGCTTTCTTTATGTAAAAAGTGAATGAAAATAATGCATTCAAGAAGATTTTTAATGTGTATTAAATATATTTGTAATGAAAAGTTTTTAATTGTAAATTTAAACGTAAAAGTATTTCAATTTATTAATTTAAATATGACCATAACTTTCTTGTGAAAAATCATGTAATTTTTTTCCATAATTTTCTTGTGCAAAATCATGTGAATTTTTTACCACAATTTCTTGTGAAAAATCATGTGAATTATTATTATTATTATTATTATTATTATCATTATTATTATTATTATTTTACATATATTAAATACTTTTTTAATTGAATCTCTTAGGTTAAAGAATTCATGCATAATTTTATTAAAAATGTCTTGTAATTTAATTTTTATTAAATTATTTCGATATTTATCCGAATTCATTATTTTGCTATAGAATTACGAATTTTTTATTTGTCGCATAGTACACAAATCTGTAAATATTTAGCTATGTTGATTAATGAAAATTTGTGTTTAAAGAAAATAGGAGGTATAATATTATGTTAAAAAAAAAGTTTTATTACAAAAATACATCTTTTAGAATTGGGTTAAGACATACGATGTTTCTGTTAACAATGAGAGTTACTTTTAAATTTGCTTTATACGTTTAACGTTCATTATACAGTTTTAAAAACATACTGAAATATCATTATTTATTGTTTAAAAAATTTTTGGATGATGAACTGGTAAAAGCAGTTGATATTTGGAAATGCATAATTTTCAAAAGTTGATTATGTATATATGAAAGTAATAAAACTGTGCTTATTATTAAAGAGATTTTATTTGTTTGACATCAACATATTAAAAGAATTTTTTTAATGTACTAATGTTTATTTGTATTGTTTTTTGTAATCATAATTAATAATGTTAAGTAAAATATCATACGACTTTTTATATTCGTCTGTTTCTAAACTTCTTTTCAGCTATATTGACTCTAGGGATTATCTATAAGAATATATCTCCAAGATGAATCTTTTACGCCAACTTATTTTGAATGTTACCAAAATTATCTTTAAATAAACAAGGAAGAAATAGAAAGAGTTATGGAAACAATTTTCGATGCAATAACAGAAAAATATGAATGTGTTGAATATATTGTATCTCAGGTCATTGTTGGATATACAGGGCGATTATAATTAAAGTTACGATTTCAAAAATCGATAATTTTAAAACTACTTGACAAAATGACTTGATATTTTAGCAGAACAGTCTTTAGGCAATGAAAGTTTGTTCGACGAAAGAAAAAAATAGTTTCAAAATGTACTGATAGATGGCGCTGTCAGGTTAACGTCAGGGGGGGAAGAACGATAGCCAAAAGGAAAAAAATAGAGTTCAGGAATTTTCTAAAAAATCATTAGCGAAAAGAAAGAATACGTGTTTACAACGAGAACAGCGATACGGAGAAAAAAAAAGAGCCTCCTGGAACAAACACTTTACTGATGATTAAAGCATAAATTGTTCGATATGCCCTTTGCTTTGTCCCGCTGCTAATTGAAAGCACACAATGGCATGCTCCACAACAAATCGGTGGGTATCCATTCTGACACAAAGGGTATGTTGTTTGTGGTTTTTAAGTCGGCTAGATTCTGAATATTCCCGCTGTAAACAACATTCTTTAGTTACCCATAAAGACAGAAATTACACGGGTTTCTTTGCATTTTTATGACAGCTATGTCTGCGGTACGATGACACGTATTGGTAATTTGCATATCTTCAGACAATGTGAATGCTGATAGCGCCATCTATCGGCATATTTTTGGAACTTTTTTTCCTTTGCCAAACAAAATTTCATTGCCTCTCGATTGTTCTGCTAAAATGTAAAATCATTCTGACCAGTAATTTTAAAATGATCGATTTTTGAAATCGTAACTTTAATTATAATCACTCGGTACACTGGTGTGCAAAAATTAAGGACGAGATGGTTTTTTGAATGTATGTCAACAAAAGTTCACCCCATCGATCGAAATCAAACCATTACCATAAAATGTTCAAGATGTGAAAATGTGGGACAAGTGATTAATATTATTTAAACAATCCTTTCTATTACTTATTTCGGATTTCAATTTATCTGCTCCGTGCTTTATTTTTAGATACCAGTGTATTGTACCTAATATATACATATATTATTTAATGGAGGTGTATACTTTTAAGATGCGTGCTTTAAACAATTAAAAACTTACTTGATCATCTAATTATTAATCAAGAGGAACAGAGTTTAAGTGCATTCTATGCAGAGAAATGACTGAAGCTCTTTTTCTTTCTTTCTTTTTTTTTTTCTTTAAAGAACACAAACAAAAATCAACTGACTTATTTACAGTGGCCACAGCTGGACAATGGTCTATAGTAGCCATATTCAACCTTTTTTTTTCTCGGGCCGCAAACATAACTTTGCATACTTTAGGTGGGTTGCAAACAGAAGTTTCCGACTTTAAACAAGTCGCAACATTCTTATAAAAAGGTTTAAAAAATTTAAATAACGTAAATAAACTAACATTGTAATAATAACAAAGTTAATATTACCACTATGGAGGTACATTTATTGCAGAAGAAATATCACCAATATATTTAACGGGACTCTTTCCAAAACATAAACTCTGCTGTTTGAAAATAGTACTATAAAATGCATTCGGTGCCAGTTTTTTCCGGACAAAAATTCAATTGTAAAAAGTAGTTCTAAAAGAAGCTATTCTAAGAGCTATTCAATTCTAAAAGTGAATAGTATTCTAATAGTAATTCAATTCTAAAAGTATAATAGATATGAAACATATAACTATGCACCATTTCCATGAAGATTTTCTCCAATAAATTCATATTTAGCTCAATAAAAAATAATCATGGCAGAAATATAATGTGCTAACTTAATTTGGAAAGATGTTTTATTATTGTTGAAGATTAATAAATGTGTACATCATTGTAGGATAAATAGACTGCAGGTAAAAACAATTTTTGACTAAGGAAACGGCTTTTAACACAATTTTCAGTTATATATAATTACCTTCCCATAAAAATATATAAATCGCTGAAAATCATAGCTACTTTTTTATGCGCATTTCAATCAATTATACAAATATGAATTAATGATTTTGTGCCTCGGGCCGCATACGTCGCGAGTCACATGCGGCCCGCAGGCCACAGATTGAGTATGGCTGATCTAGACATACGAATAGCTTGCATATTCTGCTCATGGGTCTTAAGGAAGTGTTGACAAAGCGATGACACAAGTACCACTTTGCAAAGCATTAATTGAGGTTCTAAATGAAGGCACAGTTAAATTAGAGAAAATACGGGAATATACGGCTCAGTAGCGTAGTTGACAACGTGCGGTGAACGAGTGACTGAACGTTTTAAATTCAAACCCCGATGAGATTTATTTTTCGCTACAAAATTGTTTAATTATTTTCGAACGTTAATTGAAAAAAAAAAGCCTAGCAACTGAAAGTTTTGAAAAAAAAAAATAAATATATATTTTGTAGCATATAAGTACATTTTTAACAATGAAACTGAATTTTTAAAAATATGGCGAAAAGTAATAGAAAAAAAAATTAGCCAATTATTAATTCTACATACCAGAAAATTTTGATGTTATTTGAAATTATTTACAGTTATTTCAATGAATAGTCTACTTTTTTTTCTTGCAGCGAAATAAACTAGAATACGTGTTATAAATACATGATTAAATATATTATTTTAGTTCTATTTTATTAGAGAAATATTTCGAAAATTGGATGATTTTTTTACATCTATTCTTTTAAATTCTTAATATAATTTGTTTTAAATTTCGAATATCTGATTTTGTAGTTATTGCCTATGTAATAACTATTTTTAGGAATTCAATATCTTTTCAGAATTATTTTTGAGTGTATAGATATATAAACATAATATAAATATAAACATAAACCTTGCCATTCAAGATTTCAGAAATTCAAAAGTTTAAAAACTTCTTATTGGAAAAATATACATTTTGAAACATTGTCATGATAATGGAGAAATTACCATTTTAAACATAATTAAAACAGCCTAGTTAATTTATGTAAATAATAGTAATGAAAATTAAAGAACGGCGAAATTTTGCTGTGTCTATAAAAATACGAATTTCTTATTAAATTATTAAAAACAGTTATGTATGCAATAATTGCAAAGCTAAAAATCTGAAAAAAGAATGTTAAACATTGAAAAGGATATAAAAAATCCGTACTAAAATGAAAAAGAACACTAAAATAATGTATGCAAATGTATATATACTACTTAAAAGGTGCATAAAAACATATAAAAACACTTAAAAATACATTGAAAGTCTTTAAAAAAAATCAAAATGTTTTCGACCGTCGCTTACGCGGTATTCATCAGTGGGAAAAAAACTTTAAAGACAGTTGTTGCTGCTTTGCGGTCTTAGGCATAAGAATTTTGTTGAATATGAAGATTGACCTAATTCAAGACATCAATAGATCAGGAGTATACTGTATCCCTTTTAAAACAGATAATAAAGATTTTATGCACATAGGTATGACATTAAAGAAACTTCAAAAGAGATTGAAAGAACATGATGTAGATTTATGACTGAGTAGACCACACACCGAACTTGCAAGATTAGCAATAATTAAAATCAACATTTAGCACACAATACACAAACACACACCACATACGTATACATTTCGCGAGCACCAGGGCTCGCTTCCTCAGTGTATAAAAGTTAAAATGTTAAAAAAAGAACCCCCCCCCCCCAACTGACAGCATGTCAGAGACCCAAATGTTCTGTTTTTAACATTTTAACTTTTATACACTGAGGAAGCGAGCCCTGGTGCTCGCGAAACGTATACGTATGTGGTGTGTGTTTGTGTATTGTGTGTTAAACGTTGATTTTAATTATTGTAATCTTCCACACAAGGTTTTAGCTATTATTGCAAGATTAGAACAAACTCAGCCTATAAAATTAGATTTCAATAGTTCTAAAATAATCTTGCATACAACTACTCACCTTGAAGATATCATAAGAGAATCCATCGAAATAACATTCAATAAAGAAATGGTATGCAATGATGCACCTTCCTACGATATTCACGCAATATGGAGAAATTTTATACATGATAGTTAAACTTGTGTTTTTGAAAATATTCTCAATAGTTTTTTTCTATTTCTCATCTTATACTCCGTACCCTCTTGGAATAAAGCGGACTGTTCTGGATGTAGCCTGAGAACGCAAAGCAGCAACAACTGTTTTTAGATTTTTTTTTTCCTCACTGATTAGGACGCGTAAGCGACGGTCGAAAACGTTCTGACTTTTTTAAAAGGACTTTGAATGTATTTTTAAATGTTTTTACATGCGTTTATGCTCCTTTTAAGATACATATATTTACATGTATCTTTAAGATTTTAATTAGTAAACAAGGTGAATTCTACACTGAATTTGTTTCTAACTCCTATTGTAAAATAATATATTTATCCACTTATTTATGCCACAAGTTTAATTTTTTTATCTTTAAAATCAGTAGATTCTCTTTTAAATATCTGTAAAAAATCTTAAATAACTGCAAAAAATTTTGGTCTATAGAAATATAAATTAGCCCTTTTCTTTCTTTCTTTTATTTTTCATTAAATATTTAAAAATGCAAATTTCCTAGTTAAAATTGTGCTTATATGCTACAAAACACATATTTAATTTATAGTTTTCGTATATTTCTTTTTAATTTACATATTTTTTCAATTATGGTTCGAAAATAACTGATAAAAACTTTCGTTGAAAAAAAAGTATGAATGGGATTCAAACCCAAACATGATCAATTAATTAAATTATCTAGCACGTTGCCAACAACGACTTTGTGCAGATCGTTAAATACGGAAATTTATTCGATTTTAAGTTGCCAGGTAAACTTTGACACTTATTTCTCAAGACCATCTGAGTATTGAACTTTATAGTTTTCATATATTTCTATACTAACTATACTCTATTGATGCACAAAATTTCACCGAATTCTGTGTCCCCAATCTTGGAACCTTTACATGCAAGTAGGATTCTCATGTTAGTTACATTTTATCCAAGAAACAACTATAAGAAATTGTATTGTGGATTGCCAGTGGTGACAAATTTAAATTGTAGTCGTGCCGCTCTTAAGAAAAAATATACATTCTTTGTAATACATTTCTCTTGCTGTTCCTGTAGAACTATATGATAAGGAATAAATTTTGAAAAAGTGGTATGAATCCAGTATGAACTATGCAAAACTAGTAGTCTTTTTCTGTAGTTGCCTGCACATTTGATAGCGTTATTATTTTTTAATACATATATGTTATTAATTACAGTGCAATATATTCACTGTACTGTTTTTTATGCATATTTTTAAATTAGAAAAAAATATTTTCAAGTAATTTTGATTTGTTACTTTTTGAACCACTGAATAAATATTTTAGTTGGCACGTGATGGTTTTGTAAAACATTTTTGGAAATCATTTGGTACACGAATGTAAAAATGTTTTCCATGGCTGTCCTAGGGGTAAAATACATTTAAAAAAAACGTCGAAACTCCAATTATTTGTTTCTGAGATAAAACTGTTTGTTAAAAAAGATACATATAGAAAAGATTGGGGCACATGTGAACAATTCGCATAAATATACTTTATCTCACAAGTGGATAAATTTTGATCAGCAAAAACTACTGAATATAGTAATCAGAACTTTTTTTTTACGCATGGTGATTTTTTGAAAATCGCTTTTATATTTCGTCTTACTTTTTTGGATAATTTTATAAATTCAAAAAATTGCTCACATGTGCCCCTCCAGTGGAGTAGTTGTGAACACACGTGAGGTACATTAGAATAAAAG